>FR997822.1:7255075-7855075 GCA_905475355.2 Clostera curtula | reverse complement strand
AGTGACCCACTCCTGAGTAGTTAAATAGCTGGACTTGTATTTGAGCCTATAATTTAGTAGCGGTGTGTATGTGTAGGTTGCAAAGTAGGTGCTATTCAGTTAAATCACAACGTATGGTATTTAGCTGTTTAGTCTTCTGGGTTTTGTTGATATTTATTTCCAAGCCAACTCCTTTGCTAGTCATAAACATCGTTGTTATCATGTGTTGCAAGTATTTATGATTTTCCGTTAAAATCACTATAATTATTTATTTATTTATTTTAAGGAATCTCTACAGCTTCTTAAAGATGTTCCATATACCTTACAGTAGTCTAAGCCAATTACAGAGTTCCAGAGACCGATTTGGCTAATTTTGGTCTTGAAATGTTCGTGGAAGTCAAAGGAAGGTTTAAAAGGGCAAATATAATAAATAAGGCGGTACGAAGTTTGCCCGGTCAGCCAGTAAATAATAAAAGTTTAAAAGAAAACGTTAATTTAAGTAGTATTTGTTGACAATATTTGTTATTTTAAAGTAATATAGAAATAATGTTGCGATTTTTACAATTTATTCCTCCCAAAAGATATAAATTTAAGTTTATTGTGTTTGACTATACATAGAGTGAACTAATTTCAATTTTTTTTTGACCAAGTGTCATGTTGCTGTCTGATAACTCTTACATAAAAAAGTGTATATTTTGCGAAAGTGTACACACGGAATGGCGGCGGCGCCTGTCCCTCGATGACTGTAGTCTGGGATTTCTTAACCATGCTAATTGCTCTGGTAACTTCGCCATCGCGATATTTCTTTACATGGCAAATTACATTTCTGTCCGTGTATATGGCAAAAATTCTAAAAATAAAACCTTGCTATCAAAAACCACTACATCAAAACCGCACTAAAAGGCGACAAACAGTTAAGAAAAGTACTCGAAGTCTTTGCCAGTTAAAATAGACACCGAAATTCGTTTAGGTATAAATATTGGGGAACTAAATTCCCCCTGTTAGCTGAGGGCCCCGCCTCGGAGCTTGCGGACCAAGACTTACTTCGGGCGCTAATTTCCGTCTTTCCGCGCCCGGAGTCCCACATACCCCATCTAGACCCCTTCGCTGGGTAACCATTAGGATTCACAAGGAAAAATGGCATCACTTTATATTGGTAATTTGCTTCAGCCCGCGATTCCGTCTGCGTGTAAATGATATCCTTCAAGTTGCGTCCCGCGGTTTCACCCGCGTAGTGATGGAAAATTGTGATTATGATGATAGAAAGTAATTAATTTCTATGTCAGGATTTTCCTACTTTCTTGACACTTATCCGTATATTTTAGATTATTCACACTTTTTGTTTATAAATTAAAGCATATGTGTTATTCTAATGTGTATGCTTTATTCTTGTAAAGCTTTTATTAAAATCCAATCAGTAGCTTTTGCGTGAAAGAGTAACATTCTTACAAACTTTCGCGTTAATAATATTAGTGGGTGTAGTGTAGTGTTCATATGTTTGACCTTTATTGTTGTAAGGTTTCAGTATCATCCATTTAGTATTTTAGTTATAACGTGAAACTGTAACAAGGATCAATTCAATTATACAAATGTTCGCATTTTATAATATTAGTAAGATATGATAGTTATTTGGCTTTTTGTAAAGGGTTTTTAAAGTCTGTTAAAATTTTTTGTACAACTGCTTTGAAACAACCGAATACATACATTTTGTATTTTTTCAGCGACAAACCGTCCTCCAAGCAGTGGTAAGTTTTTCGTGTACTATAAAAAGAAACTACATTTAAGCAGCCCTTAAGGTAAATGTTCCAGGGTAGCCCGCGAAATTCAAATTTTCTTACGTTTTTTGCAAATTGCAGGTCAGTGCTAGGTTGTATGTTGATTAAAATGTTATTCGCGGCAGTAAGACGTATGTAGTTATAGAATTATAATCATCAAAATCATCAATACAACCCTCCAAGCTCATAAAGGTGCAAGAAAAACTTTTTCAACGTCAAAGTCATTCTTGCACCTTTATGAGCTTGGAGGGTTGTATTGATGAGTTTGATGATTATAACTCTGTAACTACATACGTCTTACAACCGCGAATCAAATGTTTATTATCATACAACCTAGCACTGCCCTGCAAATTGAAAAAAACGTAAGAAAATTTGAATTTCACGGGCTACCCTGGAGCAATCACCTTAAGTGACCCACTCCTGAGTAGTTAAATAGCTGGACTTGTATTTGACCCTATAATTTAGTAGCGGTGTGTATGTGTAGGTTGCAAAGTAGGTGCTATTCAGATAAAACACAACGTATGGTATTTAGCTGTTTAGTCTTCTTCTTCTTCTACCTGGCATTAATCCCGGCCATTGCCAGGGTCCGCCTAAATGAATGGTATTTAGCTGTTTAGTACTCACTTGTATTTCGACTCTTCAATCATTGATACACACAACACACAATATAACAGTTATTTACAAAAGAGACATGTAGAAGCGATGGCAGATGTATTTGTAATAGAACACAGTTAAAATGCAGTATAAAATTTGTAAAACTGAACTAATGTAATGGTCGCAGAGCATGTTTGTGGCGGTGTATTATTGGTAACTTGCTTCAGCCCGCGATTCCGTCTGCGTGTAAATGATATGCTTCAAGTTGCGTCCCGCGGTTTCACCCGCGTAGTGATGGAAAATTGTGATTATGATGATAGAAAGTAATTCATTTCTATGTCAGGATTTTCCTACTTTCTTGACACTTATCCGTATATTTTAGATTATCCACACTTTTTGTTTATAAATTAAAGCATATGTGTTAAACTAATGTGTATGCTTTATTCTTGTAAAGCTTTTATTAAAATCCAATCAGTAGCTTTTGCGTGAAAGAGTAACATTCTTTCAATCTTTCGCGTTAATAACATTAGTGGGTGTGGTGTTCATATATTTGACCTTTATTGTTGTAAAGTTTCATTATCACCCACATAGTATTTTAGTTATAATGTGAAACTGTAACAAGGATCCATTCAACTATACAAATGTTCGCATTTTATATTATTAGTAGGATAGGATATATGGCTTTTTGTAAAGGGTTTTTATAGTCGGTTAACTTTTTTTGTACAACGGCTTTGAAACAACCGAATAAATACATTTTGTATTTTTTCAGCTGCAGCAGCAACAGCAGCAGCAAGAAGTGGTAAGTTTTTCGTGTACAATAAAAAGAAACTACATTTAAGCAGCCCTTAAGTGACCCACTCCTGAGTAGTTAAATAGCTGGACTTGTATTTGAGCCCATAATTTAGTAGCGGTGTGTATGTGTAGGCTGCAAAGTAGGTGCTATTCAGTTAAGTCACAACGTATGGTATTTATCTGTTTAGTCTTCTTCTTCTACCTGGCGTTAATCCCGGCCATTGCCAGGGTCCGCCTAAGTGAATGGTATTTAGCTGTTTAGTATAAAAAACAGTTATTTACAAAAGAGACATGTGGAAGCGATGGCAGATGTATTTGTAATAGAACACAGTTAAAATGCAGTATAAAATTTGTAAAACTGAAATAATGTATAACCGAAACAAATACAAAACAAACAGTGCGAAACACGCGAAATAAATGCTTTTTGTTGATATTTCTTTCCAAGCCAACTCCTTTGCTAGTCAGAAACAGCGTTGTGATCATGTGTTGCGAGTCTTTATGATCTGTTAAAATCACTATAATTATTTAGTGATTACCTTACAGTAATCTAAGCCAATTACAGAGTTCCACGAGAATGTAATATGAGGTGGTATTATTAGCATTAAAACTTTCAAAAATACATAGAAGAGACCTTAATCCTGTGTAACTATTAGTAACAGGAATTTTCCATCAGAATTCGAATGCTGTTATTTTTGAAACTATTTTTGGTCAACTAGATATATAAATTTTACTAAATCTGTTGTTGTGTGTCCGAAGTAGCCGCGCTACAACAGAGTTTTAGGTGTGTTAATTTGAACAGAATATAATAGGCCGGGACAATCAATCCCACCTCGTAATACCTACATCAAATAAGAAACACGTATCTAGCAAGATGCGTCTGTCAGCAAGAGGTAGCAGAATATAGTGTCGGCAATCTTTCGCATAACTGTCGTGGCGCTTATGCGTCTTGAAATTCAGATGCTTTTTAAAACGCTTTTGAATGCGTTCCATTAGTTCCAGATTGGGCTACTGTACTGGCCCGTTAACGTTAACAAACGTTACTCAGCCCAAGACACCGCACTTGATATGAATCTTGAGATCCTGATCGTAATAATAAACGTGATTGTTTATATTCTCAAGTTGAAAGTTGAAAGAAAGAAAGAAAGAAAGAAAGAAAGAAAACACATTTATTCATCAGAACATATATAAGGAGTGCAAGATGCGGAAAAATTGTACATTTTAAAACAAAAATAAAGGGGACTTCAGTTGAAAGGAAAAATAAAAAAATCAACTGAGTTATGTACTGAAACTCGATCCCTAAGTACACATTGAACGCGCGTTTCTGAGATGCTATATCTTGAGTGCAGACAGTCCGTCACTTGAGATGTCATTAGCGTGACGCGAAACATGGAGTTTGAAAATATTTTGATCGATATTATTTAATACGATGAAAAATAGATTACACATTGCGTTTTGTTGTCAATGCTTAACACGTTAGCTGCGGCACCAATTTTTGCAATCTTTCCGTTCCTGCGGCACGAGGTATTATCGGCCCGCACCGTGACCAGACGTTAGGGCGACACGCGGTCTATTAGACCCCACCTCCTTTAACAGACTAAAATCCAGTACCTGGCGCGAAATCAAAGATAATTTTATTGCTCCTTATCGATATAGACAGGGAATTGATGAACCCTAATCTACCGTCGCCCCGGGATCTGATAGCTAGTTTAGGAATTATTGGCAAAACAAATTATGGGATCTTATACACCTCGTAACGCACTGAAATAGGGTAAATTTTCTCCAAGATTAGTGATGGGAAAAATAGTATCAACGCAACGACGTTTATCTATTTTTGTGTGAAAATCTTACTGCGGTTCACAGAATAGAAAAAAAAGAAAACCAGAAGTAGAAAAGAAACTATCCTATGTTTTCTGCCTCGGGCTTTAAAAATACACTTATTAGAACTTGAATTAACATAAAAAACAGTAACTATATAGTTTATATAAAAATCGCAATATAAATTTTGTCATTGAAACAGGGTAGACAATAAGATTTTTTGTGAACATATCTCTAATTTCATATAGTTTTTCAGTTTTGTCTTCATTACTTACATCACTGACATGCCTGCATTTAAGTAGCAGTAAAAATCTGTCTTTTGTCATTAATGATGAAATAAATTCGTTTAGATACAATTTGTTTCCGCTCCAAACTGAATGTCTAACTTCTTCCGACATCGTTTAGACATGTTGGGCGATGTAAAAGGACGTGCTCTCCAATCGACGTGATGCACAACACTAGTCGCAGGAAGCTCGCGTTGGGTGCGGTACGAGGTCCGGGGGGTTATGGGACGTTTTAGCCTCGTTCCGCACTGCAATAAAATTATATTAATTCAGTGCGGTACGAGGCCTAAGACATCCGGTACCAAGGTAGGTATACCACCGAGTCCGGGACCATTAGCGCATCTCAAATATACATTTATCTCTTTTCTATACTGGACCAAACCAAAGGTATGCCCTTCGCACGACAGAGATGTTCACGTTTTTCCTTGCCGCACCACAAGGAAGTTGCATGAGGGGTGATTTAGGCCTCGTTTCTTACTTAACGTGTTAATGAGATAAGTAGTAAACAATTATGTCATATTGCGAAATAAATGCACAACCTTTTTAACAATTTAATGCTCTTTTGGGTAGCAACACACTATACAACGTGTATTATAGTGCCCGTACATGGCCCATTGCTGAGACGAGCCCCTCCAATTAGATGGAGGGTAATTAGCCTCCTGATGCACGCTGGCCAGACGGGTTGGCAGAGGGCTTCATATCACCTCCTCGATCGTGCTGCCACCTTGTTGTGGTGAGGGGGCTTCAGCCGTTGGGGCCACACCGGCTTAGGGTCACCCATGCCGGTAACGACATTCAGCCCTTAACGATCTACTGCTGAGTCGGGCCTCCCCCAAATACATGGAGGGTAATTAGCCTACTGTGCCAAGCTGGCCAGACAGGTTGGCACAGGGTTTCGTTTCAAATTTCCTTCTCTTGTGGCTAGGTTATCGGCCTTGTCATTTCTTTTTACCGGCTCATACGACACCCTCAGGATGGAATGGGGTGGTGACATTATGTATTCTAAATCCGTCACCACACGGACATATTATTGTAATGTCTCATCAAAATCCAGTCCGTAGCTTTTGCGCGAAAGATTAGCAAAGATCCATCCAGCCATACATACATAAATTTAAACTTTCACATTTAAAATATGTATATTTGCTTTCAGATAATGCTGACCTTGGCGGTAAGAAACAAATTGCTAACCAATTAGTTATATAATCACTTCACGTTCTAGTTGGTGTAGGGGTCAGATGTGCCGCCTTTGCATCAATGCTCGAATGCGCGATGAAGTGATTTCGATTTACCAGATTTTTGTATTTTTTTTTGTATGAAAGGTTAGTGTTTTTAGATATGTTTGATGAAAATCGGTCGAGTCGTTTAAAAGTTGTGGGAGGTGAAAGTGGGGAAGAATAACCGAATGTCTGCAAATACATATAATCGAGTGGGTTCTCAAATGAAAGCACGTCACGTGCAACTTACAAAATAATAATGTATTAACAACTTAACAAAATCTACATTATAATAAGTGTGTACCAAAAAAAGTATAAAATAAAAACTAAAAAACCTCGTTACAATAAGCTAATTGAAGGTTAGACCTGATGCCAGTTTCGTACGCTACTGAATACTTGTATCGACTGCCGTAGAAGATGGAGCGGGAGCCGGCACGGGCTTAGGGCAATAATTGCCTGATGGTTGCCGGTTGCCGTAGGTTATACACGTTTTCCACGCTAGATGTGACACATTCTGGCTGCTGACCTGGTAAAAACTCAAAGCATTTGGCTGCGAGCAGACGGAATGGTGGGTTCCTTCCTCTGCCAACCATGCTTCCTCTGATAGATCTCTGGCCACTCTACTCACACTCTGCGCTATATGGCTTCGGTATTGTGTGAGATGGAGATCCTGTCCAGTTGGGCAGCTACACTTTGAGAAATGTCTTCTCACATTAATGCATACAGGCTGTTACAAAAACCTAAAATGAAAACATCGATAGCACTGCTGTTATAGACACTGGATGCAACATTTTAGACAAAAATAAACAACATTCTTCTCGTACCAGTTTGTCATCAGCTGGTGATAAAAGTGTCATATGCTTGTTCTTGTTGGAGGCATTCGAAGTAATCACAAGTTCAATGATTCAGATCGATCAATCACTGAAATGGCGTATTTATCGTAACAGTTAAATATAACAAGTATGCTAAAATAGCAGTCTGTTACTGCTATCTGCATGGAGCAATACCTGTTCCAAGCGGTGATAATGTTTCATGTTACACTCCAGCAGTAGCATTGACAAGCTTTTCTATAGCGGCTATATTCATTCATACCATGGTTCCCGTAGTTTAAAGATTCTCTTATTATTCATTATAAACCAATTTCTGTAATTCAGAGACTCTTTCTCAGAGTCTGGGTCCAGTTTACTTGAACAAAAGCTATTGGATTTTCGGGTTTTGTCAGTTTCAAAAAATTATTAAAAACAAAGTATACATTTCTTTTTTACTTTTATGGCGCGATCTCGTTATGTATGTATGTAAGAAAGGCTCTACGAAGCGAATCATTTTTTTCACTTACAATTAATACTGTTGTTAATTAACAATTGTTTAAATTGTTGAAATATTAACTTTAAGTAAAATTTCCATCGGGAATAAATTATTTATAGTGTTCAGACCTCACCTTTCAAAATTTGTCGCGCGGTGACCTATTTTCAGCGTTAAATTAAAATTATAAATAATGGAGGTAGAGTTCCGGGAGTTAGGAGTTTTTCATTGGAAATTTCCTCTTTTTTCAGAATTTTTTTTTGAAATTTCTTAAATATTATTAGTTGAAATATTGGCAAAAACAAAATGCCATTTTTTTCAATTTTTTATGTGCTAGTACACGATTTTGGCACATTTTTCTAGGCGTCATTCCGAATGCAATGAGATAATATTTTTGAAAGCAGTATCTACAGTTTGTACCATTTTCAACTTGTCGACTAGACTAAAACTAAACTAAAACTAACACTAAAAGGAATGTCAGTGTCTGTCATTTATGTCAAACGTGTTTTCACAAATAAAATTGTTATTAATTATTTTTGTCGATAAATAGATTGTTAAATTACTTATAAGTGCCGCAAATAAAAATGCCAATATTTGGAAGATCACCAGTACGTGGTGCAAACACTCCAATACCACCAGATAAGTCCAATAATATTTCACCTATTTTGATCACTTCGAGAGCTGTTATTCATGACGCTACTAACAGCAAACCAGTGTTAAATGAAACTTTCTTTCAGAGTTCTATTATAGAGCAAAAGCCCAATAAATTTTCAGACAACCTACATAAAATAACATTGCTTGCATCGGATATAACAAAAACACTGCGCTTAGGGAAAACTGTTACAGCAGACATTCGTAACAATGCAATATCCATGGCGTATGAAATCCAACAAATTGCTAGCAATTTGACTACTATGAAAAATTATCAAAATGATTTAAATGAAACTATGCTAGCAGAATTCAAAAAATTGAAAGACGTCATTAAATCTAGCATATCCCCTAGACTAGCACAGAATGAACAAGTTCAGTCAAAAGAAGATCTTTTTTCGAATTCAGAATTTTCTGTCGCCAAGAATTTAAATGTAAAAAACATGGAATCTGAAGTGGAAAAACATATGCTTCAAAAGGAACTGCAAAAACTCAACGAAAAAAGTGATGCCCTAACAAAAAAAGTTAATAGTGAAATTTGTATTCCTATTTCAACAATTTTGGAGAACATACAAGAGACCAAGGAAAAAATATCTACAGTCGCACATCACTCAAATAATTGCAATAATGTTTTTAAAAAAATAGACGTTACCCTTAGTGAATTCAAAAATAAGTTATCACAGCCTTTCAATGGGAAAACGGAAGACTGCAGGACAATCCCTACACAGACCAATCCTGAAAATGCCTGTTCGAAAAATTTATTACAATTAGAATCATCGGATCCAAAACATACTTGTGATGATATAATCAAGATGATGAAAGAAAATGTTGATGTAGTAACATTGGGTATCGGAATTAATACTGTTAGAAAACAAAGAAATCAAAGAGTCACAATCAGCTGCGATTCCGAGGCAGATAGTCGAATTTTGAGAGATGCTATTAGTCAAAACCTCAATAAAATAACGGCTACGCAAATATCAGCTCGTTTACCGCTTTTGAAACTGATTGGAGTGGTGCCAGATATTGATGATGACAAAATTAAAGAAGCATTTATCAAACAAAATACGAAACTGTTTAATGGAGTAAACGACTCTGACTACACAATGAAAATATTGCGTCGCACATTTAACAGACGTAAAACAACCCACAACATAATCTTGGAAGTGAGTGCACATGTTTGGCAACGAGCACGCGACCAAAAAGTAAGAATAGGATACCAGATAATACCAGTGGTTGACCAGTCACCAGTGCTGCAGTGTTTTAAATGCCTAGGTTTTGGACATCGAGCAAGAGATTGCCAACTCGAAAATCCCAGATGTGGTTACTGTGCTGAAGAGCATGACAGCAGATTATGTAACAATATAAATGGTATTCCAAAATGATTTAACTGTCATTCGAAGAAGGATTCTAAAACGCAGGAATCAAGTTATGGATCACATGCCGCATATTCTGCATCATGTCCAGAATGGCAAAAATGGGACCAGATGAGCAGATCTTTAATTAATTATTATTGTTAACCATTGTTAATTCAACGAACACAAGTAAGAGAGTCGTTAAATTTTTACAGTGTAATTTAGGTAGAGGTTTCGTTGCAACTCAAGAATGTATGCAAATAGTTAATGAACATAAAATCAATG
Source organism: Clostera curtula (assembly GCA_905475355.2). Classification (NCBI taxonomy): domain Eukaryota; kingdom Metazoa; phylum Arthropoda; class Insecta; order Lepidoptera; family Notodontidae; genus Clostera; species Clostera curtula. The sequence continues at coordinate 7,845,035 of FR997822.1, read as the reverse complement.
TATTACTTTTACAAGAACCATATGTTGGTACTTCTGGTGAGTTTTCATGCATTTATCGTACTATTCAAAAAACTGCAAATAGGAAAAAGCCTGTCAAATCAGCCATAGTTACTATTGGTTCTCATATCACGACAGAAACGGATACCAATCTCGTTACAGAAAATATAGTAGCTACTAAAATAAAAATAGATAGTTTGCAAATAGGCATTATATCTATGTATTTAGAAAATAATGACACTAATAGAGGTGATATTCGACCCGACTTAAATCAACTTAACATCATAATAGAAAAACTCAATACTCCTATGATAATACTAGCTGGGGATATAAATGCCAAAAGTGAATGGTGGGGCTGTGATTATGAAGACCGCCGAGGTTTAGAATATGCTGAATTTCTTGCTCAAAATAGTCTAGAAGTAATAAATATTGGAAACGAACCAACTTTCTACGTGATTAGACGAGATATTGAACACAAGCACTATTGCACAAGCATTATTGATGTGACTAGCTGCTCAAATATTCTATTAAACAAGATACAGAATTGGAAAGTCAATCCCGACTTGATTATGAATACAGATCATAGAGCAATTACTTTTGACATGTCCTTCAATTCAAAGACAGAATCTAAAGCTATTAAACCAACTACAAGACAATATAATACTGGCAAGGCTAACTGGCAAAAAATCACAACTGAATTTGAATGCTTATTAAATAATGAAAACATAAATACCGACACCATATTGCAAAATATAACAACCATCGATTCCATTAATACATTAGTTGAATGTTATACTAAATGTATAAGTACAGCTGCGGATTCAGCTATCCCTAAACTTAAACCATCTAAACAGCATAAAATAATAAGTTGGTGGAACAATGATCTTTCAAATATGAAGAAAAATGTGATTAGAATAAGAAGAAAAATTGGTAAAGCGAATCCTATAAGGAAGCCTTATATTATAGAAGAATATAAAATTGCCTTCGAAAAATATAGAGAAGAAATTAAAATAGCTAAAACACAATCTTGGCAAATCTTTTGCACTCAACAGGAACGTAAAACAGTATGGGAACGTTTATATAATAAATAATAAATATTCTTGGACATTTCACACAACGCCATCTCGTCCCAAGTTAAGCAACTTAATGCTTGTGTTATGGTAACGAGATGGATGATAAACTACTTATATTTTTTTTTTTTTTGTAAATACATACATATTATAGATAGAAATGACACCCAGACTCCGAGCCAGTGCGTCTGGTTTAGACAAAGACACTGGCCCGACCCCGGAATCGAACCCGGGACCCGTTGATCCAAAGGCGGCTCATCTGACCACTAGACCAACGAGGCAGTCAAATTTATTAAAATAACAAACAAAAATGAGGATGATAAAATGTTGAAACTAGAGGACGGCTCAATTGGCAACCCGTTACAATCGGCAATTTTACTAGCCAACACCTTTTACAAAGCTGATGAACAACATTTGGACAACGATATTCAGAGTGAAATTCGATCTGAATCACAAAGAATTGAAGAACTTATTACACATACAAAGAATGAAACAAACATGACACAGTTTATCACTACGGAACTTATGACAGTTTTAAATGATATGAATCAAAATAAAGCTCCAGGTGGAGAAGGCCTGACTTTAGATATTATCAACAAAGCAATTCTAGTAAATTGTAATATATTTCTTTCATTAATAAATAAATGTTTTGAACTAGGATACTTCCCAAAAATATGGAAAAAAGCAACTATAAGAATAATACCTAAAACAAATAAAGAAGATTACACCTCTCCCAAGTCATATCGACCTATTGGCCTACTTCCAGTTATGGGTAAAGTGATGGAAAAACTTATTAATAATAGATTATTATGGCAATTGGGATCAGAAAATATGCTTAGTAATAAACAATACGGATTTATGCCTCTGAAAGGAACAACTGATTACCTTTATGATGCAATTAATAAAATTAAGAATGGGGTTCTCGGAAAAAATATTATAGCGGTAATTTCACTTGATATAGAAGGTGCTTTTGATAATGCTTGGTGGCCAGTATTAAAAGTTCAACTTTATGAAAAAAAATGCGATCCACATTTGCTGTGTATTATTTGCAGTTACCTTTCAGAAAGAAGTATTGAACTGCAGTATGCTGGAACATCAACTACCAAATACACCAATAAAGGTTGTATCCAAGGATCCACCTGTGGCCCACTTATGTGGAATTTACAAATCAATACTCTGCTAGAAGCCATACCTAATTATGATGGCATAACAATACAAGCATTTGCGGATGACATATTATTAATAATAGAAGGCAAAAATACAGAAGAGTTGGAAACTAAAGCTAATTGCACTTTGGAAAAAGTTACTAAATGGGGCAACAACAATAAATTAAAGTTTGCAACACAAAAAACACAGTTAATTATTGTTACAAACAAAATCAAATACGATCTACCTCAGATATTAATGAATGGAATACCGATAAAAATTATGAACAGTATGACAGTACTAGGATTAGTTATAGATAAAAATTTAAGTTTCATTCCACACATTGACAAGGTAAATAAAAAAGCTGTTGATATTTTTAACATGATGTCCAGAGTGGTCAGAGCTACATGGGGACTTACTAGTGATATTGTGAGGCTTTTATACAAAACAGTATTAGAACCAACAGTCTTATATGCAGCTAATGTGTGGGGAGGAAAAGCGAAAAATATGTCATGCATGAAAATGAAATTGCTTAGAATTACAAGGCGATTTGCAATAAAAATAGCAAAATGTCACCGCACAGTGTCTTTTACTGCTGCTATATGTCTATCTGGTATTTTGCCTTTGCATTTAAGAGCATACGAAGAGTTTAGTTTGTTTCAAATTAAAAAAGGTGTTCATTACATTGGGGAAGATGTAGAATGCTATGCAGAAACACCAATTAACATTTTTACCCTTCCTCATCCAGCAAAACGTGTTTCGATCAAATATGAATTTATAATTACTTCAGAAGACTTGGACAAAATTAATGAAAATGAACCATGTATTTATACTGATGGCAGCAAAATAGATAACAAAGTAGGAGGTGCAACATCATGGTGGGAAAAAGGAAAAGAACTCAAATACAGGAATTTTAGGATCGCGGATTATTGCTCAATTTTTCAGGCAGAACTTTTTGCCATCTTAACGGCCCTAGAGCAAATCAGCAGTACAAAATACAAGGACTATAACATAATCAGTGATTCCCAATCAGCATTACAAGAAATAGCGCATGAACAAAGCACGCACCCAATCGTTAACAGTATTCACCAAAAGCTTAGTATTTTAAAAGATAAGAACGTTAAATGGTTTTGGATCAAGGCGCATGTTGGTTTTATAGGAAATGAGAGAGCAGATGAACTTGCCAAGAAAGCTGCACTAACAAAAAAGGAACGGCCAAAATATGACAAGGCACCACTTTCATTTGCAAAATATATCCTGCGTAATGAAACTACACAAGAATGGCAAAAAATGTATGATGAAAGCAGTACCGGTGCAGTGACAAAATTGTTTTTTCCTTTAGTTAAACCTGCTCATAAAATCTTGTCAAAAATAACTTTAACAAATCCAATAGCCCAAATTTTTTCCGGTCATGGTGGTTTTGCACAGTATCTCTATAGGTTCAAATTAAAGGATAACCCTTACTGTAGCTGCAACCAAAGAGACGAACAATCCATACTACATTTGCTTTTATATTGTAATAGATTTGGGAGAGCTAGATTTATGTTAGAGAGTAGAATTGGCAGACAGATGAATATAGATAATATGAATGAAATATTGATGGACGATGATACCAGAAAACATTTTTTAGAGTATGCATTAAGGTTAGTGGAATTAGTGGGAAGAGAGAATGGTAGCACCATATTTTCGGTGTAGTGTGTGTGTTAATGCGAGTGTGTGTATGTGTCTGTGTGTGTGTGCGGATAGATGGGATGTATGGGTGTATATACGTTTGTACGTATTATAATTCTATATTTTCTTTTTTAATATAAAATTACTAAGAAAAAAAAAAAAAAAAAAAAAAAAAAGATATTGTTTCTTCGAGGAGCAAATGTTGCAGTTCTACATAGCAACACGAAGGAAATAGTAGATACCATTAAAAAAAAAAAAAAAAAAAAAAAAAACACTAAAAGGCGACAAACAGTTAAGAAAAGTACTCGAAGTCTTTGCCAATTAAAATAGACACTGACATCAGTTTAGGTATAAATATTGGGGAACTAAATTCCCCCTGTTAGCTGAGGGCCCCGCCTCGGAGCTTGCGGACCAAGACCAAGGTCGCGGAGCGTGTTGTCCCATTGGAGAGCGCTAACAGCGGGTCTGGAGCAGGCAGTCCAAGCACGCCGGTGATTCAGTGTGTGAACATACATTTTGTATTTTTTCAGCGTCAAACCGTCCTTCAAGCCTTGGTAAGTTTTTCGTGTGCAATAAAAAGAAACTACATTTAAGCAGCCCTTAAGTGACCCACTCCTGACTAGTTAAATAGCTGGACTTGTATTTGAGCCTATAATTTAGTAGCGGTGTGTAGGTTGCAAAGTAGGTGCTATTCAGTTAAATCACAACGTATGGCCGTATATATTGCCAGGGTCCGCCTAAATATATGGTATGTAGCTGTTTAGTACTCACTTGTATTTCGACTCTTCAATTATTGATACACATTTGGCACACACACACACACACATAAACAACACACAATAAAAAACAGTTATTTACAAAAGAGACATGTATAAGCGATGGCAGATGTATTTGTAATAGAACACACTTAAAATGCAGTATTAAACTTGTAAAACTGAAATAATGTATAACCGAAACAAATACAAAACAGAAAGCGCGAAACGCCCGAAATAAGTGCGTTTTGTTGATATTTATTACCAAGCCAACTCCTTTGCTAGTCAGAAACAGCGTTGTGATCATGTGTTGCAAGTCTTTATGATCTGTTAAAATCACTATAATTATTTGTTCCTACCTTACAGTAATCTAAGCCAATTACAGAGTTCCACGAGAATGCAATATGAGGTAGTATTATTAACATTGAAACTTTAAAAAATACATAGAAGAGAAAATGGACCTTAATCCTATGAAACTATTAGTAACAGGAATTTTCCATCAGAATTCGAATGCTGTTATTTATGAAACTATTTTTGGTCAACTAGAAGATATAAATTTGACTAAATCTGTTGTTGTATGTCCGAAGTAGCCGCGCTACAACAGAGTTGCTACCAGTAGTTTTAGGTGTGTTAAATTGAACAGAAGATAATAGCTCGGGACAATCAATCCCACCTCGTAATACATCAAATAGGAAACACGTATCTAGCAAGATGCGTCTGTCAGCAAGAGGTAGCAGAATGTAGTGTCGGCAATCTTTCGCATAACTGTCGTGGCGCTTATGCGTCTTGAAGTTCAGATGCTTTATATAACGCTTTTGAATGCGTTCCATTAGTTCCAGATTGGGCTACTGTACTGGCCCGTATTAACAAACGTTACTCAGCCCAAGACACCGCACTTGATATGAATCTTGAGATCCTGATCGTATTAATATATACAGGGTGGTCAAAAAGTCGTGGATCAAACGCAACCAGCGGTTAGATGGGGTTATCAGCAGCAAAAAATTGTTTTACGGGAGGTCCCTAAGGTCAACCCCTGCAGAGTTATAATTGATTTTGTGCTTTTATGAGAAATTGTCCTTTTTTCACTAAAACTTGATAAAATTCCACAAAATCTACACCCTGTATCTTTTTAAAAAAATTCAATAGATTGGTAATGATGAGCCCTTTCGTTAGACATGCTATTTATGGTAGTTTATTGGGTGTGTTAAAGATAGCATTAAGTTTTCCGAAAGACATAATTCTTAAATCAAAGCTTGTTACCTACTTCGGACCCCACTGTGAAAAAAAAATACTCTACAGAAAAGTGCCACTGTATCACAATTTTTGGCGCATTTAATAGGGATTCTAAAAAGGTATTACACATGGCTATGCGTGGCTTCAATATCTTTGAAGGACGATCTTTCGTAGCAAGGCCAGAGTTTTTCATACATAAAACTCGGTTAGGCCTACTAACCTAACCTTACCTAAGCGTGATCGTTTTCCGGACTACAGGGTCTTTATCGTCGTTTCAGCCCATAAATGACCCACTACTGAGTCGGGCCTCCTCTAAGTTCATGTTGGGAGATTGGCCTACTGTGCCACGCAGCCAAGACGGGTTGACACAGGGTTTGCTTCAAGTTTTCCTTCTGTTGCGGCTAGGTGATCTGCCTAATGCGTTCTTTTAGTCGCTTCTTACGACCAACCCATACCATATTGAAGGTGTCGTAAGAGGCGACTAAAAGAACGCATTAGACAGATCACCTAGCCGCAACAGAAGGAAAACTTGAAGCAAACCCTGTGTCAACCCGTCTTGGCTGCGTGGCACAGTAGGCTAATCTCCCAACATGAACTTAGAGGAGGCCCGACTCATTAGTGGGTCATTTATGGGCTGAAACGACGATAAAGACCCTGTAGTCCGGAGAACGATCACGCTTAGGTAAGGTTAGGTTAGTAGGCCTAACCGAGTTTTATGTATGAAAATCTCTGGCCTTGCTACGAAAGATCGTTCTTCAAAGATATCGAAGCCACGCATAGCCATGTGTAATACCTTTTTAGAATCCCTATTAAATGCGCTAAAAATTGTGATACAGTGGCACTTTTCTGTAGAGTACTTTTTTTTCACAGTGGGGTTCGAAGTAAGTAACAAGTTTTGATTTAAGAATTATGTCTTTCGGAAAACTTAATGCTATCTTTAACACACCCAATAAACTACCATAAATAGCATGTCTAACGAAAGGACTCATCAGTACCAATCTAGTGAAAATTATAAAAAAGATACAGGGTGTAGATTTTATCGAATTTTATCAAGTTTTAGTAAAAAAAAGACAATTTCTCATAAAAACACAAAATCTATTGTAACTCTGCAGGGGTTGACCCTAAGGACCTCCTGTAGAACAATTTTTTGCTGCTGATGGCCCCATCTAACCGCTGGTTTCGTTTGATCCACGACTTTTTGACCACCCTGTATATTTAGAGATATTTTGTGGCCATTGCGATTTCGTTTACGAAAAGTTTATTTAAAAGATTCTTCAAATCCATTTGAATTACTCTGTAGGAGTATTTTTAAAAACAATTTTATAAAAATGCCCGGTAATCGAGCCGGTAAACAAAGAAATGTTTAAGTTGGCACTCTTTTTTTTACTCCTACTTTTTTTTACTTTGTGTTTTGTTGTCAATGCTTACTGAGATAAGTAGGTAACAATTATGTCGTATTGGGAAATAAATACACAACCTTTTTAACTATTTAATGCTCTTTTGGGTAGCAACCCACTATAAAACGTGTATTATAGCGCCCGTACATGGCCCGCTGCTGAGTCGGGCCTCCCCCAAATACATGGAGGGTAATCAGCCTACTGTGCCACGCTGGCCAGACAGGTTGGCACAGGCTTTCGTTTCAAATTTCCTTGTCTTGTGGCTAGATAATCGGCCTTGTCATTTCTTTTTGTCGGCTCATACGACACCCTCAGAATGGACTGGGGTGGTGACATTATGTATTCTAAATCCGTCACCACACGGACATACCTATTCTTGTAATGTCTCATTATAATCCAGTCAGTAGCTTTTGTGTGCAAGATTAGCAAAGATCCATCCATCCAGCCATACATATCTACATAGATACAAACTTTCACATTTCAAATATGTATATTTGCTTTCAGGTCCTGCTGGCCTCTATGGACGTAAGAAACAAATGTCTAGTTATCCATTTACTTAAATAATCACACCATGTTCTCGTTAGTCTAGGGGTCAGGTCACCTTTGCATCACGGAGTTCCCGGTTCGAATCCGGGGTCGTGCGAGTGTCTTTGTGTACCTACATCGGAGGCACTTAGTTTTGGTCTGGGTGTCATTTGTGTTTGCTAGATATACATGTAACAACAATACACAGCCCCCGTGGTCAGGCTGCAAGCACGTGCAGAAGTACCTTCAGGCGCAAAGGGATGATCATCCAGCCAGACGAGGTGGGATGTCTGGCTAGGGGTCGCAGCGCCTATCCCCCCCGATTGTTGTAGTCGGGATATCTTAAACTTGCGAATAGCTCTTGAAATTTCGCTATCGCGGTATAGGACTTTTTCGTAATTATCGCATTTGTAGGCGATATTTCTTGACGCAATTAGTTCAGATTGTATTGAGCATGCGGTCGCTACATACCATTAAGAAAGGAAATACCTTGAATATCCATAAGTATATTTCTCAATGAACTCAATAACGATAGGTTACAAGTAATTCGACCAGAAAATGTACCCTTGCCATCATTAGTATAAGGCTGAATGTCTGAATGTACTGATTCAAATCGATCAATCACTGAATTTACTATAACAACAATGAAAAAAAAATTTGGAGCCGGTGCTAAGAGTATGGCGTGTTTATCGTAACAGTTAAATATAACAAGTATGCTAAAATAGCAGTCTGTTACTGCTATCTGCATGGAGCAACACACGGACAATGTTTCATGTTACACTCCAGCAGTAGCAGTGACAAGCTTTTCTATGTTCATTCATACTATGGTTCCCGTAGTTAGAAGATTCTCATAATATTCATTATAAACCAATTTCTGTAATTCAGAGACTCTTTCTCAGAGTCTGGGTCCAGTTTACTTGAACAAAAGCTACTGGATTTCGGGTTTTGTCAGTTTCAAATTTTTTTTAAAAACAAAGTATACGCTTTTTTTTACTTTTATGGCGCGATCTTGTTATGTATGTAAGAAAGGCTCTACGAAGCGAATAATTTTTTTCACTAACAATTAAGACGGTTGTTCGAGAAAATGTTGTTAATTAACAATTGTTTAATTTGTTGAAAAATTAACTTTAAGTAAAATTTCCATCGGGAATAAATTATTTATAGTGTTTGGAACACACCATAACTTTTTCAAAATTTAATAAATACCTTAAATAAATTAATTAATGTGCCGTACTCGCTTTTGACGCCTCGCGTGCAAACGAAAAATGTCGCGCGGAGACCTATTTTCAGCGTTAAATTAAAATTATAAATAATGGAGGTAGAGTTCCGGAGTTTTTCATTGGAAATTTCCTCTTCTTTCACAATCTTTTGCGTGAAAGAATAACATTCTTACAAACTTTCGCGTTAATAATATTAGTGGGTGTGGTGTTCATGTTTGACCTTTATTGTACAACAATTTCAAAACAAGTTTCATTATCATCCATTTAGTATTTTAGTTATAACGTGAAACTGTAACAAAGATCCATTCAACTATACAAATGTTCGCATATTATATTATTAGTAGGATAGGATATATGGCTTTTTGTAAAGGGTTTTTTATAGTCTGTTAACTTTTTTTGTAACGGCTTTGAAACAACCGAATACATACATTTTGTATTTTTTCAGCTCCTGTAAGCAGTGGTAAGTTTTTCGGGTACAATAAAAAGAAAGTTGTAAGTGACCCACTCCTGAGTAGTGACCCACTCCTGAGTAGTTAAATAGCTGGACTTGTATTTGAGCCTATAATTTAGTAGCGGTGTGTATGTGTAGGTTGCAAAGTAGGTGCTATTCAGTTAAATCACAACGTATGGTATTTAGCTGTTTAGTCTTCTTCTTCTACCTGGCGTTAATCCCGGCCATTGTCAGGGTCCGCCTAAATGAATGGTATTTAGCTGTTTAGTACTCACTAAACAACACACAAAAAAAACAGTTATTTACAAAAGAGACATGTAGAAGCGATGGCAGTTAAAATGCAGTATAAAACTTGTAAAACTAAAATAATGTTTATCCGAAACAAATACAAAACAGACTGCGCGAAACGCGCGAAATAATTGCGTTTTGTTGATATTTATTTCCAAGCCAACTCCTTTGCTAGTCATAAACATCGTTGTTATCATGTGTTGCAAGTATTTATGATCTTCCGTTAAAATCACTATAATTATTTATTTATTTATTTTAAGGAATCTCTACAGCTTCTTAAAGATGTTCCATATACCTTACAGTAGTCTAAGCCAATTACAGAGTTCCAGAGACCGATTTGGCTAATTTTGGTCTTGAAATGTTCGTGGAAGTCAAAGGAAGGTTTAAAAGGGCAAATATAAAATATAAGGCGGTACGAAGTTTGCCGGGTCAGCTAGTAAATAATAAAAGTTTAAAAGAAAAAGTTAATTTAAGTAGTATTTGTTGATAATATTTGTTATTTTAAAGTAATATAAAAATAATGTTGCGATTTTTACAATTTATTCCTCCCAAAAGATATAAATTTAAGTTTATTGTGTTTGACTATACATAGAGTGAACTAATTTCAATATTTCTTTGACCAAGTGTCATGTTATGCTGTCTGATAACTCTTACATAAAAAAGTGTATATTTTGCGAAAGTGTACACACGGAATGGCGGCGGCGCCTGTCCCTCGATAACTGTAGTCGGGGATTTCTTAACCATGCTAATTGCTCTGGTAACTTCGCCATCGCGATATTTCTTTACATGGCAAATTACATTTCTGTCCGTGTATATGGCAAAAATTCTAAAAATAAAAAAAACCTTGCAATCAAAAACCACTACATCAAACCCGCACTAAAAGGCGACAAACAGTTAAGAAAAGTACTCGAAGTCTTTGCCAGTTAAAATAGACACTGACATCCGTTTAGGTATAGATATTGGGGAACTAAATTCCCCCTGTTAGCTGAGGGCCCTGCCTCGGAGCTTGCGGACCAAGACCAAGGTCGCAGAGCCATGTTCTCTCATTGGAGAGCGCAAACCGCGGCTCTGGAGCGGGCAGTCGAGGCACGCCAGTGATTCAGTGGGTACTTCGGGCGCTAATTTCCGTCTTTCCGCGCCCGGAGTCCCACATACCCCATCTAGACCCCTTCGCTGGGTAACCATTAGGATTCACAAGGAAAAATGCCATCACTTTTTATTAGTAACTTGCTTCAGCCCGCGATTCCGTCTGCGTGTAAATGATATCCTTCAAGTTGCGTCCCGCGGTTTCACCCGCGTGGTGATGGAAAATTGTGATTATGATGATAGAAAGTAATTCATTTCTATGTCAGGATTTTCCTACTTTCTTGACACTTATCCGTATATTTTAGATTATTCACACTTTTTGTTTATAAATTAAAGCATATGTGTTATTCTAATGTGTATGCTTTATTCTTGTAAAGCTTTTATTAAAATCCAATCATTAGCTTTTGCATGAAAGAGTAACATTCTTACAAACTTTCGCGTTAATAATATTAGTGGGTGTAGTGTAGTGTTCATATGTTTGACCTTTATTGTTGTAAGGTTTCAGTATCATCCATTTAGTATTTTAGTTATAACGTGAAACTGTAACAAGGATCAATTCAATTATACAGATGTTCGCATTTTATAATATTAGTAAGATATGATAGTTATTTGGCTTTTTGTAAAGGGTTTTTATAGTCTGTTAAAATTTTTTGTACCACTGCTTTGAAACAACCGAATACATACATTTTGTATTTTTTCAGCGACAAACCGTCCTCTAAGCAGTGGTAAGTTTTTCGTGTGCAATAAAAAGAAACTACATTTAAGCAGCCCTTAAGTGACCCACTCCTGAGTAGTTAAATAGCTGGACTTGTATTTGAGCCTATAATTTAGTAGCGGTGTGTATGTGTAGGTTGCAAAGTAGGTGCTATTCAGTTAAATCACAACGTATGGTATTTAGCTGTTTAGTCTTCTTCTTCTACCTGGCGTTAATCCCGGCCATTACCAAGGTCCGCCTAAATGAATGGTATTTAGCTGTTTAGTATAAAAAACAGTTATTTACAAAAGAGACATGTGGAAGCGATGGCAGATGTATTTGTAATAGAACACAGTTAAAATGCAGTATAAAATTTGTAAAACTGAAATAATGTATAACCGAAACAAATACAAAACAAACAGTGCGAAACACGCGAAATAAATGCTTTTTGTTGATATTTATTTCCAAGCCAACTCCTTTGCTAGTCAGAAACAGCGTTGTGATCATGTGTTGCAAGTCTTTATGATCTGTTAAAATCACTATAATTATTTGTTCCTACCTTACAGTAATCTAAGCCAATTACAGAGTTCCACGAGAATGCAATATGAGGTAGTATTATTAACATTGAAACTTTAAAAAATACATAGAAGAGAAAATGGACCTTAATCCTATGAAACTATTAGTAACAGGAATTTTCTATCAGAATTCGAATGCTGTTATTTATGAAACTATTTTTGGTCAACTAGAAGATATAAATTTGACTAAATCTGTTGTTGTATGTCCGAAGTAGCCGCGCTACAACAGAGTTGCTACCAGTAGTTTTAGGTGTGTTAAATTGAACAGAAGATAATAGCTCGGGACAATCAATCCCACCTCGTAATACATCAAATAGGAAACACGTATCTAGCAAGATGCGTCTGTCAGCAAGAGGTAGCAGAATATAGTGTCGGCAATCTTTCGCATAACTGTCGTGGCGCTTATGCGTCTTGAAGTTCAGATGCTTTTTAAAACGCTTTTGAATGCGTTCCATTAGTTCCAGATTGGGCTACTGTACTGGCCCGTTAACGTTAACAAACGTTACTCAGCCCAAGACACCGCACTTGATATGAATCTTGAGATCCTGATCGTAATAATAAACGTGATTGTTTATATTCTCAAGTTGAAAGTTGAAAGAAAGAAAGAAAGAAAACACATTTATTCATCAGAACATATATAAGGAGTGCAAGATGCGGAAAAATTGTACATTTTAAAACAAAAATAAAGAGGACTTCAGTTGAAAGGAAAAATAAAAAAATCAACTAAGTTATGTACTGAAACTCGATCCCTAAGTACACATTGAACGCGCGTTTCTGAGATGCTATATCTTGAGTGCAGACAGTCCGTCACTTGAGATGTGATTAGCGTGACGCGAAACATGGAGTTTGAAAATATTTTGATTGATATTATTTAATACGATGAAAAATAGATTACACATTGCGTTTTGTTGTCAATGCTTAACACGTTAGCTGCGGCACCAATTTTTGCAATCTTTCCGTTCCTGCGGCACGAGGTATTATCGGCCCGCACCGTGACCAGACGTTAGGGCGACACGCGGTCTATTAGACCCCACCTCCTTTAACAGACTAAAATCCAGTACCTGGCGCGAAATCAAAGATAATTTTATTGCTCCTTATCGATATAGACAGGGAATTGATGAACCCTAATCTACCGTCGCCCCGGGATCTGATAGCTAGTTTAGGAATTATTGGCAAAACAAATTATGGGATCTTATACACCTCGTAACGCACTGAAATAGGGTAAATTTTCTCCAAGATTAGTGATGGGAAAAATAATATCAACGCAACGACGTTTATCTATTTTTGTGTGAAAATCTTACTGCGGTTCACAGAATAGAAAAAAAAGAAAACCAGAAGTAGAAAAGAAACTATCCTATGTTTTCTGCCTCGGGCTTTAAAAATACACTTATTAGAACTTGAATTAACATAAAAAACAGTAACTATATAGTTTATATAAAAATCGCAATATAAATTTTGTCATTGAAACAGGGTAGACAATAAGATTTTTTGTGAACATATCTCTAATTTCATATAGTTTTTCAGTTTTGTCTTCATTACTTACATCACTGACATGCCTGCATTTAAGTAGCAGTAAAAATCTGTCTTTTGTCATTAATGATGAAATAAATTCGTTTAGATACAATTTGTTTCCGCTCCAAACTGAATGTCTAACTTCTTCCGACATCGTTTAGACATGTTGGGCGATGTAAAAGGACGTGCTCTCCAATCGACGTGATGCACAACACTAGTCGCAGGAAGCTCGCGTTGGGTGCGGTACGAGGTCCGGGGGGTTATGGGACGTTTTAGCCTCGTTCCGCACTGCAATATAATTATATTAATTCAGTGCGGTACGAGGCCTAAGACATCCGGTACCAAGGTAGGTATACCACCGAGTCCGGGACCATTAGCGCATCTCAAATATACATTTATCTCTTTTCTATACTGGACCAAACCAAAGGTATGCCCTTCGCACGACAGAGATGTTCACGTTTTTCCTTGCCGCACCACAAGGAAGTTGCATGAGGGGTGATTTAGGCCTCGTTTCGCACTTAACGTGTTAATGAGATAAGTAGTAAACAATTATGTCATATTGCGAAATAAATGCACAACCTTTTTAACAATTTAATGCTCTTTTGGGTAGCAACACACTATACAACGTGTATTATAGTGCCCGTACATGGCCCATTGCTGAGACGAGCCCCTCCAATTAGATGGAGGGTAATTAGCCTCCTGATGCACGCTGGCCAGACGGGTTGGCAGAGGGCTTCATATCACCTCCTCGATCGTGCTGCCACCTTGTTGTGGTGAGGGGGCTTCAGCCGTTGGGGCCACACCGGCTTAGGGTCACCCATGCCGGTAACGACATTCAGCCCTTAACGATCTACTGCTGAGTCGGTCCTCCCCCAAATACATGGAGGGTAATTAGCCTACTGTGCCAAGCTGGCCAGACAGGTTGGCACAGGGTTTCGTTTCAAATTTCCTTCTCTTGTGGCTAGGTTATCGGCCTTGTCATTTCTTTTTACCGGCTCATACGACACCCTCAGGATGGAATGGGGTGGTGACATTATGTATTCTAAATCCGTCACCACACGGACATATTATTGTAATGTCTCATCAAAATCCAGTCCGTAGCTTTTGCGCGAAAGATTAGCAAAGATCCATCCAGCCATACATACATAAATTTAAACTTTCACATTTAAAATATGTATATTTGCTTTCAGATAATGCTGACCTTGGCGGTAAGAAACAAATTGCTACCCAATTAGTTATATAATCACTTCACGTTCTAGTTGGTGTAGGGGTCAGATGTGCCGCCTTTGCATCACGGGGTATCCGGTTCGATTCCGGGGTCGGGCAAGTGTCTTTGTGTAAACTAGTGCAATACATGGTAATATATCCCCTGTGATACAGGTTTTAAGCACATGCAGGTGGACCATTAAAAAAAAAGCTTGAATATCCTCCATAGGTTTTATTCAAGGACGTTTTTATTCAAAGTTATTTTGTATTATTTTAGTATTCACGTTTCAGTTAACGCCTTACGGGTCCAATAGAACGGCTTGTTATACGGATTGGGTTGGGAAAATAAACATTTACGTTAAGTACTAAAAGGACCTCAAAGTAATAAAATAAGAATGACAAGCCCTGAGTTTGCCAGTACTTCTCAGAAGTGATCGCGTTCCGAACTATACTACTTCTACCTACTACCCAACCCATTGCGTATGGCCCATTGCTGAGACGAGCCCCCTCCAATTAGATGGAGGGTAAGTAGCCTCCTGATGCACGCTGGCCAGACGGGTTGGCAGAGGGTTTCATATCACCCCCTAGACCGTGCTGCCACCTTGTTGTGTTGTGTTAGTTAGGGGGCTTGCGTGCCTTTAGGAGACGTTGGGGCCCACACCGGCTTAGGGTCACCCATGCCGGTAACGACATTCAGCCCGTAACGATCCACTGCTGAGACGAGCCCCCTCCAATTAGATGGAGGGTAAGTAGTGTCCTGATGCACGCTGGCCAGACAGGTTGGCACGGGGTTTCGTTTCAAGTTTCCTTCTCTTGTGGCTAGGTTATCGGCCTTGACATTTCTTTTTGCCGGCTCTTACGACAACCTCAGAATGGAATGGGGTGGTGATATTATGTATTCTAAATCCGTCACCACACGGACATACCTATTCTTGTAATGTATCATTAAAATCCAGTCCGTAGCTTTTGTGTGAAAGATTAGCCAAGATCCATCCAGCCATACATAAATATCCTTTATATCCTTGGACATTTCACAGAACGCCATCTCGTCCCAAGCTAAGCAACTTAATGCTTGTGTTATGGTAACGAGATGGATACATACATACATACAAACTTTCACATTTGTAATATGTATATTTGCTTTCAGATAATGATGACCTTGACGGTAAGAAACAAATTGCAAACCAATTAGTTGTATAATCACGCCATGTTCTCGTTGGTCTAGGGGCCAGATCACCTTTGCATCACGGAGTCCCCGGTTCGAATCCGGGGTCGGGCGAGTGTCTTTGTGTAAACCAGTGCAATACATGGTAATATATATTATACCCCCGTGATACAGGTAGTAAGCCCGTAACGATCCACTGCTGAGACGAGCCCCCTCCAATTAGATGGAGGGTAAGTAGCCTCCTGATGCACGCTGGCCCGACAGGATGGCACAGGGTTTCGTTTCAAATATCCTTCTCTTGTAGCCATAACCTAGACAGGTTCTCGGCCTTGTCATTTCTTTTTGTCGGCTCATACGACACCCTCAGCATGGACTGGGGGGGTGACACTATGTATTCTAAATCCGTCACCACACGGACATACCTATTCTTGTAATTTCTCATTAAAATGCAGTCAGGAGCTTTTGTGTGAAAGATTAACAAAGATCCATCCAGCCATACATACATACATTCAAACTTTTACATTTAAAATATGTATATTTGCTTCCAGATGATATTGTCGTGATCATTAAAGGTAAGAAACAAATGTCTTGCTAACCAATTAGTTATATAATCACACCATGTTCTCGTTGGTCTAGGGGTCAGATCACCTTTGCATCACGGACTCCCCGGTTCGAATCCGGGGTCGGGCGAGTGTCTTTGTGTTAACCAGTGCAATACATGGTAATATATATTATAGCCCCCGTGATACAGGTAGTAAGCACATGCAGGTGGACCATTAAAAAAAAGAAAAAGCTTGAATATCCTCCATAGGATTTTTTTCCGTATACACCAAGAATCGTAGAAGATACGAAACATGCACAATATTACTACATCTTATTGTTCTTGAAAAAAATAACTTAAGTTATTGATAAAAATAAAATATAAATAAATGGTTATCATTGTTCTTCTTCTTATATATAACTAGCGACCAGAGCCGGCACGGGTGCAATGATGAACATCAGCTAAATTTATCAGTGTTTCCCTACAATATTATGCATGTGTTACACATATAAACCTTCCTCTTAAACCGCATCAAAATCTGTTGCGAAGTTTTAAAGATTTAAGCATACATAGGGACGGACAGACGACAGCGACTTTGTTCTATACTATGTAGTGATACTGAAAATGCATTGCTGTTCGTTATTCTCGCTGAAACTCGAGAACGGCTGGAGCGATTTGGCTAATTTTGGTCTTGAAATATTTGTGTGAGTCCAGGGAATGTTTAAAAGATGATATTTATTGATTCTGTCGGCGGTACGAAGTTTGCCGGGTCAGCTAGTCAGTATAAAATAGCAGTCTGTTACTGCTATCTGCATGGAGCAACACCTGTTCCTAGCGGTGATAATGTTTCATGTTACACTCCAGCAGTAGCAGTGACAAGCTTTTCTATATTCATTCATACTATGGTTCCCGTAGTTAGATGATTCTCATAATATTCAGTATAAACCAATTTCTGTAATTCAGAGACTCTTTCTCAGAGTCTGGGTCCAGTTTACTTGAACAAAAGCTATTGGATTTTCGGGTTTTGTCAGTTTCAAAAAAATATTAAAAACAAAGTATACATTTCTTTTTTACTTTTATGGCGCGATCTTGTTATGTATGTAAGAAAGGCTCTACGAAGCGAATCATTTTTTTCACTTACAATTAAGACTGTTGTTAATTAACAATTGTTTTATTTGTTGAAATATTAACTTTAAGTAAAATTTCCATCGGGAATAAATTATTTATAGTGTTCAGAACACACCTTAACTTTTTCAAAATTTGTCGCGCGGAGACCTATTTTCAGCGTTAAATTAAAATTATAAATAATGGAGGTAGAGTTCCGGAAGTTACGAGATTTTCATTGGAAATTTCCTCTTCTTTCAGAATCTTTTTTTGAAATTTCTTAAATATTATTAGTTGAAATATTGGCAAAAAACAAAATGCCATTTTTTTCATCTTTTATGTGCTAATACAAGCTTTTGGCACATTTTTCTAGGCGTCATTCCGAATCCAATGAGCTATGGTACATATTTTTAAAAGCAGTATCTATAGTTTGTACCATTTTCAACTTGTCGACTAGACTATACATCGAAACCGCACTAAAAGGCGACAAACAGTTAAGAAAAGTACTCGAAGTCTTTGCCAATTAAAATAGACACTGACATCAGTTTAGGTATAAATATTGGGGAACTAAATTTCCCCTGTTAGCTGAGGGCCCCGCCTCGGAGCTTGCGGACCAAGACCAAGGTCGCAGAGCGTGTTGTCCCATTGGAGAGCGCTAACAGCGGGTCTGGAGCAGGCAGTCCAAGCACGCCGGTGATTCAGTGTGTGAACATACATTTTGTATTTTTTCAGCATCATCTCCATCAAAATCATCTTCAGCAAGTGGTAAGTTTTTCGTGTACAATAAAAAGAAACTACATTTAAGCAGCCCTTAAGTGACCCACTCCCGAGTAGTTAAATAGCTGGACTTGTATTTGAGCCTATAATTTAGTAGCGGTGTGTATGTGTAGGTTGCAAAGTAGGTGCTATTCAGTTAAATCACAACGTATGGTATTTAGCTGTTTAGTCTTCTTCTTCTACCTGGCGTTAAGCCCGGCCATTGCCAGGGTCCGCCTAAATGAATGGCATTTAGCTGTTAAGTACTCACTTGTATTTATATAGCCCCCGTAATACAGGTAGTAAGCACATGCAGGTGGACAATAAAAAAAAAAAAAAAGCTTGAATATCCTCCATAGGTTTTTTTTCTGATACACCAGGAATCGTAGAAGATACGAAACATGCACAATATCACTACATCTTATTGTTCTTGAAAAAAATAACTTAAGTTATTGATCAAAATAAAATATAAATAAATGGTCATCATTGTTCTTCTTCTATTTCTTAAATATAACTAGCGACCCGCCCCGGCTCCGCACGGGTGCAATGATGAACATCAACATTTATCAGTGTTTCTCTACAATATTATGCATGGTTTGTATAATACAAACCTTCCTCTTGAATCACTCTATCTATTATAAAAACCCGCATCAAAATCCGTAGCGTAGTTTTAAAGATTTAAGCATACATAGGGACGGACAGACGACAGCGACTTTGTTTTATACTATGTAGTGATGACAGTGAAAATGAATTGCTGTTCGTTAGTCTCGCTTAAACTCGAGAACGGCTGGAGCGATTTGGCTAAGGTTTAAAAGGTGATATTTATTGATTCTGAGGCGGTACGAAGTTTGCCGGGTCAGCTAGTCATATATAAAAAAAAATCACGTTTCAGAGAGATTTATCCGTTTTTTAATAGAATAGAATAGAATAGAATAGAATAGAATAGAATAACCTTTATTCTGATAAAACTACACACAACACAGAACTTATGGAAATACAAATAGTTATAAAGATACATATAAAATTTAATTCTTACAGCTAATAAGTATTTATATACAAAATGATGCACAAAAATTCTATGCTGTATACAGCATTGCCAGAAATGGTCTGAGCTCAGCATATGTTGTAGATAATATATTATCCACAACGCTGGTTTTCAGCTCAGCCATATGTAGCGCTAAACAAATGAAAAAAAAAACACCAAAAAAATTACACCTAGTACACGCCATACATTGCTCCTCCCAAATAATTTACATAGAAAAATGCAATTTTAACTTCGGCTACAACAGATACTCCTCATAAATTTATTTTATTGACCATATAGTGTACATGAAAATAAGCGAGATAAAAATAATTAATTAATTATGAAATGTAAATTAAGAAATGCTGGAATAATTAATTGACAATTTCAAATTCATTATACTAGAAGTGTATTGGGCAAAAATAAAAACATAACAATTACATTGTCATACAAGTTTGGAGACCTAACAAGAAGGTAAAAACTTTTTTTTTAAAACAGGCAACAGTAACAGTAATCAGTGTGCTCAATTAAGATAGGTTACAAATACCTAGGGTCTGTAAGGCTCAATATCGAATGGATCACTGGCTTATTTGCGGCTTTTTTTTGCAGGTGGTTATGGTGGTATAGGTAAGAAATATTTTCATGTATTCATTCTATATTTCTTGCGTTTTTCTGAATTCTACTGGGTTCGGCACCAGGCTTACCTTATTTGGCTAACTACCGGTACCCAGCCCAGCTGTCGAAATTCGTAATAATTAATTTAAATGATCAGTGACGTCACGGCGGGCATTCAGTGACGTCACGGCGGGCATTAAAGTGAATCAGCTGATCGACCAGCTGTAGTAATTCAAGCACATAACGTTTTATTTAATCAGTAATTTTATTTAATTTTGAAAGTATATTGTGTGACGTACTTGAGTGAGTGTTATTGCGTCGAAAAATCCGGGATATTCGAAGTAAATCCACATTCAAAACAATTTGGAACTGTGATTTTTTGCGATTGAAGTCACTTGGATCGCAATAATTTAATTCGTATACCCTCTACGGGTTCACACTGAACTGACATCTCGACCAAACATTATTTTCCAATAATTGAGTATAGTGCCATCTGAACGTAAAGATGAACAAGTGCGCAGCTTGCGGGAAATTTCAAGGGCCAAAAGGTGGCACTGCATGTAGTTTATGCAGTAAAAAATATCACATAGCTTGTGTAGGCATGAATGAGGCTACGAAGTTGAACAGTGATTGGCAGTGCCCGGAATGCAAGAAAAAAATCCCCAGGGGTGACAATAGCAGTACCCCTGTGAGAACAACTTGCAGTGACTACTCGCCAGGTGATCGCCTTAGCTCTGGCACGGGTGGCGGTGCTGAGGATGAGCTGTCATCAGCAAAGGTGGACCTGGCTGTAGAAATACAACTTTTCCGTGCGGAATTGCGAAAACTAAGAGAAGAACTGGTAGATTTCCGCAGTGAAATGTCAAGCTTGTCGGGGGTCGTTGCGAGTTGTAACATCCGAGTCGATAACTTAGAAATCAGGATTGACGCTCTTGAAAAGCGGTCATCGGGAACGTTAGAGGGCGACTCGCGGCATTCACAGCTAGAACAAACGATAGCGCAATTGAGATGTGAACTTAATGACCGAGAGCAGGATACACTCTGCGCCGATCTCGAAATATCGAATCTAGCCGAAGAGCCGGGGGAAAATATTATCCACACGGTGGGGCTTATCTCCGCAAAGCTGGGAGTGACTCTTGTTACTGAACGAGACATTGTGTTTGCGGAGCGCGTCGGAGCCCGGGGGGACAAATACGTAGGCGATGCTGAGCGTGCGGTACGTGGCCGCCGGGTTGTGGTACGTCTGGCGCGTCGAGCGTTGCGCGATGAGTTATTGAGTGCGGCGCGAGTGCGGCGCGGTACCACCTCGGCTGACCTCGGGCTAAGTTCGCCGCCTCGTCCCTTCTATCTCAATGAGCGGCTCCCTAGGTATAATAAGCAGCTGTTCTACAAAGCTCGCGAGGTTGTACGGCAGCTCGGTTGGAGATACGCCTGGACGAAGCGCGGTCGTATCTTTGTCCGACAGGCTGATAATAAGCCCGCGCACACCCTGCGTTCAAAAGAAGACTTGGCACGTGTTTTTGGGGAAGATTCTGTTAGAAATATTTAATAGTTATATTTTTTTAATTGCTTGTAATGCGGTTATTGTTTCGTATTTTATGTGTCATAATTATTTTTATTTTTACTGTTGTTTTGTTTTATATTTAGTCGGCTTTTCCACATTTTCATTTCTGGGCTGTGAGGAGTTGTGTTGTGGCGGATTGGGGGCATGGACGGTTATCATTATTAAAAGTACTTTATTTAATATTTTTTACTGTTATATCCATACGTTGGACGTAATTATTTTTTATATAAATGTAAGTTATAGACATTATTTCTCATCCTGTTTTGTAGATTCCTTTGTAAAATATTTATCAAGTTTGACCTGTTACGAATCGAGAAAAAAAAAAAATTTCACATTAAATCTAAAACCTTGAACCTCACAGTTGGACTTTTTAATGCAGGCTCGCTTGGTTCCCGTCATGACGAATTCATAGTAGCCATGGCAAATACGGCCGTGGATATTATGGCTATCAATGAAACTTGGTTGAGGGATGGACAGGATGCCCGTGCACCTAGGGTTCCAGAATATCTATTAAGGCACGTACCACGTTCTGCAAGTGTACGAGGTGGCCGTGGAGGTGGAGTTGGCTTTTACATTCGTCGCGGTATCAGTGCCCGGACGTTGTGTCATCCAATCGCAAATAGTGTTGAGCAAATGTGGATAAAAATAAATGTTAACTCTACCACTCTGATAATAGGTACTGCTTACAGACCACCTTGGCTTGATGTAAATATATTTCTTGACGCTATCACTGAATCTGTTACTTCTTTTGCATACGCTGATAAAATTCTTCTTCTGCGGGATTTTAATATTAATCACTTAGACGCATTAGATAATAAAACAAAACAATTTAAAACTTTTCTTCAATATATTGATTTAAATCAAGTTGTTACTGAAGCCACACATTTTACTAGCCATAGTGAAACTCTAATAGATGTCGTATGTACCGATGCGCCAGTGAGGGGAGTTTCTGTTACTCATATTCCAGAGTTAGGTAATCATGCTATGGTTTCAGTGGTGCTTAATTTTAAAAAAACAAAATTTAGTCCGCGATATATAGTTTACAGACCTATAAGAGACATTGTACCGGAACTTTTTAAGAAAGATCTTAACTCTATAGACACCACATACATAAGTACACTATCAGACGTCAACGAGATGGTGTTCAGCTATAATAAATGTATACAAACACTTTTCAATCTGCACGCCCCAACAAAAATGAATGTCATCAAGAAGGAATCGATGCCTTGGATCACTGATACAGTAAAGCAAATGATGATTTTACGGGACAAATCTCACTTGCAGTTTAAAATTTCCAAGGCAGAAAGCCAAAGAATAGCATACAAAGAACTTAAGCGTATCGTTGAAGTGGCTATAGTAACTGAAAAGCAAGCTTATTTTAAAACATCCATTAATAAAAACATATCGAACCCCAAAAAGCTCTGGAAAATTTTTAAATCTACTGTTACTGATTTTAAAAATAGAAATTCGGAATTGCCCTGTATTTTTAATAACCCAGATGAGATTAATAGACACTTTCTCGCGGTGCCTGGTGAGGACATTGTCAGTATATCTGATCTAACATACTTAGAGTATAATCGGTTTGGTGCAATTCGTTTTCATCTTAAACAGGTGGATGAAATAGCAGTAATGAAAATTATACAAACTTTTAAGTCAAATGCACAGGGTTCCGATGATATCACCCTTGATATGCTATTAATGACTCTCCCTCATTGTTTGGGCGTAATTACCTCTATCATAAATCAATCAATTGTTACTTCCACCTTTCCAGATATTTGGAAGACGGCTATAGTAAAACCTATTCCCAAAATACCAAACCCTGGTTCAGTTAAGGACTTTCGCCCCATCAGCTTACTTCCTATAATGTCAAAGATCTTAGAAAAGATTGTGAGCAACCAACTTAGGGAATTTCTTGAGCAGGAGAATATTTTACCTAAACTACAATCTGGATTCCGTAAAAAAAACAGTACATCAACAGCTCTCATAAATGTTGTAGATGATATTTTAAGTGCTAGCGATAATGGTATGTTAACAATACTTTGTCTTCTTGATTTTTCCCGTGCTTTCGATTCTTTAAATATATCTCTTCTTCTCTCAAAGCTAGCTTATTATGGGTGTGATAGCGCCACTATTCGATGGTTTCACAGCTACCTAAGTAACCGATCCCAAATAGTCAAAATAAATGGTACATTCGGTCACGAGCAACTGTCTTCCTGCAGGTCAATAACTAGAGGCGTTCCCCAAGGATCGATTCTGGGTCCACTTCTGTTTATCTTGTATTCTGCAGATATAACAAAATACATAACTAACGTTAAGTACCACTTATATGCGGACGATCTACAGCTGTACACGTCCTTTCCTCCGAATTGCAGTGATGTGAATATTGACAACTTAAACAGAGATTTAAGCAACGTTGCCAAATGGGCAAAACGTAACTGTTTGGTATTAAATCCTGCAAAGTCAAAATTTTTATTGTTGGGGTCTAAACCAGTCATAGCGGCGACATTGAACATAGATGTAAACATTGACGGCAGCCCCATTGAACGCGTGGAGGAGGCCCGTAATCTAGGCGTGGTGTTCGATAGTAGCTTACACTTTGAGACGCACATTTTACAAGCCATAAGAAACTGCTTCTACCGACTAAAAATTTTGTACCGTGTGCGACCCTTTCTTAGCGAGGATATGCGTGTCTTGCTTTGTGAGTCTCTAGTTTTATCCAAACTTAATTATGCGGATACAATGTACGGAACATGTCTACTCAAGAGAACTGAGAGATTGATTCAACGTGTGCAAAATGCTTGTGCTCGTTTTTGTTTTAGAGTCCCTCCACGGGCACATATTACTCCGTTTTTAAATCGTAAAAAGCTGTTGAAAATGGCTGCTCGTCGAAAACTGCATTTTGCGTCTTTACTTTTTGATATAGTGTTATCGGGTAAGCCCGAATATCTATATCAAAAATTATCATGGTCTCGCGCCCAAAACCCGCATCGGACAAGAGCCTCTCCGTACCTTTTGCTTACGCCAAGGCACAGAACTACGGCGTTCCGTGGCAGTTATAAATTTGCAGCATCCCGTTGTTGGAACGATCTACCTCCACCTTTGCGTACATTAAGGACAACATTGACATTCAAGAAAAAGTACAAACAATATTTATTGGACATCCAAAACACCATATTATAATATTTGATCCATATTATGTTTATTTTTGGTAGGTTCTTGTAATGCCTTATTTTGTTTTAGTCATACCAGTAAGTTATCTATTTGTAACTGCCTTACATTACATTATAATTATGTCTTTAAATAAATTTCAATTGGTTTTTATTTTATTATTTCTTTTCTCGCCACGGCTTCGCGTCTTCGTGCATCTTGTGCGGCTCGGATATCTTATCATATATATATTTATTTTAGTGGGTTCATTATGACGCGTTTTTTATTTTTGTTATTATACTATACTATTAAATAATTGATGTACTTTTATTGAATGAATTTATATATTTAATAATTATACGATATTTTATTAATGTGTTTATATATAAAAAACATAATATATAACATATTATTCCCTTTTCACCTCGGGTGATGCCCTCCGCGAATTCACTGTACTGGTTCCAACTGAAAACCAGCGCCACACCTAGTGGCATTGCAGCTGAGTTGGGACCGTTTGCAGCCTCACGGCCCAGAAACTATACCTTAATTAAAACATTTTTATATTGTCAGTTTCATATATTTTATTTTAATAAGTGTGTAATTTGTTATCAACTGAATGCATCTTAGTGTAGGTCAGTTAAGTTTATATGTAAGTCTGTCGAATTAAGGTTTTTAATTAATTTATTTATTTTCTCTGTTTTAGTATTAAGTAGTTTGTTTAGTTTTTGAGCCGTATTGGCTGTAATAAACGTTTTTCTTTCTTTCTTTCTTTCTTTCTTTTCTTTTCTTTCTAATATATAAAATTATTGTGTCACAGTTTTAGTATTTATACTCCTCCGAAACGGCTTGACCAATTTTGATGAAATTTCATATGTATATTCAGTAGGCATGAGAATAGGTTGTTAACTATCTTTTACACCCCTAAATGATAAGGGTGATTCATCCAGATTCATTCTTCTCAGAAGTGATCGCTCGAAATCGAACTGGTGGTAAACTATATGACTCTGCATTGTATACTACTATGTACTACCTACTACCCAGCCCATTCATAGCCCATTGCTGGGTCGACCCCCCTCCAATTAGATGGAGGGTAAGTAGCCTCCTGATGCACGCTGGCCAGACGGGTTGGCAGAGGGTTTCATATCACCCCTCGACCGTGCTGCCACCTTGTTGTGGTGAGGGGGCTTGCGTGCCTTTAGGAGCCGTTGGGGCCACACCGGCTTAGGATCACCCATGCCGGGCGGGCCAAGGCTCCATTCATGCTCCCTACTGGGGAGTGATACCCGTGGCCCTGTTTCAGGCCGTTACGTTTAGTGGGTAGATATTTCTTGACGCTGATACTCGAGATTGCTCGACATGGCAAATTTGATTTGTTGCCGTGTATATGTCTAAAATTCTAAAAATAAACCCTGCTGCCAAAAAACCCCAACATCAAAACCACACTAGAAGGCGACAAACTGTTAAAAAGTGACCGAATTCTATGCCAGTTAAAATTGACACCGACATCCATTTGGGTATACATACTATGCCACTAAATTGCCCCTGTTAGCTGAGGGCCCCGCCTCGGAGCTTGCGGACCAAGACCAAGGTCGCGGAGCGTGTTGTCCCATTGGAGAGCGCTAACAGCGGGTCTGGAGCAGGCAGTCCAATCACGCCGGTGATTCAGTGTGTTAACATACATTTTGTATTTTTTCAGCATCATCTCCATCAAATTCATCTTCAACAAGTGGTAAGTTTTTCGTGTACGAAAAAGAAACTACATTTAAGCAGCCCTTAAGTGACCCACTGATGAGTAGTTAAATAGCTGGACTTGTATTTCAGCCTATAATTTTGTGGCGGTGTGTAGGTTGCAAAGTAGGTGCTATTCAGTTAAATCACAACGTATGGCCGTATATATTGCCAGGGTCCGCCTAAATATATGGTATGTAGCTGTTTAGTACTCACTTGTATTTCGACTCTTCAATTATTGATACACATTGGGCACACACACACACACACACACACATAAACAACACACAATAAAAAACAGTTATTTACAAAAGAGACATGTAGAAGCGTTGCCAGATGTACGAGTATTTGTAATAGAACACATTTAAAATGCAGTATAAAACTTGTCAAACTGAATTAATGTATAACCGAAACAAATACAAAACAAACATTGCGAGATGCGCGAAATAAATGCGTTTTGTTGATATTTATTTCCAAGCCAACTCCTTTGCTAGTCATAAACAGCGTTGTGATCATGTGTTGCAAGTCTTTACGATTATCCGTTAAAATCACCATAGTTATTTATTTATTTTAAGGAATCTCTACAGCTTCTTAAAGATGTTCCATGTACCTTACAGTAATCTAAGCCAATTGCAGAGTTCCACGAGAATGCAATATGAGGTAGTTATTAACATTGAAACCTTCAAAAATACATAGAAGAGAAAAAGGACCTTAATCCTATGAAACTATTAGTAACAGGAATTTTCCCTCCGATTTCGAATGCTGTTATTTTTGAAACTATTTTTGGTCAACTAGAAGATATGAATTTGACTAAATCTGTTGCTGTGTCCGAAGTAGCCGCGCTACAACAGAGTTTTAGGTGTGTTAAATTGAACAGAAGATAATAGCTCGGGACAATCAATCCCACCTCGTAATACATCAAATAGGAAACACGTATCTAGCAAGATGCGTCTGTCAGCAAGAGGTAGCAGAATATAGTGTCGGCAATCTTTCGCATAACTGTCGTGGCGCTTATGCGTCTTGAAGTTCAGATGCTTTATAAAACGCTTTTGAATGCGTTCCATTAGTTCCAGATTGGGCTACTGTACTGGCCCGTATTAACAAACGTTACTCAGCCCAAGACACCGCACTTGATATGAATCTTGAGATCCTGATCGTATTAATATATATATTTAGAGATATTTTGTGGCCATTGCGATTTCGTTTACGAAAAGTTTATTTAAAAGATTCTTCAAATCCATTTGAATTACTCTGTAGGAGTATTTTTAAAAACAATTTTATAAAAATGCCAGGTAATCGAGCCGGTAAACAAAGAGATGTTTAAGTTGGCACTCTTTTTTTTACTCCTACTTTTTTTTACTTTGTGTTTTGTTGTCAATGCTTACTGAGATAAGTAGGTAACAATTATGTCGTATTGGGAAATAAATACACAACCTTTTTAACTATTTAATGCTCTTTTGGGTAGCAACCCACTATAAAACGTGTTTTATAGCGCCCGTACATGGCCCACTGCTGAGTCGGGCCTCCCCCAAATACATGGAGGGTAATCAGCCTACTGTGCCACGCTGGCCAGACAGGTTGGCACAGGGTTTCGTTTCAAATTTCCTTCTCTTGTGGCTAGATAATCGGCCTTGTCATTTCTTTTTGTCGGCTCATACGACACCCTCAGAATGGACTGGGGTGGTGACATCATGTATTCTAAATCCGTCACCACACGGACATACCTATTCTTGTAATGTCTCATTATAATCCAGTCAGTAGCTTTTGTGTGAAAGATTAGCAAAGATCCATCCAGCCATACATATCTACAAACTTTCACATTTCAAATATGTATATTTGCTTTCAGGTCCTGCTGGCCCCGATGGACCTAAGGGTCCCTATGGACGTAAGAAACAAATGTCTAGTTATCCATTTACTTAAATAATCACACCATGTTCTCGTTGGTCTAGGAGTCAGACCACCTTTGCATCACGGAGTTCCCGGTTCGAATCCGGGGTCGGGCGAGTGTCTTTGTGTACATCGGAGGCACTTAGTTTTGGTCTGGGTGTCATTTGTGTTTGCTAGATATACATGTAATAACAATACACAGCCCCCGTGGTCAGGCTGCAAGCACGTGCAGGAGTACCTTTAGGCGCAAAGGGATGATCATCCAGCCAGACGAGGTGGGATGTCTGGCTAGGGGTCGCAGCGCCTATCCCCCCCGATTGTTGTAGTCGGGATAACTTGCGAATTGCTCTTGAAATTTCGCTATCGCGGTGTAGGACTTTTTCGTAATTATCGCATTTGTAGGCGATATTTCTTGACGCAATTAGTTCAGATTGTATTGAGCATGCGGTCGCTACATACCATTAAAAAAGGAAATATCCTCCATAAGTATATTTCTCAATGAACTCAATAACGATAGGTTACAAGTAATTCGACCAGAAAATGTACCCTTGCCATCTTTAGTATAAGGCTGAATGTCTGAATGTACTGATTCAAATCGATCAATCACTGAATTTAATATCTCTCTCTCTCTCTCGCTCTCTTTGCGTCGTATTCCTCAATGTTGAGGGTCGTGACCCCCCTTCAGCATCACTTACTCTCGTGGACCTACTTATGCAGAAGGGAATCAATCCACACTAAGACAGTTTTGAGATACAGTCATTTTTGTCAAAATTGTGTATACAAATAATTGTATTTATTTTCAATAAAGTTATATTACCATATTGTCCCAAATAATTTGTTCTATGTCTACAAATATAATATTGATGAAAATCATTAACATTTTTAATAATAATAAAAGAAAAACTGGCTGGTTCCTTTCTGCAAAACTATCTGTGGGTGGGTTCTTTGTTAATTTATCACTATGTTATAAATTTTTAGAAAAAATATGAAAACCTTATAATTATCTATGTATTATTGAAAAATATAAACAAATGTTAAATTCTTTGATATCATCATCAGTCATTTCAGCCAAAAGAGGTCCACTGCTGGACATAGGCCTCCCCCAAGGATTACTTTTCTCGAGTCCTGAACCAACCGTATCCATTGCTTTCCGACGACCTTATCCTTCAGTCCAACGTGTGGGACGTCTACCAGAACTGCGGTTTCCAGAACATGGTGACCACTCGAGGACGTTTCTGCACCATCAGGCGTTAATCCTGCATGCTATGTGCCCTGCCCACTGCCACTTAAGTTTGGCATTCCTGTGGGCTATGTCGGTAACTCTGGTTCTCCTGCGTATCTCCTCATATCTGATTCGATCTCGCAGGCAAACTCCGTGCATAGCCCTATCCATTGCCCTTTGGGGACTTTGAGCCTTCTGATGGAGCCCATAGTGAGCGACCACGTCTCTGTTCCATATATTATCGACTTTTGTCTTCAAACACTGCGGTATTTTGGACGAAAAGATCTTACGCAGCTTCCCGAACGCTGCCCAGCCGAGATGGATTCGACGAATGACCTCTTTCTAGAAGTTAGACTTACCTAACTGGACGGTGTGTCCCAGGTAATTTCAAACAACTTCGAGGATAAAACCTCAGATGTTATCAGTAGTGGATATTAGACAAAGATCTTCGTCTTTTCCATGTTCATCTTAAGGCCGAGTCGTTCGGAGGCCCGCTAGAGGACATCGAGCATCATAGTGAGGCCCTCCATTGTCTCAGCCATTAGGACTATGTTGTCAACGAATCAAAGGTGCGTGATGTACTCGCCGTTCTCGTTAATGCGTTAATCCAGTCTAGGACCTTGGAAACATCTTCCAGTGCAGCGCTGAACAGTTTCGGAGATATAACATCTCCCTGTCTAACACCTCGCTGCAACTGGATCGGTTTCGAGGTCTGGTCCTGGAGTCGGACTGACATGAAGGCGTTTTCATACAAGCACTTCAACACTTCGCTGTACTGATAGTCGACCTGGCACCTTTAGAGAGCCTTCAATAATGCCCACGTCTCGATCGAATCGAAGGCTTTCTCATAGTCCACGAACGCCAGACAAAGGGGAGGGTTATACTCCTCGGTCTTCTGTATAACCTGCCGTAGCCTTTTCGGACACCGGCTTGTTCGGGAGGCTGAGAATCGTCGAGCCTGCAAGCGAGACGATTCGTGATGACCCTAGAGAAAAACTTGTAGACATGGCTTAGAAGTGAGATGGGTCTGTAGATCTTGA
The DNA here is from genome assembly GCA_905475355.2 of Clostera curtula. NCBI lineage: Eukaryota > Metazoa > Arthropoda > Insecta > Lepidoptera > Notodontidae > Clostera > Clostera curtula. The sequence continues at coordinate 7,814,422 of FR997822.1, read as the reverse complement.
ATAAGGTGTCATCTCCCTTCTTGAAGAACAGCACCACCACACTTCTGTTCCATGCCTTTGGCGTTCGTCCTTCGACTATGACCGAATTAAACAAGTTCTGAAGGGCCCTAAGGATCGGTTCTCCACCCGCCTTCAGAAGTTCTGCGGTAATTCCGTCATCGCCCGCCGCCTTGTTGTTCATAAGTTGCTTGAGAGCCATCCCGATCTCGTACAGGTTGACGTCCGGGTTGTCTTCTGTGTAGTGCCGGGTTAATCTAGTTCGTGTGTCGTTTGCTAGATCAATGACGGGTTCCTGTAGACGAGTACAGCTGTCCATAAAAACTCTCAACCTCACATAAAATCTCGGAATTCGACGTGACGATCCTGCCATTATCAGTCTTCAGTCTGACGAGCTGGCTTTGCCCAATAGACAGATCCCTAGCGAAAGCTTAGGTGCCCCTGTTGCGTTCAATAGGCTCTTCAACACGATTCGTTAAATCGCCGTTTATCACGCTTCAGGGACTTTGAGATCTGTCTATTGAGCCTCCGATACTTTTCGTCGCATCGACTGAAGGCTGCAGGAACATTTTCCGTCGTTCTTTCATGAGATTCAGGATGTCCGAGAGCCTTCTGGCTGTGTTCTGGCGTTAGATGTTGTAAATAAAGTTATATCAAAAAGGAACCAAGTAATACGAGTCTTACACGATTACGCCTATTTTAATATGTAAACTAGAACCAACCCGCATGGTTCTACTTATTTTATCAAATTTTGATGAGAAAAATAGACATGCAGGGGACCATGTGGTATGGGTCTTTATGAAAAAAATAGTATCAATATTTTTTTAGCATTGTTGGGTGACTATGGCGCATGGATCTTGTTAGTTTATTAGGCAATTGCTGATGTGTGGGTTGATAACTTTGTCGTAGAAATGTTTTGTTCTGTCAAAATTGTCATATCATTTTGATCTTTACAGGGTCGATAAAAAGCTCATTTTTGAAACCTTCTGTGTACTTATCTCGATTTTAGCAATAGTGTGGATTGGTTCCCGTTTGCATAAGTAGGTCCGTATGATGTTCTTCCATCTGTTCCTATTTCTGGCGGTGTGGAGTGTGTGGAGCTGGTACTAAGAGTGTGGCGTGTATATCGTAACAGTTAAATATAACAAGTATGCTAAAATAGCAGTCTGTTACTGCTATCTGCATGGAGCAACACCTGTTCCAAGCGGTGACAATGTTTCATGTTACACTCCAGCAGTAGCAGTGACAAGCTTTTCTATATTCATTCATACTATGGTTCCCGTAGTTAGAAGATTCTCTTATTATTCATTATAAACCAATTTCTGTAATTCGGAGACTCTTTCTCAGAGTCTGGGTCCAGTTTACTTGAACAAAAGCTATTGGATTTTCGGGATTTGTCAGTTTCAATAAATTAATAAAAACCAATTATACATTTTTTTTTACTTTTAAGGCGCGATCTTGTTAAGTATGTATGTAAGAAAGGCTCTACGAAGCGAATCATTTTTTTCACTTACAATTAAGACGGTTGTTCGAGAAAATGTTGTTAATTAACAATTGTTTAATTTGTTGAAAAATTTACTTTAAGTAACGTTTCCATGGGGAATAAATTATTTATAGTGTTCGAAACACACCATAACTTTTTCAAAGTTTAAAAAGACATGTAATACCTTAAATAAATTAATTAATGTGTAATTAGTGTGTAACGCGTGCAAAAATGTCGCGCGGAGACCTATTTTCAGCGTTAAATTAAAATTATAAATATTGGAGGTAGAGTTCCGGAATTTAATTCCCGACGTTTCGAATGCTTTGCAGCAGTCGTGGTCGCGGGAGAGACTAGATGACAGTTGTCTTCAAAAGTACATAGAAACAGTTAAAATCTACCGCCTATAATTTTGTTTTATTGATAACGTTCCATGTGCACGCAGAAATCGCTCACGGTGTCCAGAGGTCTTGCAGATGAGTATTTTGCTTGAGATTTGATCAATTTAATGACTGGATCCCAGGCAGGTGGTACTTGCCAACCATCCTCCCTATTGAAATTTGGATGTTTTTTAATCTCAATAGCCTCGCGGATCATTCTTGGAATGTAATGATTTTCCTTGGCAAGGATTTGAGGTCTATCAAAGTGAATGTAGTGGTTGGTCTTGTTGAATGTGTGCTCACAAACTGCAGACTTGGTCGAGCGTCTGTTTTTCGCGATAAATCCGTTAAAAAGTGTTTTAATTTCAATGTGTAATAATCGTGAAAACCTAAGAAATCATTAGAGTTCCGGAAGTTAGGAGTTTTTCATTGGGAATTTCCTCTTCTTTCAGAATCTTTTTTTGTAATTTCTTAAATATAGTAAGTTCAAGTATTTGTAACTTCAAATATTGGCAAAAAACAAAATGCCATTTTTGCATCTTTAATTGTTTATAGTTTTTGCATTTTTTATGTGCTAATACACGCTTTTGGCACATTTTTCTAGGCGTCATTCCGAATCCAATAAGCTATCGTACATATTTTTAAAAGCAGTATTTAAAGTTTGTACCATTTTCAACTTGTCGACTAGACTATACATCGCAACCGCACTAAAAGGCGACAAACAGTACTCGAAGTCTTTGCCAGTTAAAATAGACACTGACATCCGTTGAGGTATAGATATTGGGGAACTAAATACCCCCTGTTAGCTGAGGGCCCCTCCTCGGAGCTTGTGGACCAAGACCAAGGTCGCGGAGCATGTTCTCCCATTGGAGAGCGCAAACCGCGGCTCTGGAGCGGGCAGTCGAGGCACGCCAGTGATTCAGTGGGTACTTCGGGCGCTAATTTCCGTCTTTCCGCGCTCGGAGTCCCACATAGCCACACATACCACATCTAGACCCATTCGCTGGGTAACCATTAGGATTCACAAGGAAAAATGGCATCACTTTTTATTGGTAACTTGCTTCAGCCCGCGATTCCGTCTGCGTGTAAATGATATCCTACAAGTTGCGTCCCGCGGTTTCACCCGCGTGGTGATGGAAAATTGTGATTATGATGATGAAAGTAATTCATTTCTATTCAGGATTTTCCTACTTTCTTTATTTTAGATTATTCACACTTTTTATTTATAAATTAAAGCATATGTGTTATTCTAATGTGCATGCTTTATTCTTGTAAAGCTTTTATTAAAATCCAATCAGTAGCTTTTGCGTGAAAGAGTAACATTCTTAAAAACTTTCGCCTTAATAATATTAGTGGGTGTAGTGTTCATATGTTTGACCTTTATTGTTGTAAAGTTTCATAAACATCCATTTAGTATTTTATTTATAACGTGAAACTGTAACACGGATCCATTCAACTATACAAATGTTCGCATTTTATATTATTAGTAGAATAGGATATATGGCTTTTTGTAAAGGGTTTTTATAGTCGGTTAACTTTTTTTGTACAACGGCTTTGAAACAACCGAATACATACATTTTGTATTTTTTCAGCTGAAGCAGCAGCAGCAGCAATCCGTCGTAAGTTTTTCGTGTACAATAAAAAGAAACTACATTTAAGCAGCCCTTAAGTGACCCACTCCCGAGTAGTTAAATAGCTGGACTTGTATTTGAGCCTATAATTTAGTAGCGGTGTGTATGTGTAGGTTGCAAAGTAGGTGCTATTCAGTTAAATCACAACGTATGGTATTTAGCTGTTTAGTCTTCTTCTTCTGCCTGGCGCCTAAATGAATGGTATTTAGCTGTTTAGTACTCACTTGCATTTCGCTTCTTCAATTATTGATACACATTGGGCACACACACACTTACAACACACAATAAAAAACAGTTATTTACAAAAGAGACATGTAGAAGCGATGGCAGTTGTATTTGTAGTAGAACACAGTTAAAATGCAGTACAAAACTTGTTAAACTGATATAATGTACGAGTATAACCAAAACAAATTCAAAACAGACAGCGCAAAACGCGCGATATAAGTGCGTTTTGTTGATATTTATTTCCAAGCCAACTCCTTTGCTAGTCATAAACAGCGTTGTGATCATGTGTTGCAAGTCTTTAAGATTATCCATTAAAATCATTATAGTTATTTATTTATTTTAAGGAATCTCTACAGCTTCTTAAAGATGTTCCATGTACCTTACAGTAATCTAAGCCAATTACAGAGTTCCAGAGACCGAATTGGCTAATTTTGGTCTTGAAATGTTCGTGGAAGTCCATGGAAGGTTTGAAAGGGCAAATATAATATACGGCGGTACGAAGTTTGCCGGGTCAGCTAGTAATAGCTACAAAATATATTGTCAACAAATACTACTTAAATTTAACTTTTATTAAATTTAAGTAGTATTTGTTCACAATATATTTTGTTATTTTAAAGTAATATAAAAATAATTTTGCGATTTTTACAATTTATTCCACCCAAAAGATATAAATTTAAGTTTATTGTGTTTGACTATACATAGAGTGAACTAATTTCATTATTTTTTGACCAAGTGTCATGTTATGCTGTCTGATAACTCTTACATAAAAAAGTGTTAGCCCAGTCATATTAGGTGAAAAAAGGAGTCAACCTCGGAATAAAAGATAATAAGCTGTAAATTAGTATAAACCTTTGTTTTGTCGTTTTAAATGTTGTCTCAAAAGCCACAAGTGCTATCGTGTCCGCGTCTTAAGATATTGAAGGTCAAAGGTAGTAAAAATAGGTTTTTCGTGAATATCTCGCTTTCTATTGATTAAATGAGATTTGCATCTAAATAAGAATTGTAAAGTACTTATACAATTATCTACAACTTTTTTTTGAACTGTTTTTCATACGATCAACTGTTTTTGCGGTAGACCGCGAAGAGTGCGCCGCGTACGCTCATATTATGGCATAATGCAAGGTCAAGCGCGATTACGTTTATCAGTACGTTGTAAAAAGTTAATTATTAAGGAAAAAAAATATGATATTGATGTCTTAGGTTTTCACGATCTTTACACATAGTAGGAAATGATCTCTTCACGGTTATGATCGTTTTATGTTATTTATACGATGCCCAATGCCCATTATTTATGTAATAATTTATTAAATATTTATATTTAATTAAAATAAGTGGCTTAATTATTCATATTTAATTATTTATGACTTAATGATTTGTTTAATTTCAATGTGACTGATCACTAATAAAACACAAACCATATATAGCTCTTTTAAACTAGAATCAACAGGAGAATCATTTCCTATCAAGGCCTCCACCAAATACATGGAGGGTAATTAGGCTACTGTGTCACGCTGGTCAAACAGGTAGGCACAGGGTTTCGTTTCAAATTTCCTTCTCTTGTCACTACTTTTTGTCGGCGCTTACGACAACCTCAGAATGGAATGGGGCGGTGACACTATGTATTCTAAATCCGTCACCACACGTACATACCTATTCTTGTAATTTCTCATTAAAATGCAGTCAGTAGCTTTTGTGTAAAAGATTAGCAAAGATCCATCCAGCCATACATACATACATTCAAACTTTCACATTTAAAATATGTATATTTGCTTTCAGGTCCTTCTGAACTGATCATTGAAGGTAAGAAACAAATGTCTTGCTAACCAATTAGTTATATAATCACACCATGTTCTCGTTGGCTAGACCAACGAGAACAACGAGGTCAGATCACCTTTGCATCGCGGAGTCCCCGGTTCGAATCCGGGGTCAGGCGAGTGTCTTTGTGTAAACCAGTGCAATACATGGTAATATATAGCCCCCGTGATATAGGTAGTAAGCACATGCAGGTGGGCCATTAAAAAAAAAGAAAAAGCTTGAATATCGTCCATAGGTTTTTTTTCCACACCAGGAATCGTAGAAAATACGAAACACGCACAATATCACTCACATCACTCACAATACATGTTATTGTTCTTGAAAAAAATAACTTAAGTTATTGATCAAAATAAAATATAAATAAATGGTCATCATTGTTCTTCTTCTTCTTATATATAACTAGCGACCCGCCCCGGCTCCGCACGGGTGCAATGATGAACATCTAAATTTATCAGTGTTTCTCTACAATATTATGTATTAAACAAACCTTCCTCTTGAATCACTCTATCTATTATAAAAACCCGCATCAAAATCCGTTGCGTAGTTTTAAAGATTTAAGCATACATAGAGACGGACAGACGACAGCGACTTTGTTTTATACTATGTAGTGATAGTGAAAATGCATTGCTGTTCGTTAGTCTCGCTTAAACTCGAGAGCGGCTGGAGCGATTTGGCTAATTTTGGTCTTGAAATATTTGTGTGAGTCCAGGGAAGGTTTAAAAGGTGATATTTATTGATTCTGAGGCGGTACGAAGTTTGCCGGGCCACCTAATCGTATATAAAAAAAATATTCACTATTCAGAGAGATTTATCCGTTTTTTAACCAATGTGCTCAATTAAGATCTAATTAAGTTACAAATACCTCAGTCTGAAAACGCTATTTGCACTTGCCATTTAGTGTAAGGCTCAATTTCGAATGGCTCACTGGCTTATTTGCGGCTTTTTTTTGCAGGTGATTCTATTGGTGCAAGTAAGAAATATTTTCATGTATTAATTCTATATTCCTTGCGTTTTTCTGAATTCTACTGAGTTCGGCACCAGGCTTACCTTATTTGGCTAACTACCAGTACCCAGCCCAGATGTTGAAATTCGTAATAATTAATTTAAATTATTTAATATATAAAATTCTTGTGTCACTGTATTAGTGTTTATACTCCTCCGCAACGGCTTGACCGATTTTGATGAAATTTCATGTGTATATTCAGTAGGTATGAGAATAGGTTGTTAACTAACTTTTACACCCTTAAGCGCGAATGCTCGAATGCGCGATGAAGTGATTTCAATTAAGTTAACAGTTTTTTGTATGAAAGGTGAGTGTTTTTCGACATGTTTGATGAAAATCGGTCGAGTCGTTTAAAAGTTGTGGAAGGTGAAAGTGGGGAAGAATAACCGAATGTTTGCAAATACATATAATCGACTGGGGTCTCGAATGAAAGCGCATCACGTGCAACTTACAAAATAATATGTATTAACAACTTAACAAAATCTACATTATAATAAGTGTGTACCTTAAAAAGTATAAAATAAAAATTTAAAAAACCCCGTTACAATAAGCTAATTTAAGGTTAGACCTGCTGCCAGTTTCGTACGCTACTGAATACTTGTATCGACTGTGGAGCGGGAGCCGGCACGGGCTTAGGGCAATAATTAGGGCCTGATGGTTGCCGGTTGCCGTAGGTTATACACGTTTTCCACGCTAGATGTGACACATTCTGGCTGCTGACCTGGTAAAAACTTAAAGCATTTGGCTGCGAGCAGACGGAATGGTGGGTTCCTTCCTCTGCCAACCATGCTTCCTCTGATAGATCTCTGGCCACTCTACTCACGCTATCACACCTGGGCTATTTGGCTTCGGTATTGTGTGAGATGGAGATCCTGTCCAGTTGGGCAGCTACACTTTGAGCAATGTCTTCTCACATTAATGCATACAGGCTGTTACAAAAACCCAAAACGAAAGCATCGATAGCACTGCTGTTATAGACATGCAACATTTTAGGCAAAAATAAGCAACATTCTTCTGTTCTAAGTTTGTCATCAGCTGGTAATAAAAGTGTCATATGCTTGTTCTTGTTGGAGGCATTCGAAGTAATCACAAGTTCAATGATTCAGATCGATCAATCACTGAAATTTACTATAACAACAATAAAAAAATAATTTGGATCAGGTGCTAAGAGTGTGGCGTGTTTATCGTAACAGTTAAATATAACAAGTATGCTAAAATAGCAGTCTGTTACTGCTATCTGCATGGAGCAACACCTGTTCCAAGCGGTGACAATGTTTCATGTTACACTCCAGCAGTAGCAGTGACAAGCTTTTCTATATTCATCCATACTATGGTTCCCGTAGTTAGAAGATTCTCTTATTATTCATTATAAACCAATTTCTGTAATTCAGAGACTCTTTCTCAGAGTCTGGGTCCAGTTTACTTGAACAAAAGCTATTGGATTTTCGGGTTTTGTCAGTTTCAAAAAAATTTTAAAAACAAAGTATACATTTCTTTTTTACTTTTATGGCGCGATCTTGTTATGTATGTATGTAAGAAAGGCTCTACGAAGCGAATCATTTTTTTCACTTACAATTAAGACGGTTGTTAATTAACAATTGTTTAATTTGTTGAAATATTAACTTTAAGTAAAAATTCCATCGGGAATAAATTATTTATAGTGTTCAGAACACACCTTAACTTTTTCAAAATTTGAGGCGCGGAGACCTATTTTCAGCGTTAAATTAAAATTATAAATAATGGAGGTAGAGTTCCGGAAGTTAGGAGTTTTTCATTGGAAATATCCTCTTCTTTCAGTTTTTTTTTTTTGAAATTTCTTAAATATTATTAGTTGAAATATTGGCAAAAAACAAAATGCCATTTTTTTCTTCTTTGTTTCTAACTTTTGCATTATTTTATGTTTATTTACGCTAATACACGCATTTGGCATATTTTTCTAGGCGTCATTCCGAATCCAAGGAGCTATCGCACATATTTTAAAAGCAGTATCTATAGTTTGTGCCATTTTCAACTTGTCGAAGAGACTGTACATCAAAACCGCACTAAAAGGCGACAAACAGTTAAGAAAAGTACTCGAAGTCTTTGCCAGTTAAAATAGACACTGACATCCGTTTAGGTATAGATATTGGGGAACTAAATACCCCCTGTTAGCTGAGGGCCCCTCCTCGGAGCTTGCGGACCAAGACCAAGGTCGCAGACCATGTTCTCCCATTGGAGAGCACAAACCGCGGCTCTGGAGCGGGCAGTCGAGGCACGCCAGTGATTCAGTGGGTATTTCGGGCGCTAATTTCCGTCTTTCCGCGCCCGGAGTCCCACATACCCCATCTAGACCCCTTCGCTGGGTAACCATTAGGATTCACAAGGAAAAATGGCATCACTTTTTATTGGTAACTTGCTTCAGCCCGCGATTCCGTCTGCGTGTAAATGATATCCTTCAAGTTGCGTCCCGCGGTTTTACACACGTGGTGATTCTGTGTCAGAATTTTCCTACTTTCTTGACACTTATACGTATATTTTAGATTATTCACACTTTTTTTTATAAATTAAAGCATATGTGTTATTCTAATGTGTATGCTTTATCGTGTAAAGCTTTTATTAAAATCCAATCAGTAGCTTTTGCGTGAAAGAGTAATATTCTTAAAAACTTTCGCGTTATTAATATTAGTGGGTGCAGTGTTCATATTATGTTTGACCTTTATTTTTGTAAAGTTTCATTATCATCCATTTAGTATTTTAGTTAAAACGTGAAACTGTAACAAGGATTGATTCAACTATACAAATGTTCGCATTTTATATTATTAGTAGAATAGGATATATGGCTTTTTGTAAAGGGTTTTTATAGTCGGTTAACTTTTTTTGTACAACGGCTTTGAAACAACCGAATACATACATTTTGTATTTTTTCAGATGCACCAGCAGCAGCAAGCCGTGGTAAGTTTTTCGAGTACAATAAAAAGAAACTCCATTTAAGCAGCCCTTAAGTGACCCATTCCTGAGTAGTTAAATAGCTGGACTCGTATTTGAGCCTATAATTTAGTACCGGTGGGTATGTGTAGGTTGCAAAGTAGGTGCTATTCAGTTAAATCACAACGTATGTATCACAACGACTGCCTCGTTGGTCTAGTGGTTAGATGTGCCGCCTTTGGATCAACGGGTCCCGGGTTCGATTCCGAGGTCGGGCAAGTGTCTTTGTCTAAACCAAAGGCACTGGCTCGGAGTCTGGGTGTTATTTCTATCTATAATATGTATGTATTTACAAAAAAAAAATGTATATACGTAGTTTATCATCCATCTCGTTACCATAACACAAGCATTAAGTTGCTTAGCTTGGGACGAGATGGCGTTGTGTGAAATGTCCAAGGATATTTATATTTATTTATTTATAACGTATGGTATTTAGCTGTTTAGTCTTCTTCTTCTACCTGGCGTTAAGCCCGGCCATTGCTAGGGTCCGCCTAAATGAATGGTATTTAGCTGTTTAGTACTCACTTGTATTTTTCTTCTCTCTTGTGTCTTTGTGTAAACCAGTGCAATACATGGTTATACAGGGTGGTCAAAAAGTCGTGGATCAAACGAAACCAGCGGTTAGATGGGGCCATCAGCAGCAAAAAATTGTTCTACGGGAGGTCCTTAGGGTCAACCCCAATTGATTTTGTGTTTTTATGAGAAATTGTCTTTTTTTTACTAAAACTTGATAAAATTCGTAAAAATCTTGTATCTTTTTTATAATATTCACTAGATTGGTACTGATGTTCATGGAAGGACATTAGCCTACTGTGCCACGCGGATATTGCATTGTATAATTTGTATCAATCAATGTGTTGACAATTTGTAAGTGTCCATTGTGTCAACAAAATAAATGATTTGAGTTTTGACTGTTTCGCGCCGCGGCCCCCGCCAGGCGTGCCTCGCCTGTGTGGGTGTCACTATCGTACATTTCTCGCCCGCAGCGACCTTTGAACGAAATTGTACACATTGAAATTCCTGACAGGTGATTGATGGCATCCCAGCCCGCCAAGATTCACAGACCCGTCCTCTGCATCATAAAATATATTCCCGTAAGTTATCTTCTTGTATATATGTACTAGGCTTCGCTCGCATTTACCCACTGCTAAGTTGAGCCTCCTCCAAATTCATGAAGGGAAATTTGCCTACTGTGCCGCACCGGCCAGACGGGTGTGCACAGGGTTTTGTAACAAGTTTTTCTTCTCTTGCGATTAGGTTTTCCGCCTTGTCGATTCCTATTGTCGGCTCTTACGACATCCTCAGGATGGAATAGGATGGTGATACTATGTAGTCTAAATTCGTTACTACACGGAAATGAATAACTAATACAACCAACTTAAAATTCCGACTCAGCACATGCAACAAACATTTGTTACCTTACCCTCATTTCGTTTTCTGCTTACGTACCATATGAGTGATCTGTCAATTTACTTCAATGTCATATGTATGAAACAACCATGCCATATAAGGCTTTCCCCTCGGAGCAGGGGAGTCTTCTTACCCCCTCGACTGTGCTGGTACCATGCCGTGTGAGGGGTCTTGTGTGCCTTCATGAACCGTCGGGACCATGCCGGGTGGGCCCACGGGGAGAGGCCAGACGAAGAGCAGCACGCGGTGTCGTAGCAGTTTTGGGTTACGGGGACTCCTCTGTCCTCTGTCAAGAGTGTCATGTGAGGGTATACCGCTGGGATTGACTAGTGGTAGGACGAGTAGTTTCCGGAGTCCCACTTAATCGAAGGCAACCAAAAACCAGCCATCACATATCTTGATGACCTTACGAAGTCTCCCGCAGGTGGATTGGCTCGAGACCGGAACAGTAGGGGTAGGTTTTAGTGGAGAAGTCGGGCGCACTTCACCATCTTCTCGCGCCCGGGGACCAGCCCCGTCCCCCGTCTGGGGACGTATAATACCGTTCCCCACTATAAAAAGCGGAGTCGTCTTAAATACATTGAAAAAGAAAGAGACTCTAGTTGTAGAGGCATGTCTGATATATCCTTTTCTTTTGCAGATTCAAGCCATCATCTTAGAAACTCGAAGACCATGCAATCTTAACTAATACAGTTTTTTAATTATAATAATTTCATGCAAACTGGTGTTTCAATTATGGGCTCATAACCACCTGGGGAATAACCTCCGTCTTACCAAATGTCTGGTAGCGGCCTACATCAAAGCTGTTAGAGATCTGCATACTTTGCATAAATGACCCACTGCTGAGTCAGACCTCCTCCACTACATGGAGGGTAATTAGCCTACTGTGCCACGCTGGCCATACGGGTTGGCACAGGGTTTATTTCAAGGTTTCCTTGTTTTACGGCTTGGCAATCTGCCTCTTGCGTTCCTTAAGTCGCCTCTTACGACACCCTCAAGATGGTATGGGTTGGTGACAATTTGTATTCTAAATCTAAAAAAGAGTCGAAATACAAGTGATTACTAAATTACCAAACAGTTAAATATTTATCTGAATAGCACCTACTTTGCAACCTGCACATTCACACCACCACGAAATTATAGGCTGAAATACAAGTCCAGCTATTTAACTACTCAGCAGTGGTCCATATGGGCTGCTTAGTAGGAGTTTCTTTTTATTGTACACGAAAACCTGACCACTGCTTGAATAACTTTCTGAATCTGCATTTTCTGAAAGAATTTAAAATGTATGTACCCATTCGGTTTTTTAAAGCCGTCTCACAAAAAAGTTAACCGACTTTAAAAACCTGTTATATAAAAATCAACATAGGATATATTGCTTTTGCATCCCACTAATATTATGTAGGCATGCGAACATTTGTATGATTGGACGGATACTTGTTACTGATTCACGCTAAAACTAAGATACTAAATGGATTCCCCTGCCATTCTTCCCAAGTGAAAAGTATAGGATTTAAGCTTTCGTACCAGGCCTTGGCCAGACCTTGTAGTTTTTGCATAGCAAAATGTGTGGTGGTTCTACCATCCCAGCCATACACCGTCGCACACTCATTAACCTTTTTGATCCACGCGTCAACTCTTTGGGTTTTTGAAGATGGGTCAAAGTCTGGCAAAATGTTTTTATAATCTAATTTCTGAAACTGTGCATTACGGGTTGGCGACTGAGAAGCTAGGCCATTTTTCAAAAGTTTCATGATTAGTATATCTATCTACTATATCCCATTAATCAACAGGTTCATTAAGTAGTTTTAAAGCACGCAGGTTTTTCATAAGCGTGTCTATTAGTTTGCGTATTTGGCTTGGAGACTCTTTAGAAATACTTTGAATAGAAAATAAAGCTTTCACATGGCTATGGATTAGAAACCGAGTATTGTTGTATCTATTATCCTACTAATAGTATTGTTGTATATACAGGGTGGTCATAAAGTCGTGGATCAAACGAAACCAGCGGTTAGATAGGGCCATCAGCAGCAAAAAATTGTTCTACGGGAGGTCCTTAGGGTCAACCCCTGCTGAGTTACAATTGATTTTGTGTTTTTATGAGAAATTGTCTTTTTTTTACAAAAACTTGATAAAATTCGAAAAAATCCACATCCTGTATCTTTTTTATAATTTTCATTAGATTGGTACTGATGAGTCCTTTCGTTAGACATGCTATTTATGGTAGTTTATTGGGTGTGTTGAAGATAATATTAAGTTTTACGAAAGCAATAATTCTCAAATCAAAACTTGTTATTTACTTCGGACCCCACTGTGAAAAAAAAAATACTCTACAGAAAAGTGCCACTGTATCACAATTTTTGGCGCATTTAATAGGCATTCTAAAAAGGTATTACACATGGCTATGCGTGGCTTCGATATCTTTCGAGGACGATCATACGTAGCAAGGCCAGAGTTAATTCATACATAAAACTCGGTTAGGCCTACTAACCTAACCTTACCTAAGCGTGATCGTTTTCCGGATTACAGGGTCTTTATCGTCGTTTCAGCCCATAAATGACCCACTACTGAGTCGGGCCTCCTCTAAGTTCATGTTGGGAAATTTGCCTACTGTGCCACGCAGCCAAGACGGGTTGACACAGGGTTTGCATCAAGTTTTCCTTCTGTTGCGGCTAGGTGATCTGCCTAATGCGTTCTTTTAGTCGCTTCTTACGACACCCTCAACATGGTATGGGTTGGTGACATTCTGTATTCTAAATCCGTCACCACACGGACATTTTATTAGATTTGTATTCTTTATGCGCGTACATAATTCGTACATGGAGGAAGTCTTACCGGGTCAGCAAACCCTGTGCCAACCCGTCTTGCCAGCGTGGCACAGTAGGCTAATGTCCTTCCATGAATTGTGAGTAGGCCCGACATAGTAGTGGGTCATTAATGGGCTGAAACGAAGAGGATAAAGAATAAACAATGTCACCAACCCATACCATATTGAGGGTGTCGTAAGAGGCGACTAAAAGAACGCATTAGGCAGATCACCTACCGCAACAGAAGGAAAACTTGATGCAAACCCTGTGTTAACCCGTCTTGGCTGCGTGGCACAGTAGGCAAATTTCCCAACATGAACTTAGAGGAGACCCGACTCAGTAGTGGGTCATTTATGGGCTGAAACGACGATAAAGACCCTGTAATCCGGAAAACGATCACGCTTAGGTAAGGTTAGGTTAGTAGGCCTAACCGAGTTTTATGTATGAATTAACTCTGGCCTTGCTACGAATGATCGTCCTCGAAAGATATCGAAGCCACGCATAGCCACGTGTAATACCTTTTTAGAATCCCTATTAAATGCGCCAAAAATTGTGATACAGTGGCACTTTTTTGTAGAGTATTTTTTTTTCACAGTGGGGTCCGAAGTAAATAACAAGTTTTGATTTGAGAATTATTGCTTTCGTAAAACTTAATATTATCTTCAACACACCCAATAAACTACCATAAATAGCATGTCTAACGAAAGGACTCATCAGTACCAATCTAATGAAAATTATAAAAAAGATACAGCATGTGGATTTTTTCGAATTTTATCAAGTTTTAGTAAAAAAAAGACAATTTCTCATAAAAACACAAAATCAATTGTAACTCAGCAGGGGTTGACCCTAAGGACCTACCGTAGAACAATTTTTTGCTGCTGATGGCCCTATCTAACCGCTGGTTTCGTTTGATCCACGACTTTATGACCACCCTGTATATATTAAAGTAAATCCCATGCGACTGCGTAATTATTTGGAGAAAATTCCAATGAATCGATTACTAATGAAGCCACACCCTTTAGAGAAGATTTAAGATAATGAAATTTTTGTATTGGCGCTATAATTATCCTATTCATATCTCTTTATTTCATATTTTTACATATATTTTTAAAAAATACAAAATGTTTTAAAAAAAATATACATAAAAATAGACAAAAACCGTCGAAAACGAGGTCGATGACCTAAGCTACCGACGGTACAGGGCTCCAGAGAGAGGAACCTCCTCACGATCCTTGCCGAATCCAGTATGACAGCCTTTTGAATGAGGCCCTTAATCCAGCAATCTAGCGAGAGTTTCTTGAGATGTTGGTCGAAACTCTTCGCAATAAGACCGTTTACTGAAACAACTATCGGCACAATGATTGTTGAATCAACATGCCACATTGCGGTAACCTCGTGAGCCAAATCGAGATACTTTGTGAGTTTCTCTTTTTCAGCTTTAACGAGGTTCTCGTCATTCGGGATAGTGACGTCAACAAGCATTGCCCGGCTCGCCGATCGGTCAATTATCACTATATCAGGCTTATTAGCGAGAATAGTCCTGTCAGTAATAATCGATCGATCCCAGTAGAGCGTGACATGACCATTGTCCAGAACTGGCGCAGGCTGGTATTGGTAGTAGGGCACTTCAGTATCCACAAGACTATATTTAAGGGCAAGTTGTTGATGGACTATCTTGGCCACTTGGTTGTGTCTATGCAAGTATTCTCCGTTAGCAAGACGAGAACAGCCAGAGACGATATGCCTAATGGACTCTCCTGGACGATGACAGGCTCGACAGATGTCGGCAGTCCCATCCTTTAGGATATGTCTCCGGTAGTTATTCGTCATAATAACTTCGTCCATAATTGCGCAGGCAAACCCTTCAGTCTCCCCAAAGAGGTTACTGAAGCGTAGCCAAGCCACAGAAGCGAGTTGGTCTACGTCCGGCCCAGTGAGAGCCTTGTAGAACCTTCCGTGTAACTCCTTGCTCTTCCATATAGTCGTGCGGTCCGAAATGCTTAACACCTGGGGCTTGCGCCAATTCTGTTTTGCCAAGGATAAAGGTGTGAAGGAATTGTCAACATTGGCCATATCTCGGTGCACATCCTCGGTTGACTGTAGGAAATATTTCCGCAGATTGCATACCTCGCGGTTATGTAGGGTTTTGACGTTTAAAAAACCACGTCCCCTACATTTCCGTGGGATATACAACCTCATAACAGACGAACGGGGGTGGTGCACTCGATATAAGGTCAATTGTCGACGTACCCGTCTATCCAAGGCGTCTAACTCAGTCTGAGTCCAACTTAGAATGCCAAACGAGTAAGCAAGTGCAGGCATAACCCAACCATTGACAGCGCGAACCTTATTACCGCCAGATAAAAGACTTTTAAGTACTTTTGTAAGGCGGCTGAAGAAACATGTTGTCAATGCCTGTTTTATCTCCTTATCAGCTATACCTAGTCCTTCTGCCATTCCAAGGTACCTATAGGTTTCCGACTCTGAGAGACATCTGAATGACATATTTTCAGAGAGTTGTAATTCTTCCGAAGTTACAACTCTGCCCCTCTGTACATGAATGGCCGCACATTTGTCGACACCAAACTCCATTTTAATATCTTTACTAAAGATTTCTGTGATCTTTAATAGTGATACTAAATCAGATTTCTTTGGTGCATACAATTTGAGGTCATCCATGTATAAACTTCACCATCTCTGAGGAGTAGGTAGCCTATCTTTGAATCCATTAGTAGCGTGCTTAATGGATTCATAGCTAGGCAGAACCACAAGGGACTCAGGCTGTCACCTTGAAAAATTCCACGCTTTATCCTTAATAAGCCTGTGGAGTCAGAGAACCCCGCCATGTCTGGCAGACAGAGACGTGTGGTCCACTGGCTCATGCATACGCTAAGAAAAGAGCATAGATTTGGATGGAGACGGTACAAATCTAGTACTCTACTTAGCCATGAATGAGGCACTGAATCATACGCCTTTTTGTAGTCTATCCAGGCTATGGAAATATTTTTCTTGACTCTACGGACTTGTTGGCAAATAGTCATGTCAATAAGGAGGAGTTCTTTAGTACCCCGAGACCGTGGCTTACATCCATTTTGTGCGGTTGCCATGATATTATTAGCCAAAATGTGATTCATAATTTTGAATTTTAAAATAGAAGTAAGCAGCTTGTAGGTTGTAGGCAAGCAAGTTATAGGTCGATAGTTTTTCGGTTCCGAGGTACTACCGGATTTGTAAAGAAGGTATGTGACGCCGTTAGTCAAAAATGTAGGCAAAGTTTTTGATGAAATAGCGTTATGGAATTGTGTTGCCAGACGTTCATGTGAGCTGTGGAACCGTTTAAGCCAGAAATTGTGCAGGCCATCTGGTCCCGGGCTCTTCCAGTTTGGAGCCAGACGGAGTGCACGGGCTATATCTGCTTGGCTGATAATTACTTGTTCCATGGCCGTGATATGTTCACATGAACGCCTAACAATAGTCATCCATTCGCCTTCAGTGTGATTAATTGGTTGTGCCCAAATATCCTGCCAAAATGTATACATTCTGACTGGATCCGGGGTCACACCAAGACTGATTTGCCGACTATTTTCCTCCCAGTTTCTATATACCTTCTTTGCATCACTTTGGAAGAGGCGATTCTGTTTGTATCTATCGGAACGCTCCTTGAAGCGTCGTATCCGTTTTGCCCATGCTTGTACCTTTTGTTTGTAAAAGTCAATGCGTTCCGTAAGCCAGGCATTATAGTCTTGGGGTCTGACCCCAGTCCCATTGAATGCCTGATGTACGAAACGCATGACCCTTGGACGACTATCTCCGTTTTTATATGTATATAATTTGGCAATAATTGTTCTGGCTGTGTTAATTCGCAACTCAATTCTATGTTGCCATGCTGGGATAGTCTCCATTTGTGTAGTAGGCCGGTTTTGGTTTGGGAACCTAACACCACCTACTCTACAAACGGCGACAGCACCGCAATATAGGATTGAATGCGTTTCTGTCAAGTGTTCTGATTTATCAAAATGGGATTGTAAAAATGTGTTGAGAACGGATGTTAAAGCCAGAATATGTTTGTTCATGGGCAAACGGGGTAACCGCGGTCGATCAGATGCAGGGACATCGCGGTATACCAAAATCGCATCATCCAAAGCCCTCCTTAATTGCTCATCATACTGGTTGTTAACATTTACCTCCTCGTTCTGCACCAATTCCGCTGGTGCGACTAACGGTGTATCCGGCTGTACAGCAATAGCCGATACCGCAGGGTCAGGTTGCGGGCGTACAACAGGACGAGAAGATAATGTTTCCAGGCGTAGACGATCAAGTACGGGCTGTGCGAGCAGCTGAAGCCGCTGGATAGCACGCACTTGGTCCGACAGCCGTTGTGCAGTAACTGTCGTTCCTGGGTTAAGGTCCTGAAACAAGGCAAACATTCTGGAACGGTAGGCAGTGAGGTTGGTTCCCCCCTCTGTCGCCCCATAATACGCTCGCATGACTTTCTCATTTAATTCTTGAGACCATCTCATGCGGCGCACTGAACCACCGGTAGCGGAGGCCATCGACGTTGCAGTGTGCTCCGTAGACCTCAAGCTTGCCGGCAGCGGGCGACCCCTACGCGCAGAACTTTGCGCTGCAGAAGGCACTGGAGGTCCAGCGTCGTCACTGGAAGCCGCGGTGACTGGCGGCATGTGGTACTCATTTCCCGAGGTTGGTGACGAGCTGGATGAAGATGTTGTTCGTGCGCAATTAGTCCCGGAGGCAGCACTCAAACGGCAACGTCGTGACGGGTTCCTTCTTGGGGCGGAATCGCTCATTTATTTCCAAAAAATATATTTGTATTGTAACACCACCTAATTTTCTAATATAAATATACAAAAATTGCACGTATTTGCAAATAATAAACAACATTTTAAAATAATTTCACAATATTTTTCGTATTGACGGCCGTTTTGACAGGCGGTTATCCTTATTGTTATGTAGGTACTAATGACGAAAACACGTCACGAAATTGAATCCAGGTTTCACATGAGCCATCGAATTGAGGCATATTTAATGTAGGCAGTTTCATGTTGTGAAAATTATTACCGCTAGAACTTGTAGCAACGTCACCCGAAACAATGGCGGAAAGAAAACTTTTAGCTTGTGCCATGATAGCGTAAAATGCACTTTCGAAACTTTCCCGCTATTCCAGCTGCTGAATAAGCTCGTCATCTTCATCTAAGACCTCTATTTCGCTTTGAATAACTTTAAATTCTTTGAAAAAGCCAAAGCCCCGTCAATTCGTAATTGCAATTCGTTAGCTTTGTTAGAATCAGACGCAATGTCTTTGGCGCATATGTTATTTATATATTTCGTAAAAAGCGTTAACCTCCTTCGAATTACACCTCGCTTTTTTCGCAAATCACGCATTATGTCGCCATTTTTCGTATTGGAACTTTGTGTTTTGTCCGGTGCAAACAGGTTATCTGTGCTCATTTTGGAGAAAATAAGAGAAACAAAGCCAAACCTGCATTTTGCAACTTACAGATTTACACGAACAAATCCCAACCGTTTATCCGTATTCCGCAATATTCGCATATATGTTTCTTGCTGACACGCGGTTACTCAGTTCGTCCGCTTGAAAACCCGTAGGTCGCAAGTTATAAAGATGAGTCCGGCTCCGATGAATCACTTTTGTCGACGATGAGTCCAGTGGCGGTTTTAAGTAGGCAAATAAACTTCTTGTAGGTTTCTCTTCATTTAATTCCAAAATGATACGTAATTACACAGACAGCGCGTCGTTACAGTTCGTAATTGACAAAAATATATAGAGTGAGTCAGTGGGCGGAACGAACGAACGCGTGAACTTCGCTCGCTACGGTGTCACGTCTCGGCACACTAGCGCCGTAGACGCCAGCGGGAAGTTGCCGGCGTCAACACCGATAACCCAGCCACAAGGTTGTGTGCCTTTATGATCCGTTGGGGCCATACCGACTCTGGGTCACCCATGCCGGGTGGGCCCACGGGGAGAGGCCAGACGAAGAGCAGCACACGGTGTCGTGGATTTGGGCTCCAGGGACTCCTCTGTCCTCAGAGTTGCCCTGCGAGCCCTAAACCGCTACGGTGCACCAGTTTCCTCGAGTTGGCGGTCAACCTGATTTGTCGCTAACCCGAGGTCTGACGTGGCTTCCTTCTGCGAGGCCTTTATGTCGCAGAAGGGGGCGGCGGGGCGGCTCGCAAAGCAGGGAGACCTCGCCTTGCATTCCACTGTGACGCCACGTCGGGGCGTCACAGTGGAATGCGTTAACGCGAACCTGTGGTGTCCCAAGCGTGTCGTGTGAGGGTATACCGCTGGGGTTTTAGTGGGTAGACGATTCGTTTTCGGAGTCCCACATAATTGCCGACCCCACCACCGAGGGGCGGTGGTATGCATAAAGCATTACCCAGCGAAACCAAAAAAACCGGTTTCGTTTCAAGTATTCCATCTCTTGTGGCTGGCCTTTTCATTTCCTTTTGTCGACTCTTACGACAACCTCAGAATGGAACGGGGTGGTGCCACTCCTCCATACGAACTTATAATTTTCAAGGCCGCCTTCCTGAACACCTGTACCACAGAATCGCCTGTACCCTGTTTTAGCCCGTCTGGCCAGCGTGTCACAGTAGGCAAATTTCCCTCCGTAGTGGGTTATTTATGGGAGGGGCGGAGGTCCGGCAAGGCAGGTGGGCCACGGCTGCCGCCGCAGCCGCGTGGGTCGGGCGCCAGCTCATCTGGCACCTGACGGGGGCACGTTCAATGTCCCGCGCGTGCCTCTCGGGGGGTTGTGGAGCGTTCAGAGCTCCCCATCAAAGCGTGGGGCCCGAGTGTACAAGCGGGTCACGGAGCATGCTCCCCCATCGGGAGGAGTGAAACCCGCGGCCCTGTCTCGGGCAGTTAAGGGACACCGTTGGTTTTAGTGGGTAGGTTGGGGCGCAACTACCGTCTTCCCGCGCCCCGGCGTCCCACATAACCCGGCTGGCGTTTGGCGGTCGGGTATCCATGAGGATGTCCAAGGTAATAAAAAATAAAATAAAAAAGGTATACTAAAAATCCGTCACCACGTACGCGAAGTCAAATAACATTTAAAAGAAAAGGTTATTAGTGACTAAGCTTCACGAATAATTATGTATTACGTCAATATTAGGTACTTACGTGGAACTGGTCTTAAGCCAATTAACCAATTGAATAAACAAACTACAGTAAAACTACAGTATATAAGGGGACAATTTTTCATTCGAATACACTCTCATACTTCCATCACATAGTTTGGCATCAACATTTTCTTTAGAAATATCGAAATGTTCAAGTTATTTGTAGTTACTATCGTAGTGGCTCTGCTTGTTCAACAGGTAAGAAAATTACGCAAAGTATTACTAAACTGTTTTATACTGTTTTATATTATATTACATTATTATACATAGTATAAAACAAAGTCGCATTCTTCTGTCCGTCCCTATGTATGCATAAATCTTTAAAACTACGCAACGGATTTTGAAGCGGTTTTTTTTAATAAATAGAGTAATTCAAGAGGAATGTTTATAGGTATAATATAATTGCACCCATGCGAAGCCGGGGCGGGTCGCTAGTAAAATCACTATCACTGTTCACTATCACTATCACTACATAATATAAAACAAAGTCGTTGTCGTCTGTCCGTCCCTATGATAATGTATGCTTAAATCTTCAAAACTACGCAACGGATTTTGAAGCGGTTTTTTTTATAGATACAGTCATTCAAAAGGAAGGTTTATATGTCAATATTGTACCCGTGCGAATCCGGAGCGGGTCGCTAGTAAAATCTATATCTATACTAATATATAAAGCTGCAGAGTTTGTTTGTTTGTTTATTTGTTTGTTTGTTTGTTTGTTTGAACGCGCTAATCTCAGGAACTACTGGTCCGATTTCAAAAAATCTTTCAGTATTAGATAGTCCATTTATCGAGGAAGGTTATAGGCTATATTTTATTTTCAAAAGAATTAGGGATCCGTATGAAAATTGCGATTTTGTAAACCAAGGTGTAAAATCGAAAACCTATTTATGCGTGCGCTGCAAAAACTATTGACAATAGAACAAATTGATGTACTACGGATTTGTAGGTCTTATTTTCGGATTTGATGAATTAATGGGGCAGGCTGATTGTAATAAATATAATACATCATTGCAGGCTGAAAATTTTAAATTTGCTACCATGTCCAGTAATAAAAAGATAAAAAAGTATGTTAAAATTAACAAGTTAATTAAGAGGACAAAGAAATTATTAAAAGTTAATAAGCAAACACACATGTTAAAATCATTAAGTTCAGATAGGCTTAAATTAATATCTAGATTAAGATTTTATAAAGACAACCTCACTAAAAGTCAGTATATGTATGACAAAGACACATATAACTTACAAGTGGATATACTGGACCTTCAAAAGGAGCTTGCTTCCATCTCAAGGAAATATGAAGATGCTCAAGTCCAAATAAACCACCACATTTTGGCAACAAATGAACTGTTAAAGATGAGCACATACACTGCAGAGCGGTTTGAGTCCTTAACAGACCGATGCAATAATCAAGTTTTATGCTCCAGTTCAGTGACTGCACTTGACACTCAAAACCCACCTACACTTTCTGAAGCGAATAGAGAGTCATTAACATTATTTACAGTGGATAGGGTTTTGACTAATCCAATTGATGTAAATGTAAAAGTAGATGTGAGCCCCGCTACAGCGGCATCTTCAAAAGTAATAGTTTACTCTGATAAAATAGGTCAAGGTTTAAGTTTGTTATTAAGGCAAAAAATTAAGCAGCCTGTATTAAACATGTGTTCGCCTGGTATTAACTTAGATAGTTTAGTTAATAATATTAAGCCTATTAACTTTGACAAGGACACAACAATAATTATATTGTTTGGTGACAGTTTATCAGTTAGACGGTCACAGATAATAAAAATGGTAGAACAGTTATTGGACCTAAATGACAAGCATGACTGCAAATTTATTGTAAGTGCCCTTCCTTATTCAAATAGCCTGTCTGTTAATCAAAATAGACAAATATATAATCTAAATATGCATATATACAATATGACTCATCGCCACAATAATGTTATACAATATTTTGATTGTAATACATTTATTAGAAATTATAAACTGACAAAAGATGACATGCATCTGCCCCTTAGGTTTAAGAGACAAATGGCTACATTGTTAGCATATAATATACAACCTGCTGACTCTGTCACAGACAATTTTTTATATAACTTTAGTTCTAAGACTATGACAGACTGTGCTATTCACAGTTCTCTCGACACATCTAGATGTTTAAACAACTAGATAAGACAACAGCCATGCCTTCTCCTTTACGGATTGTTCACCAGAACATGCAGGGCATGGCTAGCAAAGATTTAGAAATCGACCTATTTTTAGAGAATAAGAATGTTCAGATTTTTTGTGTAACTGAACATTGGCTGAAGGAGCATGAGCTTGGTCGACGGAATGGAAATCATAGAATTTTAAGTGCCTTTTGTAGAAAGTTTGCCATACGCGGTGGGTCTCTTATCTTTGTGTCTCAAGAAGTTAAAGGTAAAGAACGTAAGGATATAGTCGATCTCTCAATAGAACGTACTATTGAATTATCGTGTGTAGAACTTGTTCACTACACTATTGTGTGCGTTTACCGGCCACCATCTGGGATCTATAGTACTTTTGAGGTCGTCATGGAAAATGTCTTAAAGAAAGTTACTTCCGGCAGTAAACATGTTTTGATATGTGGTGACTTTAATATAGATTTGTTAATTGAGTCATCTTTATCTTGTAGATTTATTAATCTGTTTAAATCATTTGGACTTACGCCCTCGTTTAGTGAGCCAACTAGAGTAACTAATAGTTCATCTACGTGTTTGGATAATTTCTTCTGTAACTGTCACTTGATAAATAAATCTATCATTAATGATCTCCCATCTGATCATTGCGGGCAATTATTAACTCTTCCCAACTATAAAGCAGACGATCGACTCACATTTTCTGCTAGACCAGTTACAGGTAGGAAAATAGACATATTCCAAAACATTATTGCTAAGAAAACTGTGGCAATGGCTCACGTGCGTGGTAACCCAGATAATCAATATGAAAAATTATTTAATATGATTCAGATCGAGTACAATCGCATATTTGAATTAAAAACCTTCACCAAAGGTAATAAGATGAAGTTTTGTGAATGGGCTACTCCAGGTATTTATAAGAGTAGGAATACGTTATATAATTTATACGCTCTGAAACAATTTAATTTTGATTTAGCCTTTCAGAAATACGTTAGGTCCTACTCAAAATTGTTTAAGAAAGTTTGCTATACGGCTAAATCTTTACACATTAGTCGTAAAATAAAACAATCTAATAATAAAATAAAAACCACCTGGAATATTATTAATAACGAAACAGGCAAAGCAAAGCTACTTGAATCTAAATTTGAATTAAATATAAATGGTAGTGTCATAAATAGCAACTTTGATGTAGCTCAAAGCTTTAATAAATATTTTGAAAGTATTCCAAGAGAAATCACCACGTCTTTGGCTTCATCTGCTGTCCATGCTGAAATGCTACTCAAGGATAATGTTGTAGAGTCGTCAGGCTTACTCAGTTTCACTTATGTGAGCCCCACTGATATAGTTACAGCCTTTAATAGTATTAATTTAAAGAAAACAGGGGATTTGTGGGATATATCAACTGTTGTGATTAAAGGGGTTATTTCAGATATAGCTCCTCAGCTTGCTAATATATTTAATGAGTGTGTAGATGTGGGTGTATTCCCAAATTTAATGAAACATGGAAAAATCATCCCACTCTACAAAGCTGGCAACAAGAAAGAGCTTGGCAACTATAGACCCATTTCCATTTTGCCAGTTTTAAGTAAAATTTTTGAGAAAATTATTTTAAAACAGTTACTTCAACATTTCCACAAATGTAAATTGCTACATAGTGAACAATATGGGTTCACTAAGGGTCGCTCCACCGCTGATGCCGGTGTTGTACTCTTAAAGCATATCTATGATGCATGGGAAAACTCGCAAGACGCGATTGGTGTTTTCTGTGATCTATCCAAAGCTTTCGATTGTGTACATCACAACACTCTTTTGAGAAAGCTACAACACTATGGTATCAAGTTAAACGCGCTTAATCTCCTTGCGTCATACTTGAGTAGCAGAATGCAGTTTGTGGACATAAATGGAGTCAAATCTACTGGTTCACCATTAACAATGGGCGTGCCACAGGGGTCAATTCTGGGTCCGTTTTTGTTTTTAATTTATATAAATGATCTCGCCTTTTTTGTAAAAGATATTTGTAACATTGTTCTATTTGCTGATGATACATCCCTTATTTTTAAAGTTGACCGTAAGAAAACAAATTTTGACGATGTAAATAGCGCACTCGTGCAAATATCACAGTGGTTTACTGTAAATAATTTATTGTTAAATGCAGCTAAGACAAAATGCATTAGGTTTACTACCTCGTACTCAAAAAGCGTTACTAAATTGATATTAAATGATAAATATTTAGACCTAGAAGATTCAACAAAGTTTTTGGGAATCACTTTAGATTCCAAGTTACAATGGAAGCCCCATATTCTTAAACTTGCCGATAAACTTAGTTCAGCAGCCTACGCTGTGAGACAGGTAAGACGGCTCACCGACGTAGACACCGCGAGACTCGTCTACTTTGGTTACTTCCATAGCGTCATGTCATATGGTATTCTGCTTTGGGGCAACGCCGCAGACATTGAAACAGTATTTGTATTACAAAAGCGTGCTGTGCGTTCCATTTACAATCTAGGACCCAAAGAATCACTTAGGAATAAGTTTTGTGATATAGGAATTTTGACTGTGGCATCGCAGTTTATCCTTGCTAATATCTTATTTGTGAGACAGAATATCAGTCAGTATAAGACCAACTGTGATGTCACTACGTCCACTATCCGGACAAGGAATAGGCATAAACTAGTGATACCTCACCACAGACTGCAGAAAGCCCATGGATCTTTTGTAGGCCTCGGTGTTCGCTTGTTTAATAAAATTCCTGACGCTATTGTCAGTCTACCTTTCATAAAGTTTAAAAATGTTGTGAAATCTACTTTAATTAATAAAGGGTACTACCGCGTCAATGACTATCTGTGTGACATTGATGCCTGGAAGTAACTGTCATTTTGTGCCTGTGCTCTGTTCCTTTAGCCTCTTGAATAATATATCTCACTTGTACGTAGCATTTAGACAATGCCATATATTGTACACTGTATGTGTGAGCAACGACGCAATGGATAGCTATTAATTCGCGGACTTGTATTTGATTGGCGCTGATCCAAGGCCTAGTTGTCATTCATGCGTTAACGTGTTGTGTGTTTCTCTCATCTGGCGAACTTGCTCCCACTATGCTGTTAAGTGCTTTTTGTAAACAAACCCATTGATTTGAAAAAAGCAACTACAGAGTTTCTTGCCGGCTCTTCTCTGTAGAGCAGCATTCCGAACCGGTGGTAGTTTCAGCATGAATGTGGATGGACGTAAGGGTTGTGGAAGATGAAGAGAGATGGATGGATGGATTGTAAACATGAGAAATTGTGTATGAAAGGTGTGACTATAGATATGACGACTGATAGGTGTGTATGGAGACTACCACCTAGCGTGGGACAGGGATCGTAAGATGATTATGATGATGATAATGTTAACTGTAAATATGACGATTTATAAGAGTTTTGTGATAAAACCTACGTAAATAAAGTTAATTTTGAGTTTGAGTTTGAGTTTATAAAGATCTACAAAAAAGTCCGCGAGAGCACATATCTAACTATCATAGTTTAGTCACAATAACAGATTTTATGTTCATAAAAAATATGCACGGGTTCGAACCCCACGCGGGCGAAGCCGCGCGCAAAAGCTAGTATTAAATAAAAATGTTAGCTGTTTGAAGTCGGTGCCAACTTCAAAATCGACTTACATTTTTGTTAAAACCTTTTAGTTTGTACAAGAGTTCCAATAAAATGTATGTATGATGATCCGCCATGATATTGGAGGAGGCCCGACTCAGCTGTGGTTCCTTTATGGGTGATGACTGATGATAGAGAATGTAATTTTTTATTTAATTTAATTTGTATTTTATTGGTTAGTCATTTTTAGGATAATTTAATTTGTAAGTTTCCCATTTTTATGTAGGTTAGAGGAAAGTCACCAAATATGGAATAGTATCCTAATATGGAATTCCTTGATCCTAATATGGAAGAATATAAGTATGAAACACAATACACGACCATCTTCTGCTTCATTGGGTCTATTTACTACCATACTCTTACCATCGCATCGTGTGAGTTGCGCGAACGATACAAGTGTGGCAGACGTGTTTTGTTTTGTTGTCATGCAGAAACTTATAAAGGTAATTAAGAGTAAGATGAGTATTACCAGTTATTACGTATACGTAAGTGTTATACTAATTAGTATATCGATATTATGTTTATTTCAACATTTTGTGATCGTCGGACATTAAAATATTGTGACTTGAAAAAATATTTAGAAGAGTTCGAACTAGTATAATAATCCAATTAAGGACAGTCGTCGGTGTCTAGTCTATACTTCTATACTAATATATAAAGCTGCAGAGTTTGTTTGTTTGTGTGTTTGTTTGTTTGTTTGTTTGAACGCGCTAATCTCGGGAACTACTGGTCCGATTTCAAAAAATCTTTCAGTGTTAGATAGTCCATTTATCGAGGAAGGTTATAGGCTATATTTTATTTTCAAAAGAATTAGGGATCCGTATGAAAATTGCGATTTTGTAAACCAAGGTGTAAAATCGAAAACCTTTTTATGCGTGCGCTGCAAAAACTATTGACAATAGAACAAAATGATGTACTACGGGTTTGTAGGTCTTATAAAGATCTACAAAAAAGTCCGCGAGAGCACATATCTAACTATCATAGTTTAGTCACAATAACCGATTTTAGTTTCATAAAAAATATGCACGGGTTCGAAGCCCACGCGGGCGAAGCCGCGCACAAAAGCTAGTTATGGAATATGTCACATGGTAGGTACTTGCTACTATTTCTTTAAAAGAATATATGTTATGTTTGTTTTAAAGAATGTCTGCTTCCAAATCAACCAAGAAACGAAAAACCTGGAATGAAGAAAAAATGGCAGAAGCTAGAAAATAATAGCTGGATTAAATGCTTATTGTGTGGACTCTGGGCACATTATGATTGTGCTAGTCCAGAGTTTGATACTTGGATCTATGACTTTTGCGAGTGAAATACGTAACTTCTTTTAATTAGCACAATATGTCATTATTATTTAATCGATCTCATAGATATTTATGTCTATTTTTGTTATTGATATGACAATTTATGCTTATATTCCATATTTGGGTTCCTATTCCATATTTGGTTACTCATTTGTTATTTTGGTTTTTGTGTTAAATTTTAATTTAATAACTAATATATTTGATTATAGGCTGTTAATTACTTCTTACAATTGTATGACTGATTAGTAATTACATTAAACTGTTTTAATTTCAGTGAAGATTTTTTTTATATGCCAAAAACAAAATGGTGTTCCATATTTGGTGACTTTCCTCTATTCCTTTCGTTTTTTTTTTAATTTTGTTTATATTTTTGGTATTGATTAATTTATTTTAAAAATTGTTATAGTATACTTATTTTATGTTAATTGCATTATGTATATGACTTCGTGTTCGCCCCATGTATTAATTAGGTTCACACTGAAAATCAGTTGCCGTGTTGTGACCTTTGTCGCAACACGCAGAATATGCTGAGTGTGGACCTTTTTTGTGACTGAATACGGCGTGCACACGTAATGTACCTAATACGTTGTTAGTTCTAATATTATGATTGTGTTTGTTACATACCCACTTAGAAAAGTGTCTGTATTTTTATTTGTATTGCGCCGTGTTCTTTGCACAATAAAGAATTTCTCTTTCTCTCTCTCTTTCTCTAATTATTATATAATAGATACGATGAAGATTCATTGTATTAACATAATTATTTTATTTATTTGTTACAGGGCGAGTCTCGTAAGTGAAGTCTATATAGTTTTTTATTAATAATAAATCTATATTTCGGACAATGCCCATAGTAAGCAATAGTAAATAAATAATTAAAATATTAACAATTTAATTTAAGTTTTTGATATTGTAAAATAAATATTATTACAATTCTGAAAGTGAACAAAGGAAATATTTAGTCCGGCCGCTTAGGCCGTTTGTCCACCGCCGCCGTCACCGAAAACGAGATGTCGGTGCCGAGTTAGCGATACATTTACTATGGCCATGTGTCCACCGCACGCCCGTCACCCGAGAACCGTCATCCCGGCCGCCGATGTTTCGTGTAGTTCAGCGTGACCGCTAGAACTCGGCACGGTTTTATGACCACCCGATGTGCCGGCAATAAATATAAAACAGGTTTGTTCTTGTCCACACACTACCGTCACACCGCGCCGTTCGTCCGGTTTTTGTTTTAGCTGAACCACCGATATATCGGCGCGGTGGACAAACGATCGCCGTCACGACATCGTAAACTCGGCTCGAAATAATCTCGTTCTCATGTCACTCTCAACAAATCAACCAAAAAATGTTTTCAAATTTTTGGAATTTTACCAGAATGAAGAGGTTGTCTGGAACCCTATACTAAGCTCAGATAGTTGATTTTTCATACTATTCCTGCTAAAAGAAAATTCAATAAAAAAAATTGCAAGCTACATCCACCTCCTGCTTTTTTGTCTTTACATTTTCACAACTTTCGTGCGGTATACACTGACATAATAATTATAAGCGCTCATTAAATAAATTGCAGCAGCTGCAATAACTTCTACGTCGTCACCCATCTTGTTTCAAGTCACAATACAAACTGACTGACCCCAACGTTCGTTTACATTGGCCATTTGCATTGGTTTTCGATACACTTGCCGAACGTGTAGGCAGTAGCACTTGCCTTGTATTAAATTGCCTACGCTCGCGTTGGCTTATGCTCGGCCAGCGTGTATTGCTGGCATTACAGTATGCTCAAATATGATAGGTTACAAGTAATTCGACCTGAAAATTTACCCTTGTCATCTTTAGTATATTAAGGCTGAATTGCGAATGGCTCACTGACTTTCCTTTGCAGAAGCTGTGAACGGTAAGAAGAAATATTTTTAACCCCCGACGCAGATAAGAGGTGTTATATGTTTGACGTAGCTCGCGAACGGATGAAGCGATTTCAATTTAGTTTCTTTTGTGTTTTGTTTTAGACATGTTTGATGAAAATAGGTCGTTTTTTTTAACGTTGGTAATCCTCATGAATACCCTACCGCTTTACGCCAGCCGGGTTATGTGGGACTCCGGGGCGCGGAAAGATGGTAGTTGCGCCCCAACCTACCCACTAAAACCAACGGTGTCCCTCAACTGCCCGAAACAGGGCCACGGGTTTCACTCCTCCCGATGGGGGAGCATGCTCCGTGACCTGTCGGCCGCTCGACCGTGCTGCCACCTTGTTATGGTGAGGGGGCTTGCGTGCCTTAAGGATCCGTTAGGGCCATACCGGCTCAGGGTCACCCATGCCGGGCGGGCCCACGGGGAGAGGCTAGACTAAGAGCGGCACACTGGGGACTCCTCTGTCCTCAGAGTTGCCTCGGAAGCTTCAACCTGCCGGGACACACGGCGTGGTCATTGCAGTGGAGGGCGGTTTTTTTTTATTTTATTTTTATTTTATACTTTTTTTAATGTATTCATTCTATCTTCCTTGGGTTTGTCCGAATTACGTTCGGGTCAGCGCCAGTCTTAACTGATTTGGCTACATAACAGTATTTACGCGGAGCAATTGCCTGTTGCCCTTCGCAACCCATCTGCTACCGGTAATTACATATAGGTTTAGACTCGCTGCCAGTTTGTACGCTACTCAGTACGTGTAACTGCCGTATATGGTGGAACGGCAGCCGGGAAGGGCTTAAGCCAGTTGCCTGATGGTCACCGGTTGCCGTCATATATAGACGTTTTCAACACTAGAGACGACAAAATCTGCTAAACATTTCGCTGCGAGCAGAAGGATTGGTGGTCAGTAATAATAATCACTACATAGTATAAAACAAAGTCGTCTGTCCGTCCCTATGTACGCTTAAATCTTTAAAACTACGCAACCGATTTTGAAGCGGTTTTTTTTATTAGAAAGTGATTCAAGATGAAGGTTTTTAAGTATAATAAATGCTGTATATTGTAGTAAAACACTGACAAATTTAGAGGTTCATCATTGCACCCGTGCGAAGCCGGGGCGGGTCGCTAGTAATCAATAATCCAACTGTCAGAAAGAACGACCAGGATGGCTTAGATCGACGATACCACCTTGAGAATGCATTTGTGACATTGCACTAGCTTCTGCCCGCGACTTGGTCTCCGCATAAATTATGGCCTAGGGGTTACTCGGTCGTAGGTTCTTAAAAAAAAAAAAGTTAGTAGCTTTTGCGTACAATACACACATACAACCTGTCAAATTTAAAATATGTATATTTGCTTTCAGGTCCTGCTGGCGTTACCGGAGGTAAGAAACAAATGTCTTGCTAACCAATTAGTTATATAATCACACCATGTTCTCGTTGGTCTAGGGGTCAGATCACCATCACGGAGTCCCCGGTTCGAATCCGGGGTCGGGCGAGTGTCTTTGTGTAAGTCGGAGGCACTTAGTTTTGGTCTGGGTGTCATTTGTGTTCGCTAGATACATGTAATAACAATACACAGCCCCCGTGGTCAGGCTGCAAGCACGTGCAGCAGTACCATTAAAAAAAGAAATATCTTGAATATCCTCCATAAGTATATTTCTCAATGAACTCAATTGTGATAGGTTATATCTGTCTGTGGCACCGTAGCTCGCGAACGGATGAAGCGATTTCAATTTAACAGTTATTTGTTTTTTTTTTGTATGAAAGTTGAGTGTTTTTAGACATGTTTGATGAAAATCGGTCAATCACTTTGATGAAACCTTCCGACGCAGACAGAATAAAGACTGGACTAGTTGTTTGTGACAACGTTCCAAGTCCAATAACAGGGCAGTGCACCAACACAGACAGAAATCGCACCAACGATTCCTTGCAGATCCCTCGCCTCATGTCACTCATGAGGTGCGGCCTAAAACTTCGAGTATGAGTATACAAGCCATTTTTAATCAAATGTGGTGTCGCTACCACTTTTATCTACTATGACATCCAATCCTCGAGGAACATGGTGATCGGGGTCTATCTCACATGATCATGGGGGTATTTGTACGTCCGCTTAGAGTCAAGCAATCGATTTTGATCATAATTTGTGGAATATTAGAAGACGTACACCATTTATTGAGCGAGTGTGCCCGGACCGAAGTCGTTAGAAATAAGTTAAAGTAGAAATTTAATATTAATACTCGAGATGTAGGAGTTTATCAAAGTATTTTGTCTAATCCATTGTCGACAACTGCAAAAACAGTGTTATCACTTAAGATAAAAATATCGAAAGAATCTGTGTACATTTAGTTTTAGGATACGATAGGTCTGACATAATCTCCAAGAGATTCAAAGACCCTAAAATTGTAAGTTATTTGCATTATTTGCATTTTTCTCAATATTCTGTGTCGCTTTGCTCTGTAATCGTAAATCACTAATCATAACATTAGCCATTAGTGTAGTGTGAAAAGTACCCTATACTTTTCACACTACGATGACCGATACCTGTCAAACTGACAATGTTACTTACGCGCTTTCCACTAAGCTTTGACGCAACACAATATTTGATGGGAGAGCATTCGGTAGTGTTCATCAGCGAACCGCTGGGATTGCTGACATAGCAAACTTCCACACGCCTCTCGTTACTCACGCAAAAACCCATGGAGGGGCTGAGCTGCGAAGCATCGGGTCTTCATCATGATCTGGTATAGTTTAAGATGGATGTGGGCACTGACTTGGGTACTCTTTATTTTTCTTTTACTAACAACTTCCTACGGAAACAAACACGGGCGTCGGCACCCACCGTGAGCCAAGACCTTCCGACGCAGACTGTCCACCACAATAAAGACTGGACTAGTTGTCTGTGAAAAAGTTCCACGTCCAATAACCGGGCAGTACTGGCTGTCGAGAGACGGTGGTCCGTGCACCGCGACGCATCCGGTGGAAATGCGTGCCGAGACCACTGAGAGATTCCTTTTATACTCGCTCCACCGCTCCAGTAACAATTAATTAGTTCACTAAAATGATCCTAAGATGGCGCTGTCTATCGCGCCATAATCCATCAATCCACGACATATACATATAAACAATACATAATCAAATTGTATTTTTTCAGAATACCAAGCAGCCCCTGCAGACCTTTGTAAGTTTTTCGTGTACAATAAAAATAAACTACATTTAAGCAGCCCACAAGTGACCCACTGATGAGTAGTTAAGTAGCTGGACTTGTATTTCAGCCTATAATTTCGTGGCGGTGTGTATGTGTGGGTGGCAAAGTAGGTGCAGTTCAGTTAAATCACAATGTATGATATTAAACTATTTAGTAATTTAGTAGTCACTTGTATTTCGACTCTTTTTTAGATTTAGAAAACAAAATGTCACCAACCCATACCATCCTGAGGGTGTCGTAAGAGGCGACATATGGAACGCAAGAGGCAGATTACCCAGCCGCAAAAGAAGGAAAACTTTGAAATTAAACACTTTTTAACGGATTTATCGCGTGTATATTACTTTAATTAATTCCCGACGTTTCGAATGCTTTGCAGCAGTCGTGGTCGCGGGAATTAAATAATGTAATATACACGCGATAAATCCGTTAAAAAGTGTTTAATTTCAATGTGTAATAATCGCGAAAACCTAAGAAATCAGAAGGAAAACTTGTTGTTGTGGAAAATATTCACTTTCCAGAGAGATTCATCCGATTTTTAATCAGTGTGCTCACTTAAGATAGGTTACAAATACCTCGATCTGAAAACGCTATTTGCACTTGCCATCTTTAATGTAAGGCTCAATTTCGAATGGCTCACTGGCTTAAATGCGGCTTTTTTTTGCAGTACTGATACCGAGGATCCTTTTTCGTGGAGGTAAGAAATATTTTCATGTATTTATTAATTCTATATTCCTTGCGCAAAATGCGGCGTCAGCTAGTAGCACTTTATATTTATAGTAAAGTTCTATTCTCAGTTTGATTGAACACAGACTTTAATAATAAACAAAAGAATATACATTTACGCGTGTGTGTATCAAGTAGTGTGTGGAATTTTCTTTTAATTGATTTAATGGATGTTTGCATAATTTTAAAATAAAATTATATAATGTTAAGAATTAGACAGATTCAGGTCGGAACGGGACCACAGCTGAAATGCGCACAGAAAGCAATTTAATTTACTCTGAATAGCCACCATCAAGAGATGTCTCATAGAGACTTAGGAATAAACAAAATTCGTACATCGCGATATTGAAGTTTACATAGCAATTGGCATGGATATGAAATTTCTAACAACACATTTTTTGCTATGTATCTTTGTTTTGCATCTGAAACTGCAATGTTGGAACTGAATTTACGAGATCTTTTAGGACTTTGGGAGTTGGCACGATGCTCACTAAAATACTCTGAGCAGCGGTAGCGACATGTGACGGGTCGGTCGCTTCGCTTTAATATGGCTGAGGACATCGGTAGCTGTCACATGCGTTAAACTTGAGAACAGGTGCTGCTGTTTGGGCTTGGTCGGCTCACTAAGCCAAGGACGTTTTTATTTTGTATTGTTTTAGTATTCACGTTTCAGTTAACGCCTTCCGGGTCCAATAGAACGGTTAACGGATTGGGTTGGGAAAATAAACATTTACGTTACTAAAAAGGACCTCAAAGTAATAAAATAAGAATGATAAGCCCTCTGAGTTTCTTGCCAGTTCTTCTGACAGAGGGTTTCGTATCAAATTCTATCATAAATATCAAATCGTTTTCTTGTGGCCAGGTTATCGGCCTTGTCATTTCTTTTTGTCTTCTCTTACGACAACCTCAGAATGGAATGGGGTGGTCGCACTATGTATTCTAAATCCGTCACCACACGGACACATTCTTGTAATGTCTCATTAAAATCCAGTCAGAAGCTTTTGCGTGAAAGATTAGCAAAGATCCATCCAGCCATACATACATACTACAAACTTTCACATCTATACATACAAACATATGCATACATACATACATACAAATAAATAAAATTGGAGTGTCGGTTTGTAATAATAAAATAACAACTTTTTACTTAATGCGTAAGTATGTATACACAGTGCATAGACCAAAATAATTTTTTATTTTATTTTTGTCTGTCTATGTGTCTGTCCGTCTGTCTGTTTGTTCCAGCTAATCTCGGGAACGGCTGTACCGATTTTGACGGGAGTTTCACTGATAGGAAGCTGATGATATAAGGAGTAACTTCTTTTTAGACTAGCTTTGCCCCGCGGTACGACAATTAGTAGGTAAGCGCGGGTGAAACCGCGGGGCGCAGTTAGTTTGTAATAGAAACAAATGTCTTGCTAACCAATTAGTAATACAGGGTTGATACGACATAGGGGCATTTTTTTAACTGCCTATACTAGGGTTTCATTTCCAGGCTCTGTACCAAAAATCAATTAAATTGGAGCAATAGTTTAGCCGCAAATGATTTTTTATATTTTTGCCTCATTTGAACATGATGTATCTTTACTACAGATGTTTATGCCTAACGCATCGTTTATTAACCTAAGGGACTGTCCATTAATCACGTGATGTTTTTTAACATTTTTTAACCCCTCCCTCCCCCTTGGTGATACCTGGTGAGGTTTAAGACTACCCCTCCACCCTCCATGAAAAATCACGTGTATTTGTTTTTGTACCGTTTCGAATTCATACTAATCACATATAGTATACGTAGTATAATTTAATACCCCTCTGTCATATCAACTCTGTATAATCACACCATGTTCTCGTTGGTCTAGGGATCAGATCACCTTTGCATCACGGAGTCCCCGGTTCGAATCCGGGGTCGGGCGAGTGTCTTTGTGTAAATCGGAGGCACTTAGTTTTGGTCTGGGTGTCATTTGTGTTCGTGAAATACATGTAATAACAATACACAGCCCCCGTGGTCAGGCTGCAAGCACGTGCAGAAGTACCATTAAAAAAAGAAATAGCTTGAATATCCTCCATGTGTACATTTCTCAATGAACTCAATTATGATAGGTTACAAGTAATTCGACTTGAAAATGTACCCTTGCCATCTTTAGTATAAGGCTGAATTTCGAATGGCTCGCTGGCTTAATTACGACTTTCTTTTGCAGAAGACGGAGCTGTGAAGCGTGTGAATAATACAAACAGTAAGAAATATTTTTAACCCCCTACGCATAAACAGAGGTGTTATAAGTTTAACAGGTCTGTCTGTCTGTGGCATCGTAGCTCGCGAACGGATGAAGCGATTTCATTTTAACAGTTTTTTGTTGTGTCGCTTTGCGCTCTAATCGTAAATCACTAATCTTAAAATTTGTAGCGTACTTTTCGCACTACGATGACAGATACCTGTCAAACTGACAATGTTATTTACGCGCTTTCCACTAAGCTTTGACGCAACACAATATTTGATGAGAGAGCATTCGGCAGTGTTCATCAGCGAACCGCTGGGATTGCTGACATAGCAAACTTCCACACGCCTCTCGTTACTCACGCAAAACCCATGGGTGGCTGAGCTGCGAAGCATCGGGTCTTCATCATGATCTGACATAGTTTAAGATGGATGTGGGCACTGACTTGGGTACTTGAACTTGGGACCTCTTAATTTTTCTTTTACAAACAACTTCTTACATTATGGAAACAAACACGTGTGTCGGCACCAACCGTGAACCAAGACCTTCCGACGCAGACTGTCCACCACAATAAAGACTGGACTAGTTGTCTGTGACAACGTTCCACGTCCTATAACCGGGCAGTACTGACTGTCGAGAGACGGTGGTCCGTGCACCGCGACGCATCCGGTGGAGGCCGAGACCACTGAGAGGCTCCTATTATACTCGCTCCACCGACGATCGCGTCCAAGCGGAACGGCGCCGCTTGCGTTCCCAGTAACAATTGATTAGTTCACTAAAATAATCCTAAGATGGCGCTGTCTATCGCGCCATATAGTCCAGTCGAAATAGACATAAAAGTAGCCTCAAATAGAAAAAAATCCAGGGCGCGATTTTTTTTAAACGTCGGGGGGGGGGGGGGTTGTGTTTGGAAGTATAAATCTCGATTTTCAAACTAATCCCGGTAGAGGGTTCGCCGCCATCTTGTTTTTAAGTTAAAATTTTTAGTTTTTCGGAAATTACTCGTTAAATTTCAACGTTAGAGCAAAAATAGTGTTATTTAAAGTTGTTGGAAATTTAATTTCCCACAAGTTTGGTCATTATCATTTTTACGCTAGGATCAATATTTGCAGAGTTATACTATACCGTTATAGTATCAATTATATCAACAAAAAAAATATTCAATGGCAAACGACAAAAACAAGACCCCCTTCACCGATCTACTTAAAACAGCCCTCGAGAAGTCCGATATCACAGTTCAAGAGGCACCAGCAGATGAAGATCCGTTGCATGATGCATCATGGGAAATTAAATTTCTAACAACTTTGAATAACACCATTTTTGCTCTAAAGTTAAAAATTAACGAGTTATTTCAGAAAAAAAAAATAACTTCAGAACAAGATGGCGGCGAATCCTCTACCGGGATTAGTTCGAGAATCGAGATTTATACTTCCAAGCACCACCCCGACGCTTAAAAAGAAAAATCGCTTCCCAGATTTTTTTCTATTTGAATGTCTATTTCGACTGGACTAATAATCCATCAATCCACGACATATAATAATAATAATAATAATAATAATAATCATTTATTTCAGGCATAGACCCATATTTATCATACATTATATATATTTATTACAAATTACTTAATACATATTATAAATTAAATTAAATTAAAATATTTAAATTAATTCAGAAATAACCTTTTTGATATTAAATTGAACTTAATCTAATTTAATACAATATATTTTAGATTTTACATTCATTTTATTTTATAAGCTATTAATTTTTATTTGTATGATACATGTCAGAGAAACTACTTATACAGAAACAGACCAGAAACAGAACTAGCGTTTGTCTCCATCAATACATAATGACACAAGTAACAGATCAAAGACCGCACGTGCGAAATTTACAACTTTCATAAACAGCTCTAATTACATCGTTTTGAGAGTTTCTTATACGCTCCATAAAAGCGGCTGACCGTTTCCTAAGAATTGCATAAAAGTCGTCCACTCGGTTCCTGGCGAACATGCCAGACGCACTGCACCCCCAGGGCAGATTAAGCATGGCTCTGAATGCGTTGTTGTACTGTACGCGTAATTCGTGATATACAGCCCTCGTGTATTTACTCCAGAGCTGGCAGGTGTAGAACGACTGGCAGTACGCCCCGAACAGGGTTATTTTGACTTGATCGCTACTGCGCGCAAAACGCCGCGCTAGCATATTACTAACCGCTGCGATAGATCGCTTCTGCCTCTTCATATCATCGTCATCACAAAGGTCGTCCCTAATAATGTGACCCAAATATTTAAATTTACTAACAATTTGCAAATCCCGCCCAGCCATTTTAATGCATGGGGTAAAGATATCTTTTTTATTATATCGAAAAATCATAACTTCTGTTTTTTTAATATTATATACCAAGCCGTGTTTGTGTGCGTAGTTTTCACATATTTCAATAAGTTTTCTTAATCCGTGCACAGACGGACTCAACAACACCATGTCATCTGCATAACTTAGGTTATTAACAGGTTGGTTACACATATGACAGCCTATTCCTGAGTTATTAAGTTCCTCTATGAGACCATTAATATAAAGGTTAAATAAGATAGGAGACGTTAAACCACCCTGCCGAACCCCTTTCTCTAAGGTGAACTGTTCAGATCTAGCATCTGCCCATTTTACAATATTTGTTTGCTGTCTGTACCAATATTTTACTAGCTCCAATATATAATGTGGAACCCCTGCCTCCTTCATTTTTTTCCAGAGTATATCGTAATCAATTGTATCAAAAGCACGACTTAAATCTAGGAAGCAAGCAAAAACACTAGTTTTTCTCTCAGTATAATACTTGACGGTGTTTTTCAGAGCGAAAATTGCCATGTCAGTCGAGTGTTTCTCTCTAAAACCAAATTGTGCACTGTTTAGTTTAATATGATTAGATAAGACTGGGTTGATTAATCTTTCTAGTATTTTTGATATTACTGTTGCTAGGGATATAGGACGATAGTTTTGTACATTAGAGAGA
This sequence comes from Clostera curtula, assembly GCA_905475355.2. Taxonomy (NCBI): domain Eukaryota; kingdom Metazoa; phylum Arthropoda; class Insecta; order Lepidoptera; family Notodontidae; genus Clostera; species Clostera curtula. Next base: position 7,775,387 of record FR997822.1, on the reverse strand, counting down.
TCCCCCGAATTGTTCTTAGGTACGGGCATAACTATAGTTTTCATTAGGTTTGGGGGAAGATAACTGTGTGATAAGCAGAGATTGTAAAAAGTTGCCAGATACAGGTATAATATCTCGCCTCCATATACTATATGCTCGATGCTCAGAGAATCGTGACCAGGTGACTTCCCTCTCTTCATGTCGCATACGCATTTCTGCAACATATCTGGGGTAACAGTAATCAAAGTACTATGCGCGCACGTCCGATCGGCCTGGCCGTCAGTCGCTAATGAGTCATGTGAATCGGGCTGTCCCTGAGCGACGCACCCATTATGCATTTGGAATTGCCGAGCAAACATCTCCGCTATTTCTGTGGTATTTTGAGTATCGTTCACATTTAAGGGTAATGCCGGCTTAAATGCTAGCTTGTTAGTGGATTTCCAAAACTTTTTAAAATCGGCTCTTGATCTTTGCTCGGCAATGATATCCATTTGTATTTGCTCTTTATTGTTTTGACACCATTTTACTTTATTTTTGAATTCTCGTCGCGTTCTACACATGGTTGTATAAACAACACCCTGTGTTGGTCTACCATGCCGTAACCAAAGGTTATACGCGTCCCGAGCACGTACATGTAATATTTTTACATGACGATTCCAACCTGTAACGTATTTGCGTTTTTTAGTGAGACTAGATTCATTATGGCGTGATAATTTTGCAGCCTTTGAGATGCATTCAATTAGACTAGTATATAACGCATTTATTAAGTGATGATGCTCTTTGTTACGACAAGGCAGACCATCACAAGTGAACATGTAAATATTTAAATCAATATACTTATACATACAGAGTTGATATGACAGAGGGGCATTAAATTACACTACGTATACTTTATGTGATTATTATGAATTCGAAACGGTACAAAAAAATACACGTGATTTTTCATTGCGGGTGGAGGGGTAGTCTTAAACCTCACCAGGTACCAAGGGGGAGGGGTTAAAATGTTAAAAAAACATCATGTGATTAATGGACAGACCCTAAGGTTAATAAACGATGCGTTAGGCATAAACATCTGTTAGGAAAGATACATCATGTTCAAATGAGGCAAAAATTTAAAAAATCTTACTGCTATACTTTTGCACCAATTTAATTGATTTTTGGTACAGAGCCTGGAAATGATACCTAGTATAGGCGGTTAAAAAATGCCCCTATGTCGTATCAACCCTGTATAAACAATACATAATTAAATTGTATATTTTCAGAAAACCTAGCAGGCAATGCAGCCAGTGGTAAGTTTTTCGTGTACAATAAAAATAAACTACATTTAAGCAGCCCACAAGTGACCCACTGATGAGTAGTTAAGTAGCTGGACTTGTATTTCAGCCTATAATTTCGTGGCGGTGTGTATGTGTGGGTGGCAAAGTAGGTGCAGTTCAGTTAAATCACAATGTATGATATTAAACTATTTAGTAATTTAGTAGTCACTTGTATTTCGACTCTTTTTTAGATTTAGAAAACAAAATGTCACCAACCCATACCATCCTGAGGGTGTCGGAAGAGGCGACATATGGAACGCAAGAGGCAGATTACCCAGCCGCAAAAGAAGGAAAACTTGATATAAAAAAGTTATTGATGAAAATAAAATAACTATAAATAAATCGTCATCATTATTCTTCTTCTTAAATATAAAAATGAATTGCTGTTCGTTAGTCTCGCTAAAACTCGAGAACGGCTGGAGCGATTTGGCAAATTTTGGTCTTGAAATATTTGTGTGAGTCGAGAGAAGGTTAAAAAGGTTTATATTTATTGATTCTGAGGCGGTACGAAGTTTGCCGGGTCAGCTAGTCATATATAAAAAAATATTCACTTTTCAGAGAGGTTTATCCGTTTTTTATTCAGTGTGCTCAACTATGATAGGTTACAAATACCTCGGTCTGAAAACGCTATTTGCTCTTGCCATCTTTAGTGTAAGGCTCAATTTCGAATGGCTCACTGGCTCGTAATAATTAATTTAAATTAACTAATTTAAAAAATTCTTGTCTTTGTCAATGACTGTTTTAGTATTTATACTCCTCGGAAAGGGCTTGACCGATTTTGATGAAATTTCATATGTGTATTCAGTAGGTATGTGAATAGGCTATTACTTAACTAACTTTTACACCCTAAGTGATAAGGGTGGTCAACCTAAAATTTTTTTTGTATATTTTGGTCAATTTTTTGTTGTTATTATTTTATGATACACAATACAAAAAATTTCACCCCCCTACGATCAACCCATATTTAATTACATGGCAAAACAACGTTTGCGGGGTGCTAGTAGCTCTATAAATATAGTTCTATTCTCAGTTTGAGTGAACACAGACACTAATAATAAACAAAAGAGTAATACATTTACGCGTGTGTGTGTCAAGTAGTGTGTGTAATTTTCTTTTAATTGATTATATGGATGTTTGCATAATTTTAAAATAAAATTATATAATGTAAAGAATTAGTCAGATTCAGGTCGGAACGGGAACACAGCTGAAATGCGCTCAGAAAGCAATTTAATTTACTCTGAACATAAACAAACAAACAAATTGCAATTCCATAAACAAAATTCGACATCGCGATGATGAAGTTTACATAGCAATTGGCATGGATATGAAATTTCTAACAACACATTTTTTACTATGTATCTTTTTTTTGCATCTGAAACTGCAATGCTGGAACTGAATTTACGAGCTCTTTTAGGGCTTTGGGAGTTGGCGCGATGCTCACTAAAATACTCCGAGCAGCGGTAGCGACATGTGACGGGTCGGTCGCTTCCCTTTAATATGTTTGAGGACATCGGTAGCTGTCACATGCGTTATACTTGTGAACAGGTGCTGCTGTTTGGGGTTGGTCGGCTCACCAAGCCAAGGACGTTTTTATTAAAGGTGATTTTGTATTGTTTTAGTATTCACGTTTCAGTTAACGCCTTCCAGGTCCAATAGAACGGTTAGTTATATGGATTGGGTTGAGAAAATAAACATTAACGGTACCAAAAAGCATCTCAAAGTAATAAAAAAAGAATGACAAAACTCAAAAGGAACTTTATTTACGTAGGTTTCAACACAAAACTCTTATAAATCGTCATATTTATAAACACCATTATTATCTTACGACCCCTGTCCCACACTAGGTGGTAGTCTCCACACACACCTATCAGTCGTCATACCTACATTCACACCATTCACACACAACTCTTCACTCCTACAATCAGTTGTGACTCAGAATCCGTCGCGAATAATTGTGTTACGCGTGCCTTACTTTTCATACTTAAGTAAAGCGCTGGCGCAGCAAATTGCGTTGCCGCGAGCGAGCTCCGCGATGACCCAGTTTACGTCATGCAACACCACCGAAATACTAATTCATACAGTTAAATAAAAACGAATAATAACACCAACATGGGCACGAAAAATTTCGTACTAAAAACCGAAACCGAAAATCGGCTGTACAAATACTTGATAGAAGAACAAGAAAAACGCCACCTCCAGCAAAAAGTCCTACGTGAGGTGCAAGAAGAAAGAAAAAAGCTCCAAAACCTGACCAAAGAACTGCATCAGCACATCGCAGGACTAGAGCAAAAAATTCAGAACATCGAAAAATCTAACCAACTACCACAACCAAAAGACCCAATCAACAACCATCCTCCTCAAGTCCAATTTGAGACCGATGAAGAGGAACTTGCAAACGAGACTGAGTGGATTCGTAAGCAAAATCCAAAGAAAAGGAAGCTGAACCAGTCACTCTCTCCACCCAACCAAAAAGGAGAAACATCCAGCGAGGAAGGTGAGAATGAAAACATTAAATATCCACCTAAAACTAAAAAATCTCACCAGCCACCGCCGATCGTGGTCGAGAATATGAAAGAATATCAAAAATTCTATGACCTAATTATTTCGGCAACACCTGAAGAAGGTTTGTCCGACATCTTGTTGCTGTATTTCTCTTCACAAAGGTACCATGAATTGGTCTTCGGGCATAATTTAATTATTATTTATTAATTATTAAAATTATTTATCAAAGCTGATCTGATGCCATCCCAGGTTTCTGGGATCCCGTTGGAATTAATTAAACGGGGCGCGGGTCCCGAGACTTTATTTATTATGCCATTAACTAATGCGAGATTACGTAACTCGTATCCCGGATCTGCTGATACGTAGCACTGCACTAGTTCATCACAAAGTTTTACGAATCTAGTTAATACATTCGAGTTCCCGTCGAACTCTGGGACTAATCTTAACGCCTTATAAATTATATCTAAATCAGCCATTTCTATGGTCGATATAGAAGTAGATGAATCTAGGTTTCTACTACTGTCTAATGAATTATACCTAGATTGTTTGTCTAACCTACGGTTCCTCGATTGCCTTGGATGGAAACTTATAAAAGACGGGGAAGCAACTTTAGATCGATTCTCAAGTACTTACAACATATTTAGTTTTGGCCTTTTTATGATGTATCGATGTCTGGATACTCCTAGGCTGTGTGGCGCTTGCGTGAGGTTCGGATTCTTAGTTAAACTTAAGAGTTTAGTCACTTCGCGGGTCGCTCGCGCACGGTAGCGATTTATCGTATGCGATCTAGCCCTTTTTTTTTTTTTTTTTGTGCCCGGGTTAAATATCCTTTATGGACTATCCCCGTCGGTCCCGGGGAGGACCGACGAGGGGTGTGTGGGAGTGTCCCCAGAGTGGGGGCATACCCACTAAAACATCCCCGGGGTGTACGATCCCGCGCAAGACCTGCCTCGTGGGCCCAGAATCTGCACCACGAGCCAGACGCGCGAGGGGGGGAGCGAAGATGTTAAAGCTCGACCCCCCGATGCCAGTCCTGGTGCGGAGTGAAAACTCCGTGGTGCCCTGCCAGTACACATGACAGGGCACCCATCCTGATCCCGTCAAGGGGCGGGGCCTCCCCGAGCCCCGCCCTGGGATATGCGATCTAGCCCTAGAGTAACCCTAAGAATCCTGCCGATTGCGCCAAATACGAAGGCCACAGCCGAAGGATTAAAAAAAAAGCAAAAACTTTTATTTAAATAATTTTAATTACTAGATTACGATAATCCAATCTAATCCTAAGCTAAACCTAAGCTAATGCTAGTGGGTGTCTCACGTTCTATGCCCGAATCGAGAGTGCGGGCGAATCTTCAATCTTCGATTCCGGCGACCGTGATCGTCGGTGGTCGCTGTGGGAGGTCATACTTCGCCGTATTGATGTTGAAACGGACGGCGACTGGTCAGCGGTTCCCAAGGGGTGGCAGCGCGTAACACATTCACAAATAATAGATTAACAATACAAATTATTTTGTTTCCCTAATTATAGGAAACCACATCATTGACATAAAACATAATACAATTAAACTGAAATGAAATAAAGAGATATACGAACATAAATAAAATTATGAAATAGTGATAATTTGAACAAAAATATTAATAACGCAGCTTGGAAATAGATTCGTCCTAGGAGGTGACTTCAATGCTAAAAATACGCACTGGGGCTCAAGACTTACCACTACTAAAGGTAAGGAACTTCTAAATGCAATAACAGAAATGAAATGTGAAGCTTTATCCCCAGGAAAGCCTACATATTGGCCAACAGATCCACAGAAAATCTCAGATCTTATCGACTTTTTTATAATAAAGAATTTACTATTAAGCCATCTACACATTACAGAGGGTCTTGATATGAATTCTGACCACTCATCAATAACACTTACAATAAGTGAACAAGTAGTTAATACAGAAAAACCTCATACACCAACAAACAAATATAAATATTGGGAAAGCTTCAAATATGACTTGGATTCTTTAATTATAAATAAATAAATACGCCAGAGCTAAAGCCGATTCCGTATTAAAACATCTACCCGATAGAAATAAGGAGATTTATCGCTGAAAAGAGAAGACAAAGGCAAAAATGGCAGCGGGCAAGATTTCCTGCCGACAAGTCAGTCCTAAAATCAAACTCAAACTCAAAAGGAACTTTATTTACGTAGGTTTCATCACAAAACTCTTATAAATCGTCATATTTATAATCACCATTATCATCTTACGGCCCCTGTCCCACACTAGGTGGTAGTCTCCACACACACCTCTCAGTCGTCATACCTACATTCACACCTTTCACACACAACTCTTCACTCCTACAATCCCTCCATCTCCCCTAATCGCTCACAATCCCTGCGTTCACTCACATTCATGCCGAAACTACCACCGGTTCGGAAGGCTGCTCTACAGAGAAGAGCCGGAAAGAAACTCTGTAGTTGCTTTTTTTTAAAATTATTGGTCTTGTTTACAAAAAGCACTAAACAGCATAGTGAGAGCAAGTTCGCAAGATGAGAGAAATGTACATTTTTGCATAAAGGATTAAATAAATAAATAAACACGCTACACGTATACGCAATGAATGACGGATAGACCTTGACAGGGCCAATCAAAAAACAAATCCGCAAATAAAGGTCTCCATTGCGTCATTGCTCACACATACAGTGTACAATATATGACATTTTCTAAATGCTACGTACAAATTATTTCGCCAATGAGATATATTATTGAAGGGGCCAAAGGAACAGAGCACAGGCACAAAATGACAGTTACTTCCAGGCATCATTATCACACATATATAGTCGTTGGCGCGGTAATACCCTTTATTAATTAATGTATTTTTAACAAAATTTTTGAACTTTATGAAGGGTCTACAATAGCGTCAGGAATTTTATTGTACAGGGGAACACCGAGGCCTGCAAAAGATCCATGGGCATTTCTTGTACGGATAGTGGACGTAGTGACATCACAGTTGGTCTTATACTGACTGATATTCTGTCTCACAAATAAGATATTAGCAAGGATAAACTGCGATGCCACAGTCAAAATTCCTATATCACAAAACTTATTTCTAAGTGATTCCTTGGGTCCTAGATTGTAAATGGAACGCACAGCACGATTTTATAATACAAATACAGTTTCAATGTCTGCGGCGTTGCCCCAAAGCAAAATACCATATGACATGACGCTATGGAAGTAACCAAAGTAGACAAGTCTCGCGGTATCCACGTAATTTAAATTATCGAATATATAAAATTCTTGTGTCACTGTTTCAGTGTAGGAGTATAACTCCTCCGAAACGGCTTGACCGATTTTGATGAAATTTCATATGTATATTCAGTAGGTATGAGAATAGGTTGTTAACTAACTATTACACCCCAAGAGATAAGGGCGGTATTTTTTTTTTTTTTGTTGTTATTATTTTCTGATCATCATCATCATCATCATCAGCCCACATTAGTCCACTGCTGGACATAGGCCTCCCCTAAAGAGCGCCATAGCGCCCTGTCTTCAGCTTGACGCATCCAGCTGCTGCCCGCAACCTTCCGCAGATCGTCGCTCCATCTAGCAGAGGGCCGTCCCACACTACGCTTGCCGATTCGCGGTCTCCACGCGAGAACTCGTCTACCCCAGCGGTTGTCGGTTCTTCTACAGATATGACCAGCCCACTGCCACTTCAGTCTGCTAATTCTCTGAGCTATGTCGGTGACTTTAGTTCTCTTTATTTTATGATACACAATACAAAAAAATTCACCCCCTACGATCAACCCCTATTTAATTACATGGCAAAACAACGTTTGCGGGGTGCTAGTAGCTCTTTAAATATAGTTCTATTCGTAGTTTGATCGACTTCACTACACAGTATAAAACAAAGTTGCGGTCGTCTGTCCGTCCCTATGTATGCTTAAATCTATAAAACTACGCAACGGATTTTGAAGCGGTTTTCTTTAATAGATAGAGTGATTCAAGAGGAAGGTTTTTATGTATAATACATCCACAATATTGTAGAGAAACACTGATAAATTTAGAGGTTCATCATTGCACCCGTGCGAAGCTGGGGCGGGTCGCTAGTTAATAATAAACAAAAGAGTATACATTTACGTGTGTGTGTGTATCAAGTAGTGTGTGTAATTTTCATTTAATTGATTTATTGGATGATTGCATAATTTTAAAATAAAATTATATAATGTAAAGAATTAGACAGATTCAGGTCGGAACGGGACCACAGCTGAAATGCGCTCAGAAAGCATATCAATTGTCATGGATATGAAATTTCTAACAACACATTTTTTGCTATGTATCTTTTTTTGCATCTGAAACTGCAGTATTGGAACTTAATTTACGAGCTCTTTTATGGCTTTGGGAGTTGGCGCGATGCTCACTAAAATACTCCGAGCAGCGGTAGCGACATGTGACGGGTCGGTCGCTTCCCTTTAATGTTTGAGGACATCGGTAGCTGTCACATGCGTTATACTTGTGAACAGGTGCTGCTGTTTGGGGTTGGTCGGCTCACTAAGCCAAGGACGTTTTTATTCAGGGTTCAATAGAACGTTTTGTTATACGGATTGGGTTGGGAAAATAAACATTTACGTTACTAAAAAGGACCTCAAAGTAATAAAATAAGAATGACAAGCCCTGAGTTTCTTGCCAGTTCTTCTCAGAAGTGATTGTGTTCCGAACTGGTGGTAAACTATATTACTTTGCATTGTTTACTACTTCTACCTACTACCCAGCCCATTCATGGCCCATTGCTGAGTCGAGCCCCCTCCAAGTAGATGGAGGGTAAGTAGCCTCCTGATGCACGCTGGCCAAACGGGTTGGCAAAGGGTTGCATATCACCCCCTCGACCGTGCTGCCACCTTGTTGTGGTGAGGGGGCTTGCGTGCCTTTAGGAGCCGTTGGGGCCACACCGGCTTAGGGTCACCCATGCCGGTAGGCGGTAACGACATTCAGCCCGTAACGATCCACTGCTGAGTCGGGCCTCCCCCAAATACATGGAGGGTAATTAGCCTACTGTGCCAAGCTGGCCAGACAGGTTGGCACAGGGTTTCGTTTCAAATTTCCTTATCTTGTGGCTAGGTTATCGGCCTTGTCCTTTCTTTTTGCCGGCTCTTATGACAACCTCAGAATGGACTGGGGTTGTGACACTATGTATTCTAAATCCGTCACCACACGGACATACCTATTCTGGTAATTTCTCACTAAAATCCAGTCAGGAGCTTTTGTGTGAAAGATTAGCAAAGATCCATCCAGACATACACACATACAGACTGTCACATATACAGGGTGGTCAAAAAGTCGTGGATCAAACGAAACCAGCGGTTAGATGGGGCCATCAGCAGCAAAAAATTGTTCTACGTGAGGTCCTTAGGGTCAACCCCTGCGGAGTTACAATTGATTTTGTGTTTTTATGAGAAATTGTCTTTTTTTTACTAAAACTTGATAATGGTAGTTTATTGGGTGTGTTGAAGATAATATTAAGTTTTACGAAAGCAATAATTCTTAAATCAAAACTTGTTACTGACTTCGGACCCCACTGTGAAAAAAAAATACTCTACAGTAAAGTGCCACTGTATCACAATTTTGGCGCATTTAATAGGAATTTTAAAAAGGTATTACACATGGCTATGCGTGGCTTCGATATCTTACAAGGACGATCTTTCGTAGCAAGGCCAGAGTTAATTCATACATAAAACTTGGTTAGGCCTACTAACCTAACCTTACCTAAGCGTGATCGTTTTCCGGACTATCGTCGTTTCAGCCCATAAATGACCCACTACTGAGTCGGGCCTCATCTAAGTTCATGTTGGGAGATTAGCCTACTGTGCCACGCAGCCAAGACGGGCTGACACAGACTTTGCTTCAAGTGTTCCTTCTGTTGCGGCTAGGTGATCTGCCTAATGCGTTCTTTTAGTCGCCTCTTACGACACCCTCAATATGGTATGGGCTGGTGACACCACACGGACTATTGATTAGAATTGTATTCTTTATGCGCGTACATAATTCGTACATGGAGGGAGTCTTACCGGGTCAGCAAGCCCTGTGCCAACCCCTTTTGCCAGCGTGGCACGGTAGGCTAATGTCCTTCCATGAATTGTCAGTAGGCCCGACACAGTAGTGGGTCATTTATGGGCTGAAACGAAGACGATAAAGAATAAACAATGTCACCAACCATTTTAGTAATCAGTTTATCAAGTTTTAGTAAAAAAAAGACAATTTCTCATAAAAACACAAAATCAATTGTAACTCTGCAGGGGTTGATCCTAAGGTCCTCCCGTAGAACAATTTTTTGCTGCTGATGGCCCCATCTAACCGCTGGTTTCATTTGATCCACGAGTTTTTGACCACCCTGTATAAAATATGTATCTATATTTGCTTTCAGGTCCTGCTGGCGTGACCGACCTTGGACGTAAGAAACAAATGTCTTGCTAACCAATTAGTTATATAATCACACCATGTTGTCGTTGGTCTAGGGGTCAGATCACCTTTGAATCACGGAGTCCCCTTTTCGAATCCGGGGTCGGGCGAGTGTCTGTGTAAATCGGAGGGACTTAGTTTTGGTCTGGGTGTCATTTGTGTTCGTGAAATACATGTAATAACAATACACTGCCATCGTGGTCAGGTTGCAAACACGTGCAGAAGTACCATTAAAAAAAGAAATAGCTTGAATATCCTCCATAAGTATATTTCTCAATGAACTCAATTAAGATAGGTTACAAGTAATTCGACCTGAAAATTTACCCTTGCCATCTTTAGGATACTAAGGCTGAATTTCGAATGACTCACTGCCATATTTACGAATTTCCTTTGCAGAAGCTATGAACGGTAAGAAATATTTTAATCCCCGACGCAGATAAGAGGTGTTATAAGTTTGACGTAGCTCGCGAACGGATAAACCGATTTCAGTTTTGTTTCTTTTGTGTTTTGCGAGTGTTTAGACATGTTTGATGAAAATCGGTCAATCAATTTGATGAAACCTTCCGACGCAGACAGCCTAAAGACTACCATGACTACCATGACCGATACCTGTCAAACTGACAATGTTAATTACGCGCTTTCCACTAAGCTTTGACGCAACCATTGAGTTAAATGTACTGGAGTAGCTATTTCAAACAAAAGGTATCGCATAACTTGATGACAGCGGGGCAAGCGGGGGGTGTGATGTTTTAATAGATAAAATCAATACGCGCAGACGCGACTTTATTTTATTATTCTGCCTACTTGTTACTGTGTGACTACATTCCCTACTACATAGGGAATAAATAAAGAAAGTTTTTATACTGTAAAAATATTTTAATTTCCTTTATGTAATATAAGTTTAGTTCGTTTCTGCCGTTTGGTAAAGTAATCCACAGTTATATGCTTCGTGAAGCAATCTAATTTTTGTGTTCTGATTTATTACGGCTCGAATTAAATGTATTCTGTGATTGAATGTTGATGGCTGATCCAGTGAGTATTGATTAAAATGTGTAAATACTTCTTTCAGCTTGCTTCAGGGTATAAATCTAGTTTCATGACATGCCTGAGGAAATCTAAAAATCCAAATAATAGTAAAATGTATATTGTTAACGTGATTATATCGAGAGTTTACTGCGGAAACTTGCTAATCTACATTTTGAGCAAAAACGAACTACTTGAAAAGGAAAAACTTTAGTTCAACACAAAATTTAAGGTATGGTTGACGAGATAAATAATGAAAAATACAAACAAACATAAAATATTTTACATAATACCCTAATTACTAAAATATACTGTATACTGGATACAAGGCCTACTAAAACTAAAGCATTTGTATTAGATATTATCTTAAAAATACGCAATAATTCAAAACTCATTGCATTAGTCATAAACTTTTAAACGCAATATCTCAAAAATATTTACTGTGGAAACTTGCTAATCTACATTTTGAGCAAAAACGAACTACTTGAAAAGGAAAAACTTTAGTTCAACACAAAATTTAAGGTATGGTTGACGAGATAAATAATGAAAAATACAAACAAACATAAAATATTTTACATAATACCCTAATTACTAAAATATACTTTATACTGGATACAAGGCCTACTAAAACTATAGCATTTGTATTAGATATTATCTTAAAAATACGCAATAATTCAAAACTCATTGCATTAGTCATAAACTTTTAAACGCAATATCTCAAAACTAACTTGATTGGTTTCGCAGTAAACCCTACTAATATTTTATTGTCCATAATTATTTGACGTCGATAGTGTCAACTCTGCGCATTCAAATGCAGATTACTCTTTGATATTGATATGACCGTACACGGAGAGAGAAAAATATCATTGTGGTGCCAGTACCAGAGCAAAAAACTAACAACCCACCTGGTGCCGATCAGATCGCAATAACTAATGTCATTAACACCTTATTAGAGGACTGCCCAAAGCCTAACAGAGTGTTTAGACTTGGAAAATATGATCCGAGAAAAGATCGTAGTATCAAAGTGTGCTTTGAGACTCCACAAACGGCTAAACTGCTACTCCGTAACAGGGACAAACTGCAAAGTGGTATAAAAATCTACTCAGACCAGACTCCAACGCAGCAAAACTTTATGAAAGAACTAAAAAATGAACTGCAGCACAGAAATGCAAATGGGGAAAATGACATTACAATAAGATACATAAGAGGGACAACGAATATTTAAAAAAATGGAGAGCCAAAAAACTAACCATATCACAAATCACAGAAAGTATAACCTACCAGTTTCTTAGTAATTATCAAGATGTGCTTACCAGTAAATGCAGCCTTAAGTTTTTCTACGCTAATGTCAGAAGTATTTGTACGCCTAATAAATTTGATGAGCTTAACTGTAAATGTATAATCCATCCATTAAACAAAAAATACACATTATACTATTAACTGAAACATGGATTAGAACAAATGAGCAGGCACAGAAGTATCAAATGCAAAATGACACCCACTATTATAATATTAGACCTGGTGCTACTGGTGGTGGTGTTTCAATCTATGTACATAATGATTTAAAGCATGAGCTAACAACGGAAACAACGGAACACCACCACAAAAACAAAAGGTTCAATACGAAGTCATTAACTATATGAAATTGTATAAAACACTTGAAACAACCAAATTAAAAAATGAACACAATGACTTAACTTCTTTATAATGAATTCATTAATAAAATTATTTCGGAGAATAAAACAACAAAATACAAAATAGTTAATCAACCACAGAAAGAATGGATAAACAAACAAATCATAACAGAGATAAATGAAAGAAATCAACCTTGGAGTGATATAAAACAGGATCCTCAAAACGAAACACTGAAAGAAAATTTTAAAGAAAATAGAGATAAACTGGCAAAAACAATAAGAAACACTAAGAACAAATATTTATATGAAGAATTTTTAAAGTCCGCAAGTAAACCCAAAAAAATTTAGAATTTAATCAACACACTCTCGAATAATAGAATTGTAAACAGTTGTGCTCCCCAAGTTAATAACTGAAAGTGGTTTAGTTGTTACAGATTCCCAATGATGTTAGAAGTAAAAAGGTGTAGATGGGTTATAAGCGGTCAGCAAGCGGCACGTTAAAAGTAGGCTAATTAGCAAACTTGACCTCAGTGTTGCGTCGCTGGCGTCAACAAATGCACGTCAAGAGCCGTGTGTAAAAAGTGCTTTATAACAATTAAAAATGCCGTCGTGTGTTATGAGATATTGCACAAACTACTCTAACAAAACTTCTAAAAGTCAAGGAATCACTTATTATTCGTAACTATCACTATTTCCGTAATATAATTAATATTTTTTACAGATTAAAAATGTTATTCGTAAAATATGGCGTTAAAAATCAATGAGTGGAACAAAAGTATCCTCATTACCAAGTGCAAAAGAGATAGATGTCATTACGCATCACAGACTATAGAGAAACAGACATGTGAGCTGCCTAACGGAGTAGGTACAAAGGTAAGGTTATAAGGTGATGTTATTTTTTGTAATGCAGTTGTTATTTAAATTAAATTGTTTTATTTATTTTATTTAAATTAATTTTCTTTTTGAGCTGTGTTACTTGAGTAATAAATAAACTATTAATACAGGGCAATTTTTAATTTACATAGATCTCAGAAGGTGGAGTACTCATGATTATAAACCACTTTTACTATGGGAACAACACTGAAAATTCGAAAAATAAACGGCTGTTTCTAACATAATATGTTTACTTAACGAGACAAAATGTTTTTACAAAATATTTTTAGGCATAAAACTTGATAGGGCAAAATGTTATGTCTGATTTAATTAATCTATATTGTTTCTAGTGCATGTGACGACGCATCACAACAAATTATATTTGTCTCTATTTAGCACGTGATTATCAAATCATACCATCCTACTTTCACGACTCATCTAAAGCAGTGTGCATATTGCATATTAAGTTAATTAAGTGTGCGTTGGCTTGCCATTTTTATAGATCGAATGTTGTACAGGTAACGTATCTACACCTTTTAATTGTAACATCATTGCAGATTCCCTACAAATTTGTGAAACCTTTAACATCTTTTTTGCCAACATAGGAACACAATTAGCCAGTAAAATTCCATCACAGTTTCACAATAATAATACTTACACATTGCCTACACCCAACTCATCTAAGGAACGGAATTTATTTTCTGATTTCTATCCATGCACTGTAAGCGAGGTATCAAAGATTATCGACAATCTAGACTCTAACACCAGCGTCGGTATCGACTGTGTCAGTACCAAGGCAGTCAAATGCATTAAAAATCTAATCGTTCCAAACTTAACCAATTGTTTAAATAAACTACTAACCGAAGGCGTCTTCCCTGACTATCTGAAGACTGCTAGGGTAACACCCATATACAAAGCTGAAATAAAATCAGATCCCGGAAATTACCGCCCAGTGTCAGTGCTGCCTAAGTTATATACGATAGACTTGAAAAATATTTAACTAAAATTAATTTCATATATAACCATCAATACGGATTTCGCCCAAGATCAAATACACTTAGTGCAACTATAGATTTAATAACAACAATTAAAACCAAAATAGATCAAAAACAGACAGCTCTCGGAATCTTTATAGATTTAAAAAAAGCTTTCGATACCGTTAGTCATTCCTTATTATTAAAGAAGCTGGAGAGCATTGGTATTACTGGATCTGCGTGTAAAACGTTAAAGTCCTATTTATCGGGCAGGTTACAGGTTGTGAAACTTGGAAACCAACAAAGTGCGCCGCAACCTGTAACATACCACATGTTACAGGTTGCGGCGCACTTTGTACTACAGGGCTCAATTCTCGGGCCCCTGTTATTCTTAGTTTACGTAAACAATATCTATCAAGCAGGTTTACAGGGCCAACTAACCCTCTATGCAGATGATACTTGTCTTTTTTACGTTGGACAACATCTCACAGAGATTGTTCAACATGCTCAAAATGACCTAAATATTCTACATAAATGGTTTCAATATA
Source organism: Clostera curtula (assembly GCA_905475355.2). Lineage (NCBI taxonomy): Eukaryota > Metazoa > Arthropoda > Insecta > Lepidoptera > Notodontidae > Clostera > Clostera curtula. The sequence continues at coordinate 7,760,094 of FR997822.1, read as the reverse complement.
ATCTCCTAACTATAAACACTTCCAAAACCTCATATATAATATTTAGCGCTAAAAATAAAAAGTTGCCTAACTACAATAACCAGCATATAAAAGGACAAGTTTTGCAAAAAAAAAATCAAGGTAAGTGCCTTGGATAACTACTGGACAATAAATTATCGTAGAAAGCTAATACAGCACATAGCAAATAAGCTCTCGTCTTTAATAGGATCATTGCACAACATTTCTAGATGCATTCCACAAAACGCTCGCCTCCTAATTTATAACTCGCTAGTTAAACCTCATTTACTATAACTAGTAGAAGTATGGGGCAGTGCAGCTAAAAGTAACTTAAAACCAATTCAAATCCTTCATAACAAAATAATTAAACGCAATCCTCCATCGTTACGATTACCTAACACCATCTAAAATTATATACAAAAACACAAAACTCATGAACATACAACAACTTTATACATATAACACATGCATACTTATTTACAAAATAGTACATAAACTCATCCATTCCAACATTACTTTTTCAACAAAAGTGCAAAATTACAGCAGTCGTCGCGCCAGCCACCTCGCACTACCTGGCATAAGGACCAACTACGGAAAAAATAATTGAACATATGCGGGAGCACAATTGTACAACAAACTTTCAAAAGACATCAAGGCAGCGACTACTCTTGGTATTTTCAAAAACAAAATATTTTATTTATATTTTGAATAACGAATCATTTTTTTAAAGCCGCTAGTAACTTGGACCACCACCTTAAGTAAATGTGCCAAGCTCGCGTCACCTGTCGATTTTTTCTTTTTTGTTTGTGAATTTTAAACTACCCACACCGTGCCATTATTGTTACCATAATTAAGTATTCTCATGTAAGTGACAGATTGTCTTAATGAGAAATAAATATCTTTAAACCGATATTCAAATAAACATGGCCGCTGCAGTGAGGCGTCGTCAAGAGTTACGATAAATTGATAAAATATGACTAAATTAAGCGTGTTTTATAGATAATAATGTTGAAATGTTACTCCTTGACTTTTACTTGTATTTCTCGAATTGTTTGAACGGGTGTCTCAATACAGACGAAGGCATAGTTTAAAAAACAAAACATATTACTCAAACGTGTCACGTTGCAGCAAGCGCTTGTCACAGACTAAATGAGTTGGAGTGCGCGCACTCTAACGCGTGTTACAAACAACCGAGTTGAGGCGTCTTCTCTAGTACGAAGTACATTTAACTCAATGGACGCAATACAATATTTGATGGGAGAGCATTCGGTAGTGTTCATCAGCGAACCGCTGGGATTGCTGACATAGCAAACTTCCACACGCCTCTCGTTACTCACGCAAAAACCCATGGAGGGGCTGAGCTGCGAAGCATCGGGTCTTCATCATGATCTGACATAGTTTAAGATGGATGTGGGCACTGACTTGGGTACTCTTTATTTTTCTTTTACTAACAACTTCCTACGGAAACAAACACGTGCGTCGACACCCACCGTGAGCCAAGACCTTCCGACGCAGACTGTCCACCACAATAAAGACTGGACTAGTTGTCTGTGAAAAAGTTCCACGTCCAATAACCGGGCAGTACTGCTACTGGCTGTCGAGAGACGGTGGTCCGTGCACCGCGACGCATCCGGTGGAAATGCGTGCCGAGACCACTGAGAGGTTCCTTTTATACTCGCTCCACCGCTCCACCGCTCCAGTAACAATTGATTAGTTCACTAAAATGATCCTAAGATGGCCCTGTCTATCGCGCCATAATCCATCAATCCACGACATATACATAATTATAAACAATACATAATTAAATTGTAATTTTTCAGAATACTTAGCAGTGCCTGCAGACATTTGTAAGTTTTTCGTGTACAATAAAAATAAACTACATTTAAGCAGCCCACAAGTGACCCACTGATGAGTAGTTAAATAGCTGGACTTGTATTTCAGCCAATAATTTCGTGGCGGTTTGTATGTGTGGGTTGCAAAGTAGGTGCAGTTCAGTTAAATCACAACGTATGATATGAAACTGTTTAGTAATTTAGTTTGCACACTTTTATTTCGACTCTTTTTTAGATTTAGAATACAAAATGTCACCAACCCATACCATCCTGAGGGTGTCGTAAGAGGCGACATATGGAAGACTTGTTATAAAAAAGTTATTGATCAAAATCACTACATAGTATAAAATAAAGTCGCTGTCGTCTGTCCGTCCCTATGTATGCTTAAATGTTTAAAACTACGCAACGGATTTTGAAGCGGTTTTTTTTAATAGATAGAGTGTTTCAAGAGGACGGTTATTATGTATAATACATGCATAATTGCACCCGGGCGAAGCTGGGCCGGGTCGCTAGTAAAATATAAATAAATCGTCATCATTATTCTTCTTCTTCTTCTTAGATATAAAAATGAATTGCTGTTCGTTAGTCTCGGTATAACTCGAGAACGGCTGGGGCGATTTGGCTAATTTTGGTCTTGAAATATTTGTGTAAGTCTAGGGAAGGTTTAAACGGTTTATATTTATTGATTCTGAGGCGGTACGAAGTTTGCCGTGGCAGCTAGTCATATATAAAAAAATATTCACTTTCCAGAGAGATTCATCCGTTTTTTAATCAGTGTGCTTAATTTAGATAGGTTACAAATACCTCGATCTGAAAACGCTATTTGCACTTGCCATCTTTAGTGTAAGGCTCAATTTCGAATGGCTCACTGGCTTATATGCGGCTTTTTTTTGCAGCCCTGATACCGAGGATCTATGATCGTGGAAGTAAGAAATATTTTTATGTATTAATTCTATATTCCTTGCGTTTTTCTGAATTCTACTGGGTTCGGCACCAGGCTTACCCTATTTGGCTAACTACCGCTACCCAGCCCAGCTGTCGAAATTCGTAATAAATAATTTAAATTATCTAATACAGTAGAACCTCGATAACTCAAACCTCGGTAATTTAAAAACCTCTTCAACTTAAAAATATAAATGTTCCCTTTCCATCAGAGCCCAAAACCTCTATAACTCAAGTAAGAATACTCTGTATTGGCCCTCAAACTCAAGTAAGAATACTCTGTATTGGCCCTCAGTAACTTAAAGAAAGGTTTCCATAACCTCTATAACATAACTATTTTTGTCAATGAGTCATTTTGAAAGGGTGTGCAAAACAAATGGTTTTGGTAAATTATTGCTTGAACGTGTTCACTAGTTATATTGTTAACGTAAGCAATAAGAATGATACGTATTGTTTGCTTCTTCGAAACTCTTTAAAACTTTGCGGCGGTTAGCCTTAACGGCTTACTTGGATCATAAGTTTTTTAGCATTGTCCTGGAAACATCGTTTTACCTACTGTGTGATAAACCTGGCTTAAAATGAGTCCAAACAGAAAATTAACATAGAACCTTGATAACTTAAAACCTCTATAATTCAAAGTATTTTGTGTTTCCCTTGGACTTTAACTTATCGAGGTTTTACTGTATATAAAATTCTTGTGTCACTGTTTTAGTGTTTATACTCCTACGAAACGTCTTGACCGATTTTGATAACTAACTTTTACACCACTAAGTGTTAAGGGTGGTACGTCCCAATATTTTATTTTTACTTTTTGGTCAATTTTTTTGTTATTATGTTATGATACAAATGAATACAAAAATACATACAACCCACATTTTTCACCCCCCTACGATCAACCCCTTTTTAACTACATGGCAAAACAACGTTTGCGGGGTCAGCTAGTAGCTCTTTAAATTTATAGTTCTATTCTCAGTTTGATTGAACACAGACTTTAATAATAAACAAAAGAGTATATACATTTACGCGTGTGTGTAATTTTCTTTTAATTGATTTAATAGATGTTTGCATAATTTTAAAATAAAATTGTATAATGTAAAGAATTAGACAGAAGTAGGTAAAAATTGGGGTTTCCAGATCAGATAAGATCTGAAAACCCCAATTTTCAATAAATGTGTATTCAAATATACGATTCCAGATCAGATAAGATCTGAAAACCCCAATTTTCAATAAATGTGTATTCAAATATACGAAATCTTGTTTTTGTAATAATGACCTACTATTTGAATATACTATTTATTGCATATTCATTCAATAGATTGTGATCTGTGTGATTGGTCATAGAGGTGTTGTTGTGATCATGTATCTATTTGAGAACTGGTGCAAAATAATCGGACCTAATCAGATCTGTTTCCGAGGTACTTAAAGTTATTATATTTTATGTATGGAATAATGTTCTAACCTGATCTGATCTGTTTTCTGTGGGTAAGTAGTCATTACATTTTAATTTTGAGTAATATTCCAGCCTGATATGATCTGTTTCTTGCGAAATGTTATTGCGAAATCTGTGGGAATTACTATACATATAATCAACCTTTTAATGAATAAAACAAGAAAATATTTATTTCAAAAATTTATTAGTTACTTAGAGTGTTTATACTACATTGTTTATACACCATTTATTTAAACAGAGAACGTTTTTCAAGGCACATACTGAATCATGATAAATACAACTATACACATCATGAGAGTTTTCATATTGTTTATATAAGTTTAATAAACTAGGACAACCTATATCTTCTAAGTTATTAACATTAGCACTATTTACAATTTTCCTTAACCATGACACTTTTTCTGAACCTTTGACATAAACACATTTATCTCTTAAAATATTTAAGACCAAATTCTGATAATTTGAGTAGGGCACAATTCCTTCCTTCCAGTATATCTTTCTATTGCGCTCAATCCAACTTACTTGTCGCCGTTCTTGTTTAGTCAAGTCGTAAAATGGGAATGGAGGTTTTATTAAAAATACCTGTATTTTTTTATCGCATAATATCGCAATTTCCTTTACTATAAATTCGTTAGCTTCTGATTTGAAACCTTGAACATCTACAATTGCAGTCATGATAGCCTGCGCACAATGTTACTTAACGGTTTGTATTCCACAAGTCGATCGTTAATAATTAAACAATAAGCAGTTGTGTTATCTGGTATCAATGTTGAACATTCAAATTCCAACCTTACGTCTACCGGGCCTGTTTTTAAACAGTCATTTTGCCTTGAACAATCTATGATAAAAAGTGGTGCTTTTTCTTTAAAATCTTTCAGATCAAGCAAGGGATCGACAGGGCTGTTATAATACGACTGACGAAATTTCACATACATTTCATATAATATACTGTACTTGTTTTCAGAAAACTTTAAGCCTAAAGGCTCATAAGGGTAATATTGAGAATTCAAAAATAGCGTTACGTTTGTCACATCGCAATGATCAAATACTGAGCTGTCTTTCGATTTATTACTTTTTCTATTAGTCTGCAAGCAAAAAATTACATACCGGGGCTTTTCTAATTGAGAAGCAGTTTTTACTGACCAAGAATGCTTTGTGGTTTTAGGTAGTAAAGGATACTCATATAAATCCCAATTTCTAAATGCCATCTGAATAGGTTTATCTCTTTCTAAATGCTTTAAAAGTGTTAAACGTTCTCTATCTGAAACTTTTACATGTGGTACTCTCCACTGAACCCTTTGTATATCTATTTGAAGCTGAACGACTTCATCAGTAAGAATAATACTATTCAAGTTAGAATTACTCCTATTCAATATAAGTTCGTGTTTACAATTTATCACAATTTTATTGTAATCCTCTGCAAACCCTAAAATCTTATTTAAAGGTACCACAACGCTAAAATGCCCATAACTTTCGAACCCGTTTAAATTCCAACCCCATAATGCAGCAACTTTACTTTCTGCTTCATTTAATGAGATGTATGACTTTATTGTTGATGTTATTCCGGAATTTTTTATACGATCTATTTCAATTCCATTCATTTCGTATCTGATGTCTTGAAACAAATGCATAACAGGGTTATTAGTGAACGTAACAGTTTTCTTGATTGGATGCCCATCCTTGCCGAACAGCTTTGCCTGACCTTCGATGTAGATTGAACTGGCTGATGGTAGTACATATATGTCTTGCTGGTGGATGGGGATTCTGATTTCATCGTTTTCTCTAAAGCTGTTATTGTAGGGATTGTATGAATGGACTTCATAACTTTCGATTGAACTATCAAAGTGTGGTAAATCAGTAATCTGTAGTATACTCATACTTTAAACCCTAAAGCTTTAAGAAAATCTTTATTTGTTTTAGTCAATTTCATCACGTTTTTCTTACGTCTGTGCACCTTAACGGTTGTTGACGGAATAGGACGTTTTATTTTCACTGTAGGGTTTTTATCATACACAATCATTTTGCTTTTCTTAAATGAAGACGTAATTGAATATGTTCTTCACCAAAGTCAATACAGTAACCAAACTGATCTACAATCCTGACAGATATGGATGAAATTATGTTTTTGTTTACTGGGAAGTAAATAACGTTCTGGGGTATTTCTGTGTACCCGTGACTTGGAGCAGTATCAGATATGAATTCGTGAATAAAATGAGTCGGTAATCCGTTGTAATATGAACCGTGCACAAGATCACATTCGATTCTGATTACAGCTGCTAAACTGCTGCTATTAACTGGCACATTCGATCTTTTTTTTAATACTGAAAAGTATAGTAAACCGCACTCGTATTGATCAGATAAATGAAGAGGTGGTTGAAAATACGAGACCAGTTCTGATTTATTTCCAGAGATGGTAACCGTAGTAGGCATGCTTGCATACTGAACTCTTTTAAATGATCCTGTTTATTTTATTTCTTGATTATACCAAAAATTCTTTAAGAAATTTAAACATAGATGTCCACAATTGAAGGGGTGATCACGTTGTATATTTTCATAATTATATTGAATATTAGAACCTACATATTTTATAAATTCCTTTGGAGGTTTAAGATTTCCATAACTGTCAAAATACTCAACATAATCATTATATTTTGCATAGGCTACCCAATGAGAACCAGGATTTTTAGAACTATCTAAATTAATAACTCCACATTCTTTTTTATAAGGACATTTAGGGAGCTCATCTCTCATAAAGACACCTCTAAAATAAGGAATTCTATTCCCGTACTTTAAAATGTCAAAGTTAGTTAAGGCCCGTTTGGGTAGCCGATATCTTAGTTTTTTTCTTTTGATACGAAAATTCCAAGACCGCCTTTATGTGGTTTAAGGTGTAGTCCTTTCCCAATACATAGAGCTTCCATTTTTTCATTGTGTCTCTTCGATTCTTCATACAGCTTTTTAGCCATTTTGAATTCATTTATGGTTTTAGCAATACCAGCTGCACCGCCTGCTAAAGCTCCCGCCGCTGATAATCCCGCAAAAATAGGAATCAAAGGTAATACTCCCCCAGTTTTTGGAATAGGAATAATACGAGGAAGCTTAATCGATGAGTCATCAGCTAATTCCCTGGCAGCGGCAATAGCTAATTCTATAGCCATTTTCTTGCTCTTAGGTTTTAATTTTTTTATATGTCTTTTTGCTTTTGTAATAACAGTTTTTAATTTACTTTTTAATCCTTTTCCAGATGTAACTTTTGGAGAAGGCTTTTTTCTCAAACCAGACCCAGTTTTAATTTTTGTTGACATAGCCTTACTTACTAAACGTGCCGCGACTTTTTCGCCTATACTAGCATCGGAAGCAACCGCTCGCTCTTTCGCCATTTTTAACAAAATTAAATCAGCTTTATGTCGATCCTTTAAGTTTGATGACTTGTGATATGCAATATCGTGATCTTTGCAATATTCGTCCAACTTATTTACACCGTTATCTCCTTGTGTAAGTCTTTTTATTAATTTAGTACCAGGGCCACAGTAATTATATCCTGGTAAATGTAATTCAAATGGTAAATTATTAATAAGCCAATTAAGAAGACTACTCTCTCCAAAACACATTATAAGACTGATGATTCCGGTTTGAATACTTTAATAAATAGTTATGTGATTCGAGTTTGTTGTTAATGTTATTTTATTTATAATATTACATTCGATTTATCAATCCAACTGCTTTCTGCTGAAGATAAACCTAACCATTTTACTAAAACCCTGTTACCTTTTCTTCTAAGAACTTTCTCGACTAGATATACATTGGGATGTTTTGTTTTTTGAAGTTCTTGTGTATAAAATGCACCTAAAATAGGTTGACCTCTGATAGTATCTTCGATTAAGTAAGTTATAGGAGTTGTATTTTGTATTTTACGAATTTTAAATATTTCTGTTGACCAGTTGGGAGTATAACCTTTTTCAAATGTTCCTTTGTATTTACTGATACGCACATAATCACCTTCTTTGTACTTACTTTTTAAATTATCATTTTTTTGCAATTTTAAATACCTTTCTAATATCAGTTTTTTATTAATATTGTCCACATTAGCAGGGATTTCATTAATAGTGCGATGGTGAGTGTGATTGTATTTGTAAATAACATCATTGAGGGTATTATTTACCCAATTGTAATTGCCTTTTAAACTAAATTCCTTATAAACTTTAGATTTCAATGTTCTGATAAATCGTTCAACTATTGAAGCCTTTTTAGTTGAGAAAGTTGAATAATGGTTAATATGATACGATTTCATAAGCTTCTGAAATTTGTTATTATAAAATTCTGCTCCATTATCCGTTTGCAGATTTTTAGGAACACGCCCTTTGTCCAACAAAGTTTTGAAAGTCTTACACACATCTTCTTTGGTTTTACTTCTCATAGGAAAGGCCCAAGCATATTTCGAAAATGTATCAATGACGGCAAGAATATATCTGTAACTTTTATTTTCTTTTGAAATTGATTGCATATCAATTAAGTCTGCTTGCCACAAGTCATCTATATCTTTCATGATAACACGTCTTCGTGGATAGTTCACCCTCGCATTTTTATGAATTTCGTTTACCACGTCAGCTTTACTCATATTCACAATTTAGTATATTTGTCTTGAATTCAGCTATAATACTGAATAAAAAGCATATTATTATGACTATTTATTATTTAATTATGCTAGCTTCTTTTAATTCTTCGATTATTGATAAAATTTCATTATCATGGTTTGAATTACCGGCATCTCGGGAAGCAATCAATAGTTTCAATCTGTCAACCAGTTCGTTAGGATCGTCCCAATATACCAAGTCAGTGTTATTTTTGTATTTCTTTAGTGTTGGTAAGCTTCTTCCAAATTTAGTGACAATATTATTGTTTAACGCTTCAGAAAACAATGGTTTGATTATTTCACGATATTTTATACCTTTATCGCCTCTTATTTGCCCATTAGGATTGAAATTTTTCTTATGGGCATTTGTATAATGCAACATATCTTTATAGACAAGTTTATCTTTGCTCGATATTAGTTTCAAATCAGGTTTTCTTCGAAGTAAAAGTTCTTTTAAACCTGGGGTTAAATTGTAGCTTTTGTCCCCAATTTTAATTAAAATGACATTATCATCATTCACACTATCTATTTTAGAAAATGAAACGTTTGAATTACCCATTAGTAATTTTTTGTTTGCACTCCTTATTCCAAATGGTATATTTACACCATCATAAATATCATGTATATCACGACCCTCTAATGATATTTCTAAATCATCCAGTAATTCCGTCTGGGTAGACTTTTTAACGATCTGTACAGAATTCGGTTCTGGATCGTAACATTCTTCGAACTTTGTAGATGAACTAGTATTAATGTCATCCAATTCCATGTCTTCAAAATTAGAGTGTGTATTTTCATTAGTTTGTATTTTCTCTATTGTCTTATTCGAATCAACTAGGGTTTTAAGGGGATCTGTGACAGGTTTTAATATTTTATCAAGTGACAAGTTCATTGAGTGTTCCTGGTTTTTCATTTGTTTTATTTTATTCTTTATGGAGTCTACAGACTTCATTAATTCTATTTTAATATTCTTTTCCATATTGTACTGTTACAAGTGTACTCAGCTAAAGAAGATATAATACTAAATCAGATTTATACGTTATTGATTTATATATAGGTATACATTTTTAGATCAAAATTTAAAAAAATTATCTAAATTCTGTCTGTACCTTCCATTGTTTAATGAAGAATCTTTGCAAATACTAACAAAGTTATATGGATCTCTCCAAGCTTTATTACAAAGGTTCTTGAATTGATTCCAGGACATATCAGAACTAACATGCTCTTCATAAATATGTTTCAAGTTCACATCGTCTTGTTTAAATATTATAAGAAAGTTAGCATTATCACGCAGCAGCTGTTTCGGAATTTTAGAGTATGTTTGACATAAATAAAAGCAATCGATTTGTTTATGTCTACCCATAGAAAAGTAATTACGAATGTTTATTTGATTTTCACATGCAACATCATCGAAAATAAATACAGAATTAGGTAGTGCTTCATCTGGGGCTATGACTTCTTTATTATCATTAAATTCATGAAACTTAACCTGATGCACCCTCTTTATAACTTCTCGTAAGAACCTGTATTTTCGTTGAAAGTTAGTTTTCGAGTAAAGATAAAGATTTTGAAATTTAAGACCATTCTCATGCAATAATAAACTAAGAACTACGTTTGTTTTTCCACAATTCGATGGACCACATATAATACAACGAATCGTATTTGGTAACAGAACGCTATGCCTAATGTGGTTATCGGAGTCACCAAGATTTATATGATTAACATTAAGTGATGTGTGTTGTTTGATCAACTTCATTTTGACTATTAATTCAATTTTACGCATACATAGATATATAAAGCCTAAATATAATAAAAACAAATGATTGAGATATAAAGTTGTCTCGTCAAATGTAAAGCGAACGTAGGTAATATTCAGAATACCTACATAGTGCATCCATTTTATGTTTAAACCTGCTGTAAATAAATAAATAAGTTAGTAAAGTATTTATATTCGTGATTAGTGATGTTATAGATTAATAGAATGAAGGTCATAGCAAAAATAAAAATCATACATCAGTTATACATTTTTTATTCAGATATTACATATTTCAATACGAAATTAATAATATGACAATTTATTCACATAAACAGATTTGTATTTAATTTTATAAATAAGTTCTTAGAATAAAGTTTCACAATGACCCCAAGGTAAAGTTTCAATAAAGTTCGTTTGTATTTGTCTCTTATCATCATTTCTATTTAAAACTACTTTATGAATTTCTTGCGAGTACAGTACATGCTTAAGTGATTTAATTATATTCATTTTACATTTAAAATTGACATTATTTGTTAAAGCTTTACTATAGTGAGATAATTTCAATCGATTAGTAACAGCTTTAGATATACCTTTTGCTTTTGCGATGCGAGTTTTTGAACTGATTATACAATATAGTTTGGCTCTCAGTCCTACAAATTCACTTATGATGTCACCCCCGAGTTCATCTTTAAACAGTCCTGGAATTTTAGTATTTACTCTTGGCATGCTGTAACAACTATCAGCCTGGAAATTACTTGTATCAAAATTTGCGATATCATTTTTTATGTCTTCATAAACATCCCCTGTATTTATAAAATAAAGAAGGCTGTCTGTGTCTGTATAACACAGTCTTGCGCGAGTATTATATTTATTTTTAATAAAGTTATAGTGAAATTTATACAAATGTTCCTTTGCTAATTCTAGAACTGTAAACCCAATGTAAATAGGGCGATCTAAAATTATTTTTTCAGGAGTTAATTGAATAGCAACAAAACTTTCAGAAAAGATAGCAATACTTTTCAGATTTGGTTTTGCAATTAATTTTTCAGCACCGTGGTGCTTGTTAGTTTTATTATTGTAATCATCCCACATGGTAACTAATTTGACGTTAACCTGTTTGCGTCTATTTTCAATAGTTTTTCCAAATATAGCATTATTAAGTAGTTTGAAAAAGTCTTTTTCAAATACGTTTGTTGAAGCTTGACGTAAAGTAGTATTCAAGTCAATATATTTTTGTAAATAATTTTCTTGTCTAAATATTAAAATACGGTGAATTTTTTTCAAAATTAGTCCATTTAATAAACATGCCTTTAAATGAATGTAATGTATGACATAGTTGAATTTGTCGTATAAATTAGCAATTAATTTAGGTGTTTTGCCTCCAGGAGGTGTGAACCTCTCGGGCGCAAAAGGTAAATCACTATGAGTATTATGTAAACTCTCAGGATATAGTAAATCAACTTCTAAAATAAACCCATATTCAGAATCATCTGGTATTGATAACACATTTACTGTTTTAATCTCATCGATTGTCATAAAACGGAAATCTGAAATAGGCATTTTCTTTGTCATTGCGTAACCATATAAATTGTTACAGTCAAGATAAATCAAATATGTTGATTTTTGAGAAGCATCGTAATTTGGTAAATATTTATTATTCGCTTGAGCATGGCGAAGAGAACATTGTGCCAAGCCTCCACGTATTCCCTTTTCCAAAAATTCATACATTTCTAAACTATGAATTAACTCTAATTTAACGCCTGTGTACAGAAGCATCGCATCCCAGCTTAAACTAGGTGCAGTAATGTAATACGCTGGATCAAGTTGATAATGATCCAGACAAGTCTGTCTAAATTTTTCGAATACGTCAGCAAGAAGTAATACGTCGGTCTTTAAATATAAATCTGTATATTCTCCAAGTGTTTTAATATTAAATGACTGCCAAATAGATTGAGCGTGTACGTATTCATCATCGCTTATATGCTGACAATTCAAACTGTTATAGAAACAAACTTTCGATGGAAGTTGAGTCTCGTAATATTTTGAGTATGCGTCCATATAATCATAGGGATAAATTCCTTTTTGTCGTAACAACTTTAACTGATTATTACTAATAGTTGGAAATTCTTTTAATAAATTAACAAAGTCAGGTTCATTCAAGTTATTTACTAATGTGCTTAAACTTGAATGAAGAAATTGATAAGAATCTATGAACTTAACTTGAATAGGCTTTGATTTTAATGTATTCTTAGTATGAAGTACTTTTGTGAATGACATATACCTTTCTTTGGTTTTTGGTATAATTTTAAAAGCACCTTCATACTTCGATAGTTCTTTTATAAATAGGTGAGAGTCATAGCCAGATAGGTTATGAAAAATAACAGGCACAAATGGACAAACTCTTAACATTAAATTACAATGAGAGTGTGCTGCGCCTCGGTATTGTAATGTAATGTGATCATGATCCATTACTTTATCGTCAAAGAGCAAATAATTACAGATATGACATGTAGTGGCATTTTTGTAATCGTTTTCTTGGTCCTTAGTTAAAGGTGCCATAGGTATTTTATTTAATAAGATACTGTGAATGTACTCCAAATCTCTTATTAAATATTTTATAAATACTTCTACACAATCAGCTCCTCTATAAGTAACAAACTTATTCAGATCTGTATTGTGTGAACAACAAATATAGTAACCAAAACATGAAGGTTCGTGAACCTTATAGGTACGAGTATTCTCAGTTACATTTATGTTGCAGTTCAGTAAAAGACTTTCAAAATCGGCGTATATAACGAAATTAATCTTTTGTCGTCTTTCGAAGTTCTTAAATTGAAGAATACTATTTTTTTCAGGTAAAACAGTCAAAACCTTAGGACATTTATTATGGTCATTATATTTCGTTTCACTCGTGAAAACTTGTAAGCATGTCTCACATAGGTACATTTTACCTTTATGTTTACTTATCTGACGTTTGATTAATCTCAATAGATTTTTTATTAAGCAATAATGCCCGTTACCTTTCTGTTCAAAGTACAATAAATTGATGTGCTGACTTTTTCTTAAACTTGCCACATATAAAGGTCCAGTGACCATGTTTTTGTTATCTAATCCATATATATTAATACTTATGTGGGGATTTAAATTTTCAAATATTTTAACATCTTTGTATGATGGGGGAAATGATAGCCCATCTGTATTTAAAACTTTTGAAAAATGCGGATATGAACTTGTTCTGCAAACATTCATTTGGCAGGGATATAATGCTGCGACAATACTCCATAAAAAGCAGTTGTTATCGCTGTTTTTAATATTTAAACAACTTTTAGTTTTTTTTATTACTTGTGGCAAATCTATATAGGTGCCGCCTTTCAAAGGAGAGTATTTGTTAATGTTAATTTCTAGATGACTTATAGAGAAACAAGTCCAGCCAGATCCACAATGTTGGAACTCTGAGAGCTTTCTGTCAAATGTATTTATTGTTTTCAAATATAATTCATTAATATCTGTATTATTATTATATACGATTTCATATTTTGTGTTAAATGATTTAAGCTGTTGCTCATCAGATGTTGGTAGAATGAAATAAGCAAAAAGTTCAAAGTTTAATTTAACACAATTATGTTTTATCAAATAATCATTAATTAGTTTTATAACCTTAAGTCGATTATCCATTAGGAATTCCTCAGGTGTTAGGTATTCCATTAATGGATTCAGTTTGAAACTTATTATTCTCTTTTTAAAAGCCGTGGCTATTATATCGATATTTTCAATTTCAGTTTTTAGTATGCAATTAGATTTATGCAAATTCGTTCTTAAATGATACTGATATTCAATTTTAGGTACTTCAATGTGACATTTTTGACATATTATTATATCGTTGTTATTTGTTCTGATTCCGGATCTAGTTGAAACTGTAATAAAGAAAGGAAAAAAACCATGAGCATTAAATCAAATGTAATATGATAAATGATTATACAACTTAATTTCTATAACTGATTACATGATTTATTTATATGCCTATGTAATAACTAAGTACCGCCTAAGGTATATAACATAATAGTAGATTTACATCTACATATTTATTCATAATGTAGATTACAAAAATAAAAAAAACATTTATAAACTAAGCTAGTAGGTATAGCAATAGTATAAACTTGAAATATAAAGATAATAATACCTAATATTTGAATAAATGAATACAAGATTAGCTTAATAATAGTCCACTAAGTAATATAGTAGGTACTACTGAATTATAGTACTTGTTTAATACAGTACCTACTATTTTAATAGTAGTTACTAATAAATGTTGGTGGGCACTTAACGTACTCTTTTCGTGTAGCTATAATAAAATTAGACAAATGTTGCCAAGCATCTGTATTGTCAAAAGTTTGATTTTTAAGCGTGACAATTGCTTGGCGCCATCTATTCATTGGCTGAACTTTTTCTATTTCATCGCACCGGTATATTTTTAAATCAATATAGTGCGTTCCCGGCTTTTTTTCAAAGGTTTGGCGCGAATGACCATTTGCAAGACGTCGTGATATATATGAAGCTAATGGTGTTTTACCAGTAACTGCAGGGGGCTCTTTCTCGTCGTCCTCGCTATCGTCTCCAAACAGATCGTATGCCGTGCACTTCCTCGGGGGAATGGGTTTGATATGCAGCTTCTTTGAAGCCGATGGATGGGACGACACAGACGGTTTCGCCGACGACGCATTACTATCACAGAAACATTACTCTATTAAACCACGATACTATAACACGCTAGATAAAACTATAAAATATAAATACAAGAGCAGGTCTATTAATTTATGTTTTATTAAAGAACTTGGAATACTTACATTTTTCGTAGGGGCACCGGACTTGCTCTCGATGGTGAAGACGTACGTGACGATGCGTGCTTCCTTTTTCGCCCGTCGTGCTTCTTTTTTTGAACCTGAGGTTCCTCGTCGACGTCAGAGGGAAAAAGGGTCTCGGCGTTTTCGTGCGACCTGAAATAGAGTGAAACATATTAATACAATCAAATCATTATTCAAGCGTACATACCACATTGAAATGTCACAGATAGGTACACTACTCTAATTTATTATTATTATTTTATTATTGTCTATGTATCTATCTATCTATGTTCATCTAATATTGAAATAAGTACATCTTTTTAGAATACTGAAACATAACTATCACAGAAACATTACTCTATTAAACCATGATACTATAACACGCTAGATAAAACTATAAAATATAAATACAAGAGCAGGTCTATTAATTTATGTATTATTAAAGAACTTGGAATACTTACATTTTTCGTAGAGTAGGTTGATTCTTGGTAAGTAGGTAGGTACTTGATGTTTATCTGGAGCTTCTGGTAGCTGAAGTGATGTCCCCTAAATCACCGTCCAATATTTATATAGCCGGGATTGCCGACGTGAGCTTTTTCCATATATGTAATGCATGCGTTAACCTAAAATCCTGAGTCAGGACTTCTTCACGCGACAAATGCTTTGCAATCATAACCAAATGTATAAATCTCAACCTTAAATTATGATACCTAAAGTGTACACTAATAAGAACCCGGAGTAATAATAGTATGTCGATATTGCAATACAATATTATTGTTTTGATCCATCTCCTTAAATAGAATTAGAACTTACGTTGCAAATTAGACGTACTACTTACATGCGATGGTTTCGCATGCCATTATGATATTGATCTTCTCAATAAAAATGTATGAAAAAATTACAGTGAACAAACGTACGTAGTAAGTGTTTGTTTTATCAATATAGATTTATAGTAAACAATAAAATGTTTGGCGCCGTGATGTCTTGAGGTTTCAATTTCACCATGCCATTTTTGTCCTACTGTCGGAGTACTTATCGAAATCTAACAAAATTGTACGATTTTGAACTCTATAGATAAAAAATCGATTATTATATAAATTGAAAAAAATATATTAAATCAATCATTTCAATTTGTACCCTTGCTGAGTCCTGACTGGCTAAAAACGGGGGATATCATCGCGTAATGTCGGTAAGTGGTAATATTTTCTTTAACAGTATTTTATCTATCAATTAAAATATAACATAATTATAAGCCCTTGACATTAGAGTTTTTGAATAAAAACGTATGTAAGTATACACTTAGTTCAACATGACTAATTGCATTCTGTTTTTTTTTTCAGGACTCCGAAAACGACTACTTCAACTTCATTCCTATGAATACTGTAGTAGGACAGAAAAATGAAAAACAATTGAATCTGGAGGGTCCCAGCAGCAAACAGCTCAAGAGAAGTTCAACAGCTGCATTCACCTGTATAAAAAAACTAACGCGTGGTGCTAAAGTGATCAGGATCGAAGTTTATGATGTGGAAAGTTACCCTGATATCATAAGTTCGCTATGTAATTGTGATGCTGAATTGTGCGTGCAGCATGTAGTTAAAAACATATTTATGGATGACATTTATAAATCGGTTAAAGAAATTGCTGTAAAGGTATCGAATAATATGTCGTAAAATAAATCATAGTACTTAATAAATGATAAAGTATTTTTATTTAACCTTTCACTTACATACTCTCATCTAATTGTTATTTTACGTCACGAAGCGATGACATGTGGTTTTAAAGTTTATGAGAGTAAGGTTGAAAGTCGCATCGAATAATGCACATACATCGCTTCGTGAGATAGAAGAACGCAATGACGTAAGTACGAGTATATCAAAAATCCGATATAAGATAACATCGGAGAATGTGTGAGCGCATTCAATTATCAGAATTAAACCTTGTGACATTCTAAGACCAATCACATAGTTTTACCTTTGATCATTATTCAATTTGAATGTAATGCAGATAAGAATCTATTTGAATAGGTGTTTTTTAATTCAATGAACGGTTTATTATAATAGTAGGTATTTGAATACTATGATGTAAATTAGGTGTTTATTGAAAATTGGGGTTTTCAGATCTTATCTGATCTGTCTAATAGTATCTAATAGTAGGCCATTAAGACAAACAAGATTTCGTATATTTGAATACTTACACATTGATTGAAAACTATGATATTTGAATACACATTGATTGAAAACTATGACCAATCACACAGATCACAATCTATTGAATGAGTATGCAATAAATAGTATATTCAAATAGTAGGTCATTATTACAAAAACAAGATTTCGTCTATTTGAATACACATTTATTGAAAATTGGGGTTTTCAGATCTTATCTGATCTGGAAACCCCAATTTTTACCTACTGACAGATTCAGGTCGGAACGGGACCACAGCTGAAATGCGCTCAGAAAGCAATTTAATTTACTCTGAACAGCCACCATCAAGAAATATCTCATAGAGACTTATGACAAAATTCGTACATCGCGATATTGAAGTTTACATAGCAATTGGCATGGATATGAAATTTCTAACAACACATGTGCCGCCTCTGCCTCGTTGGTCTAGTGGTTAGATGTGCCGCCTTTGGATCAACGGGTCCCGGGTGCGATTCCGGGGTCGGGCAAGTGTCTTTGTCTAAACCAGAGGCACTGGCTCGGAGTCTGGGTGTCATTTCTATAGATAATATGTATGTATTTACGAAAAAAAATGTATATAAGTAGTTTATCATCCATCTCGTTACCATAACACAATCATTAAGTTGCTTAGCTTGGGACGAGATGGCGTTGTGTGAAATGTCCAAGGATATTTATTTATTTTTATTTTACATTTTTTGCTATGTATCTTTTTTTGCATCTGAAACTGCAGTATTGGAACTGAATTTACGAGCTCTTTTAGGGCTTTGGGAGTTGGCACGATGCTCACTAAAATACTCTGAGCAGCGGTAGCGACATGTGACGGGTCGGTCGCTTCGCTTTAATATGGTTGAGGACATCGGTAGCTGTCACATGCGTTATACTTGTGAACAGGTGCTGCTGTTTGGGGTTGGTCGGCTCTAAGCCAAGGACGTTTTTATTCAAGGTGATTTTGTATTGTTTTAGTATTCACGTTTCAGTTAACGCCTTCCGGGTCCAATAGAACGGTTAGTTATACGGATTGGGTAGGGAAAATCAACATTTACGTTACTAAAAAGGACCTCAAAGTAATAAAATAAGAATGATAAGCCCTCTGAGTTTCTTGCCAGTTCTTCTCAGAAGTGATTGCGTTCCGAACTGGTGGTAAACTATATTACTTTGCATTGTATACTACTTCTACTTACTACCCAGCCCATACATGGTCCACTGCTGAGTCGAGCCCCCTCCAAATTCATGAAGGGAAATTTGCCTGGCCACCGTGCATCAGTAATGCACGGTGGCCAGACGGGTTTGCACAGGGTTTTGTAACAAGTTTTTCTTCTCTTGCGACTAGGTTTTCCGCCTTGTCGATTCCTATTGTCGGCTCTTACGACATCCACAGGATGGAATAGGATGGTGATACTATGTAGTCTAAATTCGTTACCATACGGAAACGAATAACTAATACAACCATTTACTTCAATGTCATATGTATGAAACAACCATGCCATATAAGGCTTTCCCCTCGGAGCAGGGGAGTCTTATTACCTCCTCGACTGTGCTGGTACCTTGCCGTGTGAGTGGTGTTGGGTGCCTTCATGAACCGTCGGGACCATGCCGGGTGGGCCCACGGGGAGAGGCCAGACGAAGAGCAGCACACGGTGTCGTAGCAGTTTTGGGTTACGGGGACTCCTCTGTCCTCTGTCAAGAGTGTCGTGTGAGTGATACCGCTGGGATTCTAGTGGGTAGACGCGTAGTTTCCGGAGTCCCACTTAATCGAAGGCAACCAAAAACCAGCCATCACATATCTTGAGGACCTTACGAAGTCTCCCGCAGGTGGATTGGCTCGAGACCGGAACAGTAGGGGTAGGTTTTAGTGGAGAAGTCGGGCGCACTTCACCATCTTCTCGCGCCCGGGGACCAGCCCCGTCCCCCGTCTGGGGACGTATAATACCGTTCCCCACTATAAAAAGCGGAGTCATCTTAAATACATTGAAAAAGAAAGAAACTAGTTGTAAAGCGTGTCTGATAATTCCTTTCTTTTTGCAGATTCAAGCAATCATAGAAACTAGAAGACCATGCAATCTTAACTAATACCGTTTTTTAATTATAATAATTTCATGCAAACTGGTGTTTCAATTATGGACTCATAACCACCTGGGGAATAACCACCGTCTTACCAAATGTCTGGTAGCGGTCTACATCAAAGCTGTTAGACATCTGCATACTTTGCATAAATGACCCACTGCTGAGTCAGACCTCCTCCACTACATGGAGGGTTATTAGCCTACTGTGCCACGCTGGCCATACGGGTTGGCACAGGGTTTATTTCAAGGTTTCCTTGTTTTACGGCTTGGCAATCTGCCTCTTGCGTTCCTTAAGTCGCCTCTTATGACACCCTCAAGGTGGTATGGGTTGGTGACAATTTGTAAATCTAAAAAAGAGTCGAAATACAAGTGATGAATACTAAATTACCAAACAGTTAAATATCATACGTTGTGATTTATCTGAATAGCACCTACTTTGCAACCCACACATACACACCGCCACGAAATTAAAGGCTGAAATACATATCCAGCTATTTAAATACTCAGCAGTGGTCCATATGGGCTGTTTAGTTGGAGTTTCTTTTTATTGTACATGAAAAACTGACCACTGCTTGAATAACTTTCTGATTCTGCGTTTTCTGAAAGAATTTAAAATGTATGTATGTATGTGTAATGTATGTATGTATATTCGGTTTTTTAAAGCCGTCTCACAAAAAAGTTAACCGAGTTTAAAAACCCGTTATATAAAAAGCAATTTAACATATATTGCTTTGCACCCCACTAATATTATGTAGGTATGCGAACATTTGTATGATTGGACGGATACTTGTTACTGATTCACGATAAAACTAAGATACTAAATGGATTCTAATGAAACTTTAAAACATAAGTCATTATCATATTTATATTCACATTATCTAAGTCATACACATGATCACTACACCCACTATTATTATAAAAGCGAATGTTTGTAAGAATGTATGTTTGTGACTCTTTGACGCAAAAACTACTGAATGGATTTTAATAAAAACTTTACAACAATATAGCTTACACATCAGAATAATATGCTCTATGCTATAATATAAGGTGTGAATGAAATGACACTATCGTTATATTTTGGATAAATATAACGATAGTGTCAAGTAAGTAGGAAAAAGTTTTGACGATAAAATACTTTCTATAAATTCATTATCACAATTTTCCAGGCAGAAGCTATAGTTACCAATAAAAATCTATGCCTTTTTCCTTGAGAATCCTAATGCCAGCAATAAACGTTGGCCGAGCTTAGGCCAACGCGAGCGTAGGCAATTTAATACAAGGCAAGTGCTACTGCCTACACGTTCGGCAAGTGTATCGAAAACCAATGCAAATGGCCATTGTAGATGAATTTTGAAGAGATTACAAACTGACTGAGCCCAACGTGCGGCCACAGTCAGTCAGTTTGTATTGTGACTTGAAACAAGATGGATGACGACGTAGAAGTTATTGCAGCAGCTGCTATTTATTATGTCAGTGTATACCGCACGAAAGTTGTGAAAATGTAAAGACGTAACTTGCAATATTTTTTTTTAATTTGCTTTTTGCAGTAATAGTATGAAAAATCAACTATCTGGGCTTAGTATAGGGTTCCAGACAACCTCTTCATTCTGGTAAAATTCCAAAAATTAAACAGCAGCATGTTCACAAGTTTAGCGCATGTGACAGCCATCGGTCTCCTCAACCATATTAAGAGCCAACGAACATTGAGCTACTGGAGGCGACCACATTAGAACGCCTAGTGGCCGCCACAAGTTGCGGACGCGTTTCTCCATACATTTTGTTTAGCATCGGCGGCGCCCACCCAGCGTTTGAGTGGCCGCGCCCGAGCCACAAGCCTCGGGAGTGGACCGCGCGCGCTAGTTGTGGCCGCGTTTTTTCGTACAACTCGTGCACACACACGGCCACAGTCACCGGCTTCACCCCCCTCTTGTACACTTGAACAACTGCCGCAAGTGTTAGCCACTGAAGGCCGCATCCAGCCACCAGTGGCTGCCTATGGTGGCGGTGTGTAGTGGTGTGACTGGTGTCTGCAGTTTCAGATCCAAATAAGCTTCTCAACCCATGAATTACCTACTGCTGGGTCGGGCCTCCTCCAACTACAGCGTAGCACAGTAGGTAATAAGCCTACTGTGCCACTCTGACCAGACTAGTGATGCGACGGATTTAGAATACACAACGTCGCCAACCCATACCTTTTTCTGGGGTAAAATCCTTTATGGACTATCCACATCAGCCCGGTAAGCTGGTGGGGCGTGTGGGACTCAGATTCGCCCCGCGTGTGCTGCGGGGGCGTCCCCATACCCAATAAACATCCCCCGGTGTACCGTCCCGCGCTGACCATGGGCCCTGACTGTATCTCCATGGGGTCAGTGTGCGCTTTATTATTTGTGGCTCCTTGTGTAGCCCCCTTATCCTGGAGCTCTACGGCTTCGACGATGCCATGCTCGGTACACGTAGCATGGCACCGTTCGCCCCGGGGCCTACTCTCTTACAGGGTGAGGGATTTCCTTATCCTCCCCCCGGAGCCCCTTGTTAAGGTGGCAATTGGCGCAAATGCGCTAGGCGCCTGCGACCAGTGCGTGCCCTACGCATCGGGTGCGCACCAGGAGCTCTTTCGCGCTCCCGCTCGCTTTCCTCTTTGGTGGGCATCACCGAATTGGCGAAAGCTGCCACCATCTCCCACGCTCTCTCACTTTCAACCATG
The DNA here is from genome assembly GCA_905475355.2 of Clostera curtula. NCBI lineage: Eukaryota > Metazoa > Arthropoda > Insecta > Lepidoptera > Notodontidae > Clostera > Clostera curtula. The sequence continues at coordinate 7,737,695 of FR997822.1, read as the reverse complement.
GACATGACAAGGGTTGGAAGAGAGAGGTCCTGCCCCACCACTGCGGTCAGAGCCGTGCGCTTTTTGTACCATGCCGGGCACTCCGATATAGTGTGGTGGCTCCTCAGGGTGTCGTAAGAGTCAACCCATACCCTCCTCAGGGTGTCGTAAGAGTCAACCCATACCCTCCTCAGGGTGTCGTAAGAGGAACGCAAGAGACAGATCACCTAGCCTAGCTGCGGAGTGTAAAAGGGCTGCAGCTCAAATAGTGCAACTAATTGAGCCGCGTAGGAGTTAAAAATATATCGCGGTGAGTGTCATACAAAACAATAGCGAGAATTAGAACCAGGTTACAGGTTCCGAAACTAACAAAAAAACAAAGTTAGATTAACTAGTTATAATTTATTATTCATAGACTGATGGTTCGAGAAACTGAGGACAATCGTATCTTAAAATGTTTTTTTCTCTTTATTTTGGTATACACGCAAGAAATATAAATTAAGAATGTTGTACGTCATAAATCATTAGAATAATAAACTATTTTTGTATTAATTATACCAATTCGAATAGGATAACGTTTGTCGGGTCAGCTATTAGACTAAACCTTGTTGTGGTGAGGGGGCTTGCGTGCCTTTTAGGATCCGTTGGGGCCATACCAGCTCAGGGTACCCATGCCGGGCGGGACCACGGGGAGAGGTCAGGCGAAGAGCAGCACACAGAGGCGTTTTGGTTTTTCGCTCCGGGGACTCCTTTGTCCTCAGAGTCGCCTCGAGTGTCTTAACTGTTGCGACAAAGGCAGGCCAGAGCTGCCTTTGTCGCAGCAGCTGCGGCGCAGCTAGGCCGGCGGACTAGGGCTGGCGCCGACAGCAGCGGAGGCTCGGCTAAACCAGGGCTGCCGCGGCTAGCTGCGGAGGGGCGGACGGGCAGGCAGGCCTCTCGGTGGGTTGGCGAGCATTCAGAGCTCCCCATGAAAGCGTGGGCGGGCCCACTTGTACAAGCGGGCCAAGGCTCCATCAGGGTCACAGAGCATGCTCGCTCATCGGGAGGAGCGAAACCCGTGGCCCTGTTTCGGGCAGTCGAGGGACACCGTTGGTTTTAGTGGGTAGGTTGGGGTGCAACTACCATCTTTCTTCGCCCCGAAGTCCCACATAATCTGGCTGGCGTTTAGCGTGGATACCCCATGAGGATTCCAAACGTAAAAAAAGCTAATAGACAAAATGATATGAAATTCGTTTAAGAAATAGAAGAGAAGAATAAGTATAAACCAATGTATTAATTCACTCATCCAATGTTGATAGCTCAAAACCAGCTAAATAAACAAATTTCAAATTAGTTGAATTGGATGTTTGTTTTTATTCCGAACACTTGTAGATACGTACGACCTACATATATTACAATGAATATGAATAAATAGCTTTTGCGCGCGGCTTCGCCCGCGTGGGCTTCGAAAACGTGCATATTTTTTATGAACATAAAATCGGTTATTGTTACTAAACTATGATAGTTAGATATGTGCTCTCGCGGACTTTTTTGTAATAAAAAAGATCTTTATAAGACCTACAAACCCGTAGTACATCATTTTGTTCTATTGTCAATAGTTTTTGCAGCGCACGCATAAATAGATTTTCGATTTTACACCTTGGTTTACAAAATCGCAATTTTCATACGGATCCCTAATTCTTTTGAAAATAAAATATAGCCTATAACCTTCCTCGATAAATGTACTACATAACACTAAAAGATTTTTTGAAATCGGACCAGTAGTTCCCGAGATTAGCGCGTTCAAACAAACAAACAAACTCTGCAGCTTTATAATATTAAGTATAGATGTGGTGTTACTAGTCGCCAGAGATCTCTTCGTGTGTGTTAATTCCTGGTAGTCCCCCAAATCAGTTAAGGCTGTTGCCTACCCTAACGACGTTCCGATGACAGACAGGAGATACTAGATGCAGACGTCTTCGAAAGTGCAAAAAAAAACCAGTTAAATTCGACCGCCGTTTATTTTCTATTCTCGTAAACCTTCTGACTCATGAGCTTCAATGTGCGTACCATCTTTATGCCGATGATCTCCAAATTTATACCCAAGCCGACATTAACGGGGTACATGATGCCAAAGTTAATAGTGATTTGGATGCCTGATTATTTTAGGTAGTCCGCGTATGATGAGCCGAATAGCAACAGACAAATTGCCGGCTTTCGTTTTTAATAATACAGTCGTTCCATACAGCTTGAGTGTCAAAAATCTTGGCCTTCATTTGGACTCAACCTTGACTTGGCAGAACCAAGTAGCTAATGTAAGCTAGAGGGTAACTAATATATTGCGTATGCTGTATCGGTTAAAGAAGTTTCTCCCATCTGAAACGAAGGTACTGCTCGGGCAGGTCCTGATCTTCCCTTTAATCGACTATGGTGATGTGTGCTATTTCAACCTGAATGCAGATTTGCTCAATAAACTCGACCGACTTCTAAATAACTGCATTCGTTTCATATTCAATCTCCGTAAATACGACCACGTCTCCAAATATCGCAACCAACTGAAATGGTTTCCCATCCGTCCCCGTCGTAATTTAAGAGCATTAACATTATTGTTTTCCCTCCTAGATTCTCCATTTGCCCCTTCTTACCTCACGTCTCAGTTTAATTATCTTAATTCACTACATGTGAAAAATCTCCGATCTTGTCATAATCGTCTTCTCCAGTGTCCTTCTCATCGTTCTGATTTTGTCCATTCGTCGTTTGTAGTCCCTCCCTACCAGTATTTGGATGGCAGAGAATCGGTAGTCGTTTAAAAAGCAGTGTCGTGAGTATTTGGCTAAGGATTTACCCGCAGAATAACCCTTTGATTACTTCTGGTGGGATATTATGTGTTATGTTTATTTTTATTTATTTATTTATTTATTTAACAATTTATGTACACATACAAAACATAGATAGAAAACTTGGAAATATAGGACACATTTGTACAAAGGCACAGCTTATTTCTAATGAAATCTCTTCCAGCAGGCCCGGGAGTGGAAACATTGAAATAGAACATATAGGGGTGTAGTGTATACATACATATATACATACATATACTAAATATATATATATAATATATATAATATGATAATTAAAACAAAAATAATCGTATATGTAAAGTAATTATATATAATAGGTACTAACATACAAACTAAAATGCATAATACAATTGATCATCAATGACTAGGTCAAGGAGAGATAAAATTCTTTCACTCGTCTTTTAAAGATGAAAATCGAGTCAGAGTTTCTGATGTCAGCTGGAAGTGAATTCCATAGACGAACAGCGTGCACAGAAAAGGAAAATGAATAGAAATCTGTGGTGTGGGAAGGGAATTGAAGGAGAGAGCGAAGATGATTTCTGCAAGAGACGTCGACAGGGTGGCTAAAGGAGAAGCGTTCACGTAAATAGGAAGGAGATGAAGGGTTATAAAGGATATTATAAAGTACACAAAGTATTCGAGAATTCCTGCGAAGGCGGATCGGGAGCCACTTGAGTATTTTGCGAAAATGAGATACATGGTCGTATTTTTTTAAAGAATAAATGAATCTAATACACAAATTTTGCAATCGCTCAAGCTTATTTAGAAGCTCCTCATTGGCATCAAGGTAACAGCTGTCTGCGTAGTCTATTATGGGCAGAATAAGGGTTTGTGCAAGAAGGATTTTGGTTTCTACAGGCAGAAAGCTTTGGAGACATTTCAGCGAATGAAAAGTAAAAACACCTTGCTGCTGATGCTGCTGATGTGCGTGCTCCAAGTCAAGTTGGGATCAAGTAAAACACCTAGATTTTTAGCAGAATCGGTAAGCGCAATAATGGAACCATCGAGTACCACATCTGGAAGGGAATCCACGTCAAGGAGTGAAGTAAAATATCTGCTGCCGACAATGATGGCCTGCGATTTGCTAGGATTGATGTGCAAGCCAAAGCATTTAGCCCAACTACTAATATTGAGCAGGTATCGCAACTGCAGCTTCATCCATCGAGAAATGGCGGTAAATTTGTAAGTCGTCTGCGTAGAGATGAAAATGAGAAGATATCACTCTGGTAACAGAGTTAATGTATATCGAGAATAGTAGAGGAGATAGGACGCCGCCTTGAGGCACGCCCGCGGTTAAGGAAAACCAATCAGAGAATACCTCATTATGAGTTACGCACTGCGAGCGGCCTCGGAGATAGGAATCAAACCAATTAATACAAGAAGGAGAAACATTAAGGGATTGAAGGGTACCGAGAAGAATATCAAAGTTAACTGAATTGAAAGCGCTACTGAAGTCAAGCAGTATTAATAGGGTGAGACATTTTTTCTCCATAGCCCATCGGATGTCGTCAGTAATTTTAAGAAGAGCGGTAACTGTGCTATGTCCAGCACGAAATCCCGATTGAAAAGGGCTAAGAAGGTTATTCTCATGTAAGTAGGAAGAGAGTTGTCCGTGAACAATGTGCTCAAGTACCTTATAAAGGAAAGGAAGGATAGAAATAGGTCGAAAATTACAGGGAAGGGTAGGACTAGACATTTTGGGTAACGGTATTATGTGTGCTTTTTTCCAACATGCAGGGAAGAGACTAGATGATAAGGAATGGTTGAAAATATGAGTAAGGATGGGGAGTACGACGGTCAGAATAGGAGTAAGCATCCTTGAGCACAAGTTATCACTGCCAATAGCAGTAGAAGAGATGGCTGTGAGTGACTTTTGAGCATCATCAGAAGTGATTGTGCTAAAAGTGAAGGGGGTGCAGTTAGGGATCGGGTTATTGGACAAAGTATGTAGAGTGTTCCGTTTTGTCTCTGAATCAAGGGTTACAGGGGGAATAGAGAAATGTTGATTCAGAGAGTTCAGATCGAAGTTAAGGCAGTCATGATGAGAGGATTTTCCAACACCATTAGCTTTTAAAAAATGCCAAACTTCAGTAGCTTTGCGGTTGGTGAGAGAAGAATGAAAATGGCGCCTCTTAGCGTCCCTACACAGACGACTACAGCGGTTGCGAAGAATTTTGAAACGACTTACGTTGATGTCCGTAGGATTGCGCTTACACTTTTTCTTAGCATTATCCCTTCGTGCCATAGTTTCCTTGATTGCAGGGGTGAGCCAAGGAGCTGGAACGTGTTTTAATTTAACTCGGCGCAAAGGGGCATGCCTGTCGTATAGCTGTTTCAGCCTATTGTTGAGATATTGCACCTTGTTATCAGTACAGGTGGCGCAGAATAAGGGGTTCCAGTCAATCTCAGAAGCATCACGCTGCAATATCTCCAAATCAATATTCCTGTAGTTCCGAAGAAGGAGAGATTGCACTTGTCTTTTGGGAGGGCGAATATCATAAGATAAGAAGATGAGATCGTGGTAAGAGAAAGGAGCAGAGAGCTGCCCATGAGTAGTAATCAAACTGGGAGAAGAGACAATCATAAGATCTAATAGTGAGGGGATACAGTGGGGGAAATGGTGAGTAGCAGCAAGACTTAAAACGTGAAGATTATAAGAGCTTAGTACGGAAGTAAGTCTACGAGAACGGACATCGTTTTTTAGAAGGCATGTATTAAAATCGCCCATAATGACTACCTGAGTATAAAGAGAGGCATAATCGTTTAAGAGAGAATCAAATGAATCAAAATAGCTAATATTAAGATTGGGGCAGTAATAGACACCAAGTAAAAATTTGGAATGACGTAACGTAATTTCAAGAAAGAGATGCTCAGCTGAAGCACTGTACTGGGAGGGTGATACGCTTAAAACTTTGTAGGGTATATTGGAACGTAGGTAGATGGCAACACCACCGCCACCCTTTCCAGTGCGATCATTACGTATAAGTACAAAGCCAGGCAAAACATAGTGAGCAGAAACAAGGGATGGTTTGAGAAAAGATTCAGACATGAGGATGGCATCAAGACGGCAGTTACCAAAGTAAGCCAGAAGATCATGGTAGTGAGCAGGAACGCTTTGAACATTGATATGTACTATATTAAGGTTACTAGGTAAATTGGAAAATATAGATGAAATATCTTCATCCGAGGATAATTCCGAAGCAACGCTGCCCGCACTGACGAAACTAGCTGACGAGGATGTACAGGATAGAAAAGAATCAAGTTCTGTACATAGGTTTGACATATACTAAATAGGTAACTATATTTATATATATACTAAAATACAAAATAATATATAAATAAATATATATATTTAAAAACTATAATAAATTGTATTAATCTAATATTAAAAGACTACAAATACTATAAAAAGTACTTAATATTAAATATATAGTTACTAACTCACCATACTGTTGAAAGAGATTAAAACGAAGAGAAAAAAAAAACTTTCACTTACAAATAACAGAAAGAAATTTTTTTATGAAACATTTAGTATATTTATGAGTATTTTATTATTTATTAGTATTTAATTAATATTAATCACTCCTATATATTGTATATATGCACCTACCATGTTGTTTTCTGCACCACTGACAGGTTGACTGGTAGAGTATGCCTTTGGCATTAAGTCCGCCTCTGTACGTAACATGTGCATAAGGTCTAAATAAAATAAAAAATAACGTTCCTTAGGCACGCAAAAATGTTCTATACATCTTATAAGTATGTATAACCTCCTCCGTGCTTCGGGAGGCACGTAAAACCGGGGCAGATGTCTCTACCCAGTCAGACGCAGTGTGTCTCGGCAGGTAAAGGCAACTCTGAGGACAGAGGAGTCCCCAGAGCCAAAGCCCACCACGACTTCGTGTGCCGCTCGTCGTCTGGCCTCTCCCCGTGGACCCGCCCGGCATTGGTGACCCTGAGCCGGTATGGCCCTAACGGATTCTAAAGTCACGGAAGTGCCCTCACCACAACAAGGTGGCAGCACGGTCGAGGGGGGTGACTTATGACAGCTAGCCCAACAAGACACGACTATAAGGCGCCACTTATTGGTTAGAAAATAATGTGAAGGCGTCAACGGATGTATTCCACGCATGACGCAAGCCACCGCGTGTAAATTCATAACATCCACCGATGTCAGAAAGAGACGGATCGCAGGGAAAGAGGGAGGTATAAAAGAGATGAGGAAAAAGAATAATACGCAATAAAATGCCAATATATGTGAAAATGGCACAGAAACGTAGACAAGTAAATAAATAATTATTCATATTCATTGTAATATATGTAGGTCGTACGTATCTACAAGTGTTCGGAATAAAAGCAAAATTCCAATTCAACTAATTTGAAATTTGTTTATTTAGCTGGTTTTGAGCTATCAACATTGGATGAGTGAATTAATACATTGGTTTATACTTATTCTTCTCTTCTATTTCTTAAACGAATTTCATATCATTTTGTCTATTAGCTTTTTTTACGTTTGGAATCCTCATGGGGTATCCACGCTAAACGCCAGCCAGATTATGTGGGACTTCGGGGCGAAGAAAGATGGTAGTTGCACCCCAACCTACCCACTAAAACCAACGGTGTCCCTCGACTGCCCGAAACAGGGCCACGGGTTTCGCTCCTCCCGATGAGCGAGCATGCTCTGTGACCCTGATGGAGCCTTGGCCCGCTTGTACAAGTGGGCCCGCCCACGCTTTCATGGGGAGCTCTGAATGCTCGCCAACCCACCGAGAGGCCTGCCTGCCCGTCCGCCCCTCCGCAGCTAGCCGCGGCAGCCCTGGTTTAGCCGAGCCTCCGCTGCTGTCGGCGCCAGCCCTAGTCCGCCGGCCTAGCTGCGCCGCAGCTGCTGCGACAAAGGCAGCTCTGGCCTGCCTTTGTCGCAACAGTTAAGACACTCGAGGCGACTCTGAGGACAAAGGAGTCCCCGGAGCGAAAAACCAAAACGCCTCTGTGTGCTGCTCTTCGCCTGACCTCTCCCCGTGGTCCCGCCCGGCATGGGTACCCTGAGCTGGTATGGCCCCAACGGATCCTAAAAGGCACGCAAGCCCCCTCACCACAACAAGGTTTAGTCTAATAGCTGACCCGACAAACGTTATCCTATTCGAATTGGTATAATTAATACAAAAATAGTTTATTATTCTAATGATTTATGACGTACAACATTCTTAATTTATATTTCTTGCGTGTATACCAAAATAAAGAGAAAAAAACATTTTAAGATACGATTGTCCTCAGTTTCTCGAACCATCAGTCTATGAATAATAAATTATAACTAATCTAACTTTGTTTTTTTGTTAGTTTCGGAACCTGTAACCTGGTTCTAATCTTCGCTATTGTTTTGTATGACACTCACCGCGATATATTTTTAACTCCTACGCGGCTCAAGTAGTTGCACTATTTGAGCTGCAGGCCTTTTACACTCAGCAGCTAGGCTAGGTGATCTGTCTCTTGCGTTCCTTTAGTCGCCTCTTACGACACCCTGAGGAGGGTATAGGTTGGCGACGTTGTGTATTCTAAATCCGTCGCATCACTACTCTGGTCAGAGTGGCACAGTAGGCTTATTACCTACTGTGCTACGCTGTAGTTAGAGGAGGCCCGATCCAGCAGTGAGTAATTCTAGGGCTGAGAACTTTATTCGGATCTGAAACTGCAGACACCAGTCACACCACTACACACCGCCACCATAGGCAGCCACTGGAGGCTGGATGCGGCCTTCAGTGGCTAACACTTGCGGCAGTTGTTGAAGTGTACAAGAGGGGGGTGAAGCCGGCGACTGTGGCCGTGTGTGTGCACGAGTTGAACGAAAAAATGTGGCCACAAGTAGCGCGCGCGGTCGACTCCCGAAGCTTGTGGCTCGGACGCGGCCACTCAAACGCTGGGTGTGCGCCGATGCTAAACAAAATGTATGGAGAAACGCGTCCGCAACTTGTGGCGGCCACTAGGCGTTCTAATGTGGTCGCCTCCAGTAGCTCAATGTGCGCTGGCTCTTAATATGGTTGAGGAGACCGATGGCTGTCACATGCGCTAAACTTGTGAACATGCTGCTGTTTAATTTTTGGAATTTTACCAGAATGAAGAGGTTGTCTGGAACCCTATACTAAGCCCAGATAGTTGATTTTTCATACTATTACTGTAAAAAGCAAATTAAAAACAATTATTGCAAGTTACGTCTTTACATTTTCACAACTTTTGTGCGGTATACACTGACATAATAAATAGCAGCAGCTGCAATAACCTCTACGTCGTCATCCATCTTGTTTCAAGTCACAATACAAACTGACTGACTGAGCCCGCACGTTGGGCTCAGTCAGTTTGTAATGTCTTCAAAATTCATCTACAATGGCCATTTGCATTGGTTTTCGATACACTTGCCGAACGTGTAGGCAGTAGCACTTGCCTTCTATTAAATTGCCTACGCTCGCGTTGGCCTAAGCTCGGCCAACGTGTATTGCTGGCATTAGGATTCACAAGGAAAAAGGCATCGATTTTTATTGGTAACTATAGCTTCTGCCTGGAAAATTGTGATAATGACGATATAGAAAGTATTTTATCGTCAAAACTTTTTCCTACTTACTTGACACTATCGTTACATTTTGGATAATTCACACCTTATGTTATAGCATAGAGCATATTATTCTGATGTGTAAGCTATATTGTTGTAAAGTTTTCATTAAAATCCATTCAGTAGTTTTTGCGTAAAAGAGTCACAAACATAAATTCTTACAAACTTTCGCTTTTATAATAATAGTGGGTGTAGTGATCATGTGTATGACTTAGATAATGTGAATATAAATATGATAATGACTTATGTTTTAAAGTTTCATTAGAATCCATTTAGTATCTTAGTTTTAGCGTGAATCAGTAACAAGTATCCGTCCAATCATACAAATGTTCGCATACCTACATAATATTAGTGGGATGCAAAAGCAATATATCCTATGTTGATTTTTATATAACGGGTTTTTAAAGTCGGTTAACTTTTTTGTGAGACGGCTTTAAAAAAACCGAATGGGTACATACATTTTAAATTCATTGAAATTAAACACTTTTTAACGGATTTATCGCGTATATATTACATTATTTAATTCCCGACGTTTCGAGTGCTTTGCAGCAGTCGTGGTCGCGGGAGAGACTAGATGACAGTTGTCTTCAAAAGTACAAAGAAACAGTTAAAATCTACCGCCTATAATTTTGTTTTATTGATAACGTTCCATGTGCACGCAGAAATCGCTCACGGTGTCCAGAGGTCTTGCAGATGAGTATTTTGCTTGAGATTTGATCAATTTAATGACTGGATCCCAGGCAGGTGGAACTTGCCAACCATCCTCTCTATTGAAATTTGGATGTTTTTTAATCTCAATAGCCTCGCGGATCATTCTTGGAATGTAATGATTTTCCTTGGCAAGGATTTGAGGTCTATCAAAGTGAATTTAGTGGTTGGTCTTGTTGAATGTGTGTTCACAAACTGCAGACTTGGTCGAGCGTCTGTTTTTCATATCAGCTATATGTTCTTTTATGCGGATACCGACACTTCTCTTTGTTTGCCCAATGTATGATAATCCACACTCACAGTCAAGTTTATACACACCAGCATCTTGTAGGGGGATGTTAGACTTCACTGGTCTTAAAAGTTGGCTGATCTTCCTGTGTGGCTTGAAATAAGTTTTTATTGAAGCACGTTTCAGAATATTTCCAACTTTATCAGTGATACCCTTGATATATGGCAAGACAGCAGGTAGTCGCTCAACTGTAGGTGCTTTGGGCTGGCTTCTGTAATTAAATAATGTAATATATACGCGATAAATCCGTTAAAAAGTGTTTAATTTCAATGTGTAATAATCGCGAAAACCTAAGAAATCATCATTTTAAATTCTTTCAGAAAATGCAGATTCAGAAAGTTATTCAAGCAGTGGTCAGTTTTTCGTGTACAATAAAAAGAAACTCCAACTAAGCAGCCCATATGGACCACTGCTGAGTAGTTAAATAGCTGGACTTGTATTTCAGCCTATAATTTAGTGGCGGTGTGTATGTGTGGGTTGCAAAGTAGGTGCAGTTCAGTTAAATCACAACGTATGATATTTAACTGTTTGGTAATTTAGTATTCATCACTTGTATTCCGATTCTGTTTTAGATTTAGAATACAAAATGTCACCAACCCATACCACCTTGAGGGTGTCATAAGAGGCGACTTAAGGAACGCAAGGGGCAGATTGCCAAGCCGTAAAACAAGGAAACCTTGAAATAAACCCTGTGCCATCCCGTATGGCCAGCGTGGCACAGTAGGCTTATTACCCTCCATGTAAGTGGAGGAGGCCTGACTCAGCAGTGGGTCATTTATGCAAAGTACTCAGATGACTAACAGCTTTGATGTAGACCGCTACCAGACAATTCTGGCTAAGCGGTAACCGTATGCTGCGGCTGCGGTATTTGGTAAGACGGAGGTCTTTCCCCAGGTGGTTATGAGTCCATAATTGAAACACCAGTTTGCATGAAATTATTATAATTAAAAAACTGTATTAGTTAAGATTGCATGGTCTTCGAGTTTCTAAGATGATGGCTTGAATCTGCAAAAGAAAAGGATATATCAGACATGCCTCTACAACTAGAGTCTCTTTCTTTTTCAATGTATTTAAGACGACTCCGCTTTTTATTGTGGGGAACGGTATTATACGTCCCCAGACGGGGGACGGGGCTGGTCCCCGGGCGCGAGAAGATGGTGAAGTGCGCCCGACTTCTCCACTAAAACCTACCCCTACTGTTCCGGTCTCGAGCCAATCCACCTGCGGGAGACTTCGTAAGGTCATCAAGATATGTGGTGGCTGTTTTTTGGTTGCCTTCGATTAAGTGGGACTCCGGAAACTACGCGTCTACCCACTAGAATCCCAGCGGTATCACTCACATGACACTCTTGACAGAGGACAGAGGAGTCCCCGTAACCCAAAACTGCTACGACACCGTGTGCTGCTCTTCGTCTGGCCTCTCCCCGTGGGCCCACCCGGCATGGTCCCGACGGTTCATGAAGGCACACAAGACCCCTCACACGGCATGGTACCAGCACAGTCGAGGGGGTAAGAAGACTCCCCTGCTCCGAGGTGAAAGCCTTATATGGCATGGTTGTTTCCTACATATGACATTGAAGTAAATTGACAGATCACTCATATGGTACGTAAGCAGGAAACGAAATGAGGGTAAGGTAACAAATATTTGTTGCATGTGCCGAGTCGGAATTTTAAGCTGGTTGTATTAGTTATTCGTTTCCGTATGGTAACGAATTTAGACTACATAGTATCACCATCCTATTCCATCCTGAGGATGTCGTAAGAGCCGACAATAGGCGCGAGAGAAGAAACACTTGTTACAAAACCCTGTGCCAACCTGTCTTGCCAGCGTGGCACAGTAGGCAAATTTCCCTTCATGAATTTGGAGGAGGCCCGACCCAGTGGTGGGTCATTTATGGGCTGATGATGAGTATTACCATCCTATTCCATCCTGAGGGTGTCGTAAGAGCTGAAAATAGAAAACTTCATACAAAACCCTGTGCCACCTTGTCTGGCCGGCGCGGCACAGTAGGCTAATTGCACTCCTTGTAATTGGAGGAGGCTCAACTTAGCAGTGGGTAAACGCGAGCGAAGCCTAGTACATATATACAAGAAGATAACTTACGGGGATATATTTTATGATGCAGAGGACGGGTCTGTGAATCTTGGCGGGCTGGGATGCCATCAATCACCTGTCAGGAATTTCAATGTTTTAAAATTTCGTTCAAAGGTCGCTGCGGTCGCGAAATGCACGATAGTGACACCCACACAGGCGAGGCACGCCTGGCGGGGGCCGCGGTGCGAAACAGTCAAAAGTCAAATCATTTATTTTGTTGACACAATGTACACTTACAAATTGTCAACACATTGATTGATACAAATTATACTATGCAATATCCGCGTGCTGACGGATTTAGACTACATTGTGCCACCACCCCATTCCATCCTGAGGGTGTCGTATGAGCCGACAAAAAGAAATGTCAAGGCCGATAACCTAGCCACAAGAGAAGGAAATTTGAAATGAAACCCTGTGCCAACCGGTCTGGCCAGCGTGGCACAGTAGGCTAATTACCCTCCATCTGTTGGAGGGGGCTCGACTCAGCAGTGGACCATGTGTGGGCTGGGTAGTAGGTAGAAGTAGTATACAATGCAAAGTAATATAGTTTACCACCAGTTCGATTTCGACCGATCACTTCTGAGAAGAATGAATCTGGGTGAATCACCCTTATCACTTAGGGGTGTGAAAGCTAGTTAACAACCTATTCTCATGCCTACTGAATATACATATGAAATTTCATCAAAATCGGTCAAGCCGTTTCGGAGGAGTATAAACACTAAAACTGTGACACAATAATTTTATATACCTATTGGATAATTTAAATTAATTATTACGAATTTCGACAGCTGGGCTGGGTACCGGTAGTTAGCCAAATAAGGTAAGCCTGGGGCCGAACCCAGTAGAATTCAGAAAAATGCAAGGAGTAAAGAATCAATACAAAAAAATATTTCTTACTTGTAGAAAGAATTCCGCCTTCCAAATCTGCAAAATAAAGCCGCAATAAGCCAGTGAGCCATTCGAAATTGAGCCTTACACTAAAGATGGCAAGTGCAAATAGCGTTTTCAGACCGAGGTATTTGTAACCTATCTTAATTAAGCACACTGATTCAAAAACGGATAAATCTCTGTGAAATGTTAATATTTTTTTATATATGACTAGCTGACCCGGCAAACTTGGTACCGCCTCAAAATCAATAAATATCACCTTTTAAACCTACCCTGGACTCACACAAATATTTCAAGACCAAAATTAGCCCAATCGCTCCAGCCGTTCTCGAGTTTTAGCGAGACTAACGAACAACAATTCATTTTTATATCTAAGAAGAAGAAGATGACGATATATTTATATTTTATTTTGATCAATAACTTAAGTAATTTTTTTCAAGAACAATAAGATGTAATGATTTTGTGCATGTTTCGTATCTTCTACGATTCCTGGTGTATCAACAAAAAAAACCTTAAGGAGGATATTCAAGCTTTTTCTTTTTTTTAATGGTCCACCTGCATGTGCTTACTACCTGTATCACGGGGGCTATATATTACCATGTATTGCACTAGTTTACACAAAGACACTTGCCCGACCCCGGATTCGAACCGGAGACCCCGTGGTACAAAGGGGGCCCCTAGACTTAAATCATTAGACTTAAATAATTTTATTTAAGATTTTGGATTAATAATTAATCCAAAATCTGTTTATTTTTAAACATTAAATTTTTTATAATTAAAAATTTTTAATAATTAAAATTTGTAATTTATTGCTTAAAAATTAATGTCAAAGTGACGATAAATGTCAAGTTAGCGCGGGAGAAACCCCGGGGCGCATTTTTTGCTTGGAAAACTAGTATAATCTAATTCTGCAAAGGAAAGGCTTAATTCAGCCAGTGAGCCCAGTGTCTCCAATGAATAATAAGAGAAACTTCTAACTACGGGAACCATAGTATGAATGAATATAGAAAAGCTTGTCACTGCTACTGCTGGAGTGTAACATGAAACATTGTCACCGCTTGGAACAGGTGTTGCTCCATGCAGATAGCAGTTACAGACTGCTATTTTAGCATACTTGTTATATTTAACTATTACGATCAACACGCCATACTCTTAGCACCGGCTCCAAATTATTTTTTCGTTGTCGTTATAGTAAATTCAGTGATTGATCGATTTGAATCAGTACATTCAGACATTCAGCCTTATACTAAAGATGGCAAGGGTACATTTTCTGGTCCTATTACTTGTAACCTATCGTTATTGAGTTCATTGAGAAATATACTTATGGAGGATATTCAAGCTATTTCCTTTCTTATTGGTATGTAGTGACCGCATGCTCAATACAATCTGAACTAATTGCGTCAAGAAATATCGCCTACAAATGCGATAATAACGAAAAAGTTCTACACCGCGTTAGCGAAATTTTTAGGGGAATTCGCAAGATTGAGATATCCCGACTACAACTATCGGGGGGGATAGGCGCTGCGACCCCTAGCCAGACATCCCACCTCGTCTGGCTGGATGATCATCCCTTTGCGCCTGAAGGTATTTCTGCACGTGCTTGCAGCCTGACCACGGGGGCTGTGTATTGTTATTACGTGTATTTCACGAACACAAATGACACCCAGACCAAAACTAAGTGCCTCCGATGTACACAAAGCCACTCGCCCGACCCCGGATTCGAACCGGGGACTCCGTGATGCAAAGGTGATCTGACCCCTAGACCAACGAGAACATGGTGTGATTATATAACTAATTGATTAGCAAGACATTTGTTTCTTACCGCCAAGGTATACGATAGCGCCATCAGCACCTGAAAGCAAATATACATATTTTAAATGTGAAAGTTTGAATGTATGGCTGGATGGATCTTTGCTAATCTTTCACACAAAAGCAACTGACTGGATTTTAATGAGTCATTACAAGAATAGGTATGTCCGTGTGGTGACGGATTTAGAATATATAGTGTCACCACCCCATTCCATTCTGAGGTTGCCTTAAGAGCCGGCAAATAGAATTAAATAATGGAACTTAATAAAATCCAAAATCTGCTCATTTATTGCTTATAAATGAATGTCAAAGTGACGATAAATGTCAAGTAAGCGCGGGAGAAACCCTGGGGTGCTGATAGTTAAAAAATATTTTTTACTTGGAAAACTAGTTTAATCTAATTCTGCAAAGGAAACGCTTAATTCAGCCAGTGAGCCCAGTAAGTGTCTCTGAATTGCAGAAATTGGTTTATAATGAATAATAAGAGAAACTTCTAACTACGGGAACCATAGTATGAATGAATATAGAAAAGCTTGTCACTGCTACTGCTGGAGTGTAACATGAAACATTGTCACCGCTTGGAAAAGGTGTTGCGCCATGCAGATAGTAGTAACAGACTGCTATTTCAGCATACTTGTTATATTTAACTGTTACGATAAACACGCCACACTCTTAGCACCGGCTCCAAATTATTTTTTCATTGTTGTTTTAGTAAATTCAGTGATTGATCGATTTGAATTAGTACATTCAGACATTCAGCCTTATACTAAAGATGGCAAGGGTACATTTTCTGGTCGAATTACTTGTAACCTATCGTTATTGAGTTCATTGAGAAATATACTTATGGAGGATATTCAAGCTATTTCCTTTCTTATTGGTATGTAGTGACCGCATGCTCAATACAATCTGAACTAATTGCGTCAAGAAATATCGCCTACAAATGCGATAATTACGAAAAAGTTCTACACCGCGTTAGCGAAATTTTTAGGGGAATTCGCAAGATTGAGATATCCCGACTACAACTAACGGGGGGGATAGGCGCTGCGACCCCTAGCCAGACATCCCACCTCGTCTGGCTGGATGATCATCCCTTTGCGCCTGAAGGTACTTCTGCACGTGCTTGCAGCCTGACCACGGGGGCTGTGTATTGTTATTACGTGTATATCTAGCAAACACAAATGACACCCAGACCAAAACTAAGTGCCTCCGATGTAGGTACACAAAGACACTCGCATGACCCCGGATTCGAACCGGGGACTCCGTGATGCAAAGGCGGCACATCTGACCCCTACACCAACGAGAACGGGAGGTGATTATTTCAGTAAATGGATAACTAGACATTTGTTTCTTACTTTTACGGGTAGGTCCGTCGTTTTTTTTAGGATCTGAAAGCAAATATACATATATTACAAATGTGAAAGTTTGTATGTATGTAGGTATGGCTGGATGGATCTTTGCTAATCTTTCACACAAAAGCTAATGACTGGATTTTAATGAGACATTACAAGAATAGGTATGTCCGCGTGCTGACGGATTTAGAATACATAGTGTCACCACCCCATTCCATCCTGAGGGTGTCGTATGAGCCAACAAAAAGAAATGACAAGGCCAATAACCTAACCACAAGAGAAGGAAATTTGAAACGCAACCCTGTGCCAACCTGTCTGGCTAGCGTGTATCAGGAGGCTAATTACCCTCCATCTATTGGAGGGGGCTCGACTCAGTAATAGGCCATGTACGGGCGCTATAATACACGTTGTATAGTGGGTTGCTACCCAAAGGAGCATTAAATTTTTAAAAAGGGTGTGTATTTATTTCCCAATACGACATAATTGTTAACTACTTATCTCAGTAAGCATTGACAACAAATCGCAATGTAGCCGTATGTAGAGTGCCAAACATAAACATCTCTTTATTTACCGGCTCGATTACCTGGCATTTTTATAAAATTGTTTTTAAAAATACTCCTACAGAGTAATTCAAATGGATTTGAAGAATCTTTTAAACTTTTCGTAAACTCAACTCAACTCAACTCAACTCAAATCATTTATTTCAATTGAACCTATTTACTGGTGTTTTTGAAAAGTCAAAAGTGAAGTTAGGAATCTAGTTGCATGTTCCAAAAAGTAGATCCTATGGAGAAGAACAGGCAAGAAACTCCATGGACACTCTTTTTATCATATTTTCTGTTACAATCATCTGATTGGGTTACATTGATTTCGTGTTTATTTATAGTAAGCTAAGATGTGAGGACAATGTAACATATTGCACAACAGAAGTGTCCAGGAGATCAATATAAAGCTATGTAGGTATGTCAATAGCAGTTAAGGGATGACCGGCCCCAACTGGCGGCACCCGATCACGAGCATGACGCATGTGCCAGCCATCCCCCAGCTCAACCATATTTTAGGGAACCGAAGGACCCGACACACACGACACCACCAGCATGACCTTTAAGCGAGCATGACATACTCTCAACTGCTTGTTTATATGATAAGTTATATAAATACGGTGACTACATAGTGCTCACATTTACAATTCCAAACTTCTAAACAATTATACAAAATAAAATGATAAAGGTCCTGTATAATACGAAGGTCCTGTATACTCGATATAAAAAAAAAACAAAGACAAATTAGTCCTACTCAGTGGTAAAAAAAACAAGGAACATGAATATTTAATAAATCCATGATGTCAAAAATAATATTATGAGATAGGTACATGTCAATAAAAGACCTAGTGAAAGGCCGGAATTAAATAATTATTACAAAAAAAGGAGTAGCAAAATATGAAGACCACATAAGACTATTTCAGTGTGGCTGCGGAGCTGGACCAGCATTTCGCCAAGCATTTTTATCATCTACATATTCATCTAATTTATAATAAGCCTGCCTACATAGTGTGCGTTTTACACATATTTTAAACATCTTCTCGTTTAATTGAAGGATGTTGGAAGGTATTTTATTGTAAACGAAATCGCAATGGCCACAAAATATCATAGTATAGTAATCAAAATATCATAGTATAGTAATCGTCATAGTAATCTATTTTCATCGTTTTAATTAATATCGTTCAATATATTTTCAAACACCATGTTTCGCGTCACGCTAATCACATCTCAAATGACGGACTGTCTGCACTCAAGATATAGCATCTCAGAAACGCGCGCTCAATGTGTACTTAGGGATCGAGTTTCAGTCCATAACTCAGTTGATGACGTAAACCTAATCTGCAACTTGAGAACATAAACAATCACGTTTATTAATACGATCAGGATCTCAAGATTCATATCAAGTGCGGTGTCTTGGGCTGAGTAACGTTTGTTAATACGGGCCAGTACAGTAGCCCAATCTGGAACTAATGGAGATCATTCAAAAGCGTTTTTTAAAGCATCTGAATTTCAAGACGCATAAGCGCCACGACAGTTATGCGAAAGATTGCCGACACTATATTCTGCTACCTCTTGCTGACAGACGCATCTTGCTAGATACGTGTTTCCTATTTGATGTATTACGAGGTGGGATTGATTGTCCCGAGCTATTATCTTCTGTTCAATTTAACACACCTAAAACTACTGGTAGCAACTCTGTTGTAGCGCTGTCTGTTTTGGATTTGTTTCGGTTATACATTATTTACTCCCAATGGTGCACACAATTAAGGCCCAGGACCGACCTTTGTGGAGATCCTTGGGGGAGGCCTATGTCCAACAGTGGACGTCTTTTGGCTGAAATGATTATTTCAGTTTTACAAGTTTTATACTGCATTTTAAGTGTGTTCTATTACAAATATATCTGCCATCGCTTCTACTTGTCTCTTTTGTAAATAATTGTTTTTTATAGAGTGTATGTGCAATGAATATCAACTGAAGAGTCGAAATACAAGTGAGTACTAAACAGCTAAATACCATACGTTGTGATTTAACTGAATAGCACCTACTTTGCAACCTACACATACACACCGCTACTAAATTATAGGCTCAAATACAAGTCCAGCTATTTAACTACTCAGGAATGGGTCACTTAAGGGTTGCATAAATGGAGTTTATTTTTATTGTACACGAAATACTTACCAAGCTGCGAAATGCTTGAAGGACGGTTTGACGCTGTAAAAATACAAAATATATGTATTCGGTTGTTTCAAAGCCGTTGTACAAAAAAAGTTAACCGACTATAAAAACCCGTTACAAAACGCCATATATCCTATCCTACTAATAATATAAAATGCGAACATTTGTATAGTTGAATGGATCCTTGTTACAGTTTCACGTTATATCTACAATACTAAATGGATGATAATGAAACTTTACAACAATAAAGGTCAAAAATAATTATGAACACTACCCCCACTAATATTATTAACGCGAAAGTTTATAAGAATGTATGTTTGTTACTCTTTCACGCAAAAGCTACTGATTGGATTTTAATAAAAGCTTTACAATAATATAGCTTACCCATTAGAATAATACATATACTTTAATTTATAAACAAAAAGTGTGAATAATCTACAATATACAGATAAGTGTCAAGAAAATAGGAAAATCCTGACATAGAAATGAATTACTTTCTATCATCATAATCACAATTTTCCATCACCACGCGAGTGAAACTGCGGGTCGCAACTTCAAGGATATCATTTACACGCAGACGGAATCGCGGGCTGAAGCATGTTACCTACCTATAAAATTTGATGCCATTTTTCCTTGTGGATCCTAATGGTTACCCAGCGAAGGGGACTAGATGGGGTATGTGGAACTCCGGGCGCGGATAGATGGAAATTAGCACCCGAAGTACCCACTAAAACCAACGACGTGCTGCGGAGCCACGGTTGGCGCTACCCAATGGGAGAGCACGCTCCGCGACCTTGGTCTTGGTACGCAAGCTCCGAGGCGGGGCCCTCAGCTAACAGAGGGAATTTAGGGCCCCAATATGTATACCTAAATGGATTTCGGTGTTAATTTTAACTGGCATAGAATTCGGTCCCTTCTTAACAGTTTGTCGCCTTTTAGTGTGGTTTTGATGATGGGGTTTTTTGGCGGCAAGATTTATTTTTAGAATTTTAGACATATACACGGCAACAAATCAAATTTGCCATGTCGAGCAATCTCGAGTATCAGCGTCAAGAAATATCTACCCACTAAAACTAACGGCCTGAAACAGGGCCACGTGTTTCACTCCCCAGTAGGGAGCATGCTCCGCGACCCTGAATGGGGCCTTGGCCCGCCCGGCATGGGTGACCCTAAGCCGGTATGGCCCCAACGCATCCTAAAGGCACGCAAGCCCCCTGGTGACTGCTACTGCTGGAGTGTAACATGAAACTTTGTCACCGCTTGGAACAGGTGTTGCTCCATGTAGCAGTAACAGGCTGCTATTTTAGCATACTTGTTATATTTAACTGTTACGATAAATAAAGACTTAGCACCGACTCCAAATTATTTTTTCATTGTTGTTTATAGTAAATTTCAGTGAATGATTGATTTGAATAATTGAACTTGTGATTGTTTTCGAGAATTATTTTACTGTTTAGGCAAAATATAGATGTGGCCCACCAGGAAACTATTATTTCTAAGTCTGCTTACTTCGAATGCCTCCAACAAGAACAAGCTTATGACACTTTTATCACCAGCTGATGTCAAACTGATAAGAGAAGAATGTTGCTTATGTTTGCCTAAAATGTTGCATCCAGTGTTTATAACAGCAGTGCTATCGATGTTGTCGTTTTGGGTTTTTGTAACAGCCTGTATGCATTAATGTGAGAAGACATTGCTCAACGTGTAGCTGCCCAACTGGACAGGATATCCATCTCACACAATACCGAAGCCATATAGCGCAGGTGTGATAGTGTGAGTAGAGTGGCCAGAGATCTATCAGAGGAAGCATGGTTGGCAGAGGAAGGAACCCACCATTCCGTCTGCTCGCAGCGAAATGCTTTAAGTATTTACCAGGTCGGCAACCAGAATGTGTCACCGCTAGCGTGGAAAACGTGTATAACCTACGGCAACCGGCAACCATCAGGCAATTGGCTTAAGCCCGTGCCGGCTCCCGCTCCGCCTTCTACGGCAGTCGTTACACGTATTCAGTAGCGTACGAAACTGGCAGCAGGTCTAACCTTCAATCTGAACTCAGCTTATTCTGATGGGTTTTTGTACATTTTATACTTATTGTATCTACACTTATTATAATGTAGATTTTGTTAAGTTGTTAATACATATTATTTTGGAATGTGCGCGTGATGCGCTTTCATTTGAGATCCCACTCGATAATATGTATTCAGAAATTTTTTTTTTTTTTTTTTTTTTTTACCAAATACTTGAATGCCTTTGACCCTAGGCTTGCGTGATCGAAAGCAACGCCAGGGTCTAAGATGGGACAGGCAATTCAAGGAAAAGCCCTGTCGGGCACCGGCTCTCACATACACACGACGGAACACAGTAAAACTGCTTGGCGCCGGACTTAAATGTGAGGGTGGTAGCTGGCCGGGCGGACCATTCGATCCTACCACCAAGCGTGCTGGGTTTTGTTGGCTTTTACAACACGCGTTTTTTCCCAGCGTGCGGTGGGGAAGTTTTATATTCTGACCCGTCCCCACACGGGAAAAAAACATTTGATTATTCTTCCCCACTTTCACCCCCCACAACTTTTAAGCGACTCGACCGATTTTCGACAAACATGTCTAAAACACTCGCCTGTAACTCACCTTTCATACAAAAAATGAAACAAAAAAACTGTTAAATTAAAATCGTTTCATCCGTTCGCGAGCTACGGTGCCACACACAGTCAAAGTCAAACCATTTATTTTGCACTAGCTGACCCGGCGAACTTTGTTCCGCATTATAAATATTTAAAACAAAAAGAAAGTTGGAGATAGGATACCTGAGATTTTTATCCCGTCCGTATAAAACCTACTTTAACAAAACGCAACTGACAGCGAAACGTTATGTTGTCTTTAGTTTAATATGGCCGAAAATTTGACAATTAGAAATTTTGAATTCGACTTGTATACATTGTTGTAATTCACATAATATCTTTATAACTTGTAGCCTATGTGTTATTCTGATGTATAAGCTATATTATTGTAAAGTTTCATTAAAATCCATTCAGTAGTTTTTACGTGAAAGAGTAACAAACATCCATCCATCCATCCATCCATCCATACTTACAAACTTTCACGTTTATAATATTAGTAAGATAGGACACAATGGACACTTACAAATTGTCAGACAGACCTGTCAAACGTATAACACCTCTGTTTTTGCGTAGGGGGTTAAAATATTTCTTACCGATAAGGCGTAAATAAGCCAGTGAGCCATTCGAAATTCAGTCTTATACTAAAGATGGCAAGGGTACATTTTCAGGTGGAATTACTTGTAACCTATATTAATTTAGTTAATTGAGAAATATACTTATGGAGGATATTCAAGCTGTTTCTTTTTTTTTAATTTTCCACCTGTATGTGCTTACTACCTGTATCACGGGGGCTATATATTACCATGTATTGTACTCGCCCGACCCCGGATTCGAACCGGGGACTCCGTGATGCAAAGGTGATCTGACCCCTAGACCAACGAGAACATGGTGTGATTATTTAAATAAATGGATAACTAGACATTTATTTCTTACGTCTAACGGAAGTGCTGCTGCTATGCATATTTTAAATGTGACAGTTGGTATGTGTGTATGGCTGGATGGATCTTTGCTAATCTTTCACACAAAAGCAACTGACTGGATTTTGTTGAGACATTACAAGAATAGGTATGTCCGTGTGGTGACGGATTTAGAATACATAGCGTCACCACCCCATTCCATTCTGAGGTTGTAGTAAGAGCCGACAAAAAGAGATGACAAGGCCGATAACCTAGCCACAAGAGAAGGAATTTTGAAACGAAACCCTCTGCCAACCTGTCTGGCCAGCGTGCATCAGGAGGCTAATTACCCTCCATGTATTTGGGGGAGGCCCGACTCAGCAGTGGATCGTTACGGGCTGAATGTCGTTACCGGCATGGGTGACCCTAAGCCGGTGTAGCCCCAACGTCTCCTAAAGGCACGCAAGCACCCTAACTAACACAACACAACAAGGTGGCAGCACGGTCGAGGGGGTGATTTGAAACCCTCTGCCAACCCGTTTGGCCAGCGTGCATCAGGAGGCTACTTACCCTCCATCTAATTGGAGGGGGCTCGTCTCAGCAATGGGCCCTAGGCAATGGGTTGGGTAGTAGGTAGAAGTAGTATACAATGCAAAGTAACATAGTTTACCACCAGTTCGGAACGCGATCACTTCTGAGAAGAACTGGCAAGAAACTCAGGGCTTGTCATTCTTATTTTATTACTTTGAGGTCCTTTTTAGTAAAGTAAATGTTTATTTTACCAACCAAATCCGTTTATCAAACCGTTCTATTGGACCCGGAAGGCGTTGTGTTTTCTTTCTTTCTTTCTTTCAACTTGAGAGCATAAACAATCACGTTTATAAATACGATCAGGATCTCAAGATTCATATCATGTGCGGTGTCTTGGGCTGAGTAACGTTTGTTAATACGGGCCAGTACAGTAGCCCAATCTGGAACTAATGGAACGCATTCAAAGGCGTTTTATAAAGCATCTGAACTTTAAGACGCATAAGCGCCACGACAGTTATGCGAAAGATTGCCGACACTATATTCTGCTACCTCTTGCTGACAGACGCATCTTGCTAGATACGTGTTTCCTATTTGATGTAGTACGAGGTGGGATTGATTGTCCCGAGCTAATATCTTCTGTTCAATTTAACACACCTAAAACTCTGTTGTAGCGCGGCTACTTCGGACACACAACAACAGATTTAGTAAATATTATATATCTAGTTGACCAAAAATAGTTTCAAAAATAACAGCATTCGAATTCTGATGGAAAATTCCTGTTACTAATAGTTTCACAGGATTAAGGTCTCTTCTATGTATTTTTGAAAGTTTCAATGTCAATAATACTACCTCATATTGCATTCTCGTGGAACTCTGTAATTGGCTTAGATTACTGTAAGGTAGGAACATCTATAAGAAGATGTAGAGATTCCTTAAAATAAATAAATGTAGTGATTTTAACAGATCATAAAGACTTGCAACACATGATCACAACGCTGTTTATGACTAGCAAAGGAGTTAGTTGGCTTGGAAATAAATATCAACAAAACGCACTTATTTCGCGCGTTTCGCGCTGTCTGTTTTGTATTTGTTTCGGTTATACATTATTTCAGTTTTACAAGTTATATACTGCATTTTAACTGTGTTCTTTTACAAATACATCTGCCATCGCTTCTACTTGTCTCTTTGTAAATAATTGTTTTTTATTGTGTGGTGTTTATATGTGTGCCCAATGTGTATCAATAATTGAAGTCGAAATACAAGTGAGTACTAAACAGCTAAATACCATTCATTTAGGCGGACCCTGGCAATGGCTGGGATTAACGCCAGGTAGAAGAAGAAGACTAAACAGCTAAATACCATACGTTGTGATTTAACTGAATAGCACCTACTTTGCAACCTACACATACACACCGCTAGGTACTAAATTATAGGCTCAAATACAAGTCCAGCTATTTAACTACTCAGGAGTGGGTCACATATGGGCTGCTTAAATGTAGTTTCTTTTTATTGTACACGAAAAACTTACCAGTGTTTGAAGGACTGTTTGACTCTGAAAAAATACAAAATGTATGTTTTCGGTTTCAAAGCCGTTGTACAAATAAAGTTAACTGATTATAAAAACCCTTTACAAAAAGCCATACATCCTATCCTACTAATAATATAAAATGCGAACATTTGTATAGTTGAATGGATCCTTGTTACAGTTTCACGTTATAACTAAAATACTAAATGGATGATAATGAAACTTTACAACAATAAAGGTCAAATATATGATCACTGCACCCACTAGTATTATTAACGCGAAAGTTTGTAAGAATGTTACTCTTTCACGCAAAAGCTACTGATTGGATTTTATTAAAAGCTTTACAAGAATAAAGCATAAACATTACAATAACACTTAAGCTTTAATTTTTGGCAGCAGGATTTAATTTTAGAATTTTAGACATTATACACGGCAACAAATCAAATTTGCCATGTCGAGCAATCTCGAGTATCAGCGTCAAGAAATATCTACCCACTAAAACTAACGGCCTGAAACAGGGCCACGGGTTTCACTCCCCTGTAGGGAGCATGAATGGGGCCTTGGCCCGCCCGGCATGGGTGACCCTAAGCCGGTATGGCCCCAACGCATCCTAAAGGCACGCAAGCCCCCTGGTGACTGCTACTGCTGGAGTGTACCATGAAACTTTGTCACCGCTTGGAACAGGTGTTGCTCCATATTTAAAAAGTAGAAAATAAAAATATATTTTCTGCTTTTTACACGCTTATTAAGATGTAGATGTATAAGTTGTCAATACATAGATTCTTGTCGCTTCCTAATTTTCTCCCCACCACATATATTTGCAGATATTGGGTAACTTTTAAACGACTTAATCGATTTTCATCAAACATGTCTAAGAACACTCGGCCTACCTTTTTTTTTTTTTTTTTTTTTTTTGGTGCCCGGGGTAAAAATCCTTTATGGACTATCCCCGTCGGTCCCGGGGAGGACCAACGAGGGGTGTGTGGGAATCACCCCCAGAGTGGGGGCATACCCACCCACTAAAACATCCCCGGGGTGTACAATCCCGCGCAAGACCTGCCTCGTGGGCCCAGAAACTGCACCACGAGCCAGACGCGCGAGGGGGGGAGCGAAGATGTTAAAGCTCGACCCCCCGATGCCAGTCCTGGTGCGGAGTGAGAACTCCGTGGTGCCCTGCCAGTACACATGACAGGGCACCCATCCTGATCCCGTCAAGGGGCGGGGCCTCCCCGAGCCCCGCCCTGGGATCAGTCGGCCAGATGGTCGGCCTCTTTCCCGGCGGTGGGGGCTCGGCTAGTCGAACTCCCGTCCGCCCGTCCAGTTTGCGGGGCCTCGGTCTCCATGGGCGCCGCCGCGACCGCAGCAGCACCCTGGACCACCCCGCTGCGTCGGGAAGGCCTGACGCGGCCCCCCTTCGCCTGGACACAACCTTTGCTGCCCAGCCGGTGCATATGGGGTAAACCCATATCGGCACACAGCGGGCAGCGCCTGTCCCGGGCCTGGCACTCCTTTGCCCGATGGCCCAGCTCGCTGCATTTATAGCAGCGAGCTCCTCTCCCTGCGTGCTCCTTGTTGGGGCACTGGACCCCTACGTGGCCGCACTCGAGGCAGCGGAAACAGAATTCCGCTCTGGCCTCGAGTGCCACCACTCTCGCCCTTGCCCAGCCCACCACAAGGCGGCCGGACGACAGAAGTCGCTGCGCAGCGGCCAGTGGGCAGCGCACGTTGGCCACGCCCAGGTAACCGGGCGCACGACGAATGCTGCCAACCCTGACAGCCTCCGCCGCGCACCCCCCGGCTGAGGCAACTGCCTTGGCCACGTCAGCGACCTCCGTCGCATCATCAAGGTCGAGGACCTCCACCTCCCTGGTCCTCGTAGGGCGCAGGACCCGGACGCCCAGAGCACCGAGGGATGCTCCAAGGCTCTCCGCGAGCCTGTCCGCCTTCACGCCGCATTCGGGGCCGGACAGCTCGTAAAGCATCCCCCCCGTCCTCGTCCTTCGGGGTCGCATCTCCTCAGGGGCGATCCCCAGCTCGTCCAGTTTAACCGCCCCCTTGGCGGTGGCCAACGCCTCGGCGTAGGTGGCCTGCGACCCCTCCGGTATCGTAAGGGTTACGGCCTCTGTCCTCGTCCGGGTCCCCCTCCGCCGGCACTTCGCCCCTCGACCCTTCTTCGCCTTGCGTGGCGATGGGGGGGAGGGACGGCTCCTCGGCACTTCCTTTCTCTTGGGCGGGGCCTTCCTGGCCGCCACCGTCGCCCATGTTTCAGTCCTGGGCCCCCTCGCTGGAGCCACACTGGGCGTCACAGACGGGGGAACCGCAGGGAGGTCCGCGACTAGTGGCACAGCCGCCGCCCTCTTCCGCCTGTTCTTCTTCGGCTTTTGGAGAGGCTGGGGAGGCCCATCTCTCTCAGCCCGCCTCTCCCTCACCCTCTGCGCCATGAGGACCCCGCGGGCAGCAGACTTGTCTGCCTCCAGGGGCGGGCGAAGCCGCTTCTCCGGCAGCAGACGGTCCGCGATGCCCGCGAGTTTCGCGTCCATCATGGCGCCTATTGCCCTCATCGTTAGTGGGGGCTCCTCCTGAGGGGTGGGCGAGACGTGAGGGGGCCGGCTCTCCATATCAGCCCGCAACTGATCCAACTCCGCCCTCATCGCCTCGACCCGCTCCGCCAGTCGCTCCGTCTCCGTCGCCTTCTGGGTCAGCTTTTCCAGAGCCTCCAGGAGCGAGGAGGACGCCGTCCGAATGGCCTTTAAAAACAGGCCCTTGGGTCGCCCAGACCTCTTGGTGACCTCCAGGAGGATAGCCAAGTCGTCCTGAATGCTAGTTCTAAGGACACTAGCGCTCGGCTCCCCTGGAGGCACCTTCGCCCTGTTTGACGTCACCCTATTGATGACGTCCATCAACCTCGCCTTGGCGTTGAGCGTACGTGCTACGCCCTTAACGCGGACGTCCTCTGGGATCTGCTCCACGTTCTCCTCGCCAGCCTCCTCCATCTCCTCCTTGAGCCTCAGGTACTCCTTGTAGGCACCGCGCGCACCCTCGTGGTAGAAGCCACTGTGTTCTTCCCCGTCCTGCGTTAAGTCCTCCGGTCCAGTGGACTCTCCTTCCTCCCACCCACTGGTGGGCGGGGTCCGCGACCGACGGGCTTTCCCACACTTTGCGCGCTTGCGATAGTACGCTGACCTGTGTTGGGGTGCAATGAGGTTCGAGTCGCAAGATCCCGATCCCTCGCCCCTTCTCCCTGTTGAGCTGTCCCGGCTCAACGAGACGTCGCTCTCGCCGGACTGCTCTTTGTGGCCGGGGAGCGGACTGTTTAGCCGCTTCCCAGCCGTCGCCCCTTCCTCCATGGCGGACTCCTCCGGCTTGCGCTTGCGCGCCATCGCCCTCCAGATCTCCTTCGTCTCCTCCAGAGACCCCATCTCCTTCCTCGTCACGATGGACGAAACGACCAAATTGCCCCCCCCGTATACATGGGGCAGACCGCCCCCCCCAGAGGGAGAAGCGGTGCGGGATTCCCCAGCTTGGCTGGGACCCGCCCGGGGAGTCTTTTCATTTAGGCGTTTTTCCATATTTAACTCCCTATCAAAGCGTCGCCCTACGCACCCCCCCCGCGAACCCCCGGGAAAACCCGAGAGCCGCACCCCAGAAGCTAAACAAGAAGACGAAAGGAAACAAAAAGACAGAACAGATTACAGAGAACCAAAGAAACAACAACCAAAACCAAGTAAAACAACCAAAACCAACCAAAAGACAGAATTAATTTATAATTACTAAAATTAAAATTGAATTAAGTGAGGACTCGGTTTGGCGGCCAACTGAATTGAGCGCCAACCCGAGTGCCCCATGGGGCGCCGTAGCGGTTTGCGGCTCACAAGGCAACTCTGAGAACAGAGAAGTCCCCGGAGCCGCAACCCGGCACGACGCTGTAAAGGGATTGGGAAAGACAGGAAACAGGGTAAAGGGAAAGGAGGGAAGGGAGAATTATACGGGAAGGCGCATGGCTGTTTCGGCTACGTCTGTCCAGAAGGGCCAGACCAAAAGCAGGCGGCAACCACGAGCAGGAGAACAACCACACTTGCCTTGGGTTTCGACGCAACAGTAGTGCTCCACCCAAGACCAACACCCCTCACATTGCCGGGAAAGACAATGGAGTACGGTGAAAGACGAAGTCACCAGGTCTTACCAGTAGCCTCTGTGACTTCCCCTTCCACCCGCCCACACTCGGCCTACCTGACCTAACTCACCTGTCATACAAAAAAAAACTGTATTGAAATCGCTTCGCCCGTTCGCGAGCTACGGAGCCACAGACAGACACGTCAAACTTATAACACCCTTCTTTTTGCGTCGGGGGTTAAAAACGGAATGGCCGTTAATGACGCCTAGGAAAGATTTAAAAAAATCTTTTTTTCTTCCATGTTCTATTGACGAATTAAAAAAAAAAGAAATTCTCTAATGGCCGCTTATACTTAAAAAAACATGATTCATAAGACATTCGTAAACATGTGTAGGAGCCGCTAAGTTTGCGAATGAATGTGACGGCCATTCAGGTTACAAACGTGAAAGTTTGTATGTATGTATGTATGGCTGGATGGATCTTTGCTAATCTTTCACACAAAAGCTACTGACTGGATTTTAATGAGACATTACAAGAATAGGTATGTCCGTGTGGGGACGGATTTAGAATACATAGGATCACCACCCCATTCCATTCTGAGGTTGTCGTAAGAGCCGACAAAAAGAAATGACAGGGCCTAGCCTAGATAATCTAGCCACAAGATAAGGAAATTTGAAACGAAACCCTGTGCTAACCTGTCTGGCCAGCTTGGCACAGTAGGCTAATTACCCTCTTTGTATTTGGGGGAGGCCCGACTCAGCAGTGGATCGTTACGGGCTGAATGTCGTTACCGCCTACCGGGATGGGTGACCCTAAGCCGATGTGGCCCCAACGGCTCCTAAAGGCACGCAAGCCCCCTCACCACAACAAGGTGGCAGCACGGTCGAGGGGGTGATTTGAAACCCTCTGCCAACCCGTTTGGCCAACGTGCATCAGGAGGCTACTTACCCTCCATCTAATTGGAGGGGGGTCGTCTCAGCAATTGGCCATACGCAATGGGTTGGGTAGTAGGTAGAAGTAGTATACAATGCAAAGTAACATAGTTTACCACCAGTTCGGAACGCGATCACTTCTGAGAAGAACTGGCAAGAAACTCAGGGCTTGTCATTCTTATTTTATTACTTTGAGGTCCTTTTTAGTAAAGTAAATGTTTATTTTACCAACCAAATCCGTTTATCAAACTGTTCTATTGGACCCGGAAGGCGTTAACTGAAACGTGAATACTAAAGCAATACAAAATAACCTTGAATAAGAACGTCATTGAATAAAACCTATGGAGGTTTTTTTTTTAATGGTCCACCTGCATGTGCTTAAAACCTGTATCAGAGAGGCTCTGTATTACCATGTATTGCACTAGTTTACACAAAGACACTCGCCCGACCCCGGATTCGAACCCGGGACCCCGTGATGCAAAGGCGGCACATCTGACCACCTTTTTTTTTTTTCGCCCTGGCAAAAATCCTTTATGGACTTCCTCGCCGGCCACGGGGATGATCACCGAGGGGAGTGTGGGACTCTCCCCCATAGTGGGGGCCTACCCACTAAACCTCCCCGGGGTGCTCCAACTCGCGTCCTGTTGCGGCGTTGTGGGATCTGATGCAGAACCACGCCGTCGCAGACGAGGAGACCCTCCTCCTCTCCTCAGGCTCCTTACGAGCACTCGACGTCCTGCCGTGAGCACCCGGCAGGACGTCGCTTCCCCTCAGATCCCGTGTGGGGCGAGACATCCCCGTACCCCGCCCCGGGATCTCCTATGTTTCGCCGTGTGCGTGGACGGCGTCTCCTCGGGACCTGATCTCCATTGGGTGTGCCTCCACCCAGAGGACCCGGTTAGGGAGTCCGGAGTCTGCGGCGCCTCGTGCGAGCGCGCGGCATCGCGTGCGCTTCGGGCGCCCTCTCCCTATCCCTTTCCGCCTCTTCCTTCTTTCTCATTACTGTCTCTGCAAACGTCCGGACCGCGTCCCAGGCCGCCACAGATGCGGCTATTCTGCGCAGGACCGTTTGCAGAGACAGGTCTCCTCCGATTACAGCGACGAGAGTCGCGCGCTCCTCCTGCCACGCTGGGCAGGCCGCTAGTGTGTGCTCTGCACTGTCCACCGAGGCGGCACAGTGATGGCAGTTCGTGTTGGGCTCTCGCCCCGCCCTCTCACACAGATACCTTCCGAAGCATCCGTGCCCCGAGAGGATCTGCGTGAGGTGATAGGTTACTTCACCGTGCCGCCTCGTGACCCAGCTGTCCAGCATAGGTCCAATGGCGCCCACCAGCTGATGTCCAGCTCTGGGATCCCGCAGCATCTCCATCTAGTCGATCAGCAGTGTGCTTATCTCCTCTACTCGCCAGTTTTGGACAACGTCCGCCGCGGGGGGTTCGCCGTTAGCCCGGGCCTCGGAGACTTTGACGTACAGAGCGGTAAGGACCCGGACTTCAAGCTCCCACGGCGGCGTGCCGGCGAGAGCACACGCCGCGTTGTGGCCGCCTCAGGAGCGCGCGACTCTTCGGACTGAGGGCGTCCGCCCAAACAGGGCATAGAGCGAATCACCGCCGCGTACAGTCTCCTGCAGGCGGCGGTGGGCCCACCAGTATTGCTAAGCAAGCTGCTCAGGGCACCCGCAGTCCTCATCAGCTTTGGCACCAACCGGACCAGGTGCTCGTTAAAATTGAGCCTGGAGTCCAGAGTGACGCCGAGGTACCGCATGGCCTCCCCGACGCCAATCCGCACCCCACCCACGATGATGTGTGATCCGGCTGGTGGCTTCCGTCTCGGTCCGAGGAAGCACACCTCCGATTTGTGAAGGGCTACGTCGAGACCTAGCTTTCGTATACGGTGCACCAGGGGCACATCTGACCCCTACACCAACGTGAACGTGAGGTGATTATATAACTAATTGGTTAGCAAGACATTTGTTTCTTACCGTCAAGGTCAGCCTCATCTGAAAGCAAATATACATATTACAAATGCGAAAGCTTGTATGTACGGCTGGATGGATGGATCTTTGCTAATCTTTCACACAAAAATGAAATGAAAATGAGACATTACAAGAATAGGTATGTCCGTGTGGTGACGGATTTAGAATACATAGAGTCACCACCCCATTCCATTCTGAGGTTGTCGTATGAGCCGACAAAGAGAAATTACAAGGCCGATAACCTAGCTACAAGAGACGGAAATTTGAAACGAAACCCTGTGCCAACCCGTCTGGCCAGCGTGCACCAGTAGGCTAATTACCCTCCATCTAATTGGAGGGGGCTCGTCTCAGCAATGGGCCATGTACGGGCGCTATAATACACGTTGTATAGTGGGTTGCTACCCATTAAATTGTTAAAAAGGTTGTGCATTTATTTCCCAATACGACATAATTGTTTAGGTACTACTTATCTTTAAGCATAGACAACAAAACGCAATGTGTAAACTATTTTTCATCGTATTAATTAATATCGATCAAAATATTTTCAAACTCCATGTTTGGCGTCACGCTAATCACATCTCAAGTGACGGACTGTCTGCACTCAAGATATAGCATCTCAGAAACGCGCGCTCAATGTGTACTTAGGGATGGAGTTTCAGTCCATAACTCAGTTGATGACGTAAACCTAATCTGCAACTTGAGAACATAAACAATCACGTTTATAAATACGATCAGGATCTCAAGATTCATATCAAGTGCGGTGTCTTGGGCTGAGTAACGTTTGTTAATACAGTAGCCCAATCTGGAACTAAAGGAACGCATTCAAAGGCGTTTTATAAAGCATCTGAACTTCAAGACGCATAAGCGCCACGACAGTTATGCGAAAGATTGCCGACACTATATTCTGCTACCTCTTGCTGACAGACGCATCTTGCTAGATACGTGTTTCCTATTTGATGTATTACGAGGTGGGATTGATTGTCCCGAGTTATCTTATGTTCAATTTAACACACCTAAAACCATTGAGTTAAATGTACTTCGTACTAGAGGAGACACCTCAACTAGATTGTTTGTAACACGCGTTGGAGCGCGCGCACTCCAACTCATTTAGTCTGTGACAAGCGCTTGCTGCAACATCACACGTTTGAGTGTTGTTTTGTTTTTTAAACTATGCCTTCGTGTGTATTGAGATACTGTTCAAACAATTCGAGAAATACAAGTAAAAGTCAAGGAGTAACTTTCAACATTATTATCTTTAAGACACGCTTAATTTAGTCATATTTTATCAATTTATTGTAACTCTTGACGACGCCTCACTGCGGCGGCCATGTTTATGTGAATATCAAAGAGTAAGAACATTTGAATGCGCAGAGTTGACACTATCGACGTTAAATAATTAAGGACACTAAATAATAATAGGGTTTACTGCGAAAACCAGCTAAGTGCAGTCAAGTTAGTTTTGAGATATTGCGTTTTAAAGTATAAGACTAATACAATGAGTTTTGAAATATTGCATTTTTTAAAGATTATTTAAAATACAAATGCTATAGTTTTAGTAGGCCTTGTATCCAGTATACAGTAGGTATATTTTAGTAGTTAGGGTATTATGTAAAATAAAGATTTTATGTTTGTTTGTTTTTATCATTATTTATCTCGTAAACCACACCATAAATTTTGTGTTGAACTAAAGTTTTTCATTTTTCAAGTAGTTCGGTTTTGCTCAAAATAAGTCAGTAAATTAGTCAGTTGTCGCAGTAAACTCTCGATATTATCACGTTATGAATAGTTCATCCATATTAAAATAAATTAATATATTGATTGGATTTTATATTTACAGATTTACATTTACAGTACACACAGTAACTAGTAGGCAGAATAATAAAATAAAGTCGCGTCTCTCGCGTCTGCGCGTTTTGATTTTATCTATGAAAACATCACACCCCCCGCTTGCCCCGCTGTCATCAAGTTACGCGATACTTTTTGTTTGAAATAGCTTCTCTATATATTTAACTCAATGCCTAAAACTCTGTTGTAGCGCGGCTACTTCGGACACACAACAACAGATTTAGTCAAATTTATATCTTCTAGTTGACCAAAAATAGTTTATAAAATAACAGCATTCGAATTCTGATGGAAGATTCCTGTTACTAATAGTTTCATAGGATTAAGGTCCTTTTTCTCTTCTATGTATTTTTGAAAGTTTCAATGTTAATAATACTACCTCATATTGCATTCTCGTGGAACTCTGTAATTGGCTTAGATTACTGTTAGGTACATGGAACATCTTTAAGAAGCTGTAGAGATTCCTTAAAATATCAAATCATTTATTTCCCAATATTAATTTGGTACAAAAACATACACATATTTTCACAATCTTTAGTTAATAACGATATTATAGTTTTAAAAGTAATACAAATACAAGTTTAACATGAGGATACGGTGCCTAGTTTAATTTAGATTTATTTAGTGTTTAGTTTCTCTTTTCTTTTGGGTATATATTTAAGTTGTTTTTTTTTTACTAGTTTTAGCCATTGTATATAATATTTTATTACATTTATAAATTAACTTATCAAATAAAGATCCAGTTTAACATAACATAATTGTACGTTAGAGATTATGAAGCATTATGAGAGTGGCTAATTGTTCGAAGTTAGTATCCCCTACCCACCATTGAACTATATTACTAGCGTACTACCCACCGCTAAGTTTATAAACTGTGTTGCGGCCGGTAGTGTACCTCGTTCGTCCGTCAGCGCGCTTCCATTCAATACAAAAGAACTTGTTTTGCAAGCGAATATTTGCATATTTCGCTATCACAGAGCACGAATAAATTATGTTCTTTTATATTCTAAGATATGTATTGTGATACGTTGTTGGTATGCTGAATAAATAAATAAATAAATAAATAAATAAATAAATAAATAAATAGTATACGCATAGCACGTAGATGTTTTTTGTGTTATGGAATAAATTAAGGTGCATGAGAATTTAAGGTGCATTAACAATAAGTTGTTGTAAATTTTGTTACCAAATACATTTCAGTTATTTATATATAGTTTTGTCCTATATTAACCTTAATATATATATTTTTATTTTATAGCTAATTAGTAATAATAATAAAAATATGAATATGTAACCACGGACATTAATACATTCGTGTAATTAAATCAATTATATTAAATTTATTAAAACTAGGCTTACTAATTGAGTTCTGAATGTGTTTATATTAATGAAATAAAATAATTATATACGTAGAAATGATAAAACATACAAATACACATATAAATACATTACTTTTATCGCTTTTACGTACATGTATATATTGTATAAAAGTTGGTGTGTGCGTTTTAAGTGTGAACCTTTTTTAATGTACGTATGTAAGTATCGTGTATAGTTGTTGTTTGGTGTTAGCAGGTGTGTGATATCATACTTCTTGTTTTAGTAGTAGCTCAGTTTCTTCATAATTCAGTTGTTTAAGGTAGCTAGTAACATTTTTCTTAAATTCATGGAATGATTTAAGTTTTAATTCGGTTCGTTTCCTTCTAATTCTATTATAAATACGCGGGCCAGAATATTGACTGAAGGTGAGGGCAAAGGAAGTTTGGCATGCAGGCACGTTGAATACGAGATCTTTTCTACGTTTACCTATCTGTCTATGCTTGAGATCCTTATGTTGGTTTAGGAGTAAGAGTTTTTAGGTACAATTTCCTAACTGTTAGCACTCCCACAGTTTTATATAATTGTTCAGTAGGAAACCTGAAAGAATTAAATGTCATAACCTTTAATAGTGCTCTATGGGCTCGCTCCAGTTTTAGCATAGTAGATTTTATGACAGCCTCCCCAACATGTAATACCGTAAGATAATAT
This sequence comes from Clostera curtula, assembly GCA_905475355.2. Classification (NCBI taxonomy): domain Eukaryota; kingdom Metazoa; phylum Arthropoda; class Insecta; order Lepidoptera; family Notodontidae; genus Clostera; species Clostera curtula. The sequence continues at coordinate 7,701,966 of FR997822.1, read as the reverse complement.
CGACTGGCATAGCGCAAAATATACCGAGATAAGTTGCTGATCGTCACATACACTTCTTAAGGTTTTAAAGATAAACATTAATTTTCTGACACGTCCAGCCAAGGTGCTAACAGGCTCCTTTCAGTTAAGGTTGCTGTCTACTAATACACCCAAGTATTTAATAGCGGGGGTTCTTTCGATTTGCTCTTTGTGACTGCCCGTCACAAAGAGCCTGGCTAGTGCAATGATGAGCTTGAATATTGATAATATTATGTGCCGGTTGTTTATTACTTCTTATAGTGAATGTCATATGTTTGGTCTTGCCTATATTGAGGGTCAGAAGGTTATTTTTTAGCCAGTTATTTACTAAATAAAAACCTTCGTTGGCTTTAAGGTTTACGTCTTGCCAATTATGTCCAGAAAAAATTAGAACTGTGTCGTCCGCAAAAGTTATTATTTCGCCACCTCTAAGGTGGATTTTACACAGTTCATTGATGTAAATCAGGAAAAGTGTAGGCCCCAGTATACTGCCCTGGGGTACACCAAAATAGATACTCTCCTCCGCACTTCTTAGTTCACCAATCTGGACCGATTGTTTACGATTATTTAAATAGTCGGAAAATAGACTAAGTTGTTTTCCTCTAATGCCAAGCCTTTCAAGTTTTTTAAGCAAGACCGGAACTGACACTGTGTCAAAAGCCTTGGCGAGGTCTAGAAATATAGCTAGTGATTTTTTATTTAAGTCTAAGCTTGTAACTATTGCAGTAATTAATCTTTGTATAGCGTTTATAGCAGATTTTTTATTACGAAAGCCGTACTGGTTCTCTGCTATCACATTATTTCTCTCTAGGTAATTTTTGAGTCTTTTATTAACTAGCTTTTCGATTATTTTAGACAGTGTTGGCAGCAAGGATATTGATTGGCCTGTAGTTACTTATGTCATCTCTAATCCCCGTTTTATAAATAGGTATCACCAAGGATCTCTTCAAGGCATCAGGAAAGATAGCAATAGGGGTACATAGAGTATGGATTGCGTGTTTATACGATTCGGAGGGTAATTCATCCCAGCCTGTGGCGGCGCCATTCTTTAAGGATAGTATTGTAGTTCTAACTTCGGCATCATCCGTTGGTAATAGCACAAATGAGGATGGCAACCAGTATTCACCTAGTGAAGATTTAGCTAGGTCATTTTCGTTTAGGTGGTTTTGTGTTAATATTTCATTAGCTAAGTCACAACCTACATTGACAAAGTACTTGTTAATAAAGTTCATCGATTCGCTAGTATCTGTTTTAGAATTTAGTATTTCTTTGCAATCATTTTTATTCTTGTCTAGATAACAAAGATTTTTAATACATCCCCATTGCTTCTTTAGATTGTATTTGTATCGGTCCATTTCTGTTTGATAGTATAGGTTCTTGACATTTCTTAGAATTCTGTTACAAGTGTTTCGGTATCGAAGGTAACTAATTTTAACAATAACATTTTGTGGATCTTTTTTCATCTTTTTATAAAGTCGATCTCTATTCCTAATACAACGTATGAGGCCTGGAATTACCCAAGGTTTCAGAATCCGGTTTTTAGGGCGTATTATAACAGTACGAGTGTGGAACAGTAATTTTTCCCGAAGTATTGATATGAAGGTGTCGGTGGCATTGTTTGCGTTTAAATGTGATAGTCGTCTGTGCCAGTTAATTTGCTGCAAATCAGAGGTTACTGTCTTGTAGTTAGTTATTTTCCGTTTATGCTGCTTAGTACTAGTTTTGCTTGCATTTTTGCCTAATGTTAATATTACACAGTAATGGTCAGTTACAGTCGACGTGCAAATTATTGTTGTAGCCTTAGTCTTTAGTCTCACAAAGCAGTGATCTAAACAATTTTTTCCCCGCGTAGGAAGTAGATGAGATGGGAGCAGTCCATGATGTCCCAGTAAGTCAAGGTAGTCAGGCGATCTGTAGTCATTGTTACCTGGCTCATCATCAATATTTATGTCTCCCACCATGACTATTTGCCTGTAGTGTTTAAGTTCAGACAGCACGCTATTCAATGAATCAAGGAAGGTAGCAGTGTTTGCAAACGAAGGTGGTCGATATATACAGATCACTGCTACTTCATTCTTGACAATTAATATAAGGCAGTTCATTTCCGCTATATCTTGTGGCTCGTAAACCCTAGTAACAACTGAGTTTTTAGCATATGCCACTATGCCGTCATTTTGGTTTAAGCATCGCTTTGTAGTATATGTGTCATATTTGTCTAATGTGGGCACGTGATTGCATATAGATAGCCAGCATTCTGTAAGAACTACTATGTCTTCATCTATGTCTAATCTGTTAAGAAAAATAAAAAAGTCATCGAAGTTGCAGTTGATACTTCTTATGTTCTGAACTACTATTTTGACGGTAGAAGCAGTATGTATGTGTTCTTTGCATCGCTCCGGTATGTCCTCCAACTGCACCCTGCCGACATTGACACTACGATCAATATCAGCTGAGATATCATTTAATTTGATCATTTTGGTGTTATATATGTATTTATATAATTAAAAATACGATATGGCGCATTAGAGTGACAGTAGAGGCTCGAACCGAAGTGAATTAATATGGTGGAGTTGATTATTAGTTGTGTCTTAACGTGTTTGTTGTGTAGTATTGCGTGTATGCATATGTGTGTATTTTGTTGGAATGTATATGTAAGTGTTGGTGAAGTTATTTTAGGTAATATACTAAAATTATATACTAATTCGCGCATAGCATGCATTTTACAATTATTTTGGATGTAGGAGGCTACAAGATCATATACAAAATTCAAAAGACTACAGCGGTTAAGCTTGCGCTGAGCCACACTTACAATCACAATCAGTCATTTTTCAGCGTTTGCACCCAATCTGAGATTTTCAATTTGTTTGCCAGACTTGATTTGAATTGCCGAACCATTCTCTGTTTTATTATTTATATTATCTCTGTTATAATATTCTTCCATCAGACACCCAGCATAACTTGTAGTCCTTGCTCTTTACTAGTTCTCGAGCTTCAAAGTGCAGTTTCTTCATTGTAGGCGACAATGATTCGTTGATATAGATTATTTTTTTGTCTTCTATCCCGAGTATGTCCGTGTTGAGCTTAGAGTCCTTATTCTTGTTGTTATATTGTTTGAATGCACCAAGTACAAGTCTTTTGACCTGTTTAGTTGAAGAATTTGAGTATTTTGTAATTTCATTCCTTCCATGCTCTCGGTAAACTTTTTAAATTTTACATCTTGTTCAACCTTCAGTTTGCTCATTCCAGTTTCAAGTTCTGATCGTAAGATTCTGATTTCGTCATTATCAAATTGGTGTTTACGTTTTCTTGCATTGACAAATGATCCTTCCCCTTCCATAGTTAAATCCGGTGTGGAAGATGACTCGGTTGGTGAACGCAGCATTTTTATCGCAATTTTTTGCGTGTACTATGGTAAGCGTTCTACGTCCCTCTTATCGGTTGTCGAAGGCCGCTGAAGGAAAGCAGATCTTGCTCGGTTTTAATTAAGGATTAATTTGCATTAATCACCAATTTGAAATAGAAAATAAATAATATCTTGAGGTAAACACACGTCCGCTCAGTGCGCACGTTCGGACGAAAAAGAATAAATAAATAACTAGTTATAGTGATTTTAACGGATAATCATAAAGACTTGCAACACATGATCACAACGCTGTTTATGACTAGCAAAGGAGTTAGTTGGCTTGGAAATAAATATCAACAAAACGCACTTATTTCGCGCGTTTCGCGCTGTCTGTTTTGTATTTGTTTCGGTTATACATTATTGCAGTTTTACAAGTTATAAACTGCATTTTAACTGTCTTCTATAAAAAATACATCTGCCATCGCTTCTACATGTCTCTTTTGTAAATAACTGTTTTTTATTGTCTGTTGTTTATGTGTGCGTGTGCCCAATGTGTAACAATAATAAAATTGAAGAGTCGAAATACAAGTGAGTACTAAACAGCTAAATACCATTCATTTAGGCGGACCCTGGCAATGGCCGGGATTTACGCCAGGCAGAAGAAGAAGACTAAACAGCTAAATACCATACGTTGTGATTTAACTGAATAGCACCTACTTTGCAACCTACACATACACACCGCTACGATATTATAGGCTCAAATACAAGTCCAGCTATTTAACTACTCAGGAGTGGGTCACTTAAGGGTTGCTTAAATGGAGTTTCTTTTTATTGTACACGAAAAACTTACCTCTGCTTGAAGAACCTGAAAAAATACAAAATGTATGTATTCGGTTGTTTCAAAGCCGTTGTACAAAAAAAGTTTCCCGACTATAAAAACCCTATACAAAAAGCCATTTATCCTATCCTACTAATAATATAAAATGCGAACATTTGTATAGTTGAATGGATCCTTGTTACAGTGTCACGTTATAACTAAAATACTAAATGGATGATAATGAAACTTTACAAGAATAAAGGTCAAACATATGAACACTACACCCACTAATATTATTAACGCGAAAGTTTGTAAGAATGTTACTCTTTCACGCAAAAGGTACTGATTGGATTTTAATAAAAGCTTTACAATAATATAGGTTACCTCGGAACCGAAAAACTATCGACCTATAACTTGCTTGCCTACAACCTACAAGCTGCTTACTTCTATTTTAAAATTCAAAATTATGGATCACATTTTGGCTAATAATATCATGGCAACCGCACAAAATGGATGTAAGCCACGGTCTCGGGGTACTAAAGAACTCCTCCTTATTGACATGACTATTTGCCAACAAGTCCGTAGAGTCAAGAAAAATATTTCCATGGCCTGGATAGACTACAAAAAGGCGTATGATTCGGTGCCTCATTCATGGCTAAGTAGAGTACTAGATTTGTACCGTCTCCATCCAAATCTATGCTCTTTTCTTAGCGTATGCATGAGCCAGTCGACCACACGTCTCTGTCTGCCAGACATGGCGGGGTTTTCTGACTCCACAGGCTTATTAAGGATAAAGCGTGGAATTTTTCAAGGTGACAGCCTGAGTCCCTTGTGGTTCTGCCTAGCTATGAATCCATTAAGCACGCTACTAATGGATTCAAAGATAGGCTACCTACTCCGCAGAGATGGTGAAGTCATATCACATCTTTTATACATGGATGACCTCAAATTGTATGCACCAAAGAAATCTGATTTAGTATCACTATTAAAGATCACAGAAAACTTTAGTAATGATATTAAAATTGAGTTTGGTGTCGACAAATGTGCGGCCATTCATGTACAGAGGGGCAGAGTTGTAACTTCGGAAGAATTACAACTCTCTGAAAATATGTCATTCAGATGTCTCTCGGAGTCGGAAACCTATAGGTACCTTGGAATGGCAGAAGGACTAGGTATAGCTGACAAGGAGATAAAACAGGCATTGACAACATGTTTCTTCAGCCGCCTTACAAAAGTACTTAAAAGTCTTTTATCTGGCGGTAATAAGGTTCGCGCTGTCAATGGTTGGGTTATGCCTGCACTTGCTTACTCGTTTGGCATTCTAAGGTGGACTCAGACTGAGTTAGACGCCTTAGATAGAAGGGTACGTCGACAATTGACCTTATATCGAATGCACCACCCCCGTTCGTCTGTTATGAGGTTGTATATCCCACGGAAATGTGGGGGACGTGGTTTTTTAAACGTCAAAAACCTACAAAACCGCGAGGTATGCAATCTGCGGGAATATTTCCTACAGTCAACCGAGGATGTGCACCGAGATATGGCCAATGTTGACAATTCCTTCACACCTTTATCCTTGGCAAAACAGAATTGGCGCAAGCCCCAGGTGTTAAGCATTTCGGACCGCACGACTATATGGAAGAGCAAGGAGTTACACGGAAGGTTCTACAAGGCTCTCACTGGGCCGGACGTAGACCAACTCGCTTCTGTGGCTTGGCTACGCTTCAGTACCCTCTTTGGGGAGACTGAAGGGTTTACCTGTGCAATTATGGACGAAGTTATTATGACGAATAACTACCGCAGACATATCCTAAAGGATGGGACTGCCGACATCTGTCGAGCCTGTCATCGTCCAGGAGAGTCCATTAGGCATATCGTCTCTGGCTGTTCTCGTCTTGCTAACGGAGAATACTTGCATAGACACAACCAAGTGGCCAAGATAGTCTATCAACAACTTGCCCTTAAATATAGTCTTGTGGATACTGAAGTGCCCTATTACCAACACCAGCCTGCGCCAGTTCTGGACAATGGTCATGTCACGCTCTACTGGGATCGATCGATTATTACTGACAGGACTATTCTCGCTAATAAGCCTGATATAGTGATAATTGACCGATCGGCGAGCCGGGCAACGCTTGTTGACGTCACTATCCCGCATGACGAGAACCTCGTTAAAGCTGAAAAAGAGAAACTCACAAAGTATCTCGATTTGGCTCACGAGGTTACCGCAATGTGGCATGTTGATTCAACAATCATTGTGCCGATAGTTGTTTCAGTAAACGGTCTTATTGCGAAGAGTTTCGACCAACATCTCAAGAAACTCTCGCTGGGTTGCTGGATTAAGGGCCTGATTCAAAAGGCTGTCATACTGGATTCGGCAAGGATCGTGAGGAGGTTCCTCTCTCTGGAGCCCTGAACCGTCGGTAGCTTAGGTCATCGACCTCGTTTTCGACGGTTTTTGTCTATTTTTATGTATATTTTTTTTAAAACATTTTTTATTTTTAAAAAATATATGTAAAAATATGAAATAAAGAGACATAGGTTACCCATTAGAATAATACAAATACTTACTTTAATTTATAAACAAAAAGTGTGAATAATCTACAATATACAGATAAGTGTCAAGAAAGTGGGAAAATCCTGACATAGAAATGAATTGCTTTCTATCATCATAATCACAATTTTCCATCAACACGCGAGTGAAACCGCGGGTCGCAACTTCAAGGATATCATATACACGCAGATGGAATCGCGGGCTGAAGCAAGTTACCTACCTATAAAATTTGATGCCATTTTTCCTTGTGGATCCGAATGGTTACCCAGCAAAGGGGACTAGATGGGGTATGTGGAACTCCGGGCGCGGATTGATGGAAATTAGCACCCGAAGTACCCACTAAAACCAACGACGTGCTGCAGAGCCACGGTTTGCGCTCCCCAATGGGAGAGCACGCTCCGCGACCTTGGTCTTGGTCAGCAAGCTCCGAGGCGGGGCCCTCAGCTAACAGGGGGAATTTAGGGCCCCAATATGTATACCTAAATGGATGTCGGTGTTAATTTTAACTGGCATAGAATTCGGTCACTTTTTTAACAGTGTGTCGCCTTTTAGTGTGGTTTTGATGTTGGGGTTTTTGGCGGCAAGATTTATTTTTAGAATTTTAGACATATACACGGCACCAAATCAAATTTGCCATGTCGAGCAATCTCGAGTATCAGCGTCAAGAAATATCTACCCACTAAAACTAACGGCCTGAAACAGGGCCACGTGTTTCACTCCCCAGTAGGGAGCATGCTCCGCGACCCTGAATGGGGCCTTGGCCCGCCCGGCATGGGTGACCCTAAGCCGGTATGGCCCCAACGCATCGTAAAGGCACGCAAGCCCCCTTGTCACTGCTACTGCTGGAGTGTAACATGATACTTTGTCAGCGCTTGGAACAGGTGTTGCTCCATGTAGATAGCAGTAACAGGCTGCTATTTTAGCATACTTGTTATATTTAACTGTTACGATAAGTAAAGACTTAGCACCGACTCCAAATTATTTTTTCATTGTTGTTTATAGTAAATTTCAGTGATTGATCGATTTGAATAATTGAACTTGTGATTGTTTTCGAGAATTATTTTACTGTTTAGGCAAAATATAGATGTGGCCCACCAGGAAACTATTATTTCTAAGTCTGCTTACTTCGAATGCCTCCAACAAGAACAAGCTTATGACACTTTTATCACCAGCTGATGTCAAACTGATAAGAGAAGAATGTTGCTTATTTTTGCCTAAAATGTTGCATCCAGTGTTTATAACAGCAGTGCTATCGATGTTGTCGTTTTGGGTTATTGTAACAGCCTGTATGCATTAATGTGAGAAGACATTGTTCAAAGAGTAGCTGCCCAACTGGACAGGATCTCCATCTCACACAATACCGAAGCCAAATAGCCCAGGTGTGATAGTGTGAGTAGAGTGGCCAGAGATCTATCAGAGGAAGCATGGTTGGCAGAGGAAGAAACCCACCATTCCGTCTGCGCGCAGCGAAATGCTTTGAGTTTTTACCAGGTCGGCAACCAGAATGTGTCACCTCTAGCGTGGAAAACGTGTATAACCTACGGCAACCGGCAACCATCAGGCAATTGGCTTAAGCCCGTGCCGGCTCCCGCTCCGCCTTCTACGGCAGTCGTTACACGTATTCAGTAGCGTACGAAACTGGCAGCAGGTCTAACCTTCAATCTGAACTCAGCTTATTCTGATGGGTTTTTTTTACATTTTATACTTATATTATAATAAGTGTAGATACACTTATTATAATGTAGATTTTGTTAAGTTGTTAATACATATTATTTTGGAATGTGCGCGTGATGCGCTTTCATTTGGGATCCCACTCGATAATAAGTATTCAGACAACTTTTTAACGACTCGACCGATTTTCGGCAAACATGTCTAAAACACTCGCCTGTAACTCACCTTTCATACAAAAAAAGAAACAAAAAACTGTTAAATTGAAATCGCTTCATCCGTTCGCGAGCTACGGTGCCACACACAGTCAAAGTCAAAGTCAAATCATTTATTTTGCATAGGACGCAATGGACACTTACAAATTGTCAGACAGACCTGTCAAACGTATAACACCTCTGTTTTTGCGTAGGGGGTTATAATATTTCTTACCGATAAGGCGTAATTAAGCCAGTGAGCCATTCGAAATTCAGCCTTATACTAAAGATGGCAAGGGTACATTTTCAGGTCGAATTACTCGTAACCTATATTCATTTAGTTAATTGAGAAATATACTTATGGAGGATATTCAAGCTTTTTCTTTTTTTTTTAATTGTCCACCTGTATCTGCTTTTTACCTGTATCACGGGGGCTATTATATTACCATGTATTGCACTGGTTTAGACAAAGACACTCGCCCGACGCCGGATTCGAACCGGGGACTCCGTGATGCAAAGGTGATCTGACCCCTAGACCAACGAGAACTTGGTGTGATTATTTAAATAAATGGATAACTAGACATTTATTTCTTACGTCTAACGGAAGTGCTGCTGCTATACATATTTTAAATGTGACAGTTGGTATGTGTGTACCAACTGTCACATTTAAAATATGTATAAACGAAACCCTGTGCCAACCTGTCTGGCCAGCGTGGCACTGTAGGCTAATTACCCTCCTTCTAATTGGAGGGGGCTCGACTCAGCAATGGGATAAATGGGCTGGGTAGTAGGTAGAAGTAGTATACAATGCAGAGTAACATAGTTTACCACCAGTTCGGAACGCGATCACTTCTGAGAAGAACTGGCAAGAAACCCAGGGCTTGTCATTCTTATTTTATTACTTTGAGGTCCTTTTTAGTAAAGTAAATGTTTATTTTACCAACCAAATCCTTTTATCAAACCGTTCTATTGGACCCGGAAGGCGTTAACTGAAACGTGAATACTAAGTAATACAAAATAACCTTGAATGAAAACGTCCTTGGCTTAGAGCCGACCAACCCCAAACAGCAGCACCTGTTCACAAGTATAACGCATGTGACAGCTACCGATGTCCTCAACCGTATTAAAGGGAAGCGACCGACCCGTCACATGTCGCTACCGCTGCTCAGAGTATTTTAGTGAGCATCGTACCAACTCCCAAAGCCCTAAAAGAGCTCGTAAATTCAATTCCAACATTGCAGTTTCAGATGCAAAAAAAGATACATGTATAGCAAAAATTTGATGTTAGAAATTTCATATCCATGCCAATTGCTATGTAAACTTCATTATCGCGATGTACGAATTTTGTTTATTCCTAAGTCTCTATGAGACATTTCTTGATGATCACTTAGGGGTGTAAAAGTTAGTTAACAACCTATTCTCATACCTACTGAATATACATATGAAATTTCATCAAAATCGGTCAAGCCGTTTCGGAGGAGTTTAAACACTAAAACTGTGACACCAGAATTTTATAAATTAGATAATTTAAATTAATTATTACGAATTTCGACATCTGGGCTGCGTACCGGTAGTTAGCCAAATAAGGTAAGCCTGGTTCTGAACCCAGTAGAATTCAGAAAAACGCAAGGAATATAGAATTAATACATAAAAATATTTCTTACTAGCATCATCCAAACCACGTCCGCCTCTGTAACCTGCAAAAAAAACCGCAAACAAGCTAGTGAGCCATTCGAAATTGAGCCTTACACTAAAGATGGCAAGTGCAAATAGCGTTTACAGACAGAGGTATTTGTAACCTATAAAAACGGATGAATATCGTTTTTGATGCAAGCATGCCTTCTAGTACGGGAGTCTCGCTTAATGACTTGCAGATGGTAGGGCTTGCAATTCAAGGTGCCTTAATTGCAATTTTATTACGTTTTCGCGAAAATAAGTAAGTAGCGTGTGCCGATATAGAAACAATGTATCAGCATCAGCCTATCTCAGTCCACTGCTGGACGTAGGCCTCCCCCATGGCTCGCCACTGTACCCGGTCTTCGGTTCTATGCATCCAGTTGCTGCCAGCTGCCTGTCGCAGATCGTCGCTCCATCTAGCAGGGGGGCGTCCCACCCTACGTTTGCCAGTACGTGGTCTCCACTGTAGCACCTGTTTGTCCCAGCGGCCGTCAGTTCTACGACAGATGTGGCCAGCCCATTGCCACTTCAGCTTGCTAATCCTATGGGCTATGTTGATGACACGCGTTCTCGTTCGGATGACTTCATTACGAATTCTATCTCGTAGCGGCTTTTAGCTGATGGACTAGCCGCTCCGTCAGTGTCCACGTTTCAGCACCGTAGGTAAACAACAACAATGTATCGCCAAGTATTAATTGATGAAAGTCAACGAGACCTTCAATTAATTTTGTGGCGTGACGAATCGTCTCATGACTTAAATGTCTATCGATTGAACTCCGTTACATACGGAACCGCGACGGCACCCTTTTTAAGATGTCGGTGTTTAAAATATTTAGCTGATGAGTGTGAAATTCCGTGTGTAAAGGACACTAATATTACAAATTTCTATGTTGACGATTTAATATGTGGCTCTAATAATATTTCAGAATTAAATAACATATGTGATTGTACTACCACAGGAGTAGAGAGTTATACATAGTGAAACCTTCTAAGAACAGCGCCACGGTAGGTACACTACTACAAGCACGGTGCGCGTGTGTGCGGGGCCGGGGCCACTGGCGGCTCGTCACGTACGGACCGAAACCGGTTTATACTGGTTCGGCCAGTGCTTTAACAAAGGGCTACCTCACCGCAAGCTGCGTATCGCGTCGTGCGTGTTTGTTTAAAATTGAATTTTGAATAGATTAGAAAGAGTGTAAATATGGTTTACTGTACTGTGTGCATGAACAGCAATCGAAAAAATAAAACATTGATATATTTTTTTAATTATTCCAAAGACCAATGAAGACTTTTTGAAATGATGTGATTAGTTTATGACTAAAAGTCAAATCATTTAATAGTTCTCAAGTGATTAAATGACAAATAGATGTAAACAAACTTTTGTGTATTTAATTTAATCCTCCTTTTTTTTTCGTCGGTAATCCTCATGGATACCCGGCATTTGGGGACTGGCCGGGTTATGTGGGACTCTAGGGCGCGTGGAGATGGTAAGTTGCGCCCCAGCCTACCCACTAAAACCGACGGCGACCTTCGACTGCCCGAAACAGGGCAACGACCCTGGGGGCCTCGGCCCGCCTCGTTTAATGGAGCCCCATGCTCCGAGGCAGGCCCCTCCTATCATGGGTGTGCCAACTCTATAAGAATAGGTAATAATTTTGCTCACTCTTTAGAAGGTTTCGCTCTGTATTACTCTGTGGTACTACGGTGGTTTTAAATTCGGCTCTTGTGAGAAGTGGACAAGGGCTACCGTGTCATGGGTGGGCACGTTAGCCCCATCTCACGCAGCCCAAACATCTCGAAAGATCCGCTTCGCAACGTGGAACATAGGTACGCTAACCGGACGTGCGAGGGAGTTAGCTGATGTGCTCTCCAGGCGGAGGGTGGCCGTGGCGTTCCTGCAGGAGACTCGGTGGAAGGCCAGCAGATCCCGGTTCATTGGGAATGGCTACAAGCTGATCTACACGGGTGCACCTGGTGGGGAGAATGGGGTTGCCATAGAGCTCTCGGAGGGGTTCCAGAACGACATTTTGGAGGTGAAACGTCATAGCGACCGGCTTATGGTTGTTAGGGTGCTTATCGATGGGGTAGTTACCCACTTGATAAGTGCCTATGCGCCACAGGTTCGTTGTGACGACGCCGATAAAATAGCGTTTTGGAATCTGCTTGGAGAAGTGCTCCGTGGAATCCCATTATCACAGGGGATCGTTTTGGGGGGTGATCTGAACGGTCATGTGGGTGATGAATGTGGGGAATTTGGGCGTGTTCACGGTGGATTTGGGTACGGTAGCCGCAACGCGCAAGGGGAGGACATCCTCAATACGTGTGCAGCTGCCGACCTTGCCATCGTGAACACGTATTTCAAAAAGAGACCCGAGCATCTTATCACCTACAAGAGTGGGAGGAATGCTACCCAAATCGACTTCCTACTCACTAGGAGACACCACATCAGCAAAGTGGCCAACTGCAAGGTCATACCCGGTGAGAGTCTCACTGCACAACATAATCTTCTTGTCATGGACCTCTGCGTTAAACCTAAAGACACGCATACCGAGCGCGTTCAGCGCCGAATCAGGTGGTGGCTGCTTGATGAAGTCACGTCCCAGAAGTTCGCCTTAACTGTCGGTGACAAGTGCGTCGGTGGTATGGGCGATCCAGTTCAGGCTTACTGGGACGAGATTCAGGCGGCTATCCTTGGGTCGGCGAAGGAGGTGCTTGGGGTGTCTAAGGGTGGTCGCAAGTGTGACAAGGAGACATGGTGGTGGAACGACACAGTCCAGAGGGAGACCAGAGCGAAGAAAGCCCTCTTTAAGAAGTGGCAAGCGTCCAGATCTCCTGAAGACCGCGACGCATACCAGGTTGCAAAGCGCGCCACTAAGAGAGCTGTTGCCAGAGCCAGACGAGACCACTTACAACCACTTTAGGATAAGCTGGAATCGTCTGAGGGGCAGAAGCTCATCTATAAGTTGGCGCGCTCCAGGTTCAAAGCGGCACTGGACATTTCCAAGTGCCGCTGTGTAAAAGATCCTGTGGGCAACCTGCTATGCGAGGACCTCGCGGTGAAGGAGAGATGGCGCTCGTATTTCCACGAGCTGCTGAACACGCAGCACAAAGAAGTGCAGCCGCCAGATCTTCCTCCGAATCAAGGACTAGTCCCACCGATAACGCCTGCAGAGGTCCAGAATTGTCTTCGCCGCATGAAGAATCGGAAAGCTGTTGGATCCGACGGAGTCCCTATTGAAGCCTGGAAGGCGATGGGCTCTTGTGGTGTGGGCGTCTTAACCGACCTTTTCAACCGTACACTCCTCACCGGTACGATCCCGAGCCAATGGAGACTGAGTATCATTACTCCCGTCTTCAAAGGTAAGGGGTCGGTGCAGGAGTGCGGTAGTTACCGAGGGGTTAAGGTCATGTCCCACACCATGAAGCTCTTCGAAAGGGTTATCGACTCTCGGATTCGACAGGAGTGCACTGTCTCGGAATGTCAATATGGGTTTCGCCCTGGTCACGGGACAATGGACCCAATTTTTGCCCTAAGGACTGTCGCGGAGAAATACAGGGCGAAGAATACGCCTCTACATTGCCTATTTCTTGACTTTCAGAAGGCCTTCGACTGTATTCCTCGCGCGATAATCTGGTGGGCATTGCGGTCCAAAGGGATTCCAGAGGCCTCATCATCTTTTTTTTTTTTCCGATTCCGTAGTTCGGACCGCTGTTGGCGACACAAATCCTTTCCCCATCACCGTCGGGGTGCACCAAGGATCCGTCCTTAGTCCGTTTCTGTTTAGCGTGGTATTAGACGTATTGTCAGACAGCATCAGAAACTCACATGAGCAGCCCCCGTGGTTGCTCATGTATGCTGATGATATCGCCCTAGCAGATTCGGACAGGGGTAGGCTGGTGCAACGCGTGAAGGCGTGGAAGGAGTCGCTTGAGAACGGTGGTCTGAAGATCAATGTGGCGAAGACCGAGTACTTGGCCAGTAACTCCACAGATCCCACACCCGTACGCATAGGCGGTAACACGGCCGAGCGTACGGACCAAGTCAAATACCTGGGATCTGTGTTTCATGCGTCTGGTGACATCGATTGCGACGTCAAGGCACGCATTGCTGCCGCGTGGGCCAAATGGTGTGAGGTAACTGGTGTCATTTGTGACCCCAAGATGCCGGTAAAGTTGAAGGGACAGGTCTATAAGACCATCATTAGGCCGGTCCTTTTATACGGCTGTGAAGCGTGGCCGGTGTTAGAGCGACACAAGCAAGAGCTGTGTGTCACGGAGATGAATATGCTGCGGTGGATGTGTGGAGTGACGCGGAAAGATCGCGTTAGGAACTCCCGCATTCGCGGCAGTCTTCATGTCCGTGACATTGCGGATAAATTGCAGGAGTGTCGGCTCCGTTGGTACGGCCACGTTTTGCGGCAACCGGCTGCCTACGTGGGAAACAAATGTCTGGCCATGCCGCCTCCGCCGGGCCCCGGCAGGAGGGGTAGACCCAAAAAGTGCTTGCTTGACGTCTTAAAGGGTGATATGCGTGCCAATGGGCTCACTACCAGGGATGCTGAAGACCGTGCGAAGTGGAGAAGAAAAAGCCGGAAAGCTGACCCCGGGCGCCGAAGCGAGAGTTTGGGCTGCAACCGGGATACAATGCTAAGATGATGATGATCACTTATTACGAGTAGGTGGCGGTATAGGAAATTCGCAAAATTTAAATAACATAAAAAAATTTTTAGGGTGGACCACCCTTATCACACCTTATCACTTAGGGGTGTAAAAGTTAGTTAACAACCTATTCTCATACTTACTGAATATACATATGAAATTTCATCAAAATTCGGTCAAGCCGTTTCGGAGGAGTATAAACACTAAAACTGTGACACAAGAATTTTATAAATTTAATTATTATGAGTTTCGACATCTGGGCTGGGTACCGGTAGTTAGCCAAATAAGGTAAGCCTGGTGCCGAACCCAGTAGAATTCAGAAAAACGCAAGGAATATAGAATTAATACATGAAAATATTTCTTACCTGCAACACCAGGATCACCTGCAAAAAAAAGCCGCAAATAAGCCAGTGAGCCATTCGAAATTGAGCCTTTATTTTTTTATTATTTGGATCATAAAACTGATATACAATCTTACATACACAAAAATATATTTTCATCATGATAACGCTAGACCTCACGCATCTTTAGCCACTCAGCAAAAATTTAAAAGTTTGGCTGGGAGGTGTTAATGCATCCGCCGTATAGTCCTGATCTTGCACCTTCAGATTTCCACCTGTTTCGGTCTCTTCAGAATTCCTTAGGCAGTGTCAGGTTAACATCACGAGAGGACTGCCAAAACCACTTGTCGCGGTATTTTGATCAGAAGTCCCAAAATTTCTATAGCAATGGGATCATGTCCCTACCTACAAGATGGCAAAAAGTTACTTTTTCCCCAACCTATTATCTTAACTTACATTACATTAGGATCACAGGACAATTTTGGGCTAGATTTTTAGAAAAATGAATCAACTTAAATCATGTTAACATAACAGCTTCTATAAAACACGAAAGAAAACTTTGATATACTTTGAATTATAATTACATCATTTATGGCATGTTAATAGAATACAAATTAAAACTCTGCAAGTTTATTTTCTACAAACGTACGTGATTTCTCGAGTTCTCGACTTTTCTCGAGCCTAGAATTCCCGGGAATGAACCCTAGTCAGGACACATGGCAGAGGAACAACCTGTTACTGTACCCTATATTACCAGTGCTTCTCAATAAATTATAATTATAGTTAGGCAACATAAATATAATACCACAAAAAAAATTTAGTAATAAAAGCATTTTTTTTAATTTAGAATCGTTTTCACCACGTCTCGAAATTAGAGGAAATTTCAAGAACCTCTCAAAGTAAAGGACATTATTATTAAAAAATACTCAGCATTTAGAATGTTAAAGTTAAACATAATAATTTCGAACAAAATTTTTTTTGTATATTTTAACCGTGTTTTTATGGCAAAATTGTGTGTATCTTGGCGACCCCAAAATTAACTCACACTTACAGAGCTGCCGCCATTACGGCGTCTCACTTTTGTCTTAGCCAGAGTTACGTTCGAAATTTTTTATACGTCCATGACCTAGAGAAATACACATTATTGATATCTACTGGATGTGAACACTACATGCTTATACTAGTTAATAGTTAATAACTAAGGGATTCCAATAGTTAAATTTAAAATTAAGATTACATGTGTTAGGACAAAAAATTATAAATAAAAATTAAATTAAAAATTTAAATAAACCCTCGACACAATGACCTAAGTTCCATTTAAAAAGTAAAAAAATTAAATTAAAAATTTAAATATTTTATAACCTAATATTTATTTATTACCTGACCCCTGGTGGGGGACCAGGGGTCAGGTAATAAATAAGTAGGAGCGGTCCCCCAACGCGATGTATTTTATTTTTATTTTCTACGTTTTAAAGGTAACTTAGGTCATTGTGTCGGGAGTTTATTTAAATTTTTATTTTCTGCTTTTTATAGGTACACGTATAATATGATGTAGATGTATAAGTTGTCAATACATAGATTCGCCTTGTCTTGTCGCTTTCTAATTTTCTCCCCACCACATATATTTGCAGATATTGGGTATCCCCCCCCCCCCGTTTACCCCTAGAGCTTTTTCAGGGGTCAACTGATTTTCATGGAACATATTATTTTGTAATGTGCAAGTGATGCGCTTTCATTTGAGACCCCACTCGATTATATTTGCAGACTTTCGGTTATTCTTCCACACTTTCACCCCCCATAACTTTTAAACGACTTATTTTATTTATTAATTTTATTTTATTTTAATACTTCATGCAAACATATATTTACACAGGCGGACTTAATGCCAAGAGGCATTCTCTCCCAGTCAACCTTTGGGTGCTGCAGAGAGGGGCTTACGGTAGATGCAATGGCTGGATACGGAAAGAGTGATATATATAAATCTTAACCTAAACACATAAATTCCGATTTTCATCTTAACCGACTTAACCGATTTTCATCAAACATGTCTAAGAACACTCGCCCGTAACTCACCTGTCATACAAAAAAAACTGTATTGAAATCGCTTCATCCGTTCGCGAGCTACGGTGCCACAGACAGACAGACAGACACACAGACAGACCGACCGACAGACAGACAGACACGTGAAACTTATAACACCCCTCTTTCTGCGTTGGGGGTTAAAAATAATAAAAACACATCGCGTTGGGGGACCGCTCCTACTTATTTATTACCTACCTCACCCCTGGTCCCCCAACGCGATATATTTTTATTATTTTTTACTTTTTAAAGGGAACTTAGGTCATTGTGTCGGGGGTTTATTTAATTTTTTAAATTAATTTTTATTTTCTCCTTTTTATAGGTATACGCTTATTATGATGTAGATATATAAGTTGTGAATACATAGATTCTTGTCGCTTTCTAATTTTCTCCCCACCACATATATTTGCAGATATTGGGTATCCCCCCCCCCCCTTGTTTACCTTGTTCTTTTTTGGACACGTTCAATCCTGTCAGAGTGTACTTGATAGAAGGGATTCCAGACTGGGCTACAGTATTCCAGTATACTCCAAATAACGCTATTGTAAATGGAAATGGTAAGATGGGTTCTTTAAAAATTTTCATCTCTCTCACCACAATTAATCATCAGTATAAAACTTATATTTGGAATTAATTTTAGAACTCAAATCATTTATGAACAATAAAAATAACAGTGGACCTAAATGTGATCCTTGAGGCACTCCTGATGGTACGAAACATGGAACTGACTTGAACCCTTTAAGAAATACTATTTGGGATCGATTTTTTATGAAGATTCGCACCAACGAAGCAGCGATCCATGTATCTTCTCTAGCTTCTCCAATAACAAGTCATGATTTACTAAATCAAAAGCTTTTTAAAATCTGTGTATACAGTGTGTACTTCTCGACCAGTGTCTAGTGCTTCTGTCAAATAAGAGACGTATTCAACTAAATTAGACGTTGTAGATTTTTTTGAGCGAAATCCATGCTGGTTATCATCAATCAGTTGTTTTATATGGTTATAGATTTTCTTTTGGACAAGGGATTCCATTACTTTACCACAGGCTGAGAGTATTGAAACTGGTCTATAACTCGATATTACCCGTGATATTTGCTATTTCCAATGGTCCGGGAAAATACCCTCTGATAAAGAATGATTATATAATGAAGTAAGAGGAATAGTCTGCACACTTTTTCAGAAAAATTGGTGGTATTGAGTCCGGCCCTTTATCACAGTTAAGGGAAGTCAGGCAATCAGTAACTTCTTTGACATCGAGATAACAATTGCTGAATGTGTTACTATGAAGAAGATTGGATGATGTCGGAAATGTCACACCAGTACTTGCCCCTCCATATACCGATTTAAAATATTCAGAAAACAACTCACAGTTTTCCTGACCACCCCTTGCTTAAGTTATTTAAATTCATTTTACTAGGAATGCAACTGTCCGCAGCTTGTTTGTTTTTGAGGTACTTCCACACGTGTTTAGGATAGTGCCGAAGATTAGATATAATAGTATTTTTAAAGTTAGAAAAGCATTCCTTTGCATAGCATTGCAGCGTAACCAAAGTAAGTTTATCCCTAGGATTTCCATATTTTTTGTAGCGTTTGTGAAATTTCGCCTTCACTTTAATAACCTTTAATAAAGTCTGACTGTACCAGACAGGATAGCGCGCAACACGTGGTTTCGTAAGTGGAGTACGTTGGCGGATGATAGGTGTGAGCTTGTCATAAAATACTTGCAACTTTTCATTAATGTTAGTTTTACCATACCATTCATTTGAACAGTTAATTTTTGATAGTTCCTGATTGACAGCATCAAAATTACAGAGATAAACATTTAAATAAGGGTTTTTGCTCAATATCACAGGAGTTTTGTTTTGTCTTCAGTACGACTTCTAAAGCTGGATGGTGTGGGTCAATGGGTAGTAAGGGTCTAGATGCTTGGGATACTAGCGTTTCACTGCCGTTATTGACGAGGACTAAGTCAAGGGTGCGGTTGCAAGAGTTTACAATGAAATTTCATTGATACATATCGTTAAATGCCAGTATATCCTTAATGTTATTTTCATGTATATTGTTCGACCCCTTGGGGACTAAAACCCTAGATTCCGCATCATATTCCCAAATAATGCTGCCCATATTAAAATCTCCTATGATTACATTGACAGAGTGAGGTTTACACTTCTTATATACCACTTCAGTAATATTATTAAAAAGAATATCTAAATAATCTTGCTAGATTGGAGGTGGTATATAAACTGCACACACATTGATATTCAGGACATTATCGCACTTAATACTAACCCACAACTCCGCGCTTTGTGAATCTCAGTTTAATCTTCGTAATAATAGTAATTATGAATTTGTTTATTATACTTGATCAGCATAGTTTATTTTTTAATTTTAAATATATTTTTTTGTTCTCTCCCCGCTAGAGTGCATCTACCGTTTATTACCTCTCCGCATCACCCAAAGGTTGACTGGTAGATAATGCCTAATGGCTTTAAGTCCGCCTATGTACATCAGTGCATTAAGCATTTATATAAATAAATTGTGACCGTCAAATAATAGACAAATAATTTGCAATAAAATAACATTGCGACTATTAATAAATTGAGATGTAAGGGATTCTATCTTTCAAGTTGGATTAAATGCACACGGTGTGCAAATTTGATTTAAATCGGTTAAGTAGTTTAGGAGTCAGCATTCTTGCCAGTTCTTCTCAGAAGTGGTCGCGTTCCAAACTGGTGGTAAACTATATTACTTTGCCTTGTATACTGCTACTGCCACTACTACTACCATTAAAAAAAGAAATCGCTTGAATAACCAGCATCGGCATAATTATACCTTTGCTGTATAATGGTGTCGTTATTCCGTTTAGCAGCAGCGTCAAAAACCTAGTTATAGAAATAAACACGTTCTTGGCATAAGCAGATTGCTGTTGTTAGTAAAAAAGTGACAAGGTCCCTGCGCTCCCTTTACCGATTAAAAAAATATATTCCATCTAATATCAAACTACTGCTCGTACAGATGATTGATTCTTCCTATTCCTTCCTGATTCTTCCTATCCTCGACTATGGTGAGGTGTGCTATTATGACCTGAATGCTGATCCTCTAAATAAACTCGACCGTCTTGTCAACAATTGCATTCGATTCGTGTTCAACCTTCGTAAATATCACCATGTATCTAAGTATCGCCGACTTCTGAAATGGTTTCCGATACGGGCACGTAGAGAAATGCGTGATCTCACGATGTTGTATTCGATTCTCTTCTCATCTCACTCTCCCTCATACTAGACCTCTCACTTTGACAACCTCTCTTCGAATCACCCCAAAAACCTGCGATCGTCCCATAATCGTCACCTCAACTGTCCGTCTCACAAGTCGGTTTTTGTAAACCATTCATTCTTTGTGCAGTCCATTCTCTTGTGGAATGCTATTCCACCTGAAATACGGTTAGCTGACAACCGTCTCGGCTTCAAAACGAAACTGCGGTAATTTTGTCTGCAGAAACTCCGCACTTCATTTTATAGCTTTGTCATATTCATATATATATGTATATGTCGCAGAAACTCATGGATGGGATGGGTGGCCGAGGTGTCGGTTCTTCATCATGATCCGACATAGTTTTAGATGGAAGTGAACAGTAACTTGGGTACTCGAACGAAAGATAATTTAAAACAAAGTAACTTTATTTTTCTTTTAATAACGATTTCCTTGCAGCCTGACAACGGGGGCTGTGTATTCGTGAAATACATGTATTTCACGAACACAAACGACACCCAGACCAAAACTAAGTGCCTCCGATTTACACAAAGACACTCGCCCGACCCCGGATTCGAACCGGAGATCCCGTGATGCACATCTGTCCCCTATTTTTTTTTAATAAATAAATAGATTATATAGATAATAGATCGATTCCGGGGTCGGGCAAGTGTCTTTGTCTAAACCAGAGGCACTGGCTCGGAGTCTGGGTGTCATTTCTATCTATAATAAGTATGTATTTACAAAAAAATAATTAAGTAGTTTATCATCCATCTCGTTACCATAACACAAGCATTTAGTTGCTTAGCTTGGGACGAGATGGCGTTGTGTGAAATGTCCAAGGGTATTTATTTATTTATTTATATTTTTTTTTTGTTGCCCGGGGTAAAGTCCTTTATGGACTATCCCTGTCGGCCACGGGGATGGCCGAGGGGGGCGTGTGGGACTCTCCCCCAGAGTGGGGGCCTACCCACTAAACATCCCCGGGTGCTCTCTCGCGTCCATGTCGGAAGCATTGCGGGTACTTCGCCTACTGGGGCCCGACCGCTATGCCACAGACTGGAGGCTCACCGCCTCCTCAAACCTACGCTCCAATGAGCACCGACGGACGTCCTGCCGTGAGCACACCGAGCAGGACGTCGTCCAACGTCTGATCCCACGTGGGGCAGAGGCGTCCCCGCGCCCTGCCCCGGGATCTGCGGCCTATTCGGCCCTCTGCCTGGCGGGACCGGCCTGGATACTCGGGCCTGCGTCAACCGCCCGCCCAGTCTGCGCGGCGTCGGTGTCCATGGGCGCCACCAAGGCAGCACCCCTGTCCACCCCGCCACGCCTCGGGGGCCATTTACGGCCGCTCCTACACTGGGCGCTGCCCAGCCTGTGCTCATGGGGTAAACCCATGTCTGCAAACAGCGGGCAGCGTCACTTCTCGGCCTGGCACTCGCGTGCCGTGTGGCCGAGCTCGCTGCATTTAGAGCAGCGAGCTCCTCGCCCTGCATACTCCCTGTTGGGGCACTGGGCCCCCACGTGGCCGCACTCGAGGCAGCGGAAACAAAATTCTACTCTGGCCTCGAGTGCCTCCACTCTCGCCCTGGCCCAGCCCACCACCAGGCGGCCGGACGACAGAAGCCGCTGCGCAGCGGCCAGTGGGCAGCGCACGCTGGCCACGCCCAGGTAACCGGGCGCACGGCGGATACTGCCAACCTTAACAGCCTTGGCCACGTCAGCGACCTCTGTCGCGTCGTCTAGGTCGAGGACCTTCAACTCCCTGGTCCTCGTAGGGCGCAGGACCCGGACGCCCAGAGCACCGAGGGATGCTCCAAGGCTCTCCGCGAGCCTGTCCGCCTTCACGCCGCATTCGGTGCCGGACAGCTCGTAGGGCATCCCCCCCGTCCTCATCCTTCGGGGTCGCATCTCCTCAGGGGCGATCCCCAGCTCGTCCAGTTTAACCGCCCCCTTGGCGGTGGCCAACGCCTCGGCGTAGGTGGCCTGCGACCCCTCCGGAATCGTCAGGGTTACGGCCTCCGTCTTCGACCAGTCCTTCCTCCACCGGCACTTCGCCCCTCTACCCTTCCTCGCCTTGCGTGGCAAAGGGAGCGAGGGACGGCTCCTCGGCTCGTCCTTCCTTTTTGGCGGGGCATTCCTGGTCACCACCGTCACCCATGTGTCCCTACTGGGCTCCCTCGCTGGAGCCACACTGGGCATCGCACGCGAGGGGACCGCAGGGAGTTCCGCGACTGACAGAACAGCCGTGGCCCTCTTCCGCCTAGGTTTCCTCCTTTTTTGGGGAGGCCCCTCGACCTCCATCCGTCGCTCCTTTACTCTTGATGCCACTCGGACGTCACGGGCAGCAGACCTGTCCGCCGGCAGAGGCGGCAGGAGCCGTATCTCCGGCAGCAGCCGGTCCGCGATGCCCGCGATCTTCGCGTCGACCATGGCGCCAATCTCCCGCATGGTCAGCGGGGGCGCACTCTCCTCATGTATGGTGGGTTGGGTTTCGATTTGGGCGGGCCGGCTCGCCATTTCAGCTCGCAGCTGATTCAGCTCCGCCCGCATCTCCTCCACCCGCTTCGTCATCTCCTCCTTGCTGGAAACACTTGATACGAGTTCGCTCGTTGCGCTCAGGAGCGAGGAGGTCGCTATCCTCACAGCGCTGAGGAAAATCCCCTTCGGTCGCCCGCATCTCTGTGATCTCCTTATGACCTCCAGGAGGATGGCCAGATCGTACTGGATCACTGTGCCCAGGGTTTTGGCATCTATCTCTCCAGGAGGCACCTTCGCCCTGCTTTCCGTCACCTTGGCGACGACGTCCGACAGCTTCGCTTTCGCGTTCAGCCTGCGCGCCGTCTCCTTGGCTCGGACATCCGCCGGGATCTCCTCATAGGACTCAGTTACGCCCGTCCCATCGATTTGCTCCCGAAGCCTCCGATACATCCGGTGTATGTGGCTGGACTGCTGGTGGTAAAAACCAGCAAGCACTGCCGCCTCCTCATTAATGTCGTTCTGGGCCCTCGGTGTCATCTTCCTCCCACTCACTGGTGGCAGGGGTCTGCGACCGGGGTGCCCTTCCGTCCTTCGACCGCTTGGCGTAACGCCTCCCCCGTTCTTCGAGTTCTAGTAAATCGGTGTCGCATGACCCCGACGCCTCATCCCCTCGTCCCATCGAGCTGTCTCGGCTCGCACCGTCCTTCGCCCCTTCCTCCGTGGCGTCATCCTCCGTCTTGCGCTTGCGCGCCTCACTCCTCCACATCTCCTTCGCCTCGTCCAATGATCCAATGGACCGAACGCCTAAAGCCCCCCCCCCCCCCGTATACTTGGGGCTGACCGCCCCCCCTAGAGGGAAGAGCGGTGCGGGACCCACCCGGGGAGATTTTTTATTGAGACGTTGGTCCATGTTTTTTATCTCCCTTACACGTCACCCTACGTACCCCCCCCCCCCAGCAAACCCCCGGGAAAACCCGAGAGCCGCACCCCAGAAACGACAAAATAAAACGAAGAGAAACAAAAAGATAGCAAAGGAAAAAGACAACCAAACAAAACAACAACCAAGATAACCGAACCAAAACGAAGTACTCGTATAAAGACAACAAAACGAACCAAAGGACAGAGTTAAAATTAAATTAGATAGGGACTCTGTTTGGCGGCCAACCAGTGTTGAGCGCCAACCCGAGGACCCTACGGTGTGCCACGGCAGTGCGACGTCCGTGGTCGGCTCTGAAAGCAGAGAAGACCCGGAGCCGAACAACCGCAACACTAAGAAAGGAGAGAGGAAAGACAGGAAACAGGGTAAAGGGAAAGGAAGGAAGGGGAGAATTATACGGGAAAGCGCATGACGTTTTGGCTACGTCCGTCCAGAATATACATATTACAAAGAGAAAGTTTGTATGTATGTATGTGTGTATGGATGGCTCTTTGCCAATCTTTCACGCAAATGCTACTGACTGCATTTTAATGAAACTTTAAAAGAATACACTAAGAACCTGCAACAGAATAACCCGTAGGCCATAATTAATGCGGAGACCAAGTCGCGGGCAGAAGCTAGTGCAATGTCACAAACGCATTCTCAAGGTGGTATCGTCGATCAAAGCCATCCTGGTCGTTCTTTCTGTCAGTTGTGGGATTATAGATTATTATTATTACTGACCACCCTTCTGCTCGCAGCGAAATTTTTACCAGATTGTGTCGTCTCTAATGCTGAAAACGTCTATATACGACGGCAACCGGTGACCATCAGGCAACTGGCTTAAGCCCGTCCCGGCTGCCGTTCCACCTTATACGGCAGTTACTCGTACTGAGTAGCGTACAAACTGGCAGCGAGTCTAACCATATAAGTACCGATGGCAGATGAACCACGAAGGGATACAGGCCATCGCTCCGCGTACGTCTATGTATTGATACGTGAATCAAAAACCTTGTACACATTTTTCGTGTATGAAATTTGCCACACTTAAGGCCCATTTAGACGGGGATAGTTTCTCGCACCATACGGTGCGGGAATCGTATGCTAGTATCGCAAGCAATAATCGCCATAACATTATCGCATCAAAATGTTTACACACAGGCAAGAAATAAATTCTCGCCTACGATTATGTCATACGAGATTCGAATGTCACATATCGCTAGGCGATAATTTCCTAAGTCTGTTTACACAGCGACATTTTATAGGAAGATTCTTGCTTACGAGAAACTCGACTCGATCTAGTATGACATTTCTTCAAGTTCATACGAGTATCGTACAAATCGGTTTGAACCGTTTTGAGTGCGAGTTTTGATCATTCGAGTTTAGTAATTACTAGGTTATTGTTCTTAAAAATTACACAATAATCGTTGAAATATGGTTGAAATATATATAATATATATAAATATATAAGTTGAATATGAATATGAAATACGTTGAATACCGATAGTATTAAGTTGTTTCTTTGCTCCAAAATTGTTTCTTCTCGCTATCCAATTTTTAACCCAACATATTTTTTTCCGTTTCCGTTTAAGTACTTCTTGTCTTAGAAGAGCAGATATAATTAAAACACCCTCGCGCACCACACTCATGGTAGCAACTGGCACAAAAACTCGAAATACGATTATTGCTTCAAAATTCTGTTTAGACGGACACTGTCAATATTGTAATGCGAGGCAATTCTCGCCAAAGCGAGTGAGCGAGAGGTTTGAATGTATAGACGAAGCAACTTTTTTATATCCTTTCGATAATCGTATGTTCGAGGCGAGAAACTATCCCCGACTAAATGGGCCTTTATACATTATATCAATAAAAAGTAAATTACAAACACTAGCATCTATTTGACACACACACCACACATAATACTCTTTTGTTTATTGTTAAAGTCTGTGGTCAAATTGAGATTAAGTAGAACTATATTTAGACAGGTGAAGACAGGGCGCTATGGCGCTCTTTAGGGGAGGCCTATGTCCAGCAGTGGACTAATGTGGGCTGATGATGATGATGATGATATTTAGACAAATGTAATTTAAATTAATTACTACGAATTTCGACAGCTAGGCAGTGTACCAGTAGTGAGCCAAATCAGGTAAGACTGGTGCCGAGTTGCCGACTCCAGTGGAATTCAGGAAAACGCAAGGAAGATAGATTTTAATGCATTTATAATTATTTCTTACCATCAGCAGCACGGCGTACAATTCCTGCAATGAAATGTCGTAATTAAGCCAGTGGGCCATTCGAAATTGAACCATAACCTTTGGAGTGCGCAACAAAATAGTCTCGAATGTCCCACATTTTTTGCTGATGACGCACTCCGCGCGCCGGCGCGCCGACCGTAATAAATCACATCATTGTGACTCGCTTTGTTTATCTTAACGGTTTCAAGTAGCGTTTTTGTGCCGAGGATGAATGGACCTATTAATTTTAAGCGATAAGCTTGTCGGCAGTCGAAACGATGTAGTAATATGAACTTATAAACATAGAGAGGCGAGATTTATGAGCTCGACATGTGTTTAAAAATTCGTATCTGAAAAATTACATCGATTACCTACTGTTTTTTATTTTAAATTACAATTTTGATACTTATTCATTAAGAAAAAAAATAAAAATACACCCGTCAATAAAAAATAATTTATGTATATGTTATTTATTTTAAACATAAACAAAGGCGGGCGCGCGCCGTTTTTTATGTAAATTTTCGAAAAATCACAATTTCGCAAATACCACAATAAGACCTACAAAAAAAAAATATAATGTAGGTAGACTAATATTCTCACAAAATAAACAAAAATAATGGGGGGTACATTTACAATTACTGAGTAAAATGAAATATCAAAAGATGCGGGTAAAAGTGTACCGTCAGCGAAAATATTTTCAAGACATAAATTAACGGGTTTTTACAAGGCCAAAACTTAGGTCCCATGCTGAATTATTTATTTGTATATATAAGTAGATAACTCATCTTGTACGTAACGAAGATCCACTGAAATACCCCAAAATGTCCATTTTTAAAAAAAAAAACAGTCTCAACGGCCGAGCGCCCGAAAAAAAATTCAAAATTTCGCAAAGTAGGAACTTCAACAATTTTTTTCTTCATTTTTTTTCTTCTGTGGAGGATGACTTTTTGGCTTAATTTTGGTAGATAATTTAATAAGGAAGCCAGACATATATATATTATAGGCTTTAAACAAACATAAACAGAAATATTTCCAAAAAAATACGACGACACCGTGAATTGCATTTTGTCAAGTACTACTTGACTGAACATTCGGGAATAGCAACATTTTGTCAAGTACTACTTGACTGAACAGTCAAGGGGACTAAAAATAGCAAGTAAGTGCAAATAGCGATTTCAGGTCGAGATATTTGTAACCTGTCTTAGGCCCGTATCAATAAACGTCACTCAACAACGTACTCAAGTGCGTTATCATTTGAGACGCCATTATGACGTCATCAGCATCTCAAGATTATTGCTAAATAATAGACACGTAAGTACCTACAGTATCTCAGTAACCAAGATCTTCTCCTCAGCTAGCTGTACTTGAGGGCTCGATCTCGCGAAAGATGACGTCAAATTGTTGAAGTTTTGAATGAGACTTGTCGCATTTCGTTATTGCTATGTCAAAAGATGTAAAACTTTTGATTGAAATACTTTTATTTAAATATATAATTAATAAATAGCGCTAATACACTTTTTATAGTGGGTTGCTACCCAAAAGAGCGTTAAATTGTTAAAAAGGTTGTGTATTTATTTCCCAATACGACATAATTGTTTACTACACATCTCAGTAAGCATTAAGAGCCCTTTCACAAAAAAACACGTAATTGCAAGTTTTCGACGTTGAAATTGTATATTTTACGTTCGTTGTATTAAATATCAATTACTTGGTAAAAATAGTTCGTTTTCTCTACTGCAATAACCTCAGAACCGATTTTAGATAACTTATTTCATTATATAGTAATAAGCTTTTAAAAAAAAATATAATTAGCTCTCAAATATCCTATACCTCAATAATAATAGAATACATTTTGGTTATATGCCTATTATGCTAAGAAAAAAAATATCTACGTATTTCAATTATCGACCGAAAAGGCTTCGAAACAAGCGGCAATATCTCCAAAGCCCACCATTATTTAGGCGTAAAATTTATACAAAAATAATCATCAATATTTGCTTAATATATGGTATTATTTTCATTTTTTAAATCGCTACTATTATTTTCTAATTAAATAAATAAAAATGCTATATATTTCACTGCGCCGGCCGTCTGCGATTAGTATCGCGCGAGCGCTTGTTGAGGTTGGACCTATGTCAGTTTCTTTCCCGCGCGCCTTCGTTCCGATACTACTGTCGTGTGCGCCGATTGTCGTGTAGACACTGCAGCATTGCTTTTGTGTGCGTGTTAACTACGACCGCAGTTTTTGATCTTTGTAAGTATTTATTTTCTAACGGTATATTTCAATTAGTATAAAGTTCACACTTTATTATTAAAGTTATTTATAGTTTATTAAAATTTATTTATTATTTATTTATTTTTATCATTATATGTATTTAAGTTTATTAAAGTTATTTTGATTGTAGCTACTTCGAGTTTTATTACCAGTCGAAATGGGGAAAAATAAATACAAGTATAATTGCGATACGTAAAAGAAGAAATATTGTTTCTCTGCTCAGGAAGGAAAAAATGTCTGCATACTTGCCATATGGACTGGACTTTTATTTAATAGAATAAGTTGCAACCATACTACTACATACATCTCATTTCGCTCATGTAGCTAAGTCCAACCGTACACTGCATAACAAACTAACAGAGGAATTTCAACCTTATTTATTTGCAATACCTAAAGCGTGTGACACAGATTGTTAAGCTCATTGTATTCATTAAAATGTGTCATGCTGGTGCATGCTGGTCCAATGGCTGACGGTCGAGGGTGGTCTGAAAAGTTTCCGACCTAACATAGCTACAAGTTTTTTTTTTATTGTGTTTTTTTTATACACAGTCTCCTTGTGACTCTATACACTTCGCCCAGCGATGCTCCCATCTCTTTAATCCTTCCAAATAGTACTCAGCGTTCTTCTCTGCTAAATAATTGTTCACGAAGGTGATTACCTCCTCATTTGACAAAAATCTTTGTCCTCCGAGTGCAGCTTTTAGTTGAAGGAACAGAAAGAAGTCGCTTGGGGCTAAATCTGGTGAATAAGGTGGATGGTCAAGCAGTTCAAACCGTAATTCATGGATTTTCGCCATGGCAACTGTTGAGGTGTGAGACGGGGCGTTGTCTTGGTGAAACAGGACGGCCACAATAACGGACAGCATTTCATTTTTATATATAGAGATTGCTGACATCTTCACGTTGAGGTCGGAAACTTTTCAGACCGCCTACGTATTTATAATACAATTTATACAACTATGCTATAGACTGTACATATAATAATCGATTAGTGCATAACAATTAAAATATTTGTGAACATATTTCAACAGTAAAGTTCATAAACAATGAAAAATATAACAAAATAAATTCATAATACAATTGAAATGACACGTCAAAAAATTTCCACCCACTAAACTCCCTCCTAAACAAACTTCAGCTAAGGAAGATCAAGATCGTTTAGTCGCCGTATTCACAGTATCATAGTGCGAGCGAGAAGCATGAAAGAAAGTATCGCTGGCGTAGTTTGCCGCGGTCGGTGCGTAAAATACCTAAATTTGCGTAACGCCGAAATGTGAGAGGGCTCTTAACAACAAAAGGCAATGTAGCGCGAAGGTTGTAAAAAAAAAGAGTGCCAAACATAAACATATCTTTTCTTACGTGTTGAATCCATTGAGTTATTATGTACTACTAGAGAAGACGCAACTAACAAATATTGTGTTCCAGTCGGAAGCGGGCGGGGGTAAGTCACGTGGGCGTTGCTTGTGTATATAACCAAAGATAAATAAGAGATCAGACATTTATCAAGATTCATATTTTTGCCTACATTGTATGGCATCCAAGAAGGTTAAATATTAAAGATGAAACAATTCGGACATTTCCAAATAAGTTTCTTCACGAATATTTAAACATAGTACACTGTATTGTTTTTAGAATTTTACTTCTTTTAGGAAGAGTATTTGTGTTCCAAAATATTTTACTAAATTAATAATAAGCCTTGTTAACCATCACAATCCAAAAGGCGACAACAAAGTTCTGAGAATCATTCTTAATACTGACTATCAATAAAATGGATATTTTCAGGATTCTTGTTAATGAAAATGGACAAATATCCTGGAAAAATCGAACTATAGTCATTATTAAAATACTGAAATAAGTTATGTATTTTACGGTACATATAATTGTAAATGTATGTTTGTGACTCTTTCACTACTGAACGGATTTGGATGATACTTAACACATAGAGACATCATACCCTAGAATAACATAGAGGCTATTTTAATAAACGAAGTGAAATAAAAATCTATCGTTGCAATATAATATAACCTTATATATTAAACAAATTCTAAATAAATCAACACAAATTATTCATCATCATCGTCATTTCAGCCAAAAGACGTCCACTGCTCCCTCAAGGATCTCCACCAAGGCCGGTCCTGGGCCGCCCGCATCCATCGTTTTCCAGCGAGCTTAACCGGGTCATCGGTACAGCAGTTTTCTTAAGATAAACCCGTCCTGATTTTGTATAATGCTTATCCTCGTATGAGGAGTCGGAAGCCATATTTCTTCATTCCGATTATTTTGCACAAATTTAATCCACATTTCTCTTTTCTCAAAACCCGGCCGTGGAAACCTTAAAAATTATTTAGGTTGTTTAGGTATAATAATATAAGACAAAATTTTCTTATTTTACATCTATTCCACACAATAATAAATAACACGTCATATACTATTGACAACCTGAACAACAAAATAGGTACAAATGTATGTTGCCTATCTGCGTCTTTTGTTTTAATTACTCTATGATTAGTATAGCAAAATGGCGGCGCCCGGCATGGCGGCAGCCAGATTCTCGGGAGCATAGTTGCATCGCGAAAAAATTAAATTAAAGAGTTTTACACGTTTTAATGTCTACTTACCGATTAAATGTTACACCATCACTTTTTTGATATTCTGGAGTGTTTACGGCAGTCTTTATGAACACAACCAGGCATTTTGATGTCGTTATTTATTCGAGCCAAACACGACTACTCTCTACGGGCGTTGGATACTCACTGGATAGTTGCGGTACGCTGTACTGCAAAGCGTGGCGCAAAATCATGCAACGCGTTGTCTGTTCTATACGCTAGTAATATAGTTCAATGGTTGAATCACGTTTATTAATACGGGCCTTAATTGAGCATACTGATTAAAAAACGGTTAAACATTTCGGAGAAATAAGTACCTACTTATATTACAATTCTAAGAGTGAACAAAGGAAATGTTCACTCCGTCTTATATTGCAAAAAAAGAGAAAGAAGTCAGGAAATGCAACCAAGGACATTAAATTAAATTGAAATTTTAAAAAAATCACAAAGATTAAATTAAATTTTATATTAATATACTAGCTAACCCGCTAAGCGTTCTTTTACTCTTTAAGAATAATTTTGTAATAATTTTGTGGGTGGAATTTCGTAAAGTCCGTTCTTAGCTGACACTATCTTTCGGCATTTACAAGAGTAGGAATACGTTTTATAATCTTTATTGCATGAACAAATGAATTTTGATTCAGTGTTTCACGATTACGTTAGGTATTACTCAAAAGTGTTTAGGATAAGTTTGTAATACAGCCAAGGCCTTACACATAAGCCTTAAAAACTACCTGGAAAATTATTAAGGCTGAAACTGGGAAATCAAAGACACAAGAATCCAAGTTCCACTTGTAAACAACAAATTAATAATCGATAATTATGAAGTGGCTCAAACATTTAATATTTTTTTAGCCTCTATACCTAGTCAAATCACTGCTTCGTTGAATTCTTCTCCTGTCAATGCCGAAGAATTACTCAGAAACAATCATAAGGAGTGTTCACTTGACATTATATATACCTATAGAATTCAATGCATTTAAAATTATTTCTTACCGTCTCCAATGTTTTCATTTCCTGCAAAGAAATGTTGTAATTAAGCCAGTGAGCCTTTCAAAATTGGGCCATAAACTAAAAATAAAGCAAGTAAGTGCAAATAGCGATTTCAGGTCGAGATATTTGTAACCTATCTTAATTGAGCATACTGATTAAAAAACGGTTAACTATTTCCGAGAAATAATAACTATACTAATAATATTACAATTCTGAAAGTGAACAAAGGAAATGTTCAGTCCGGCTTATACAGCAAAAAAGATAATGAAGTCAGGAAATCCAACCAAGGACATTAAATTAATATTATATTTAAAAACAATCACAAAGATTAAATTAAATTTTATATTAATATACTAGCTGACCGGCTAAACGTTGTTTTACAGTTATGACACTTTCATCACTTGCTGATGACAAAATCTTAAGAGGAATGTTGCTCGTAAAATGTAGAATTTTAAGAATTGTTGGGTACTCCGTTAATATCAAGCACAGCTCTGGTGGAGGAATTTCGATTGGGGGCTCTGGCGAGATCGATCCAGATCTCGTGCAGCTTCTCCTCTCCCTAGGCGAATCACTGATTTGCCTCACTACTCGAGCCACTATTTATTTATTTATTTAACAGTTAGTGACCTATCATTACAGGCTAACCCAATGCGATAGACTACTTATCATATAAGTAATGTTACGAGTAACAAATTACATACATTGCCGCCGTTGTGAATTCATTCAGAGTACAAGAAAAATGTCAATCCGTTCCGAAATGAGGTTGAGCGTGCCAAGCGCTCGCGACAGTGGAGACTCCCGCAACAAGGCAGTGCGGGCTCGTGGTAACGCTAATAGTGGCGGACTACGCCGACGCCCCATCATCCTGTTTGGGACGCGTAACCGTACCTGCGCTAGCACCTCGGCATCGAATTGCTTTCCCCTTATCACCTTGAAAACATAAAGAACCAGCGCGTATGTCCTCCTGACCGCCAACTCAGAGTAG
This sequence comes from Clostera curtula, assembly GCA_905475355.2. Lineage (NCBI taxonomy): Eukaryota > Metazoa > Arthropoda > Insecta > Lepidoptera > Notodontidae > Clostera > Clostera curtula. The sequence goes on along the minus strand of FR997822.1, from coordinate 7,668,877 downwards.
CCAACCATCCCCAAAATGAATAAGTTTGGATATATTAGTGGGTAAAATGGGTAAACTCCATACAATCTTAAATATAAGAATCTTATAAACTTGTTTTGTACTCGCTCCAGCATTAGCGTATATTTAATTTCATGCGGAGCCCAGACGAAAGCGTTACTTTCTAGTTGGCTTCTAACCAAGGTGTTATATAACGCCACAATCGCAGAAACGTTTTTGAAGTATTTGACCGTACGGAGGGTAAACCCTAAATTACCGAATGCCTTTTTACATATTTTGGAAATGTGCTCCCTGAAATTGAACTCAGTTGGCCTTACTTGCTGCGGCGCCGACTGCACTCGTTATTGCAACTGTCAGCGCTTCAATTGCAGTGTTTGTATTGGCTACTGCGGATGGCTGGCTTGGGTTCTGCGGTTTATGGCAGGGGCTGCTGTGGTGGTAAAGGTCATGGCCACCTTTCTCGAGATCAATGTCAAGTGCAGCAACTGAATTTGCAAGCCAGCTTTCCACTTTAGACTTGCATGATGATGATGATGCAGATTTTTGTGAGTTCTGATCAATTTCAGCTAATTCGGCAGCTAATTTTTTCTCTATTAATTCTTTTTCAATGCGAGCTTTATTTAACGTCAGTTCAGCTTCAGCCTCTCGCAGCTCGATGAGCGCCTTGGCTTGAGCTGCTTCGTACTCCTTCTGTTTGCGGGCGGCGGTGGAGGATGATGTGCGAGTGCTTATATTACTGTGCGACTCGGCTGTACCTGCTCTTGTAGAAAGAAAAGAAAAGAAGAAAAGAAAAATAATTTATTCGGCGCAATCTTAAATACACTACTACACAATAACTATAATTACTTAAACTCTAATCTAGATTGCGCTGAAACGGCGCTGGTTCAGCATAAGCCAGACGGGGTGCCTGGCGCTGGTTTTCAACCAGACCTCTAAATGCCGAGCGGATGGAAAACCAGTTTACAAAAATTAAAATTAACAAAATATATGATATTACTCATCAAAAGATACCATAGGTAACACTAATTCGTACACATCCAAACATAATAAACTTGTTTTTTTTATAAATAAAACATGTGAAACATACGAATAGGGTTGCCAACTATACTGTTTTAAACAGTATTATACTGTTTTTCAGTAAATTATACTTCTACTGTCCAACCAAAAATAAATTACACAAAATACTGTTTTCAGCATCAAAATGCAAACACATTATTAAGTGTTATACTTAGACGCTCACACATTGTTTTTTCAGTAATTAATGAACAAGTGGCAGGAGGATACAAAAATAACATTAATTAATTTAATAAAAAAAATAAAAAAAAAAAAAAAAAAAAAAAAAAAAAAAAAAAAAAAAATAAAAAACAGTTATAGTTGTGGTGAGCCATATGAAGTTTTAAAAAAAAAAAATTGTAAATTAGTAAGTTGTGTAATAAATAATATGTATTTAAAACAATAATTATATAAAATACTGTAACGAGTTTGAGTTTTTTTTTTGTGTGTTGTACTTGTATTCTAGTATTAAGATATATTCTAGATACTTTTTTTTTATTTTCATAATTATTATTATATTATTTCATATTATATTAAACTGATGAACTTATTACTTGGTCTGAAACGAGCGGCCATCACCCGAAGGCAAAACCCAGCAGGTGTGTATATATAGTTTTATTAAGTCATTTAAATATCAGGAATGTTATGAAGTATTGCAGTAAGTTATTACTTATTTTTAGGTCTCCTATGAAGCCGACGCGACACAACATTCTGAACCGAGACAAGAGCGGTGGCCAGCCCTGCCAACAGCCAGTGCAAACGACTGACAGGCGGAGGAATAAACAGATGCAATGTTCTCCGCATTTATTATAGGCATGTAAGCGCGTACCCTAGCCATCACTAGATAAGTGACGTGTTTGTATTTATTAGATTTAACTTCCGTTGTGCCTCGATTAGGAACTGCCGTAGGTGTGCCCTAAAAGTATTTATGGTATTAAGAGATCTAATAGGCGGCGGCAAGTTGTTCCATATTTTTGACGCAGCGTAACGGAATCCACCTCGGAATGCGGCTGTTTTATGTGGCGGAATAGACAGCTGCAGCTGTAGCGGTCACATCCTCTAAAACCACTGTTTTGTTAAGTTTTCCGACTTTTGTCTGGATGCCCTTCGCTTGTGCGCGCGTTACCATGCTTCGCGGCGGTGTGCGAAGCAACGTCATCCTCCCTGCACTACAGGTTTTGATTATCCTTTAAAAACTACCGCAATTCGATCCGGCGATATAGGACCAACGATGTAAACGACGAGGCGCTGGGTTCTTGGCAGTTTTTGGAATAATAAAGCTTGGAAATAACTAATAAGTGGCTACTTCGCCCGTTTATTGAAGCTCACATTACATATTAAAAATAAAAATTGTGAAACCGTAGTTTCACAGAGCGGCAGTTTAGGAAACTAATTACTATATTTAGAGAAAGTAAAACATGGAGTACATCATATATTTTACACAGACAGAATGAGACAAGTAAGTAGAATTATACATAGACAGATATTCAAATATAAAAGGTATCAATGGCCAGACATCATAAAATTTATACAAAAAGTTCCTATTCGCAACACTCCCACGTAAATTTTATAATGTAAACCCCTTTATAAAAATATACACATCAATAATACCTACAAAATACTATAACAAACACTAACTTAATCCTAAAGATGTTAGGCATTTGTAGTGTCTCAGCTTAGGTAATGCCTTAGTGAGAATGTCTGCTGTTTGGTGACATGATGGTACGAATTTTATATGAACTTGTTTTGTGAAGATGCACTCACGTATGAAATGATGTCGAATGTCAATATGTTTAGTGCGAGAATGCTGTGTGTTATTTTTAGTGAGTGAAATCGCACTTTGATTGTCGCACATTATGGTTAAAGGTGATGATAATTGAAACAGATCATTAATGAGAGATCGTATATAAATGGCCTCTTTACAAGCTTCGCCAAGAGCCATATACTCCGCCTCTGTTGTAGACTGAGCCACAGTTCTTTGTTTGCGTGACTCCCACGACACTGATGAACCGCTCATCTGGAACACATACCCCGTGTAGGACCGTCGGTCTACCAAATCACTCGCGTAATCGGCATCAGCGTATCCCATATCATCACCAGTGCTCCTGTACGTAAGTTTCTTGTCCTTTGTGGCCTTTAAATAACGCAGAACACGTTTCGCAGCTCTCCAGTGATCCTCCCCGTAATGTACATTAAATTACGGATACAGTATAAGCAATATCTGGTCTGGTACCAATAGCAATGTACATTAATGAGCCAATGAGCTGTTGGAAAGGTAATTCTAGTTTTTCATCGCCTGGATTCGGCTGGACAAGTTTTGTATCCATGTCCATAGGAGTGGATACAGAGATAGCATCTGTCATTCCGAATTTCTCTATCACTTGCTCAATGTATTTAGTCTGGTCAAGTGATATCGTGCCATCCCCTCTTGTCACCCGCATCCCTAAGCAATCCTTCGGGGGGCCTAGGTCTTTGATAGAAAAGGTCTCTTTCAACTGTTCTTTGAAATCTTCTTTCATCTTCTTATTATTGCTGAACAAAAAGAAATCATCAACGAGTTTGTCCATAGCTTCACACACCTTTTTGTTCCATTGACGTGGAGCTGGTTTCAATCCATAAATTGACTTTTTGAGGAGACAAACTTTAGATTTATCATTAGAGAAGCCTTCAGGCTGCTCCATAAATATCTCTTCTTCTAGATCTCCATTCAGGAATGCCGTCTCAACGTCTAAGTGGTCAATTTCCAAATTGAGTTTAACAGCAAAGGCTAGCAAAAGACGAATTGATGACAATCTTGCTACCGGAGCAAAGGTTTCACCATAGTCTACGCCATAGACTTGTGTGAATCCTTTAGCCACAAGTCTTGCCTTATATTTAACAATGTTCCCATTCGTATCCCTCTTGATTTTGTACACCCACTTACATTTAATAATTTTTCTATCTACAGGTTTATTTACAAGTACCCACGTCCCATGTTTTTGCAATGAATCATGTTCACACTGCATAGCTTTTAGCCAATCTTTGCTATGACTATCTTCCAGAGCTTGTTTGTACGTCTGCGGCTCATAGTCAACGCTAACGATATTTGCGTAATCTGAGTCCGAATATCTTGCCGGTGCACGACGATCTCGAAGAGGATATCTTCGAGCAGTGACATCTTCACAACTATCTATTATTGGTACCACAGCTACAGGACCATCTTGAGCATCGACGAAGGTCTCAGATTCCGACTCAGGACTAATAAGCTCCTCAGCAAGAGACTCAATATAGTCTTCATTAGATGACTCTGTATGATCTTCACTAGAAGACTCAATGACGTGGTCATCAACAGGTGACTCAGTGTCTTCTTCAGTAATAAGCGCAGGCAAGTTGGAACATGGTGTATTGAGTTGTGGTGGATGTGAGTGGGGTGCAGATAGCGAATTTTGGGTAACACGATTAAGAACTTCTATATTTTCATGCTGAGGTTCTGGCATTTGGGCCGCCTCCTCACTAAGTTTACTTGACGGTAGCTTGTCTTCAATGAAGACGACATCTCTCGCAACGATGATTTTCCTTGGATTTTGAGTATCAATTAGACGGTATCCCTTGGTATCTGCTGAATATCCAACAAAGATACAAGTTTGTGTTTTGGAGTCGAGTTTCGTGCGTTTCTCTTTTGGTATCAACAAATGTGCTTCACAGCCAAAAACTCTCAGGTGGCGTAAATCCACCTTCTTCCCAGTCCACATCTCTTCAGGGATTTGGCTATTTAAAGCTTGCGTTGGCGAGAAATTCTTGAGGTAAATCGCAGTGGAGACGGCTTCACCCCAATATGCTCGGGGTAAGCCAGAATCTTGTAACATACTTCTAGCTTTTTCAACAACGGTTCTATTAACACGCTCTGATACACCATTTTGTTGTGGGGTATATGGTACTGTTCTCTGATGTACAATACCATTTTCCTTGAGAAAACGAGTTAAGTTATGATTTACAAACTCTTTTCCATTGTCAGAGCGTAAAATTTTAATTTTAAGTCCCGTTTGATTTTCGACAAGACTTTTAAATTCAACAAATTTACCGAAAACTTCGCTTTTCGATTTCAGCAGGAAGCCAAAAGTCTTACGCGTGAAGTCATCGGTAAAAGTTAATAGGTAAAGGGCACCACCCCATGAGTGGGTACTCATTGGTCCACACAGGTCTGTATGTACCAACTCCAGTTTGGACTTGGACCTATTTTGCGAAACCTCGAATGGCTTTTTCGACATCTTGCCTTGCAAACACGGCACGCAGGTTTTATTCAATTCATTGAACGATGAAGTTGTATAATCTATACCAATATCTTTATTTTTTAAGATATTAAGTGCATTTGAATGCAGATGTGCAAGACGTCTATGCCACAGTAATGCACTCTTTAGTTTGTATGAGATTAGCGCTATGTTTCGCCGTATCTAATCTGTACATATTATTATAGTTTGATGCTGTTGCAACAACAGAGCCTGTCACTTTGCACCCTTCATTCAAAAGGATAGAGGCACCTTTTTCACTAAAAACAACTATCAGCCCTTTCTGAACTAAGCTATGTACGGATAATAAATTTACAGCTAGGTCTGGAACATACAAAACATCAGAAATTTGCTTAACTTTATCCGAAACATTTATAGAGATTGTACCTTTTCCTTTACTTTTGATTTGCTGACCATTTGCCACAGTAACTGGTTTAGATTCCTGCTTCAGGTCCAAAAACCAATCTTTCTTGTTGCTCATATGAATTGTAGCACCAGAGTCAACGAACCATTCGCTTGAAGTACAATCTGAAGAGGTAGTGAAGCCTGTAGGAATGTCAATATTAAAAGCCGATGAAAGTGTAAAGTCAGATGTATTGTTGCATGTATGAGATGATGAATCGCATGACGATTGACACTTTTGTCGGTTAAGACTTTTCCTACACTGAGACACTACATGGCCTATCTTTTTACAATAAGAACATGATACTTTAGTTTTGTTATTGGAAAAAGAAACACGAGATAATAAAGAACTAGACGTAGCAGAGACATCTCGACGTTCCTCCTTGAGTAATATCGATGCAACTGCGTCTGTAGTTATCCGCGTGCCAGAATGCTCTATTGCCATCACCATCGGACTGTAGCTGTCGTCAAGACCAGCCAGCATAATCACGCCAACGAGTTCGTCGTCCAGACCAGCTTGGATGGCGATCAGCTGATGTTGAACATGACGTATGTCATTCACGTAGGCCTCCATACTCACGTACGTTTCAAGTTTGGAACCAAGCAATCTCTTCATGAGTTTCAACCGTGGGGCTAATCCGCTATCGGCGTATGACTCCTGGAGACGATTCCACGTTTCTCTAGACGTTTCAGCTGTCATAACTATAGGGTAAAGATGCTCACTTATGTTTAGACAAATTTTGGACCTTGCTTTTGCATACTTGCGTCGAAATTCAGCGTCTGGAATTTCTTCCTGCGTTGAAATGACACATTCCCATAGTTCGGTGTCTATTAAATACATTTTCATTGCGAAACTCCACGTCGCGTAATTGCAGCTACCTTGGAGTTTTGTGAAATTAGGCATGCTGCTGTTGACCACTACCTGAGATGCGTCAGAGGCAGTCTGGGAAGGCTGTGGTATCGACGACGAGGCTTTATTCATCCTGATGAATGCGGTTTACTCTCTTCTATAAACTAAATAGAGGGACCATAACCTGTGAAACCGTAGGTTCACAGAGCAGCAGTTTAGGAAACTAATTACTATATTTAGAGAAAGTAAAACATGGAGTACATCATATATTTTACACAGACAGAATGAGACAAGTAAGTAGAATTATACATAGACAGATATTCAAATATAAAAGGTATCAATGGCCAGACATCATAAAATTTATACAAAATGTTCCTATTCGCAACAAAAATATAAAATTAAAACCTAAAATTACACCATTTTCTTCCTGCTAAATAACAGAACCCCAAACATTTAAAACATAAGACAGCTTTCTTCTTCTGCTTACATAATATTAAAAAGTTATAAATAAAAAGGTTTTATATTAATAATTAAAAAAATAACGGCTGTGGCCGCTCACCATCGCCAACAGTACGTTTCCTATCTTTTTGTGCCATGATTTTTGTTAAAATGCATCAAATAATAGGCAGGAGGCTACACTAACACAGTTCAATACTATGTTAACGTGTATTTGAGCTATTAACGCCATATTATATTTAAAAGCATTATTAGCCATAAAAACAACTTTGTTTTAAGTAAATATTTTGATGAATTATTGAGGTATAGTTTTTAAATATTGTATTTTTATAGTTGAAATATGATTATTATTAAATGTTTATAGCAAACGCACCATTAAAATCATACAAATGTACAAAAACCACATGTATTTACCCATTTCATAAACATTCTATTGGGTCGGTAATAGGTTATACGATTTCCTTTATTAATATACCTATTACCGATCTTCTTGTACATTTACAACGAACCCCCCTACTACCTATTTATTTTCATGTTAACATAAAGTTACTTAATTAACATCACTATCACTATTCTATAAAACAAAGTCGCTGCCGTCTGTCCGTCCTTAAGTATGCTTAAATCTTCAAAACTACGCAAGGGATTTTGAAGCGGTTTTTTTAATAGATAGAATATATACAAGAGGAAGGTTTATATGTATAATACATCCATAATATTGTAGAGAAATACTGATAAATTTAGAGAATCAACATTGCACCCGTGCGAAGCCGGGGCGGGTCGCTAGTAATTCATACAAAGAAGACTAATTTAACGCTGTTAAGAATACAATACCTATGATAAGAGTACATTATAATTGTTAAGTTTTGATAACATTCCATACTGTATTGGAGCATTTATATAAATAGTTCACCATACACGAGCATTTTTATTTAACTTTAATGGTTTCATTTATTTAGTGGTCGGTGTTAGGTGTCACATAAACGGTATTAGGCACACACCCTATATTTTGGATCGGTAATAGGGACATGGCCCTTTTAAGTTATATTTAATTTTTAAGTAATTATTAATATAACTATTTCTTTAAAAGACTAAAAAAATGGATAATTTCAGTACTTGAAAAACAATTTTTATTGGCGCCACATATTCAGAATGTGCTTATTTTTTGGACATCAATCTCAACTCGGCTTAAACTTGCGGTAATGGGTGCGTTTACGTTAATTGTTCGGTCCCTCTACAACTTTTAATGTTGCTCTAATCCATTTTTCACCTGGCCTATAATTACGGATTAGGACTTATATGCAAAATACATATATGTGGGTCACCAGGCAACTATTATTTCTAAGTCTGCTTACTTCAAATGCCTCCAACAACAACAAGCTTCTGACACTTTTATCATCAGCTGATGACAAACTGGTACGAGAAGAATGTTGCTTATTTTTGTCTAAAATGTTGCATCCAGTGTCTTTAACAGCAGTGCTATCGATGTTTTCGTTTTGGGTTTTTGTAACAGCCTGTATGCATTAATGTGAGAAGACATTGCTCAAAGTGTAGCTGCCCAACTGGACAGGATCTCCATCTCACACAATACCGAAGCCAAATAGCCCAGGTGTGATAGTGTCATTAGAGTGGCCAGTGATCTATCAGAGGAAGCATGGTTGGCAGAGGAAGGAACCCACCATTCCGTCTGCGCGCAGCGAAATGCTTTGAGTTTTTACCAGGTCGGCAACCAGAATGTGTCACCTCTAGCGTGGAAAACGTGTATAACCTACGGCAACCGGCAACCATCAGGCAATTGGCTTAAGCCCGTGCCGGCTCCCGCTCCGCCTTCTACGGCAGTCGTTACACGTATTCAGTAGCGTACGAAACTGGCAGCAGGTCTAACCTTCAATCTGAACTCAGCTTATTCTGATGGGTTTTTTTTACATTTTATACTTATATTATAATAAGTGTAGATACACTTATTATAATGTAGATTTTGTTAAGTTGTTAATACATATTATTTTGGAATGTGCGCGTGATGCGCTTTCATTTGAGATCCCACTCGATAATATGTATTCAGACATTCAGACATTTGGTTATTCTTTCCCACTTTCACCCCCCCAACTTTTAAACGACTCGACCGATTTTCGGCAAACATGTCTAAAACACTCGCCTGTAACTCACCTTTCATACAAAAAAAGAAACAAAAAAACTGTTAAATTGAAATCGCTTCATCCGTTCGCGAGCTACGGTGCCACACACAGTCAAAGTCAAATCATTTATTTTGCATAGGACACAATGGACACTTACAAATTGTCAGACAGACCTGTCAAACGTATAACACCTCTGTTTTTGCGTAGGGGGTTAAAATATTTCTTACCGATATGGCGTAATTAAGCCAGTGAGCCATTCGAAATTCAGCCTTATACTAAAGATGGCAAGGGTACATTTTCAGGTCGAATTACTCGTAACCTATATTCATTTAGTTAATTGAGAAATATACTTATGGAGGATATTCAAGCTTTTTCTTTTTTTTTTAATTGTCCACCTGTATCTGCTTTTTACCTGTATCACGGGGGCTATTATATTACCATGTATTGCACTGGTTTACACAAAGACACTCGCCCGACCCCGGATTCGAACCGGGGACTCCGTGATGCAAAGGTGATCTGATCCCTAGACCAACGAGAACATGGTGTGATTATTTAAATAAATGGATAACTAGACATTTATTTCTTACGCCTAACGGAAGTGCTGCTGCTATACATATTTTAAATGTGACAGTTGGTATGTGTGTATGGCTGGATGGATCTTTGCTAATCTTTCACACAAAAGCAACTGACTGGATTTTACAAGAATAGGTATGTCCGTGTGGTGACGGATTTAGAATACATAGTGTCACCACCCCATTCCATCCTGAGGTTGTCGTAAGAGCCGACAAAAAGAGATGACAAGGCCGATAACCTAGCCACAAGAGAAGGAAATTTGAAACGAAACCCTGTGCCAACCTGTCTGGCCAGCGTGGCACAGTAGGCTAATTACCCTCCTTCCAATTGGAGGGGGCTCGACTCAGCAATGGGATAAATGGGCTGGGTAGTAGGTAGAAGTAGTATACAATGCAGAGTAACATAGTTTACCACCAGTTCGGAACGCGATCACTTCTGAGAAGAACTGGCAAGAAACTCAGGGCTTGTCATTCTTATTTTATTACTTTGAGGTCCTTTTTAGTAAAGTAAATGTTTATTTTACCAACCAAATCCTTTTATCAAACCGTTCTATTGGACCCGGAAGGCGTTAACTGAAACGTGAATACTAAGCAATACAAAATAACCTTGAATAAGAACGTCCTTGAATAAAACCTATGGAGGATATTCAAGCTTTTTTTTAATGGTCCACCTGCATTTGCTTAAAACCTGTATCACAGGGGCTATGTATTACCATGAATTGCACTAGTTTACACCAAGACACTTGCCCGACCCCGGATTCGAACCCGGGACCCCGTGATACAAAGGCGACATATCTCGCCCCTACATCAACGAGAATACAGTGTGATTATTTAACTAATTGGTTATCAAGAAATTTGTTTCTTACTCTCACATTCACTGGTGTCAATAGTAAAATCAAATATACATAATTACAAATGTGAAGGTTTGTATGTATGTATGGATGGATGGCTACTGACTGCATTCTAATGAATCTTTACAAGAATATAATATGAACCTACAACAGAATAACACGTAGGCCATAATTTATGCGGAGACTAAGTCGCGGGCAGAAGCTAGTGCAATGTCACAAATGCATTCTCAAGGTGGTATCGTCGATCAATGCCATCCTGTCGTTCTTTCTTGATTATTATTATTACTCACAACCAATACTTCTGCTCGCCATGTTTAACAGATTGTGTCGTCTCTAGTGTTGAAAACGTATAAATACGACGGCAACCGGTGACCATCAGGCAACTGGCTTAAGCCCTTCCCGGCTGCCGTTCCACCTTATACGGCAGTTACACGTACTGAGTACCGTACAATCTGGCAGGGAGTCTAAACCTATATGTAATTACCGGTAGCAGATGGGTTGCGAAGGGCAACAGGCAATTGCTCCGCGCAAATACTGTTATGTAGCCAAATCAGTTAAGACTGGCGCTGACCCGAACGTAATTCGGACAATGCCAAGGAAGATAGAATAAATACATTTGTGGACTAGCCACTCGCATCGAACAAGCAAGTAATATAACTAGTGTGAACGCATTCACAGCGCCGTGGATGCGCGCGCATGGTCCGTTGACATTCGGCCATTATTGCTAGCTTGTGAATTGTCATGGTTTGTTTTTCTGCCTAATGCTTATAATTATTATTTCTGTTGCTATTTTCTAATGCCTGTTTTAATATGGATTTTATCTTATCTGGTTGTATTAAGTTGTGAATGTGATTTTCAATAATATTTCAATGTGTGTGGACCGATGAATAAACTAATGTGAGTACGGCTGTGAAAACTTTTATTTGTTATTAACGTCGAGTACTCGGACACTTTAACCACATAGTGGTGACCCCTTGTGAACATATATATTTTTGAAGGCCAATCTATATTCATTTTGCTGTTTATAAAGCATTAAGTCCGTTACGATGTCGAAATCAAGGAGTGCAACTTCATGCCCCGTTGACACTGAGGCAAGTGACTTGCCTGGGAACTTGTACAAAGTTGGTGTAGGTATTCCACAATTTTGCGAAAAAGGGTATAAAATAAAAATAAAATTTAAAAAAAACCGCCCTCCACTGCAATGACCACGCCGTGTGTCCCAGCAGGTTGAGGCTTCCGAGGCAACTCTGAGGACAGAGTCGTCCCCAGAGCCAAAACCCACCACGACTCCGTGTGCCACTCTTAGTCTAGCCTCTCCCCGTGGGCCCGCCCGGCATGGGTGACCCCGAGCCGGTATGGCCCCAACGGATCCTAAAGGCACGCAAGCCCCCTCACCACAACAAGGTGGCAGCACGGTCGAGCAGCCGAGAGGTCACGGAGCATGCTCCCCCATCGGGAGGAGTGAAACCCGTGGCCCTGTTTCGGGCAGTTGCGCAGTTGGGCAGTTGAGGGACACCGTTATTTTTAGTGGGTAGGTTGGGCGCAACTACCATCTTTCCGCGCCCCGGAGTCCCACATGGCTGGCGTATAGCGTTAGGGTATTCCTCAGGATTACCAACGTTAAAAAAACGACCGATTTTCATCAAACATGTCTAAAACACAAAAGAATTGAAATCGCTTCATCTTAAAACACGTCTTAACTGCGTCGGGGGTTAAAAATATTTCTTACCGTTCACAGCTTCTGCAAAGGAAATTCGTAATTAAGGCAGTGAGCCATTCGAAATTCAGCCTTAGTATACTAAAGATGGCAAGGGTACATTTTCAGGTCGAATTATACAAGTAACCTTCTTATTTGAGCATACTGTAACGGTTAAACATTTCCGAAAAATTAAAATAAAAATTTCCTTAGTGTGGATTTCCTAACTTCATACTCTTTTTTTTTGCGGTATATGGGTCCGCGCTCACTATCGGAGTGGCGGCTAAGAGGCTTTTTCAGTAACAATTTAGGTTGAAATTAAATTGTTACTGAAATAGCCTCTTCGCCGCCACACCGCTATGGGCGCGGGCTGACCCTAAGGCCGTTTGTCCACCGCCCGCCGTCACCGAACCGTCACCGAGAACGAGATTATTTCGGGCCGAACCGTCACCGAGAACGAGATTATTTCGGGCCGAGTTTATGATGTCGTGTCGGCGATCGTTTGTCCACCGCGCCGATATGTCGGTGGTTCAGCTAAAACAAAAACCGGGCGAACAGCGCGGTGTGACGATAGTGTGTGGACAAGATCAAACCTGTTTTGTATTGCCGGCACATCGGCCCGTCGTGAAACCGTGCCGAGTTCTAGCGGTGACGCCGAACTACACGAAACATCGGCGGCCGGGATGACGGTTCTCGGGTGACGGGCGTGCGGTGGACACATGGCCATAGTAAATGTATGATACATACACTAACTCGGCGCCGTCATCTCGTTTTCGGTGACGGCCCGGTGACGGCGGCGGTGGACAAACGGCCTAAGCGGCCGGACTGAATATTTCCTTTGTTCACTTTCAGAATTGTAATAATATTTATTTTACAATATCAAAAATTTAAATTAAATTATTAATAATTTAATTTAAATTTTTGATTTTAATTATTTATTTACTATTGCTTACTATGATGGGAATTGTCCGAAATATAGATTTATTATTAATAAAAAACTATATAAACTTCACTTACGAGACTCGCCCTGTAACAAATAAATAAAATAAGTATGTTATTACAATGAATCTTCGTCGTATCTATTATATATAAGTATATTCTCTATCATCACCCATAGAGGAACCACAGCTGAGTCGGGCCTCCTCCAATATCATGGCGGACCATCATACATACATTTTATTGGAACCCCTGTACAAACTAAAAGGTTTTAACAAAAATGTAAGTCGATTTTGAAGTTGGCACCGACTTCAAGCAGCTTACATTTTTATTTAACATTTTAATATCTGTTTAGTAATACTTTGCGTAATTTTCTTACCTGTTGAACAAGCAGAGCTACGACGATAGTAACTACAAATAACTTGAACATTTCGATATTTCTAAAGAAATTGAAAGAATGTTGATGCCAAACTATGTGATGGAAGTATGAGAGTGTATTCGAATGAAAAATTTTCCCCTTTTATACTGTAGTTTTGGTTGTTTATTCAGTTGGTTAATTTGCACAACAAAAATGTGTAAGTATTATTGACATAATACATATTCATGAACATAAATGACTATTACTTATTTTTAAAGGTTATTTGGCTTCGCGTACGTGGTGACGGATTTTTAGTATACCTTTTTTATTTTATTTTAGAATACGTTGGACATCCTCATGGATACCCGACCGCCAAACGCCAGCCGGGTTATGTGGGACTCCGGGGCGCGGCAAGTTGGTAGTTGCGCCCCAACCTACCCACGAAAACCAACGGTGTCCCTTAACTGCCCGGGACAGAGCCGCGGGTTTCACTCCTCCCGATGGGGGAGCATGCTCCGTGACCCGCTCGTACACTCGGGCCCCACGCTTTGATGGAGAGCTCTGAACGCTCCTCAACTAACCGAGAGGCACGTGCAGGACATTGCACGTGCCCCCGTCAGGTGCCAGATGGCCCGCCTGCCTGGCCGCCCCTCCCATAAATAACCCACTACGGAGGGAAATTTGCCTTCTGTGCCACGCTGGCCAGACGGGCACAGGGTACAGGCGATTCTGTGGTACAGGTGTTCTGGAAGGCGGCCTTGATAATTACAAGTTCGTATGGACGAGTCGCACCACCCCGTTCCATTCTGAGGTTGTCGTAAGAGTCGACAAAAGGAAATGAAAAGGCCAGCCACAAGAGATGGAATACTTGAAACGAAACCGTTTTTTTTTGGTTTCGCTGGGTAATGCTTTATGCGTACCACCGCCCCTCGGTTGTGGGGTCGGCAATTATGTGGGACACCGAAAAGGAATCGTCTACCCACTAAAACCCCAGCGGTATACCCTCACACCACACGCTTGGGGCGCCACAGGTTCGCGTTAACGCATTCCACTGTGACGCGCCGACGTGGCGACCCTCCAACTAGGTGAGGTCAGCCGGGGCTCCCTGCTTTGCGAGCGCCCCGCCGCCCCCTTCTGCGACATAAAGGCCTCGCAGAAGGAAGCCACGTCAGCCCTCGGGTTAGCGACCAATCAGGTTGACCGCCAACCCGAGCACACTGGTCACCGTAGCGGTTCAGGGCTCGCAGGGCAACTCTGAGGACAGAGGAGCCCCTGGAGCCCAAGTCCACGACACCGTGTGCTGCTCTTCGTCTGGCCTCTCCCCGTGGGCCCACCCGGCATGGGTGACCCTGAGTCGGTATGGCCCCAACGGATCATAAAGGCACACAACCTTGTGGCTGGGTTATCGGCCTTGTCATTTCCTTTTGCCGGCTGTAGCGACACCCTCACAATGGAATGGGGTGGTGACACTTTGTAATCTAAATCAGTCACCACACGCATTTTTCCTACATTGCATTTCCATAATTTGTATTGTTGTTCCAATGTTAACACAAGTGGTTCGGAATTTCACGGCAGACGTGATATTAATGTAAAAGGACCTTGAAGAAGTTAGGGCTGTTTCATTTACAGAATAAAAGCTTTAATTAAATTAATTTTGGCTCAAGTCAATTAATTTTGTCTCTTCAATTTAATTTCCATTTATTTAATTTAAACTATATTTAAGTGATTATTTTGAATGATAGTGACAAAGTAATTTCAAATAAACCTACCAGCAACAATATTTTCCTTTCTGCAAGTACTCACTTCACTGCACATCACTCACCAGTTTGCAATGGAACAACTAAGACAGACTATTGAGGAAATGAGCCAATCTCTGCATAAAAGGATGGCTGACTTCGAGGGTGAACTCCGGAAACCCTCTTCTGCCAACCCAACTACAGCCAACATTTCTACAGAGTTCAACTCTTTTAAAGCTTTTGTCCTCCAATCCATTAGCTGCCTTCAACAGCAGGCTGATATGTTAGCAGCTGGCATGGACAAAATTGAGATGAGGAGCCGTCGCAAGATGCTCCTGTTTCATGGTATTAAAGAAGAACCAAAAGAAGTAACCTCGCAGTTGGTGGTAAAGTTCATCCAGCAGCATTTTAAAAAGCCTGAGGTGGTACTGACTGACATTAAACGTTGCCATAGGTTGGGCCGCGCAGGTGATTCAAAAACCAGACCGATAGCTTGTAAATTCCATGATATAGGACTGCGTGATAGCATATGGTATGCTAAGGCTGTGCTGAAGGGGTCTGGCATTACCATCTCAGAGTTTCTTACAAAACCACGACACAACACGTTCGTCATAGCTCGTGAGAGATTTGGTGTGACTAGATGCTGGACCAGAGAAGGTTGGATACACATTCTTGGCGATGATGGTACGAGGCACCGTGTTTCTACAGTGGGCGAGGTAAACAAGATCCAGTTTTCCGATACAAAGACTGCAGAACCTGCCTCGAAGGGCTCTAAGCCCAAACGCGCTGCTGCAGCTAGGAAACAGTAGTATGGTCGCCCCATTTCTCATTTTATTGTCCTTTGTTTTTCATTTAAGGTATTTATTATAATAATTAATCAAAGGAGGTAAACGAAACAACAAATAAAATCGTGAGTTTGTGAATGAATTGTCAGTCAATACGTCAGGCAGGACTGCAATAACAGTTTCAATTGACATTGTATGTCAGCTGTCAATCATCAATTATATGGGCAATCCACGCATAATATGTGCTTTCTGCCAGTGTTTCTCAAATGTGTTGATATTTTTTGTTTGTTTTGTTGTTAAGTTGTTTACGGTCATGTTTGTACGTTTAAGTTAATTTTGTATGTACATATATATTTGTTGTTGGTTAGGTGTTTTATGTGCTACGTTTTTAGAGTTTTATTTTATTGTATTTTATTTTATTACCTTTACATTTTATATGGATACAGATAGCGATAATGATATTTTTTTATCTGCCAGTAGTGGTGATGAGAGTTCCTTTTCTTCACCTTCTCTTGCCAGTACTCTGTTATCGTGTTTCTGTGACGTTCCCAAGAATTTTAATGTGGTTCATATCAATGCCCAGAGTATTCCTGCTCATTACCATGATATGCTGGCAAACCTTGACGGAAACAATATACATGCCATCCTTGTCTCCGAATCTTGGCTTAAACCGTGCCTTCCTTCTGTCTCTTATTCTCTTCCCGGGTTCACGCTAATAAGAAATGATCGCTCCGATAGAGTGGGTGGTGGTGTTGCCATATATCTTCGATCATACATTCCTTATTCTATTATCAATATGTCTGCACAACCACCGCCTCAGAACGCGGGTGAGCATCTCTTTCTGGAAGTTGAGCTCCATCATTCCAAACTTTTGCTCGGCGTATATTACTGTCCTTCTTCAAGTATTAATTATTTCCCTTCCTTTGAAAACCTCTTAGTCAATCTCGCTTCTGCTTATAGTCAGTCGATAATAATGGGTGACTTTAACACATGTTTGATAAAGAATGATTCTCGCACAATGTCCTTTCAATCTATCGTAAATTCCTGTAACCTCAATATCCTCCCTTTAAATGCCACCCACCACTTTCCTAATGCCACTCCTTCGCTTCTCGACTTAATAATTGTTTCAGCTCCCAGCCGTGTAGCTAAACATGGGCAGTGTTCAGCGGATGTTTTTTCATATCATCATCTCATTTTCCTATCTTATAAGATGCGCCCCCCCAAAGCAAAGTCTAAAATCATTCAGCAGCGCAATTTTAGTGGTATGGACATATGCGAACTTCAAAAAGATGCTGGGAATATTTGCTGGGACTCATTTTATAATTCGACCTCGGTGGACGACAAAGCCAACATCCTAACGTCTAAAATCATTGAGCTCTACGATGTACATGCTCCACTACGATCAATTAAATTAAAACATCTCCCAGCACCCTGGCTCTCAGAAAACATAAAACTAATTATGGAAGATAAAGCCAAAGCTAAATCTAGATTTAAAACCCGTCCCACGGCTGCTAACCTGGAAAAATATGTTTCAGCACGAAATCGCTGCAATAAGGTGTGTAGGAATGCGCAACGCCAACATATCCATTCATCAGTAGAAAACGGTGACCCTGCTAAGGTCTGGAAGTTTTTAAGGTCCTTAGGAGTTGGTAAACCACGTCAAGATACTTTACCTAAAAGTTTAAATCTAGACCGCCTCAACCAACATTTTTCCTCGACTTCTGCTTGCACTCCGGCAAGTAAACAGCGTACACTTAATTATCTTTCTCTGGTTCCAACTCCTGACTATTCTCCTTTCGTATTACAACAATTGTCTGATTGTGATGTTAAGAGCGCCATTCTGGTAATCACGTCTAAGGCTCTGGGCAGTGACTGTATTAGTCGCAATATGATCGTTCCAATCATCGACCAAATCCTTCCCATAATTACACACCTTCTTAATTTCTCCCTCTCCAGCGGTTCCTTTCCATCTTCGTGGAAAGAAGCCATAATCACTCCCCTACCCAAGATCGCTAATCCTGCCTCTATGTCCGAATACCGCCCCATTTCCATTCTTCCGTTCCTTTCAAAAGTTTTAGAGCGCCTTGTCCATAGTCAACTCAGTAATTTCCTTACCAGTCATCACCTTTTGAATCCCCTCCAATCCGGTTTCCGTCCTGGCCACAGTACAGTCTCTGCTCTGATCAAAGTAACAGACGATATTCGCCGGGGAATGGAAAACAGTCAGTTAACACTACTATCGTTGCTAGATTTTAGCAATGCTTTCGGTACCGTCGACTTTGATATCTTACTTGGTGTGCTGAGCTCTCTTAACATATCTCCAACAGCGATTGCTTGGTTTCGTAGTTACCTGTTCGGCCGCCGGCAGCGTATTCGCGTTGAAGACTCCTTGTCCTCTTGGTGTGATACAACTGCTGGTGTCCCACAGGGTGGCGTTCTTTCTCCATTACTCTTTGCCGTATTCATAAATACTATCTCTTGTAAACTTGTCTCTTCCTACCACCTTTATGCAGACGATTTGCAAATATATCGCAGTGCTCCATTGCCACGGTTAAATGAAAGTATCGAAGTGTTGAACATGGATTTAAAAAATATTTTAGAATGGAGCCAAGAATATGGGCTCAGGGTAAATCCTACCAAGACGCAAGTCATAATTATCGGGAGTCCCAGGTATATTGCGCGTATTGACTGGTCGCAACTTTCTCCTGTTATTTTTGATGGTACTATCTTGCCATTTAAAGATAGAGTAAAAGATTTAGGTATTATTATAGATCGGACTCTTTCCTGGAACCCCCAAATTCAAAATATCAGTCGTAAGCTGTTTGCTTCTATAGGCTCTTTAAGGAGACTTCGCAATTTCCTTCCAACCGCCACCAAAATTGCGCTTGCTCAATCACTCCTGCTTCCAATTTTAGACTATGCTGACGCCAGCTATCTTGACCTTACAGAGGAGCAACTGGATAAACTTGAGCGCCTTCAAAACGTTTGTATAAGATTCATATTTGGACTACGCAAATATGATCATGTCTCAGAATTCCGCACTAAGCTCAAGTGGCTCCCAATTCGCCTTCGTCGGAATACTCACATACTATCTTTGTTATACAGTATACTGTTCAGTCCTACTGCCCCTTCCTATCTAAAGGATCGTTTCAAACTCCTTCACGAATCGCATTCATTTTCCTTGAGATCGTCACAAAATTTGAAACTGCATTGCCCCACTCATACCACCGACTTCTTCGGGAAATCTTTCACAGTACAGGCAGTCAGACTCTGGAATGCTCTTCCAGAGTATTTAATGCGTACAGAAAGTTTGCAGATTTTCAAGAAACAATTAAGAGAACACTATCTGGCAATCAGTGCTGTAAATTGATATGCCTTAATTGTCACTATTTATATAGACGTCCATTGTATTGCATTTCTTATTGTGTATAGAATGTAATATATATATATTTAAATATATATAATTGTAATTAATAACCTATTTAAGTATCATAATTAGTATAGTTAAAATAATAATAGGGTTGAGCACACTGACCGCCAGTTCTAAATTGTCTACTTATATTATTTATACAAAGGTTGCCTGGAAGAGATCGCGGTATGCGATAAGGCCGCCCAATGTACACTTTACGTTAAGAATATTTCTATTTTCTGTATCTTTCTTGTTATAGTGTGCAATAAAGAGTTTATAAATAAATAAAAAATATAAGAAACAAAAACATTTCATTTAAAATATTTTCTATGACTAGCGTCCAGTTCCTCCCATTTTTCCTATATGAAATCCACGTCCGAAAAACGACATATGTTTGAGGGCATCCAAGAATCGATCCTTAATTTAACTTCTTCTTATGAATGAAAGCGCTGGTCAGCTAGACCATGTGCCAACGGACGGATCAGGTGAAAATCAAAAGGGTCTGTTTGTGTCGGGTGAATAGGTTTTCACTTGTTTTGCAACACGAGGCGGAGCGTTGTCATGTAGCAAAATCACTTTGTCGTGTCTCTGCTCGTAAAGCGGCCGTTTTTCTTCCAAGGACCGACATAAACGCATCAATTGAAGTCGATAGCGATCCCCCGTGATAGTCTCATTCGGTTTGAGCAGCTCATACACCCTGCTGATCCCACCAAATACAGATAGGAAGCTTCGAACCATGGATATTTCGTTTTGCAGACGAAGTTGATGCATGGCCGGGCTTACGCCACGATTTTCTACGCTTTGTAGTGTGCTCACTTTTCATCGCCATCGTTACTAAAACCAAACAATTAATCTTTCTCGAAATATAGGAGATTTCCACGTATAAAGTCACTCATCACGATACCTCTGCTTTCAGAGATATCGCGATGAGTGACTAATAAGAAGTCGAGACTTGAAATTTGGTAGGAATATTCTTTTCAGCTAAGAACGGTTTGTACGAAATTCCACCAAAAACGGGGGTTGATGGAAAACATTGATTTTAGTTACAGGCGGAGCAACGCGCGCAGGTTACATTTTAGTCACTAAATACTCCGATTCGCTTGAGTTTGACGAAAAGGCACTGATTCCTTCGTGCATAAAAATTGTATTTCAATTTTGTAAGTGTCCTGCCACAATACGTACGGCGAAGAAGTCTCTTAATGTATAGCGAAGGAAAGAAGGTAAAAGGATCTACGGCGAAGCAGACGTTCTTGGTAGGAACCCTGATTTTATTTCCGAAATTTGTTTAGTTAATCCAATGTTTACACAAATGGTTCGGAATTTCACACTACATGTTATTCATTAATATTCTACGTTGTAAATTCGCTAATTTGCAATAAATTTCATCATCTCAACTCGGATTTGGATTGCCACGAAAGCCAACCAAGCCAACCAGCGACCTTACCAGGTCACCGGGCCACCGTGTGGCCTACCAGCACTGCGCTTTCCGAAACGCAGTCGCTACTCGAGGTCTTTTCTGCCCATCAGGGGTCAGTCCTGTGAGCTATGCGCTCTTTTTTTGTTATCGCCTGGGAAATGCTTTATGTATACTGTCGCCCCTCGGAGGAGGATTATGTGGGACTCCGACAAGGGTCGTCTACCCAAAAGTCGTCTACCCACTAAACCCCCAGCGGTATAACCTCACACGGCGCGCTTGGGGCGCCACAGGTTCGCGTGAACGCAGTCTACTGTGACGCCCCGGCGTGGTGCCCGCAACGCGGGTGAGCGACTGTCAGAGAGGGCATCCCAGGCATCCAAGGCGAGGGCAGAAGGGGTTAGTATCGTCACGCCCCCCTCCGGCCCTGCCTCCGTCAGCGGAGCGGGTCAGCCGGAGCTCCCTCCTTTGCGACCCGCCCCGCAGCCCCCTCCTGCCACATAGCGGCCTCGCAGAAGGAGGCCCATCAGCACTCGTGTTAGCGACGACCCGAGGAAGTTGGTGCATGCAGTGGTCCAGCACTCGCAGGGCAACATTGAGGACAGAAGAGTCCCTGGAACCCCAATCCACTGCATCGCTGGGTGCCGCTCTTCGTCTCACCTCTCCCCGTGGGCCCGCCCAGCATGGGAGGCCCTGGCCGGTATCGCCCCCGGATCATTGAGGCACTCAAGCCCCTTCACCGCGGCAAGGTGGCAGCACAGTCGAGGGGGTGTGAAAATAAGATAGAACCACGTGATTAAGTGTTTTGAAATGTCAACCATGTTGGCATTGCGGATACCGCTAGCGGATGTTTTAGCATCTGGCCTCTTGTTTTGGAAAACCTCACGGATACCCGGCCGTTGGGGACTGGCCCCAGCGGCTGGGTATGCAGGACTCAGGGGCGCGGAAAGATGGTGACTAGCACCCCGATGTACCCACTAAAACCAACGGCGTTTTCCGACTGCCCGCTTCGAGGCCGTGGGTTGCGCTTCCCAAAGGGAAAACGGAGCAGCAATATTTGAAAAACGGAACTGTTTTCCCTTAAAGTGCCCGACACAACCCAATTGCTAGCCGGTAAATTGGCTAGGAAGACAACATTAATATAAAACATAAAAAAATATCTTAGTTCCAGTTTCCTTCGCATCAGTGATTACGAGGTCTGCGAAGGAAAGTCGTCATTAAGCCAGTGAGCCATTGATGTAGGATAGGTGGGCCAAACATTTGTACACTTTTGAAACATGAATAAAAATAAAACTACAAA
Organism: Clostera curtula; assembly: GCA_905475355.2. Taxonomy (NCBI): domain Eukaryota; kingdom Metazoa; phylum Arthropoda; class Insecta; order Lepidoptera; family Notodontidae; genus Clostera; species Clostera curtula. The sequence continues at coordinate 7,646,665 of FR997822.1, read as the reverse complement.
TGTTATTTAGTTGATAATTTATATAACGTAATAATAATTTAATAACATTTATTTTAAAAAAATAACGTCGTCCGAATGTGCGCCGTCTCGTTGTTGGCACTACTGAAATCGACTACTTTAAAAAACTCGCTGACATATGCTGCGAAGGATCGCAGCTATCTCCTAGTGGATGTTTTGTTTTAACTGTGATATTGTCGTCGGTTTATTAAGGTACACTCGACTTTTCAGGTATCCCCACAAGCAAAAATCGCATGAAAGGTCCGGGTTGCGTACATCGAAAAGCTCATTCAGTACGTCCCCTACGCCTGAGACGAACTGACGCAGCATTTCCAAGCCCTTTTAATGAAAAAACACGCGTAAATGCTGCTCCAATACGTCCCAGAGAGTGACGTACCGCAGTAGGATTTCTAAGTTTAAACAAAATATACTAGAAACCCTCATCCTATTCGTCACCCTCGCGGGACGTATTGTAGTAGGATTTCTACGCAACCGTTAGGGATTACTTAATTTGCATAAACTATAAAACAGGTACGATTATGATAAGTGATAAATAAAGCAAATACAGTACGAAACAAAGGAATAAAATTTTATTTAGAAAAATATTCAATGCATCTTTTCACAAGGCTGGTTATTATCAATATTAATGGTGCATCACTATTAAAGGTACTGTCGTATAATTTCGTGCAGCGGGGAATAAGACTGTTATTTATGTAGATTTTCTTTAATCGAGCATGTGCAAACTAATTATTTGACTGCGTCGTTGGTCTAGTGGTTAGATATGCCGCCTTTGGATCAACGGGTCCCGGGTTCGATTCCGGGGTCGGGCAAGTGTCTGTGTCTAAACCAGAGACGTTACAAAATTACTAGTAATTTTTTACAGTTTGATGTGAAGAGTGAAAGGATATAATTATCGTAAGACATATTTGACCGATAGTCAAGATTTTTAGTAAATATTTTCTGGATCTTCCCAATACGTTTCATATATTTTTTTAAAATAGGGATCCATTAAGATCCAAAATCCAAAATAGATCGTACCTAGGAGAAGTACAATATTTTGTATGTATCGGGTATCGGGTTTTTGCACTCGCTAATTGCGGATTATACAAATAAGAAATTGCACCGCACGTGCCAAGTGCAGAGATAATCGGCGCGCGCAGATAGGGGATAGATAACTGACTGAGCCCAAAAACTTCGCATAACCATTGGCGAATGTCGTCCTACACTTGTGGGTTTGCGTATTTGTACGAATGTGAGTGGCCGGCATAAGATACTGGCATATATATCAATATTACGATTAATAATATTTAAAATAGACATTATTCTGAAATACAATGATCAATACGATAATTTCGATCAAATTCGGCCGATATACGATAATTTTGCGCCCCTTGTACGATAATCAGTCCGCTTCAGGTTGGGAACATTGGTCCACACGTTTGCCAGCGCGCCATTCCGCGGTGATTTTTCATACTATTACTGAAAAAGTTTATTTCTAAGAAACAGAAAAAAACATTGAATTAAATTACTAAAATAAATTAAATAACTAAAATTATAACAAAGTAATTTGCGCCAGATAGCTGTCATCGGGTACGGTGCCAAGAAGGCTAGTAGCATTGCCACGTTGAATGGCAATGCTAATTCGCTGAGCGAAGTAATAACCAGCCTTCTGGTAAGCAAATTCAAAAAAGAATATTGCAAGCTACATCCACCTCCTTCTTTTTTGTCTTTACATTTTCACAACTTTCGTGCGATATACACTGACATAATAATTATAAGCGCTCATTAAATAAATAGCAGCTGCTGCAATAACTTCTACGTCGTCATCCATCCTGTTTCAAGTCACAATACAAACTGACTGAAACCAACGTGTGGGCATCTCTTCAAAATTCGTCTACATTGGCCATTTGCATTGGTTTTCGATACACTTGCCGAACGTGTAGGCAGAAGCACTTGCCTTGTATTCAATTGCCTACGCTCGCGTTGGCCTAAGCTCCGCCAACGTGTATTGCTGGCATTAGGATTCACAAGGAAAAAGGCATCGATTTTTATTGGTAACTACACCTTGTATGTAGAAAGTATTTTAATTTTAAGTATCGTCAAAACTTTTTCCTACTTGATACTATCGTTATATTTGGGATAATTCAAAATTTATATTATAGCTTAAGTGTTATTCTGATGTGTAAGCTATATTGTTGTAAAGTTTTCATTGAAATCCATTCCTACTGAATGGATTTCAATGAAAACGTAAAAGATTTTTGCGTAAAAGATTCACAAACATACTTTCTTACAAACTCTCGCTTAATGATGTCTTAGGTTTTCACGATCTTTACACATTGCAGGAAATGGTGGCTTCACGGTTATGATCGTTTTATTTTATTTTATTCCCAACGTTTCAGACACTTTGCAGTGTCCGTGGTCGCGGGACGACTGGATGGCAGTTGTCGCTGCGGGCTTTTATATACTGGTGAGACACTAATGAGCTCTCATTCTATTGGTGGTGACGCACTATTATGCCCGTGAGTCATGTTGTTTGTCACGTAGGCACGGTGACGTGGCGGGGTACGTAACGCTGAACATATCTATATATAACGTGCTCGGTTGATACAGAAGTCGCTCACAGTATCTTGCGGTCTTGCAGTTTTGTGTCGGGCTTGGGATTTGATTAATTTTATAACCGGGTCCCAAGCAGGTGGTACTTGCCAACCGTCTTCTCTATTGAAGTTTGGATGTTTCCTGATCTCAATAGCCTCGCGGAGCATTCTTGGTAAGTACTGGTTTTCCTTTGCCAGTATTTGAGGCCGGTCGAAGTGAATATAGTGGTTGGTCTTGTTTGTGGTATGTTCACAAACTGCAGACTTCGCTGAGCGGTTATGTTTTATATCAGCTATATGTTCTTTAATTCTGGTACCGATGCTTCTTTTCGTTTGCCCAATGTAGGATAGTCCACATTCACAGTCGAGTTTATAAACACCTGCATCTTGTTAGGGTATATTTGACTTTATAGGTCTTAAGAGTTGGCTGATCTGTTTGTGGGGCTTAAAATAAGTTTTTATAGAAGCCCGCTTCAGAATATTGCCAATTTTGTCTGTGATCCCTTTGATATATGGTAAAATGGCAGGTAAACGCTCCACTGTGGGTTTTTTAGGCTGGTGGGCATGATGCAGGCGAGGGGGCTTGAGTCTGTTGCTTCGTAATACAGACTTGACATTTCGTTGCTCCTCCTCTAGGTGTTTTGCATCACAGATACCTTGGGCTCGCTGATACAGTGTTCTTCCTACGGTAGACAACTGGCTGGGATGATGGTGAGAATTGCCATTAAGGTATTTATCTGTATGGGTGGGTTTCCTATACACTGTATGACTGATCGAATTCTCAGGATTTCTGATGAGGAGGATGTCAAGAAAAGCTAATGACTTATTGGTCTCTGGCTCCATAGTAAACTGAATACTATTATTTATGGAGTTGAGATGAGTAAAATATGCAGTTAACTGTTGTTTTGGAATGATCGTAAATGTATCATCTACGTATCGCTTAAATATCTTCGGCGTGGTCAGAGCGGTGTTTAGCGCTTTCTCCTCAAAGTCCTCCATGTATATATCGGCGACTACAGGAGAAACCGGGGTTTTCCCAATATAGATAGCCGGATGTTAGGCAGTGTTCAAGTAATTCTGCATATTCCAGAGACAAGTTGTGGTCACTTAGCTTCTTTTTCACTATCTCGATGCAGTCATGTAGTGGGAGATTGGTGAACAGGGACTGTACATCGAAACTGACCATTATTTCTTCATCAGTCAGACGTAGATCTTTAACCTGACTGATGAAATGGTAAGAATCCTTGACATATGATTTGGTTTTGCCGCGAAGTTGAGATAGTATCTTCGCTAGGTGTTGAGCCAGTTTATAAGTTGGTGAATCTATCTGGCTTACGATGGGGCGCAGAGGGTAACCTTCTTTGTGTATTTTTGGTAACCCATACAGTTTAGGCGGTTTAGCACATGAAGGTATAAGTGCTTTTGCGTCAAATCCAAGTTTGTCGGAGTGTTTGGATATTAATTGTTTGGTTTTTGTCATAACCTTGTTCGTTGGATCTGTTTTCACGAGTTTGTACGTGGTCGTATCCGACAGGAGTTCTTGGATTTTTAAGTTGTACTCCGCTGTGTCCATTATAAGTACAGTGGAGTTCCCTTTGTCTGCTCGAAGGATGACAAAACGTCTGGGTTCTTGCGAAAGTTGTTGAGTGCAAGATACTGGTTACGAGGAAGATTTGGTTTGGGCGGTTTGCTGTGTCGTAAAACTGATGAGACATCTTGCCGTATCGCCTCCACATCCTCTTTCTTTACATTGTTTTTATGTAGAACGTTTTCCACGGAGCAAACAATTTGTTCGTACGGCACTTTCCTAGGTGCAATAGCATAATTTAAACCATTTTCCAGGGCCTCAATTGCTACCGGTTCAATGGATGCAGTTTTGCACAAGTTTACGACTGACGTATTTTTAGACACACTCTGTTCTTTGTGTTGTGGTGATTAGTGTCTCACCAGTATATAAAAGCCCGCAGCGACAACTGCCATCCAGTCGTCCCGCGACCACGGACACTGCAAAGTGTCTGAAACGTTGGGAATATAATAAAATAAAACGATCATAACCGTGAAGCCATAATTTCCTGCAAACTCTCGCTTTTTAAATATTAGTGGGTGTAGTGATCATGTGTATGACTTAGATTGCTTTAAAGTTTCATTAGAATCCATTTAGTATCTTAGTTTTAGCGTGAATCAGTAACAAGTATCCGTCCAATCATACAAATGTTCGCATACCTACATAATATTAGTGGGATGCAAAAGCAATATATCCTATGTTGATTTTTATATAACGGGTTTTTAAAGTCGGTTAACTTTTTTGTGAGACGGCTTTAAAAAAACCGAATGGGTACATACATTTTAAATTCTTTCAGAAAATGCAGATTCAGAATGTAATTCAAGCAGTGGTCAGGTTTTCGTGTACAATAAAAAGAAACTCCAACTAAGCAGCCCATATGGACCACTGCTGAGTAGTTAAATAGCTGGACTTGTATTTCAGCCTATAATTTAGTGGCGGTGTGTATGTGTGGGTTGCAAAGTAGGTGCTATTCAGATAAATATTTAACTGTTTGGTAATTTAGTATTCATCACTTGTATTTCGACTCTTTTTTAGATTTACAAAATGTCACCAACCCATACCACCTTGAGGGTGTCATAAGAGGCGACTTAAGGAACGCAAGGGGCAGATTGCCAAGCCGTAAAACAAGGAAACCTTGAAATAAACCCTGTGCCAACCCGTATGGCCAGCGTGGCACAGTAGGCTAATAACCCTCCATGTAGTGGAGGAGGCCTGACTCAGCAGTGGGTCATTTATGCAAAGTATGCAGATGTCTAACAGCTTTGATGTAGGCCGCTACCAGACATTTGGTAAGACGGAGGTCTTTCCCCAGGTGGTTATGAGTCCATAATTGAAACACCAGTTTGCATGAAATTATTATAATTAAAAAACTGTATTAGTTAAGATTGCATGGTCTTCGAGTTTCTAAGATGCTGGCTTGAATCTGCAAAAGAAAAGGATATATCAGACATGCCTTTACAACCAGAGTTTCTTTCTTTTTCAATGTATTTAAGACGACTCCTTTATTTATTGTGGGGAACGGTATTATACGTCCCCAGACGGGGGACGGGGCTGGTCCTCGGGGGCGAGAAGATGGTGAAGTGCGCCCGACTTCTCCACTAAAACCTTCCCCTACTGTTCCGGTCTCGAGCCAATCCACCTGCGGGAGACTTCGTAAGGTCATCAAGATATGTGATGGCTGGTTTTTGGTTTCCTTCGATTAGGTGGGACTCCGGAAACTACTCGTCTACCCACTAGAATCCCAGCGGTATACCCTCACACGACACGCTTGACAGAGGACAGAGGTCAGCTACCGATGTCCTCAACCATATTAAAGCGAAGCGACCGACCCGTCACATGTCGCTACCGCTGCTCAGAGTATTTTAGTGAGCATCGTGCCAACTCCCAAAGCCCTAAAAGAGCTCGTAAATTCAGTTCCAATACTGCAGTTTCAGATGCAAAAAAAGATACATAGCAAAAAATGTAAAATAAAAATAAATAAATATCCTTGGACATTTCACACAACGCCATCTCGTCCCAAGCTAAGCAACTTAATGCTTGTGTTATGGTAACGAGATGGATGATAAACTACTTATATACATTTTTTTTTCGTAAATACATACATATTATAGATAGAAATGACACACAGACTCCGAGCCAGTGCCTCTGGTTTAGACAAAGACACTTGCCCGACCCCGGAATCGAACCCGGGACCCGTTGATCCAAAGGCGGCACATCTAACCACTAGACCAACGAGGCAGAGGCGGCACATGTGTTGTTAGAAATTTCATATCCATGCCAATTGCTACGTAAACTTCAATGTCGCGATGTACGAATTTTGTCATAAGTCTCTATGAGATATTTCTTGATGGTGGCTGTTCAGAGTAAATTAAATTGCTTTCTGAGCGCATTTCAGCTGTGGTCCCGTTCCGACCTGAATCTGTCTAATTCTTTATACAATTTTATTTTAAAATTATGCAAACATCTATTAAATTAATTAAAAGAAAATTACACACACGCGTAAATGTATAATACTCGTACTCTTTACGCGTGTGAGAGATCATGTATATGTCTTTATGATGACATGACACGTCAATCAATATAATTAACAACAAAATATTTGAAATTCTTTTTACTTTAGAAATATTAACAATTAATTCAAAATCGTCGCTGTGTAATATAGATTTAGTAAAAGGCTAGAGTTTTAAAAGCAAAAACCCAGGTGTAATTATGCCTCGGGCTACTGGTTTTACTGGGGGTCGACCTCGGCGCTTGCGGTCTACTGAACGAGATAAGCAAAATCCCACCACGGTTGCGAAGTGTAGCCCCATCCGGGAGGAGTGAACCCAACGGCACTGGAGCCCAAGAGTCGTGGAACACCGCAACTCACAATTTTCTCATACTCCAGCAAGTCGCCAACGCCTCGGTATCTAAGAGGATGTCCTACCAAGAAAGTATGAAATGATACTACGTCTGTGAGTGCAACAATTTAAGGTCCTGTGTATATAAGAAAGTGATGGACGAGCGCATATGACTCTTTATATTCGTTTTATAAGTTTGTTTTATTTGTGTTTTAAGTTTCTTCGCATTTTAGTATATTTGTTAAACTACGGTGTATTACGTGTATACTATATGACCCAACTGATGCCAGTTCAAAATGCTGATCTGAACCCAGTGGATAACAATGAGAATTCACCTCAGGAGGATCTTATACCATGTCCTTCTTGTAAGAAACTTTTTAAAGGACAGAGAGGTGTCAAAATTCACGTAGGTAAAGTACATAAATTACATAGTAATATCGAGCCAGATTTTCCAATTATCAATGATGCACCAATAGCCCAATACCCTTTTTGGGAATACCTTTCCCTATTAAAACAATCCACACCCATTTTAAAACGTATTCCACGCGGCGCTCGACCTTCTGTCGCCAAAGCTTTTTCAAGTGCCATAGGCAGCGTCACCAAAGAAAATTCATTTTCAGCTTGGCAAAATCTTCTTACCTTCCCATATAGAATATTGCATGTCAAGAATGATCATAATAATAAACATAGCTTAACTTCTAGAATCAAAGAAAACTGTGAATATTTTCAAAGAACACCTGAACTTTTTATTGAAAATAAACTACCACAACGACTGGGCTATCGTCACGTAGAACAAAGACTAGGTGAGGGAGATATAAAAGGGGCTGCCAGATTACTTTTTTCTAGCGACAAATTAGCACCAGATAACCTTAACACGCTCTTGGCTTTACAAGAAAAACATCCTTCTGCTACAAAAGATCTGGTTTTACCGGATAGCTCAACCGATGATGGGTTCCTTCAAGTCAACGAGAATGATGTCATGAGGGCAATCATCTCCTTCCCAAGTGGTTCTGCCGGTGGTTTAGATTCTTTAACAACACAGCACCTCAAAGATCTTTCGGGTTTTAGCAATGGTACTACCGGCGAATCACTTTTAAAGGACCTGACAGCCCTCGTGAATTTAATGTTGTCAGGTCGCGTTTGTGGTGAGATCGTCGATATTCTGTATGGAGCAAACTTATGCGCCCTAATAAAAAAAGACGGAGGTATAAGACCCATAGCCGTTGGCACGACTTTTCGACGGCTCACTGCAAAAGTATGCTGCGCAAAAGTTAAGGAACACATTAGTAAGTACTTTCGCCCATTTCAACTCGGTTTCGGTTCTCGTGGAGGTTGTGAAGCGGCTGTACATGCTCTACGAACATACTTAAATGAAAATGGTGGTAACGTTTTACTAAAAATGGACATACGCAACGCTTTCAATTCAATCGATAGGGGAGCCCTTCTGAGTGAAGTGAAAAGTAAGATGCCGGAAACTTATAGTTTCATTTCGCAGTGTTACGGCACTAGTACAAAATTAATCTACGAAAACAAATTAATCTTATCATCAACAGGTTGCCAACAAGGTGATCCTCTAGGTCCTGCAATTTTTTGTCTGGCCATCCATCCGATAATAAGTAATCTAAATTTCAAATTCAATGTGTGGTATCTCGATGATGGCACTATAGGCGGTGACGTCGAAACCGTTTTACGCGATTTGTCTTTTATAAAAGACAAATTTGAAAACATTGGACTTAAATTAAATTTTTCTAAATGTGAACTATTTTTGAACAAAACCTATTCAAACCCAAATTTGATACACCAAAGCTTCGACAATTTGGCGCCTAGCATAAAAATTTTGAGTAGAGATTCGCTTTACCTTTTAGGTTCCCCTATTTTTGAAGAATCAGTCCCGTCTTTCGTAGCGGAAAAAATTAAAAAATATTACGATTTTTCGGAACGTCTATTAGAAATTAATACACATATGGCCTTTTTTATCATTAGATATTGTCTATTTGTCCCTCAATTTACATACAGTTTGAGATGTAGTCTTCTTTGGAAGTTCCCTGATCTTTTACAAAAATTAGACAATATTATTAGGCAAACTTTAACTAAAACTCTGAACCTCCAATTCTCTGATGATTCGTGGTGCCAGTCCACATTACCAATAAGATTTGGAGGTTTGGGAGTCAGAAAATTGTCCAACGTAGCGCTCCCAGCATTCTCTTTCCGCCTATGCTATATCCTACCTGGAAGAAGGTAAAAATGCTTGGAAACAGCTTTGCCCAAATAATAGCCAGCCATCAATACCATCCTCCCAGCGGGAATGGGACGTGCAGCTATGTGAGATTGTGCGGAAACAACAAATTATTAACGCTAGCAATCCCACAGAGTGTGCGCGCCTTATTGCCGTGGGAGAGTGGGAATCTGGTCTTTGGTTGCAGGCTCTCCCTTCACAACATTTAGGCACCCTCATTGATTCTACTGCGTTCAGATTGGCCGTATCTCTTAGGTTAGGCATCCAATGCGTTGCGCCACATAACTGTCATTGTGGTTCTAAAGTTGATAGTTTTGGCCACCACGGACTTTCCTGTTACAGAAGTGCAGGCAGAATATCGCGGCATGCCACTCTTAATGACGTAGTTCGTCGGACACTTGTCACCGCCGGTGTACCATCCATTTTGGAGCCAAATGGATTGATGCGTGACGATGGCAAGAGACCTGATGGGATGACGCTTATACCTTGGACCATGGGACGGCCCTTGGTATGGGATGTCACATGCGTTGACACCCTAGCGCCATCGCATATTCCGGGGACTGCGAAAAGTGCTGGCAGCGCTGCGGATTCTGCTGAATCCCTCAAGCGGCGCAAATATAGTCAGCTCGATTCGAGTTACATGTTTGTGCCGCTTGGGGTGGAAACTTTTGGTCCGTGGGGCACGGAATTTAAATCTTTTTACAAAGAATTGTCCCGGCGTCTCCTAAATTTAACCGGTGATAAGAAGGCTGGTTATTACTTCGCTCAGCGAATTAGCATTGCCATTCAACGTGGCAATGCTACCAGCCTTCTTGGCGCCGTACCCGATGACAGCGATCTGGCGCAAATGCCTTTGTTGTAATTTTAGTTATTTAATTTATTTGTATTATTTAATTCAGTGTTTTTTTTTATGTATAAGTTATTGAAATTAAACTAAAGTTGTATTCAAAGTATTAAATAAATTCATACAATCTCTTTTGTTTATTATTAAAGTCACTGAGAAAGAAAGAAACTGAGAATCCTACTAATATTATAAACGTGAAAGTTTGTAAGTATGGATGGATGGATGGATGGATGGATGGATGTTTGTTACTCTTTCACGTAAAAACGACTGAATGGATTTTAATGAAACTTTATAATAATATAGCTTATACATCAGAATAACACATAGGCTACAATTTATAAAGATATTGTGTGTAAATTTATAGCGATATTAAGTTAAATTTTAATTTCTAATTGTCAAATTTTCAGCCATATTTAAATATAGACAACATAAAGTTTCGCTGTCAGTTGCGCTTTGTTATACCACGTAGGTATTATATCACATTCTACGGGAACGGGATAAAAATCTTAGGTATCCTATGTCCGACTTTCTTTTAAATATATAGATGTTGGACAATTCACAAAATCATACTTAATATTATAAACGTGAAAGTGTAAATGTGTGTAATCCCGTTCCGTGATATAAAACATAGTTTATCAAAATGCAACTGCTGGAATAACAAAACTTCACCGACAGCTAAACGCTATGTTGTCTATAGTTTGACAAATTTGACAATTAGAAATTTTGAAGTTCACCGGTTGATGTATTTCTTTCGAGTAAATATTAGCTTATTGTGCCGAACAATGAAGAAGAACTAAATAATGCACGTGAAGATCACCGCATTAGTATGGCTTGAATCCGTGCTTCTCAATCACAAGAGCAAATCGAGGCAGCCCGTGAAACGGATCGGTTGGGAATGCAAAATCGTCGAGCAAATTTAAGAGATCAACAACTAGATAATTTTCGAGACACAAGAATAAATTTATAAAGTAGGTACTACATCATTTGGATCGAGCAACGTTTCGATACGGTGGCAGCAATAATTACTGCTTGCATACTTGCGTCCGCATTGGACCTATAGATGCCATGTAATATTACAAACACTCCTCAGCGGCTAAAGTTTTATCAAAATGGAAAATCGTCATCTGGGACGAATGTACAATAGCGTATACACGTGCATTGGAAGCACTTATCCGATCCGACCGAACACCTACGCAAGGACTCGAGATGTTTTGGAGGCGCAATGATTTTACTGTCTGGCTATTTCTGCCAAACACTGCCTCTAATTCCAAGATCGACTGCTGCCGCCGAAATAAGCGCTTGCCTCAAATCATCGAAATATGTGGATTGATTTTATTTTCTCAGAATTTCTGTTCATCGAAGTACGAACTCACAAACACAAAAATAATGAATGGTTGCCTAAGCGAGCTGTTTTGGCGGCTAAGAATAAATATGTAGATGACATAAAGTAACTAACATAATTCAGAATGAAATCATTGGTACACTGCATTAATTCAAATATAATGACTGTGTAAAAAAAGAAAAAAAAATATAAACCAAAACCACCAAACCTGTGCAACGGAACGCGTTTGGTGGTAAGTGAATTGATGAACAATGGAATATACTCAAAGTAAAGTTGGAAGGTGAGGAAATTCTCATCCGAGGATCCCAACGATATCAACTGATATACCGTTTTAGTTTTAATGATTTCCGATCCGTCGTGCATTCGCCGTGACCATTAATAAATCACAGGGCCAATCCTGGAAAGTTTGTGGCCTAAATCTAGAAAATTCATGTATTTCCCAAGATCAATTATATGTGGCATGTTCCGGGTCAGAAGACCATCTGCGTTATTTGTTCATGCGCCTGATAATAAACCGAAAAATGTCGTCTGTCACAAGGTGATTCACTGAAAAGTGCAGTTACTAAAATAGATTGGCAATAAAGTATAATTAAAATCATAGATGTTTTATTTATATTTATCCTGATTAAAAATTGAAGTTAATAATATAAAATATCTGCTCATTTATTGCCTATAAGGCGAAACAAAGTTCGCCGGGTCAGCTAGTAGAACTATAAATTTAAAGAGCTACTAGCTGACCCCGCAAACGTTGTTTTGCCATGTAGTTAAAAAGGGGTTGATCGTAGGGGGGTGAAAAATGTGGGTTGTATGTATTTTTGTATTCATTTGTATCATAACATAATAACAAAAAAATTGACCAAGAAGTAAAAATAAAATATTGGGACGTACCACCCTTAACACTTAGTGGTGTAAAAGTTAGTTATCAACCTATTATCAAACCTACTGAATATATATATGAAATTTCATCAAAATCGGTCAAGACGTTTCGTAGGAGTATAAACACTAAAACAGTGACACAAGAATTTTATATACAGTAAAACCTCGATAAGTTAAAGTCCAAGGGAAACACAAAATACTTTGAATTATAGAGGTTTTAAGTTATCAAGGTTCTATGTTAATTTTCTGTTTGGACTCATTTTAAGCCAGGTTTATCACACAGTAGGTAAAACGATGTTTCCAGGACAATGCTAAAAAACTTATGATCCAAGTAAGCCGTTAAGGCTAACCGCCGCAAAGTTTTAAAGAGTTTCGAAGAAGCAAACAATACGTGTCATTCTTATTGCTTACGTTAACAATATAACTAGTGAACACGTTCAAGCAATAATTTACCAAAACCATTTGTTTTGCACACCCTTTCAAAATGACTCATTGACAAAAATAGTTATGTTATAGAGGTTATGGAAACCTTTCTTTAAGTTACTGAGGGCCAATACAGAGTATTCTTACTTGAGTTTGAGGGCCAATACAGAGTAGTCGAAACCGTTTTACGCGATTTGTCTTTTATAAAAGACAAATTTGAAAACATTGGACTTAAATTAAATTTTTCTAAATGTGAACTATTTTTGAACAAAACCTATTCAAACCCAAATTTGATACACCAAAGCTTCGACAATTTGGCGCCTAGCATAAAAATTTTGAGTAGAGATTCGCTTTACCTTTTAGGTTCCCCTATTTTTGAAGAATCAGTCCCGTCTTTCGTAGCGGAAAAAATTAAAAAATATTACGATTTTTCGGAACGTCTATTAGAAATTAATACACATATGGCCTTTTTTATCATTAGATATTGTCTATTTGTCCCTCAATTTACATACAGTTTGAGATGTAGTCTTCTTTGGAAGTTCCCTGATCTTTTACAAAAATTAGACAATATTATTAGGCAAACTTTAACTAAAACTCTGAACCTCCAATTCTCTGATGATTCGTGGTGCCAGTCCACATTACCAATAAGATTTGGAGGTTTGGGAGTCAGAAAATTGTCCAACGTAGCGCTCCCAGCATTCTCTTTCCGCCTATGCTATATCCTACCTGGAAGAAGGTAAAAATGCTTGGAAACAGCTTTGCCCAAATAATAGCCAGCCATCAATACCATCCTCCCAGCGGGAATGGGACGTGCAGCTATGTGAGATTGTGCGGAAACAACAAATTATTAACGCTAGCAATCCCACAGAGTGTGCGCGCCTTATTGCCGTGGGAGAGTGGGAATCTGGTCTTTGGTTGCAGGCTCTCCCTTCACAACATTTAGGCACCCTCATTGATTCTACTGCGTTCAGATTGGCCGTATCTCTTAGGTTAGGCATCCAATGCGTTGCGCCACATAACTGTCATTGTGGTTCTAAAGTTGATAGTTTTGGCCACCACGGACTTTCCTGTTACAGAAGTGCAGGCAGAATATCGCGGCATGCCACTCTTAATGACGTAGTTCGTCGGACTCTTGTCACCGCCGGTGTACCATCCATTTTGGAGCCAAATGGATTGATGCGTGACGATGGCAAGAGACCTGATGGGATGACGCTTATACCTTGGACCATGGGACGGCCCTTGGTATGGGATGTCACATGCGTTGACACCCTAGCGCCATCGCATATTCCGGGGACTGCGAAAAGTGCTGGCAGCGCTGCGGATTCTGCTGAATCCCTCAAGCGGCGCAAATATAGTCAGCTCGATTCGAGTTACATGTTTGTGCCGCTTGGGGTGGAAACTTTTGGTCCGTGGGGCACGGAATTTAAATCTTTTTACAAAGAATTGTCCCGGCGTCTCCTAAATTTAACCGGTGATAAGAAGGCTGGTTATTACTTCGCTCAGCGAATTAGCATTGCCATTCAACGTGGCAATGCTACCAGCCTTCTTGGCGCCGTACCCGATGACAGCGATCTGGCGCAAATGCCTTTGTTGTAATTTTAGTTATTTAATTTATTTGTATTATTTAATTCAGTGTTTTTTTTTATGTATAAGTTATTGAAATTAAACTAAAGTTGTATTCAAAGTATTAAATAAATTCATACAATCTCTTTTGTTTATTATTAAAGTCACTGAGAAAGAAAGAAACTGAGAATCCTACTAATATTATAAACGTGAAAGTTTGTAAGTATGGATGGATGGATGGATGGATGGATGGATGTTTGTTACTCTTTCACGTAAAAACGACTGAATGGATTTTAATGAAACTTTATAATAATATAGCTTATACATCAGAATAACACATAGGCTACAATTTATAAAGATATTGTGTGTAAATTTATAGCGATATTAAGTTAAATTTTAATTTCTAATTGTCAAATTTTCAGCCATATTTAAATATAGACAACATAAAGTTTCGCTGTCAGTTGCGCTTTGTTATACCACGTAGGTATTATATCACATTCTACGGGAACGGGATAAAAATCTTAGGTATCCTATGTCCGACTTTCTTTTAAATATATAGATGTTGGACAATTCACAAAATCATACTTAATATTATAAACGTGAAAGTGTAAATGTGTGTAATCCCGTTCCGTGATATAAAACATAGTTTATCAAAATGCAACTGCTGGAATAACAAAACTTCACCGACAGCTAAACGCTATGTTGTCTATAGTTTGACAAATTTGACAATTAGAAATTTTGAAGTTCACCGGTTGATGTATTTCTTTCGAGTAAATATTAGCTTATTGTGCCGAACAATGAAGAAGAACTAAATAATGCACGTGAAGATCACCGCATTAGTATGGCTTGAATCCGTGCTTCTCAATCACAAGAGCAAATCGAGGCAGCCCGTGAAACGGATCGGTTGGGAATGCAAAATCGTCGAGCAAATTTAAGAGATCAACAACTAGATAATTTTCGAGACACAAGAATAAATTTATAAAGTAGGTACTACATCATTTGGATCGAGCAACGTTTCGATACGGTGGCAGCAATAATTACTGCTTGCATACTTGCGTCCGCATTGGACCTATAGATGCCATGTAATATTACAAACACTCCTCAGCGGCTAAAGTTTTATCAAAATGGAAAATCGTCATCTGGGACGAATGTACAATAGCGTATACACGTGCATTGGAAGCACTTATCCGATCCGACCGAACACCTACGCAAGGACTCGAGATGTTTTGGAGGCGCAATGATTTTACTGTCTGGCTATTTCTGCCAAACACTGCCTCTAATTCCAAGATCGACTGCTGCCGCCGAAATAAGCGCTTGCCTCAAATCATCGAAATATGTGGATTGATTTTATTTTCTCAGAATTTCTGTTCATCGAAGTACGAACTCACAAACACAAAAATAATGAATGGTTGCCTAAGCGAGCTGTTTTGGCGGCTAAGAATAAATATGTAGATGACATAAAGTAACTAACATAATTCAGAATGAAATCATTGGTACACTGCATTAATTCAAATATAATGACTGTGTAAAAAAAGAAAAAAAAATATAAACCAAAACCACCAAACCTGTGCAACGGAACGCGTTTGGTGGTAAGTGAATTGATGAACAATGGAATATACTCAAAGTAAAGTTGGAAGGTGAGGAAATTCTCATCCGAGGATCCCAACGATATCAACTGATATACCGTTTTAGTTTTAATGATTTCCGATCCGTCGTGCATTCGCCGTGACCATTAATAAATCACAGGGCCAATCCTGGAAAGTTTGTGGCCTAAATCTAGAAAATTCATGTATTTCCCAAGATCAATTATATGTGGCATGTTCCGGGTCAGAAGACCATCTGCGTTATTTGTTCATGCGCCTGATAATAAACCGAAAAATGTCGTCTGTCACAAGGTGATTCACTGAAAAGTGCAGTTACTAAAATAGATTGGCAATAAAGTATAATTAAAATCATAGATGTTTTATTTATATTTATCCTGATTAAAAATTGAAGTTAATAATATAAAATATCTGCTCATTTATTGCCTATAAGGCGAAACAAAGTTCGCCGGGTCAGCTAGTAGAACTATAAATTTAAAGAGCTACTAGCTGACCCCGCAAACGTTGTTTTGCCATGTAGTTAAAAAGGGGTTGATCGTAGGGGGGTGAAAAATGTGGG
Source organism: Clostera curtula (assembly GCA_905475355.2). Classification (NCBI taxonomy): domain Eukaryota; kingdom Metazoa; phylum Arthropoda; class Insecta; order Lepidoptera; family Notodontidae; genus Clostera; species Clostera curtula. Next base: position 7,630,226 of record FR997822.1, on the reverse strand, counting down.
TTGTATGTATTTTTGTATTCATTTGTATCATAACATAATAACAAAAAAATTGACCAAGAAGTAAAAATAAAATATTGGGACGTACCACCCTTAACACTTAGTGGTGTAAAAGTTAGTTATCAACCTATTATCAAACCTACTGAATATATATATGAAATTTCATCAAAATCGGTCAAGACGTTTCGTAGGAGTATAAACACTAAAACAGTGACACAAGAATTTTATATACAGTAAAACCTCGATAAGTTAAAGTCCAAGGGAAACACAAAATACTTTGAATTATAGAGGTTTTAAGTTATCAAGGTTCTATGTTAATTTTCTGTTTGGACTCATTTTAAGCCAGGTTTATCACACAGTAGGTAAAACGATGTTTCCAGGACAATGCTAAAAAACTTATGATCCAAGTAAGCCGTTAAGGCTAACCGCCGCAAAGTTTTAAAGAGTTTCGAAGAAGCAAACAATACGTGTCATTCTTATTGCTTACGTTAACAATATAACTAGTGAACACGTTCAAGCAATAATTTACCAAAACCATTTGTTTTGCACACCCTTTCAAAATGACTCATTGACAAAAATAGTTATGTTATAGAGGTTATGGAAACCTTTCTTTAAGTTACTGAGGGCCAATACAGAGTATTCTTACTTGAGTTTGAGGGCCAATACAGAGTATTCTTACTTGAGTTATAGAGGTTTTGGGCTCTGATGGAAAGGGAACATTTATTTTTTTAAGTTGAAGAGGTTTTTAAATTACCGAGGTTTGAGTTATCGAGGTTCTACTGTATTAGATAATTTAAATTATTTATTACGAATTTCGACAGCTGGGCTGGGTAGCGGTAGTTAGCCAAATAGGGTAAGCCTGGTGCCGAACCCAGTAGAATTCAGAAAAACGCAAGGAATATAGAATTAATACATAAAAATATTTCTTACTTCCACGATCATAGATCCTCGGTATCAGGGCTGCAAAAAAAAAGCCGCATATAAGCCAGTGAGCCATTCGAAATTGAGCCTTACACTAAAGATGGCAAGTGCAAATAGCGTTTTCAGATCGAGGTATTTGTAACCTATCTAAATTAAGCACACTGATTAAAAAACGGATGAATCTCTCTGGAAAGTGAATATTTTTTTATATATGTCTAGCTGCCACGGCAAACTTCGTACCGCCTCAGAATCAATAAATATAAACCGTTTAAACCTTCCCTAGACTTACACAAATATTTCAAGACCAAAATTAGCCAAATCGCCCCAGCCGTTCTCGAGTTATACCGAGACTAACGAAAAGCAATTCATTTTTATATCTAAGAAGAAGAATAATGATGACGATTTATTTATATTTTACTAGCGACCCGCCCCGGCTTCGCACGGTGCAATTATATTATAACTATAAACCTTCCTCTTGAATTACTCTATATATTAAAAAAACCGCTTCAAAATCCGTTGCGTAGTTTTAAACATTTAAGCATACATAGGGACGGACAGACGACAGCGACTTTATTTTATACTATGTAGTGATTTTGATCAATAACTTTTTTATAACAAGTTTTCCTTCTTTTGCGGCTGGGTAATCTGCCTCTTGCCTTCCATATGTCGCCTCTTACGACACCCTCAGGATGGTATGGGTTGGTGACATTTTGTATTCTAAATCTAAAAAAGAGTCGAAATACAAGTGCAAACTAAATTACTAAACAGTTTCATATCATACGTTGTGATTTAACTGAACTGCACCTACTTTGCAACCCACACATACACACCGCCACGTAATTATAGGCTGAAATACAAGTCCAGCTACTTAACTACTCATCAGTGGGTCACTTGTGGGCTGCTTAAATGTAGTTTATTTTTATTGTACACGAAAAACTTACAAAGGTCTGCAGGGGCTGCTTGGTATTCTGAAAAAATACAATTTGATTATGTATTGTTTATATGTATATGTCGTGGATTGATGGATTATGGCGCGATAGACAGCGCCATCTTAGGATCATTTTAGTGAACTAATTAATTGTTACTGGAGCGGTGGAGCGAGTATAAAAGGAACCTCTCAGTGGTCTCGGCACGCATTTCCACCGGATGCGTCGCGGTGCACGGACCACCGTCTCTCGACAGCCAGTACTGCCCGGTTATTGAACGTGGAACTTTTTCACAGACAACTAGTCCAGTCTTTATTGTGGTGGACAGCCTGCGTCGGAAGGTCTTGGCTCACGGTGGGTGCCGACGCACGTGTTTGTTTCCGTAGGAAGTTGTTAGTAAAAGAAAAATAAAGAGTACCCAAGTCAGTGCCCACATCCATCTTAAACTATGTCAGATCATGATGAAGACCCGATGCTTCGCAGCTCAGCCCCTCCATGGGTTTTTGCGTGAGTAACGAGAGGCGTGTGGAAGTTTGCTATGTCAGCAATCCCAGTGGTTCGCTGATGAACACTACCGAATGCTCTCCCATCAAATACTGTATTGCGTCCATTGCGTTAAATGTACTTCGTACTAGAGAAGACGCCTCAACTCGGTTGGTTGTAACACGCGTTAGAGTGCGCGCACTCCAACTCATTTAGTCTGTGACAAGCGCTTGCTGCAACGTGACACGTTTGAGTAATATGTTTTGTTTTTTTAAACTATGCCTTCGTCTGTATTGAGACACCGTTCAAACAATTCGAGAAATACAAGTAAAAGTCAAGGAGTAACATTTCAACATTATTATCTATAAAACACGCTTAATTTAGTCATATTTTATCAATTTATCGTAACTCTTGACGAGCGACGCCTCACTGCAGCGGCCATGTTTATTTGAATATCGGTTTAAAGATATTTATTTCTCATTAAGACAATCTGTCACTTACATGAGAATAATTAATTATGGTAACAATAATGGCCCGGTGTGGGTAGTTTAAAATTCACAAACAAAAAAGAAAAAATCGACGGGTGATGCGAGCTTGGCACATTTACTTAAGGTGGTGGTCCAAGTTACTAGCGGCTTTAAAAAAATGATTCGTTATTCAAAATATAAATAAAATAGTTTGTTTTTGAAAATACCAAGAGTAGTCGCTGCCTTGATGTCTTTTGAAAGTTTGTTGTACAATTGTGCTTCCGCATATATTAAATTATTTTTTCTATAGTTGGTCCTTATGCCAGGTAGTGCGAGGTGGCTGGCGCGACGACTGCTGTATTTTTGCACTTTTGTTGAAAAAGTAATGTTGGAATGGATGAGTTAATGTACTATTTTGTAAATAAGTATGCATGTGTTATATGTATAAAGTTGTTGTATGTTCATGAGTTTTGTGTTTTTGTATATAATTTTAGATGGTGTTAGGTAATCGTAACGATGGAGGATAACGTTTAATTATTTTGTTATGAAGGATTTGAATTGGTTTTAAGTTACTTTTAGCTGCACTGCCCCATACTTCTACTAGTTATAGTAAATGAGGTTTAACTAGCGAGTTATAAATTAGAAGGCGAGCGTTTTGTGGAATGCATCTAGAAATGTTGTGCAATGATCCTATGAAAGACGAGAGCTTATTTGCTATGTGCTGTATTAGCTTTCTACGATAATTTATTGTCCAGTAGTTATCCAAGGCACTTACCTTGATTTTTTATTTTGCAAAACTTGTCCTTTTATATGCTGGTTATTGTAGTTAGGCAACTTTTTATTTTTAGCGCTAAATATTATATATGCGGTTTTGGAAGTGTTTATAGTTAGGAGATTATATTGAAACTATTTATGTAGAATATTTAGGTCATTTTGAGCATGTTGAACAATCTCTGTGAGATGTTGTCCAACGTAAAAAAGACAAGTATCATCTGCATAGAGGGTTAGTTGGCCCTGTAAACCTGCTTGATAGATATTGTTTACGTAAACTAAGAATAACAGGGGCCCGAGAATTGAGCCCTGTAGTACAAAGTGCGCCGCAACCTGTAACATGTGGTATGTTACAGGTTGCGGCGCACTTTGTTGGTTTCCAAGTTTCACAACCTGTAACCTGCCCGATAAATAGGACTTTAACGTTTTATACGCAGATCCAGTAATACCAATGCTCTCCAGCTTCTTTAATAATAAGGAATGACTAACGGTATCGAAAGCTTTTTTTAAATCTATAAAGATTCCGAGAGCTGTCTGTTTTTGATCTATTTTGGTTTTAATTGTTGTTATTAAATCTATAGTTGCACTAAGTGTATTTGATCTTGGGCGAAATCCGTATTGATGGTTATATATGAAATTAATTTTAGTTAAATATTTTTCAAGTCTATCGTATATAACTTAGGCAGCACTGACACTGGGCGGTAATTTCCGGGATCTGATTTTATTTCAGCTTTGTATATGGGTGTTACCCTAGCAGTCTTCAGATAGTCAGGGAAGACGCCTTCGGTTAGTAGTTTATTTAAACAATTGGTTAAGTTTGGAACGATTAGATTTTTAATGCATTTGACTGCCTTGGTACTGACACAGTCGATACCGACGCTGGTGTTAGAGTCTAGATTGTCGATAATCTTTGATACCTCGCTTACAGTTACAGTGCATGGATAGAAATCAGAAAATAAATTCCGTTCCTTAGATGAGTTGGGTGTAAGCAATGTGTAAGTATTATTATTGTGAAACTGTGATGGAATTTTACTGGCTAATTGTGTTCCTATGTTGGCAAAAAAGATGTTAAAGGTTTCACAAATTTGTAGGGAATCTGCAATGATGTTACAATTAAAAGGTGTAGATACGTTACCTGTACAACATTCGATCTATAAAAATGGCAAGCCAACGCACACTTAATTAACTTAATATGCAATATGCACACTGCTTTAGATGAGTCGTGAAAGTAGGATGGTATGATTTGATAATCACGTGCTAAATAGAGACAAATATAATTTGTTGTGATGCGTCGTCACATGCACTAGAAACAATATAGATTAATTAAATCAGACATAACATTTTGCCCTATCAAGTTTTATGCCTAAAAATATTTTGTAAAAACATTTTGTCTCGTTAAGTAAACATATTATGTTAGAACATTTTCAGTGTTGTTCCCATAGTAAAAGTGGTTTATAATCATGAGTACTCCACCTTCTGAGATCTATGTAAATTAAAAATTGCCCTGTATTAATAGTTTATTAATTACTCAAGTAACACAGCTCAAAAAGAAAATTAATTTAAATAAAATAAATAAAACAATTTAATTTAAATAACAACTGCATTACAAAAAATAACATCACCTTATAACCTTACCTTTGTACCTATTCCGTTAGGCAGCTCACATGTCTGTTTCTCTATAGTCTGTGATGCGTAATGACATCTATCTCTTTTGCACTTGGTAATGAGGATACTTTTGTTCCACTCATTGATTTTTACCGCCATATTTTACGAATAACATTTTTAATCTGTAAAAAATAACTATTAATTATATTACGGAAATAGTGATAGTTACGAATAATAAGTGATTCCTTGACTTTTAGAAGTTTTGTTAGAGTAGTTTGTGCAATATCTCATAACACACGACGGCATTTTTAATTGTTATAAAGCACTTTTTACACACGGCTCTTGACGTGCATTTGTTGACGCCAGCGACGCAACACTGAGGTCAAGTTTGCTAATTAGCCTACTTTTAACGTGCCGCTTGCTGACCGCTTATAACCCATCTACACCTTTTTACTTCTAACATCATTGGGAATCTGTAACAACTAAACCACTTTCAGTTATTAACTTGGGGGAGCACAACTGTTTACAATTCTATTATTCGAGAGTGTGTTGATTAAATTCTAAATTTTTTTGGGTTTACTTGCTGACTTCAAAAATTCTTCATATAAATATTTGTTCTTAGTGTTTCTTATTGTTTTTGCCAGTTTATCTCTATTTTCTTTAAAATTTTCTTCCAGTGTTTCGTTTTGAAGATCCTGTTTTATATCACTCCAAGGTTGATTTCTTTCATTTATCTCTGTTATGATTTGTTTGTTTATCCATTCTTTCTGTGGTTGATTAACTATTTTGTATTTTGTTGTTTTATTCTCCGAAATAATTTTATTAATGAATTCATTATAAAGAAGTTAAGTCATTGTGTTCATTTTTTAATTTGGTTGTTTCAAGTGTTTTATACAATTTCATATACACTCGAGAGCAATGAATCCGGGTCACTTAAAGAATCCTAAAAATCTCGGAGACTAAAAATGGTAGGTTAATGCAATAAATCGTATTTAATAGACAATGTAAGACTCCTTAAATGAAGGTATTAAAACTTCTTAGTTATTGTAAAGTTATATCATAAAAAAATCAAACTTGAAAAAGGGCCACTTTCGAAGATGGATCTACGAAATTACAGCATTTGGTTTTGCTTTTGTTTGTAATTTGTCATTTATGTGGGTACATAAACCATGTTGATAGTACTCTATATTCATTATTCAAGCTGAAATTATGTCGATTACGCCTGTAGAATGCACCAGAATACTTACAATGCTGGAAACCGGCCGGAGTCAGCGCGATACAGACAGGACTGTCGGTGTGTCGCTGTCAACAGTACAAAGAGTTCTCCGACGTTACGAAGAAACTGGTTCTAACCTACGCAGACCAGGAACGGGCAGAACCAGGTGTACCACAGCACGAGAAGACCGATACTTGGTGAACACCATGCTTCGAAATCGCTTTCTCACAGGAACTGAACTCACAAATCAGTTTCGACGCCTCGGAGGAAGTAACCCAAGTGCATGGACAGTAAGACGTCGGCTTGCTGAATCTAACTTAAAACCCCTTAGACCTGCAAACGGCCCTAAACTGGAGCGTGGGCATCGTATTTCAAGACTAAGATATGCCCAGAGCCACGTAAATTGGAGTATTGAAGATTGGTCAAAAGTTATGTTCTCCCACGAATCAAAATTTATGCTCTATAAGCACGATGGAAGACACAGAGTGTATCGAAGACCAGGGGAAAGATTCAAGCAAGCATGCATCGAAGAAAAAGTAGCCTACGGTGGTGGGTCTGTACTTGTGTGGGCCGGAATTTCTTCTGAAAGTCGCACAGAGCTGGTGATCATAGAAAACGGCTCTTTAACTAGCGTAAGATATGTGGAAGAAATCCTCAATGATCACGTTGGTCCATTTATGGTCAATTTAGGTGAGGATGCTATATTTATGCATGACAATGCCCGACCTCATACAGGTAGGATTGTGAATGACTACCTTCAAGAGATGAACATTACTCGTATGGAGTGGCCAGCGCGCAGCCCGGATATCAACCCGATCGAGCATGCTTGGGACGAGCTAGGCAGATGCGTAAAACAACGAAACCCTCCCCCAATCACGCTTCGTGAGCTCAAAATTGCTCTCACAGAGGAATGGGAGAATATTCCCCAAAATCGTATAAGGAACTTGGTGTACAGCATGCCAAACCGCGTAAACGCAGTAATGGAAGCACGAGGAGGCAATACGAAATATTAAAATTCAAGAAAATCGTAATAAAGTTCAAAAATTTCATGTTTCCTATTTTTGTTTTAAGGAGTGATCAGGAGTTTTTTTCTTTATGTAATTTTGTGTTAATAAAATGTATGGTGACTCATATTTTTTTTACTTTCCTTTAAGGAGTATTACATTGTCTATTAAATACAATTTATTGCATTAAGCTACCATTTTTAGTTTCCGAGATTTTTAACATTCTTTAAGTGACCCGGATTCATTGCTCTCGAGTGTAGTTAATGACTTCGTATTGAACCTTTTGTTTTTGTGGTGGTGTTCCGTTGTTTCCGTTGTTAGCTCATGCTTTAAATCATTATGTACATAGATTGAAACACCACCACCAGTAGCACCAGGTCTAATATTATAATAGTGGGTGTCATTTTGCATTTGATACTTCTGTGCCTGCTCATTTGTTCTAATCCATGTTTCAGTTAATAGTATAATGTGTATTTTTTGTTTAATGGATGGATTATACAGTTAAGCTCATCAAATTTATTAGGCGTACAAATACTTCTGATATTAACGTAGAAAAACTTAAGGCTGCATTTACTGGTAAGCACATCTTGATAATTACTAAGAAACTGGTAGGTTATACTTTCTGTGATTTGTGATATGGTTAGTTTTTTGGCTCTCCATTTTTTTAAATATTCGTTGTCCCTCTTATGTATCTTATTGTAATGTCATTTTCCCCATTTGCATTTCTGTGCTGCAGTTCATTTTTTAGTTCTTTCATAAAGTTTTGCTGCGTTGGAGTCTGGTCTGAGTAGATTTTTATACCACTTTGCAGTTTGTCCCTGTTGCGGAGTAGCAGTTTAGCCGTTTGTGGAGTATCAAAGCACACTTTGATACTACGATCTTTTCTCGGATCATATTTTCCAAGTCTAAACACTCTGTTAGGCTTTGGGCAGTCCTCTAATAAGGTGTTAATGACATTAGTTATTGCGATCTGATCGGCACCAGGTGGGTTGTTAGTTTTTTGCTCTGGTACTCCCACCACAATGATATTTTTCTCTCTCCGTGTACGGTCATATCAATATCAAAGAGTAATCTGCATTTGAATGCGCAAAGTTGACACTATCGACGTCAAATAATTATGGACAATAAAATATTAGTAGGGTTTACTGCGAAACCAATCAAGTTAGTTTTGAGATATTGCGTTTAAAAGTTTATGACTAATGCAATGAGTTTTGAATTATTGCGTATTTTTAAGATAATATCTAATACAAATGCTATAGTTTTAGTAGGCCTTGTATCCAGTATATTTTAGTAATTAGGGTATTATGTAAAATATTTTATGTTTGTTTGTATTTTTCATTATTTATCTCGTCAACCATACCATAAATTTTGTGTTGAACTAAAGTTTTTCTTTTTCAAGTAATTCGTTTTTGCTCAAAATGTAGATTAGCAAGTTTCCGCAGAGTTTATCTCGATATAATCACGTTAACAATATACATTTTACTATTATTTGGATTTTTAGATTTCCTCAGGCATGTCATGAAACTAGATTTATACCCTGAAGCAAGCTGAAAGAAGTATTTACACATTTGAATCAATACTCACTGGATCAGCCATCAACATTCAATCACAGAATACATTTAATTCGAGCCGTAATAAATCAGTACACAAAAATTAGATTGCTTCACGAAGCATATAACTGTGGATTACTTTACCAAACGGCAGAAACGAACTAAACTTATATTACATAAAGGAAATTAAAATATTTTTACAGTATAAAACTTTCTTTATTTATTCCCTACTAGTGGTCCTCCCCGGCTTCGCCCGTGCTAAACGGGGTTGTATTATACATATAAACCTTCCTCGTGAACCACTCTATCTAATTAAAAAAACCGCTTCAAAATCCGTTGCGTAGTTTTAAAGATTTAAGCATACATAGGGACGGACAGAAAACATTGACTTTGTTTTATACTTTGTAGTGATGTAGTAGGGAATGTAGTCACACAGTAACAAGTAGGCAGAATAATAAAATAAAGTCGCGTCTGCGCGTATTGATTTTATCTATTAAAACATCACACCCCCCGCTTGCCCCGCTGTCATCAAGTTATGCGATACCTTTTGTTTGAAATAGCTACTCCAGTACATTTAACTCAATGGTTGCGTCAAAGCTTAGTGGAAAGCGCGTAATTAACATTGTCAGTTTGACAGGTATCGGTCATGGTAGTCTTTAGGCTGTCTGCGTCGGAAGGTTTCATCAAATTGATTGACCGATTTTCATCAAACATGTCTAAACACTCGCAAAACACAAAAGAAACAAAATTGAAATCGGTTTATCCGTTCGCGAGCTACGTCAAACTTATAACACCTCTTATCTGCGTCGGGGATTAAAATATTTCTTACCGTTCATAGCTTCTGCAAAGGAAATTCGTAAATATGGCAGTGAGTCATTCGAAATTCAGCCTTAGTATAATAAAGATGGCAAGGGTAAATTTTCAGGTCGAATTACTTGTAACCTATCTTAATTGAGTTCATTGAGAAATATACTTATGGAGGATATTCAAGCTATTTCTTTTTTTAATGGTACTTCTGCACGTGCTTGCAGCCTGACCACGGGGGCTGTGTATTGTTATTACATGTATTTCACGAACACAAATGACACCCAGACCAAAACAAAGTGCCTCCGATGTACACAAAGACACTCGCCCGACCCCGGATTCGAACCGGGGACTCCGTGATGCAAAGGTGATCTGACCCCTAGACCAACGAGAACATGGTGTGATTATATAACTAATTGGTTAGCAAGACATTTGTTTCTTACGTCCAAGGTCGGTCACGCCAGCAGGACCTGAAAGCAAATATAGATACATATTTTATATATGTGAAAGTCTGTATGTGTGTATGTCTGGATGGATCTTTGCTAATCTTTCACACAAAAGCTCCTGACTGGATTTTAGTGAGAAATTACAAGAATAGGTATGTCCGTGTGGTGACGGATTTAGAATACATAGTGTCACCACCCCATTCCATTCTGAGGTTGTCATAAGAGCCGGCAAAAAGAAAGGACAAGGCCGATAACCTAGCCACAAGATAAGGAAATTTGAAACGAAACCCTGTGCCAACCTGTCTGGCCAGCTTGGCACAGTAGGCTAATTACCCTCCATGTATTTGGGGGAGGCCCGACTCAGCAGTGGATGGTTAAGGGCTGAATGTCGTTACCGCCTACCGGCATGGGAGACCCTAAGCCGGTGTGGCCCCAACGGCTCCTAAAGGCACGCAAGCCCCCTAACTAACACAACACAACAAGGTGGCAGCACGGTCGAGGGGGTGATATGCAACCCTCTGCCAACCCGTTTGGCCAGCGTGCATCAGGAGGCTACTTACCCTCCATCTACTTGGAGGGGGCTCGACTCAGCAATGGGCCATGAATGGGCTGGGTAGTAGGTAGAAGTAGTATACAATGCAAAGTAATATAGTTTACCACCAGTTCGGAACACAATCACTTCTGAGAAGAACTGGCAAGAAACTCAGGGCTTGTCATTCTTATTTTATTACTTTGAGGTCCTTTTTAGTAACGTAAATGTTTATTTTCCCAACCCAATCCGTATAACAAAACGTTCTATTGAACCCTGAATAAAAACGTCCTTGGCTTAGTGAGCCGACCAACCCCAAACAGCAGCACCTGTTCACAAGTATAACGCATGTGACAGCTACCGATGTCCTCAAACATATTAAAGGGAAGCGACCGACCCGTCACATGTCGCTACCGCTGCTCGGAGTATTTTAGTGAGCATCGTGCCAACTCCCAAAGCCCTAAAAGAGCTCGTAAATTCAGTTCCAGCATTGCAGTTTCAGATGCAAAAAAAAGATACATAGTAAAAAATGTGTTGTTAGAAATTTCATATCCATGCCAATTGCTATGTAAACTTCATCATCGCGATGTCGAATTTTGTTTATGGAATTGAAATTTGTTTGTTTATGTTCAGAGTAAATTAAATTGCTTTCTGAGCGCATTTCAGCTGTGTTCCCGTTCCGACCTGAATCTGACTAATTCTTTACATTATATAATTTTATTTTAAAATTATGCAAACATCTATATAATCAATTAAAAGAAAATTACACACACTACTTGACACACACACGCGTAAATGTATTACTCTTTTGTTTATTATTAAAGTTCACTCAAACTGAGAATAGAACTATATTTATAGAGCTCCTAGCACCCCGCAAACGTTGTTTTGCCATGTAATTAAATATGGGTTGATCGTAGGGGGGTGAAATTTTTTGTATTGTGTATCATAAAATAATAACAACAAAAAATTGACCGAACTATACAAAAAAAAATTTAGGTTGACCACCCTTATTACTTAGGGTGTAAAAGTTAGTTAAGTAATAGCCTATTCACATACCTACTGAATACACATATGAAATTTCATCAAAATCGGTCAAGCCCTTTCCGAGGAGTATAAATACTAAAACAGTCATTGACAAAGACAAGAATTTTTTAAATTAGTTAATTTAAATTAATTATTACGAGCCAGTGAGCCATTCGAAATTGAGCCTTACACTAAAGATGGCAAGAGCAAATAGCGTTTTCAGACCGAGGTATTTGTAACCTATCATAGTTGAGCACACTGAATAAAAAACGGATAAACCTCTCTGAAAAGTTAATATATTTTAAAAAAGGACTAGCTGACCCGGCAAACTTCGTACCGCCTCAGAATCAATAAATATAAACCTTTTTAACCTTCCCTCGACTCACACAAATATTTCAAGACCAAAATTTGCCAAATCGCTCCAGCCGTTCTCGAGTTTTAGCGAGACTAACGAACAGCAATTCATTTTTATATTTAAGAAGAAGAATAATGATGACGATTTATTTATAGTTATTTTATTTTCATCAATATCTTTTTATATCAAGTTTTCCTTCTTTTGCGGCTGGGTAATCTGCCTCTTGCGTTCCATATGTCGCCTCTTCCGACACCCTCAGGATGGTATGGGTTGGTGACATTTTGTTTTCTAAATCTAAAAAAGAGTCGAAATACAAGTGACTACTAAATTACTAAATAGTTTAATATCATACATTGTGATTTAACTGAACTGCACCTACTTTGCCACCCACACGTCATACACACCGCCACGAAATTATAGGCTGAAATACAAGTCCAGCTATTTAACTACACATCAGTGGGTCACTTGTGGGCTGCTTAAATGTAGTTTATTTTTATTGTACACGAAAAACTTACCACTGGCTGCATTGCCTGCTAGGTTTTCTGAAAATATACAATTTAATTATGTATTGTTTATACAGGGTTGATACGACATAGGGGCATTTTTTAACCGCCTATACTAGGTATCATTTCCAGGCTCTGTACCAAAAATCAATTAAATTGGTGCAAAAGTTTAGCAGCAAATGATTTTTTAAATTTTTGCCTCATTTGAACATGATGTATCTTTCCTAACAGATGTTTATGCCTTTTTTTTTTTTTTACGTCGGAGATCCTCATGGATACCCGGCCTTTGGGAAATGGGCGGGGTATGTGGGACTCCGGAGCGCGTATAGATGGTAAATTGCGCCCCGACCTACCCACTAAAACCGACGGCGATCCTTACCTGCCCATGCCAGGGCCACGGGATTCACTCCCATTGCAGAGAGCATGCTCCGTGTCCCTGGGGGCCTCGGCCCGCCTCATAGTGGAGCCCCATGCTCCGAGGCGGGCCCCTCCGATTATGAGGGGGGGGGCTGTATTGCCCTCCCCTATTCCACCGCTGGGAGGCGCGCGCGAATCGCAGCGCGCCTTCCTCCCGGGGCCTGTTTTGCGCAGGCGACGGACTTTCCCAGGTCAATCGCCCGCAGGCCCACTTACGGCGGACGGAGGTCAACCAGCGCCCTCCGACGCCTGTTGCGGCGCTGGCGGTTTGGGCGCTGGGAGGCCAACTCTCTGGCCCGTTCAGCCTCCTCCTTGGCTGTCATGACGACCTCACTGTCCGAATGAGGCCGTCTCCCTCCAAGCCCTCTCGCTCCGGACCATGGATCTAACGAGATCCGGCAGCGAGAGGCTCCCCACGACGCTGACAAGGTCGCGTCGCGGCCTGTCCCACGCACGGCACACCTCCAGGGTATGCTGCGCGGAGTCCTCAGCACCATCCGCGCAGTGGTGACACCCCGGGTTCTCCTCCCGGCCGATGCGGCACAGGTACTTTCCAAAACACCCGTGCCCGGACAAAACCTGCGTCAGCCGGAAGGAGAGTGCGCCATGCCTCCTCTCCAGCCATTCGTCCAATACGGGACGAATGGCTTCTACGATGGCATGCCCTGCACTAGGACTCGCCAGCCGTTCCATCCACTCCTGGCGGACCGTAGCACGCAGCTCGGTCCGTCGCTCCTCTACATCCCTAGGAAGGGGACGCCGTCCCTGCGCCACCTCTGCCGCTCGCCACTTGTACAGGGTGGCGAGGGCTTTAGCCTCGAGCTCCCACGGGGGCAGCCCAGCCAGGACGCCTGCTGCTTCGAAGGAGGTCGTGCGGTACCCCCTGATTACCCTGACGGCCATCACCTGCTGCGGTCTGCGCAGCAGGGCAACGTTACGGGCCGTCAGAGATTCCGCCCATATTGGTGACCCATATAGAGCCATCGACCGCACGACCCCTGTGTACAGCCTCCTACAGGAGACGTTCGGGCCCCCAAGGTTGGGCAGTAGCCGTGACAGTGCGGCCGCTGCGCCCATTAGTTTGGGGGCCAACCTTCGGAGGTGCTCCCTGAAGGTCCACCTACCGTCGAGCACCAGACCCAGGTATTTCATCGTGGGCTCTACGGCGATGCGAACGCCTCCGACCACAATGTGGGAGCCTGGAGGTGGCGCGTTCCGAGGCCTGTGGAAGAAGAGGGCCTCAGATTTGCCCAAAGCTACCTCCAGGCCCAGCTGCCGGATTCTGGCCACGACTTGGGCCACGCCCGCAGTGGCCAGTATTTGTGCGTCCCTGTGTGAATTGCCACGCGCGGTTACCAGGGTGTCGTCGGCGTAGCATACCACGCCAACATTAGGGAGGAGCCCGCCCCGTAGCACCCAGTCGTAACCTATGTTCCACAGGGTCGGACCCAGAACCGACCCCTGTGGAACTCCGCATGACACAGCCCGCCTGTCCCAACCACTCTGGACCGGGTAGACCACGGAAAGGTACGCGCCTATAACACGGCGGAGGTAGGCCGGCACTCTGTGATGATGGAGCGCCTCCTCAATGCAATTCCAGGGCAAGGTGTTAAACGCGTTGGCGATGTCAAGAGACACCGCCAACATTACCTCGCCCCGGGATGTAGCCTCCTCCGCCATTGCCCTGACGCGGGCCACCGCATCGATTGTGGAGCGCCCGCAGCGGAAGCCGTACTGGCTCTCCGCCAAGTTTGGACCCACCGACTCAAGATGCTGGACGAGGCGGTTGACAATTATGCGCTCAAAGAGCTTGGCCACATCGTCCAGTAAAACTATAGGGCGATAAGCCGACGGCGAGTCCGGTGGGCGCCCCTCTTTCCCGATGAGGACGAGTTTCCCCTCCTTCCATATGCGGGGAAACTGGCCTCGGGACAGACACGCTGTGAACAGCGAACGCAGCCGAGGTCCTAGGGCCTCTAGAACAATAACCCACACACGGCCTGGGATTCCGTCTAGTCCTGGAGCCGTGCTTTTACCTCTGAGCCGTCTCACTGCCAGCTGCAGTTCTTCCTCCCCTACTTCAGGGGTGACACCCTCGTCGGTAGGAGTGAAATTCTGGCGCAGCGGCTCCAACGGCACAGCCCTCGCCGGGAAAAGACTCCCGACGACCTTATCGACAAGCTGCGGCCGGAGACTTGTAGTCAGTGGGGGGGCCCAGGGGCGGAGTTTGCCCCTCACCATTAAGTATGGGCGCCCCCACGGGTCGCTGTCCAGCGTGCTAAGCAGCTCCTGTCTGGCCGCAGCTTTAGCCCGTACAATCTCCTTTTGCAGGGACTTTTTGGCGGAGCGGTACGTCTCGTATAGCTCCGCCTCCACTTCCGACAGGCCTGGGAGGTTGAGGCGACGTCTTCGGTGGCGAGCGTACCGGCGTCTCGCATCGACGCATGACTGGCGTAGCCGTGTTATCTCACCAGACCACCAGTACACTGCCGTTTTGGCGGGTTTCGCCCTGACCCTGGGCATTGAGGCGTCGCAATCTTCCGACACGGCGGTCCGGAACCACTCCGCCTCTACCTCTATGTCGTTAGGCAGCCCGGGCGCTGAAGCCCATGCCCGTACGATAGAGGCCTCCCGCAGAAGGTCCTCATCTAGCTGGCGTAGCGCCCATCTAGGACCCGCTCTGTGAGAGACCGTCCTAGGCAGGGTGGCAGAAGTCTGGGAGGCGATGTCGAACCGTATGTAGCGATGGTCCGACATCGTTTCCTCCTCCTCCATCACCCGCCAGTGCTGAACACGGCGCGCGAGTGTGGGACTCGCGAGGGTTATGTCCACGATGGACCCACCCCGCTGCCGCACACACGTGTTTACGGCCCCCCGATTCAGTATCTCCAGTCCCGACGTGGCCACCCATTCCTCCACCAATTCACCCCTGGCGTTCGCAACTGGGGAACCCCAAGCCGTAGATTTTGCGTTAAAGTCCCCGGCCACGAGTACGGGAAGGCGGCTGCAGCCCACGATGGCGTCCAGTTCTGCGAGAAACGTTTCGTAATCGGCGAGGGGTGCGTTGGGCGAGAAGTAACACCCTATGATCACCACCTCGCCTATACGGGCCGCAACAAATCCCCGGCCCCGGCGTACGTCTTCCGGAGTTGGTGTTCCCGCAGATGCTCTTATGAACAAAGCCACTGAGCCGCTGACATCCCCCAGCCAGTCGCCTCTGGGAGGAATAAAGTACGGCTCGGCGACCACCACTACGTTGATTGTCCACTGCGCTGCGCTCTGGTGTAGGAGATCCTGAGCTGCAGCACAGTGGTTTATATTCCCCTGGAGGATACGAAGATATGGTCCCTGGTCCATTACTGGGTGTCCATTCTAGTATCCTCCTGGGGTGCCCGTTGCGACGTCGACGGCCCTGGCTGTGCAGAAACAGCCGGCCGGCGGCCCTTGACGGTCCCCGATTTCTACGCCTGTGCAGCGGCGCAGTCACGAGCGCCTAGCCGATGCCCCGCCGGTTTACCCGCCGCCTCACACCTGGGGCAACGCGCTTTGTCCGGGCACTCCACGGCTTTGTGGCCCGAGTACCCGCAATTAAAACAGGCGTCACCAATGCCAACGCCTGTGGCGCAGCCTACCCCAATGTGCCCCTCCCCGCGACAGCGGTAGCACTTGGATGGCCTCGGTGGCAGGAGTCTTACCTGGGCCGAGGACCAGCCCACCAGCATGCGAGGCTCGGCCACAACCTTTTTTGCCGCTGCAACTGGGCACGTCACAGTTGCCGTGCCCGTGCTGACCCGCACCGGGCGTATGGCCGTTGACTTGACCTGAGCCGGGGCGCAACCGCCGACTCTCGCCACGGCCTCAATGAGCTCGGGTATTGTGACCGAGTCGTCAAGGTCGGAGATACGGAGGTCGGCACACTTTTCGGGTCTGGAGACCCGCACATCCTCAGGACCCAAGGCCAACCTCAACTGCTCGGCCAAGACATCCGCTTTGGGGCCACTGGTGGTGCCAGAAACCTCCAGCAGCCGGGCACCCGTCCGTGCGCTTTTCACACGCACGCCATTGGTAAGGCCAAGGCCCACGATGTCAATGGCTGCCTTGGCCTTTGACATTACCTCGTTGTAGGTAACACCTCTCTCCACCGCTCCAGGCTGCAGGGTTAGGACCACAGCCGTAGAGCGGGGGGCAACGAGTTGCGCCTTTATTTTTGCCTCTTTTTTGGCGATCTTTTGTCTCGCCTTCTGCGCCTTCTTTTGGGCCTTGCGTTTCGCAGCCTTAGCCGCCTTCTTGGCGCCAACTGTCTCCCATTCACCTTTCTGCGGGGCAGCAGTGGATTGGCTGGCCGGGGACGGCGTTGTTGCCGGTTTAGGGGCGGAACGCCCTCTTTTTTGCTCGACCTTGGCTGGCGCTGACGTAGGCGAAGCTACTTTGGCTGCCGGCTTTGGTGCTCCTTTCAGTAGCACCGAGGCTTTTGCCTTCGCGTTTGCCGAGCGTTTCAGGGCGGCTTTTGGGCTCGGGGTCGGACGTGCTGATGAGGTAGATGCGGCCGGTTCCGTTGGACGCTCCATTCCCGCCGCTTTCGCCGCATACGACATTGGCGCCTGGCTCGGGACCGCTGGGACAGAACCCTGGGCGGCCTCAGCGTTGCGGCGGTCGGCCGCCAATGGCGGACGAAGCCGCTTCTCTGGAGGCAGACGGCTGGCTAAGTCCTCCCTGACTGCCTGTATCATTGTTCCCACCTCCAGTATGATGGAGCGCCTCAGCTCCTGTTCTTCTTCGGCGATCCTCACGGGTCTTTCTCCTTGGCCACCGTACTTGATGTCGGCGACCTCCGCCTTAAGGTTCATGTAGGCCTTTTCAAGCTCTTTCATTTGTTCAGCTTGCCGACGAACTTGAACTCGGAGCTTGCTCTCCTCATCAGACCGGGGCCGATGGAAGAGCACATCCGCTACCTCCGAGAATGCGGCGGTGGCATCTTTGAGGAGCTTCTGGCTTGTGCCTTTCAGTCCCTTGGAGATACTGGCCACGTGCCTCATTGTATCCATAGCCCCTGTCAGTTTTGCCTCCAGTTCAGGAGCAGTCAATTCCTCCGAGAGCCGTGGTACGGAGGATGACCTCTCCGACGACGTGTCGGAGAGCCGACTGACTTTGGCGGCCGCGTCGCGAAGGAAACTACGCCGCTTTCGCTCTCGCTCTTCATCTTTTTTCACTGCTATGTCTGCAGCACGTTGGAGAGACTCGAGATGTTTGCGGGCCCTGTGATTTTCTCCACGCTCGCGTCGCTTCTCGCCAGCCACCAGTTGGATTTTTGGGGCTGGCGTGTCCGTACTGGACTCGTCCTCCGAGTCGGTGTCCGCGCCCTTTCTGGAGCTACATGAGTGCGACCTCTTGCGAGCCCAGAGCTTCCCCGGGTCACTGGTCGCGCTGGTCACCGTCACTATGCTCATATTGGAGTCAGAGCTAGACTCAATGTCGTCTATTGGACCATATATCGCTATCGGGTCAATTGGTTCCATCACGAGCTTCGCTTCATTAAGCTTCGCCTTTCCAGCGTTAGCCGACGCCTTTCTTGTTCGCCGCTCCATGCCCTGAGAAGGGCACTCAGGAGGGGTCACGCGCTCCGGGAGCAAGCTCGACCGAAGCAGACGCGCCTCCGAGGTTGGAGCGACAGAGGTTTAGTCTCTTCCCATCTTGGTCGCGCGCGCACAATGCGGGATGATGGGGGTGTGGATTGGCCGGCTGGTCACTCCGTTACGGTGATCCAGCCGTTGCCCAGGGTGCACCGGACGAGGGGGGAAGTCGCAAATCGCACTCGTCGCTCGGGGAGGTTCCACACACGCACCCCAACAGATGTTTATGCCTAACGCATCGTTTATTAACCTTAGGGGCTGTCCATTAATCACATGATGTTTTTTTAACATTTTAACCCCTCCCCCTTGGTACCTGGTGAGGTTTAAGACTACCCCTCCACCCGCAATGAAAAATCACGTGTATTTTTTTGTACCGTTTCGAATTCATACTGAAGTTATTTTTTTTTTCTGAAATAACTCGTTAATGTTCAACTTTAGAGCAAAAATGGTGTTATTCAAAGTTGTTAGAAATTTAATTTCCCATGATGCAACGGATCTTCATCTGCTGGTGCCTCTTGAACTGTGATATCGGACTTCTCGAGGGCTGTTTTAAGTAGATCGGTGAAGGGGGTCTTGTTTTTGTCGTTTGCCATTGAATATTTTTTTTGTTGATATAATTGATACTATAACGGTATAGTATAACTCTGCAAATATTGATCCTAGCGTAAAAATGATAATGACCAAACTTGTGGGAAATTAAATTTCAACAACAACTTTAAATAACACCATTTTTGCTCTAACGTTGAAATTTAACGAGTAATTTTCGAAAAACTAAAAATTTTAACTTAAAAACAAGATGGCGGTGAACCCTCTAGCGGGATTAGTTCGAAAATCGAGATTTATACTTCCAAGCACACACCCCCCCCCCCCCGACGTTTAAAAAAAATCGCGCCCTGGATTTTATTCTATTTGAGGCTACTTTTATGTCTATTTCGACTGGACTATATGGCGCGATAGACAGCGCCATCTTAGGATTATTTTAGTGAACTAATCAATTGTTACTGGGAGCGCAAGCGGCGCCGTTCCGCTTGGACGCGATCGTCGGTGGAGCGAGTATAATAGGAGCCTCTCAGTGGTCTCGGCCTCCACCGGATGCGTCGCGGTGCACGGACCACCGTCTCTCGACAGTCAGTACTGCCCGGTTATAGGACGTGGAACGTTGTCACAGACAACTAGTCCAGTCTGTGACAACGTTCCAAAAAAGTTCCAAAAAAGAGTACCGAGCTTACCTTCTCAATATACAGTGACTCTATGGCGGCCCTACTAACGGTGATAAACCACAAATCCTTCCATCCCCTCGCAGTTGAAACAAGAGAAAATATAAGATCAAGTTCTCTCCAAAACAAAATCATTAAACTGTATTGGATTAAGGCACATGCGGGGATGGAAGGAAATGAACGCGTGGATCAGCTTGCAAAGGAAGCCGCCATGAGAGCTAAGAAAAAACCGGACTATGATAAGTGTCCTGTTTCATACATCAAGCGCCACCTTCGAAGGGAGACGCTTGATGTATGGAATAGGCGTTACCAACAGGGATCAACAGGAACAACGACTAAAATATTTTTCCCGGACGTAATAAATGCGTATAAGATAATAAAAAAGATAAAAATTGACAGATATACAACACAAATGATGACAGGGCACGGTGGGTTCTCTGAATACTTGAACAGATTCAAGTGTAAGGAGAATCCATCGTGCACCTGCGACCAAAATACTAGTGAATCGGTCCCGCACCTGATACTAAGTTGTCCGGTGTACGGGACTGAAAGATATAACCTCAAAATGGAAATAAATATAGAACTAAGCCTAGACAACATTAAAAATGTAATGACAAGTAAATATAGAGAAAAATTTTTAGAATTCTGTAAAATGATAACAATGAGGGTGAACAAGAAGAATGCCACAACATACAGCAGATAGAATACAAAGATGAAGAGAATATGAAGATACTTAGATAAAATGCAAAGATGAATAGAATACATAGAACGAATATAAAGATGGACAGAATACGAAGATAGATAGAATACAAAGATGAATAGAATACATAGAACGAATATAAAGATCGATAGAAAACATAGATAGAATATATAGATAGTTAGAAGATAATAATATAATAGTGTTAAAAATTAAAGAAAGAATACTAAAGTCTCAGCTTATGGCCGAGGAATAAGAATTAAAAAAAAAAAAAAAAAAAAAAAAAAAAAAAAAAAAAAAAAAAAAACTAGTCCAGTCTTTATTGTGGTGGACAGTCTGCGTCGGAAGGTCTTGGTTCACGGTCGGTGCCGACACACGTGTTTGTTTCCATAATGTAAGAAGTTGTTTGTAAAAGAAAAATTAAGAGGTCCCAAGTTCAAGTACCCAAGTCAGTGCCCACATCCATCTTAAACTATGTCAGATCATGATGAAGACCCGATGCTTCGCAGCTCAGCCACCCATCCCCTCCATGGGTTTTGCGTGAGTAACGAGAGGCGTGTGGAAGTTTGCTATGTCAGCAATCCCAGCGGTTCGCTGATGAACACTGCCGAATGCTCTCTCATCAAATATTGTGTTGCGTCAAAGCTTAGTGGAAAGCGCGTAAATAACATTGTCAGTTTGACAGGTATCTGTCATCGTAGTGCGAAAAGTACGCTACAAATTTTAAGATTAGTGATTTACGATTAGAGCGCAAAGCGACACAACAAAAAACTGTTAAAATGAAATCGCTTCATCCGTTCGCGAGCTACGGTGCCACAGACAGACAGACCTGTTAAACTTATAACACCTCTGTTTATGCGTAGGGGGTTAAAAATATTTCTTACTGTTTGTATTATTCACACGCTTCACAGCTCCGTCTTCTGCAAAAGAAAGTCGTAATTAAGCCAGCGAGCCATTCGAAATTCAGCCTTATACTAAAGATGGCAAGGGTACATTTTCAAGTCGAATTACTTGTAACCTATCATAATTGAGTTCATTGAGAAATGTACACATGGAGGATATTCAAGCTATTTCTTTTTTTAATGGTACTTCTGCACGTGCTTGCAGCCTGACCACGGGGGCTGTGTATTGTTATTACATGTATTTCACGAACACAAATGACACCCAGACCAAAACTAAGTGCCTCCGATTTACACAAAGACACTCGCCCGACCTCGGATTCGAACCGGGGACTCCGTGATGCAAAGGTGATCTGATCCCTAGACCAACGAGAACATGGTGTGATTATACAGAGTTGATATGACAGAGGGGCATTAAATTACACTACGTATACTATGATTAGTATGAATTCGAAACGGTACAAAAAAAAATACACGTGATTTTTCATGGGGGGGGTGGAGGGGTAGTCTTAAACCTCACCAGGTATCACCAAGGGGGAGGGAGGGGTTAAAATATGTTAAAAAAAACATTACGTGATTAATAGACAGCCCCTAAGGTTAATAAACGATGCGTTAGGCATAAACATCTGTAGTAAAGATACATCATGTTCAAATGAGGCAAAAATATAAAAAATCATTTGCGGCTAAACTATTGCTCCAATTTAATTGATTTTTGGTACAGAGCCTGGAAATGAAACCCTAGTATAGGCAGTTAAAAAAATGCCCCTATGTCGTATCAACCCTGTATTACTAATTGGTTAGCAAGACATTTGTTTCTATTACAAACTAACTGCGCCCCGCGGTTTCACCCGCGCTTACCTACTAATTGTCGTACCGCGGGGCAAAGCTAGTCTAAAAAGAAGTTACTCCTTATATCATCAGCTTCCTATCAGTGAAACTCCCGTCAAAATCGGTACAGCCGTTCCCGAGATTAGCTAGAACAAACAGACAGACGGACAGACACATAGACAGACAAAAATAAAATAAAAAAATATTTTGGTCTATGCACTGTGTATACATACTCGTACTTACGCATTAAGTAAAAAGTTGTTATTTTATTATTACAAACAGACACTCCAATTTTATTTATTTGTATGTATGTATGTATGCATATGTTTGTATGTATAGATGTGAAAGTTTGTAGTATGTATGGCTGGATGGATCTTTGCTAATCTTTCACGCAAAAGCTTCTGACTGGATTTTAATGAGACATTACAAGAATATGTCCGTGTGGTGACGGATTTAGAATACATAGTGCCACCACCCCATGCCACAAGAGAACGATTTGATATTTATGATAGAATTTGATACGAAACCCTCTGTCAACCCGTCTGGCCAGCGTGCATCAGGAGGCTAGTTAGTTGCTTTTTAGTAACGTAAATGTTTATTTTCCCAACCCAATCCGTTAACCGTTCTATTGGACCCGGAAGGCGTTAACTGAAACGTGAATACTAAAACAATACAAAATAAAAACGTCCTTGGCTTAGTGAGCCGACCAAGCCCAAACAGCAGCACCTGTTCTCAAGTATAACGCATGTGACAGCTACCGATGTCCTCAAACATTAAAGGGAAGCGACCGACCCGTCACATGTCGCTACCGCTGCTCGGAGTATTTTAGTGAGCATCGCGCCAACTCCCAAAGCCATAAAAGAGCTCGTAAATTAAGTTCCAATACTGCAGTTTCAGATGCAAAAAAAGATACATAGCAAAAAATGTGTTGTTAGAAATTTCATATCCATGCCAATTGCTATGTAAACTTCAATATCGCGATGTACGAATTTTGTTTATTCCTAAGTCTCTATGAGACATCTCTTGATGGTGGCTATTCAGAGTAAATTAAATTGCTTTCTGTGCGCATTTCAGCTGTGGTCCCGTTCCGACCTGAATCTGTCTAATTCTTAACATTATATAATTTTATTTTAAAATTATGCAAACATCCATTAAATCAATTAAAAGAAAATTCCACACACTACTTGATACACACACGCGTAAATGTATATTATGGATATATTCCATAATACAGTTGGTAAATGTATAAGTTACTGTATAGATTTTTTTAGATAAGATTAGTTAGTAGTGTAATTTATTTAGCTTACTGTACGCATTGGGAAACTGTAAGTACAGGAAGCAATTGTCTTAAATAAATAAATAAATATTCTTTTGTTTATTATTAACTAGTGGCCCGCCCCGGCTTCGCCCGTGCAAAGCGGGGGTGGGTTATACTTAAAAACCTTCCCCTTGTTACACGCTATCTATTAAAAAAAACAGCTTCAAAATCCGTTGCGTAGTTTTAAAGATTTATGCATACATAGGGACGGACAGAAGAATGCGACTTTGTTTTATACTATGTAGTGAAGTCTGTGTTCAATCAAACTGAGAATAGAACTTTACTATAAATATAAAGAGCTACTAGCTGACGCCGCATTTTGCGCGCAACCCAGTAGAATTCAGAAAAACGCAAGGAATATAGAATTAATAAATACATGAAAATATTTCTTACCTCCACGAAAAAGGATCCTCGGTATCAGGACTGCAAAAAAAAGCCGCATTTAAGCCAGTGAGCCATTCGAAATTGAGCCTTACATTAAAGATGGCAAGTGCAAATAGCGTTTTCAGATCGAGGTAATTGTAACCTATCTTAAGTGAGCACACTGATTAAAAATCGGATGAATCTCTCTGGAAAGTGAATATTTTCCACAACAACAAGTTTTCCTTCTGATTTCTTAGGTTTTCGCGATTATTACACATTGAAATTAAACACTTTTTAACGGATTTATCACGACTGCTGCAAAGCATTCGAAACGTCGGGAATTAATTAATGTAATATACACGCGATAAATCCGTTAAAAAGTGTTTAATTTAAAAGTTTTCCTTCTTTTGCGGCTGGGTAATCTGCCTCTTTCGTTCCATATGTCGCCTCTTACGACACCCTCAGGATGGTATGGGTTGGTGACATTTTGTTTTCTAAATCTAAAAAAAAGTCGAAATACCAGTGACTACTAAATTACTAAACAGTTTAATATCATACGTTGTGATTTAACTGAACTGCACCTACTTTGCAACCCACACATACACACCGCCACGAAATTATAGGCTGAAATACAAGTCCAGCTACTTAACTATTCATCAGTGGGTCACTTGTGGGCTGCTTAAATGTAGTTTATTTTTATTGTACACGAAAAACTTACAAAGGTCTGCAGGGACTGCTTGGTATTCTGAAAAAATACAATTTGATTATGTATTGTTTATATGTATATGTCGTGGATTGATGGATTATGGCGCGATAGACAGCGCCATCTTAGGATCATTTTAGTGAACTAATCAATTGTTACTGGAAACGCAAGCGGCGCCGTTCCGCTTGGTAAAGCGAGTATAAAAGGAACCTCTCAGTGGTCTCGGCACGCATTTCCACCGGATGCGTCGCGGTGCACGGTCCACCGTCTCTCGACAGCCAGTACTGCCCGGTTATTGGACGTGGAACTTTTTCACAGACAACTAGTCCAGTCTTTATTGTGGTGGACAGTCTGCGTCGGAAGGTCTTGGCTCACGGTGGGTGCCGACGCACGTGTTTGTTTCCGTAGGAAGTTGTTAGTAAAAGAAAAATAAAGAGTACCCAAGTCAGTGCCCACATCCATCTTAAACTATACCAGATCATGATGAAGACCCGATGCTTCGCAGCTCAGCCCCTCCATGGGTTTTTGCGTGAGTAACGAGAGGCGTGTGGAAGTTTGCTATGTCAGCAATCCCAGCGGTTCGCTGATGAACACTACCGAATGCTCTCCCATCAAATATTGTATTGCGTCCATTGCGTTAAATGTACTTCGTACTAGAGAAGACGCCTCAACTCGGTTGTTTGTAACACGCGTTAGAGTGCGCGCACTCCAACTCATTTAGTCTGTGACAAGCGCTTGCTGCAAAGTGACACGTTTGATTAATATGTTTTGTTTTTTAAACTATGCCTTCGTCTGTATTGAGACACCGTTCAAACAATTCGAGAAATACAAGTAAAAGTCAAGGAGTAACATTTCAACATTATCACTACATAGTATAAAACAAAGTCGCATTTTTCTGTCCGTCCCTATGTATGCATAAATCTTTAAAACTACGCAACGGATTTCGAAGCGGTTTTTTTATTAGATAGAGTGATTCAAGGGGAAGGTTTTTAAGTATAACCCACCCCCGCTTTGCACGGGCGAAGCCGGGGCGGGCCACTAGTTATCTATAAAACACGCTTAATTTAGTCATATTTTATCAATTTATCGTAACTCTTGACGACGCCTCACTGCAGCGGCCATGTTTATTTGAATATCGGTTTAAAGATATTTATTTCTCATTAAGACAATCTGTCACTTACATGAGAATACTTAATTATGGTAACAATAATGGCCCGGTGTGGGTAGTTTAAAATTCACAAACAAAAAAGATAAAATCGACAGGTGACGCGAGCTTGGCACATTTACTTAAGGTGGTGGTCCAAGTTACTAGCGGCTTTAAAAAAATGATTCGTTATTCAAAATATAAATAAAATAGTTTGTTTTTGAAAATACCAAGAGTAGTCGCTGCCTTGATGTCTTTTGAAAGTTTGTTGTACAATTGTGCTCCCGCATATGTTAAATTATTTTTTCTATAGTTGGTCCTTATGCCAGGTAGTGCGAGGTGGCTGGCGCGACGACTGCTGTATTTTTGCACTTTTGTTGAAAAAGTAATGTTGGAATGGATGAGTTTATGTACTATTTTGTAAATAAGTATGCATGTGTTATATGTATAAAGTTGTTGTATGTTCATGAGTTTTGTGTTTTTGTATATAATTTTAGATGGTGTTAGGTAATCGTAACGATGGAGGATTGCGTTTAATTATTTTGTTATGAAGGATTTGAATTGGTTTTAAGTTACTTTTAGCTGCACTGCCCCATACTTCTACTAGTTATAGTAAATGAGGTTTAACTAGCGAGTTATAAATTAGGAGGCGAGCGTTTTGTGGAATGCATCTAGAAATGTTGTGCAATGATCCTATGAAAGACGAGAGCTTATTTGCTATGTGCTGTATTAGCTTTCTACGATAATTTATTGTCCAGTAGTTATCCAAGGCACTTACCTTGATTTTTTTTTTTGCAAAACTTGTCCTTTTATATGCTGGTTATTGTAGTTAGGCAACTTTTTATTTTTAGCGCTAAATATTATATATGAGGTTTTGGAAGTGTTTATAGTTAGGAGATTATATTGAAACCATTTATGTAGAATATTTAGGTCATTTTGAGCATGTTGAACAATCTCTGTGAGATGTTGTCCAACGTAAAAAAGACAAGTATCATCTGCATGTGAGGGTAGTTTGTGTGCCACCATTAATATCTGCTCCGTATTTTAATTCGTTAAAAAATAAGTGCAAGCAGCAATAAACGTCACAACAGTGTTAAATCACAAAAAAGTGCAAAGATCTATCTGGACAATGTAAATGTTTCTCGCAAAAGTGAAGGATTAGTGCAATATCAGTCAAATTATAAAAACAGAAACAAAGAACGAACTATGAAATATTTATAAGTGAAATCACACCCGAAATAAATAATAACAGTGTAATGATCAGCAATTAATATAAATACAAGAGAATTATTGTTTTGCACGTAAGTACGACTTGCTCATATGTGCATAACCTCAAAATATATCTCCACAAGAACATCATAGTATCATAAATCACCACAAGAATCAATTAGCGCCATCTAGCGTCGAGTAGTGAAACTCGCGAGAAAACATCGTTAAGCACACACACCACCGGAGTAGCTAACTCCGCTACTTACCACAAGAGGGCGATACTTCACGCTGAACTGACAAATAGAGTCAATATAAAAAAATGGAGGAATTAAAATGTATGCTCCGAAGTATGCAAGAAGAAATACGGCAGCAAAAGGCAGACATGCTTGATATAAAAGATGAAATAAAACATACCATTATTACCACCATGAGCGAGAAGTTTAACAGCTTAGAATTAAAGAACGAGCGCCTGGAACAACAACTAGAATCACACAAGAATAAAATAGAAAATATTGAGAGACAAGCGAGAAGAAAAAATTTACTTTTTTTCGGAGTAGAAGAACACGAACGGTCTTATCAGGACTTGGAAGAGAAGGTGTTGAGCATCATAAATAACATGCTAACTATTAATTGCAGCGAGTATGGTATTGAATCAGTTAGACGACTAGGAAAAAAAGGGGGAAAAATTAGGCCTATTGTAGTCACATTAGCCACTATGGGCATAAAAATAAAGGTACTAAAAAATAAGAAAAAGTTAGAGAACTCACCTTATTACATAAAGGAAGACTTTCCCTTGGAAATAATCAACAAACGCAAAGAGCTTCAAATCGAGCTCATAAAGGAAAGAGAACTGGGTAATAGGGCTATCATAAAATATGATAAAATTATCATCTTGAGCGACAAAAAAAGACAAAACGAACCAGTCACCCCAAAAGGGCAAGGGCAGGAGAAGAAAGACAACAAGAAAAGAAATCTATCAGAATCCCCACAAGACACTTCAAGCTTTAGCAAGAATGGAAATAATAAACAATGCGCAAAAATAAAAAAAATTAGCAGTATGAATAACTATCTCATAAAGAAACCAACGCTTACATACCACGGATCTCATTCTCCACAAAATGCAACACAAAACTCAAGCCAAACAACACTCTAGCAACCAGCGAACCCCTCTCTCAACCCAAATCTCCCAAAACGGCTGGTCACCGCGGGAGAATCAGACCACCACCCTCCAGAGGTAAATAACTCTCCATCTTCAACAAAGGATTTTAAAGACCCTACCTTATATTATATAGCTACATACAATGTAAGAACTCTATCGACTCATACACGCCTGTTGGAGCTACAAGAAGCACTGAAAAATGTAAAGTTCGACATAATCGGTTTGTCAGAAATAAGAAGACTTGGAAATACAATACAAGAATACCAGGATATAATATTCTATTACATAGGAGAAACACCGGGACTCTACGGAGTGGGATTCCTGGTAAAGAAACACCTCAAAAATTACATTGAAAGCTTTGTTGGGTTATCAGAACGAGTGGCGCTTTTGAAACTAAATATAAATAAATTCAAATTAAGCATTATACAAGTATATGCACCAACCGATGCGGCCCACGACGAAGAAATCGAGGCTTTCTACGAGACTGTCGACAAAGCTCTGAAATTAGCCGAAGTAAATGTAGTGGTCATGGGCGACTTTAATGCCAAATTAGGCCAAATAGAACAGAAGGAATATCCAATAACAAACAAGTTTGGGTATGGGGAACGAAACAAAAGAGGAGAAAGACTACTACAGTTTGCTTATGAGAACAATCTCTCTATTATGAACACATTCTTCAAAAAGAAAAGCAAACAAAGATGGACATGGACATCCCCAGGTGGTAACACTAAAAATGAAATTGATTATATTCTCTCAAACCTGCACAAAAACATACAGAATGTACAAGTACTAAACATACAGTTCCCGACAGACCATAGGTGCGTAAGGGCGACTTTTTGTCTTAAAACATTTAAAAAATGTAGAGCCACCTATTCAAATTACCCCAATAACACACTGAAAACAGACGAAGAAATCTCAACATATATAGAAAAATTGCTTTACCACCAAGAAGTGCTTAGCCAGCGATATGAAGAAGATACAGTCCAAGAATATTACAACAAGTTAACCACGGCTATCAAAAATAGCTTAAACATAGCTTCAATCACTAACAAACAAGCAGCAAAAATAAACAACGTTATATCTGATCGCACTAAGAGACTAATAGACCGAAGAAAAGACTTACAAAGAACAAAGCCAAAATCGAGAGCAATGAAGAACGAATTAAGCGCTCTGTACAAACTTATAAGTAAATACTTGCGACAAGATTACCAGGAACATCGACGGCATACTATAGAAAAACATCTAAATACGTCCGGCAGCTTAAAGAGAGCGAACAACGAACTAAGATTACATAAAACTTGGATTGAAGGCCTCCGCGTATCGGACAGAGTATCTCACAACCGGAAAGACATACTCCAAATAGCCACTTCGTTCTATAAAACCTTGTACGACGCACCAAAACAGCAGGAAACCCGCCATTGCCTACCAGAGGAAACGCAAAGCGTCTCAGAGATACACCCAATACAGGAATCTGAAATCATTAAGGAAATAAAACGGCTCAAACCAGACAAAAGCCCGGGACCTGATGGGATAACGAACGAAGCATTAAAAATTGCTTGTACAGCTCTCTCGACACCCTTAACAATACTCTTTAACAAAATTTTAGATACCTCTAAAACACCAAAAGAATGGTCAGAGTCAAATATTATATTACTTTATAAAAAAGGAGACCCTAACGATGTAAGCAACTACCGACCCATCAGCCTTCTGCCTACGCTGTACAAATTGTTCGCATCGATAATAGAAAAAAGAATAAGTCCCACACTAGATACATTCCAACCAATCGAACAAGCAGGGTTCAGAAGAGGCTACTCAACGGTAGATCATATCCACACAATCGAGATACTCATCGAGAAATATCAAGAACATCAAAAACCACTCTATATAGCGCTTATTGATTACCAAAAGGCTTTTGATACAATACTTCATTCATCTATATGGGAAACACTGAAGTCGCAAAATGTAGAGTCCAAATACATCAAAGTGCTGAAATACCTCTACGACAACAACACAAGTAGAGTGAAGTTAGAGACAGCCGGACCTGCCTTTCCAATAAAGAGAGGGGTAAGGCAAGGAGACCCCTTATCTCCTAGAATATTTATAGCAGTGCTGGAGTCTATAATAAAAAAAATAGGTTGGAGCACAGTCGGTTTAAATATTGAAGGTCGGCGGCTTAGCCACCTGAGATTCGCTGACGACCTAGTCTTGTTTTCTGAGAACAGTACCGACCTACAACATATGATATGCACTCTCAAAAAAGAAAGTAAACAGGTAGGCTTGGAGATCAATTTTGAAAAAACTAAATTAATGACAAATGCATCAAAAAACCAACTACATATAGATAATGTACCCTTAGAATATGTCGATTCTTATATATATCTGGGCAAACAAATCTCTTTCGATAAACAACACAACGAAAAGGAAATCGATAGGAGGATAAAAGGGACATGGAAGAAGTTTTGGAGCCTTAAGGAAATTTTCAAAGGCCATATGCCTGTAAAAATAAAAAGAAAGGTTATGAACAGCTGTCTCTTACCATCACTCACGTACGCCAGCCAAACTTGGAATTTCACACGACGAGCCAAAAACAAAATAACTACTTGCCAGAGGAGTATGGAGAGAAGCATGATGAAAATCAGAAAAATACATAAAATACGCCACTCCAAGATAAGAGAAGTAACAGGAGTAATAGACGCTCTAAGTTACGCTAAGAGATTAAAATGGCGATGGGCGGGACACGTGGGGAGAATGAGCGACGACAGGTGGACAAGTCGGGTAACGTCCTGGCAAGGACCCTCAGGAAAAAGGAAGAGAGGTAGACCTAGAACTAGATGGGAAGATGACATTACACGAACTGCTGGAAAAAGATGGATGGCAAAAGCTGCGGATAGAGACCACTGGGCATCTCTGGAGGAGGCCTTTACCCTCAATTGAGAGGGGTTCACGCTTAGAAAATATTTAAATTGTTTATTCTATAAATCGTATTCTTACTTTATCAAGTGATTTTAGTTTTTAAATATAGTCAAATATTAAATTAAATAACACTAATTAATTATTTTCAAATACTGAATATTTAATCAATCAAATCTAAAATAATGTTATATTTTAAATCTTAGATTCCTAATTCAAGATAAATTGAATTTTGTATACCTATTATTTATATAGCTTCCCCAATTAAAATTACGAAATGTATATTACCTAGAGCTCAATGATAAAAAAATGAAAGATGATCAATGAAAACAATTACATACCTATACCATTATTAAATTTTACTATTGCATGAATTTGGAAAAATAATTATTATCTACTATTAACTGTTATACATATTGCAAAGGTGTGAAATAAAAGGCTTTTTTATTTTTTTTATTTTTTATTTTTTTTATTTTATTTTATTTTATCATCTGCATAGAGGGTTAGTTGGCCCTGTAAATCTGCTTGATAGATATTGTTTACGTAAACTAAGAATAACAGGGGCCCGAGAATTGAGCCCTGTAGTACAAAGTGCGCCGCAACCTGTAACATGTGGTATGTTACAGGTTGCGGCGCACTTTGTTGGTTTCCAAGTTTCACAACCTGTAACCTGCCCGATAAATAGGACTTTAACGTTTTATACGCAGATCCAGTAATACCAATGCTCTCCAGCTTCTTTAATAATAAGGAATGACTAACGGTATCGAAAGCTTTTTTTAAATCTATAAAGATTCCGAGAGCTATCTGTTTTTGATCTATTTTGGTTTTAATTGTTGTTATTAAATCTATAGTTGCACTAAGTGTATCTGATCTTGGGCGAAATCCGTATTGATGGTTATATATGAAATTAATTTTAGTTAAATATTTTTCAAGTCTATCGTATAAAACTTAGGCAGCACTGACACTGGGCGGTAATTTCCGGAATCTGATTTTATTTCAGCTTTGTATATAGGTGTTACCCTAGCAGTCTTCAGATAGTCAGGGAAGACGCCTTCGGTTAGTAGTTTATTTAAACAATTGGTTAAGTTTGGAACGATTAGATTTTTAATGCATTTGACTGCCTTGGTACTGACACAGTCGATACCGACGCTGGTGTTAGTCTAGATTGTCGATAATCTTTGATACCTCGCTTACAGTGCATGGATAGAAATCAGAAAATAAATTCCGTTCCTTAGATGAGTTGGGTGTAGGCAATGTGTAAGTATTATTATTGTGAAACTGTGATGGAATTTTACTGGCTAATTGTGTTCCTATGTTGGCAAAAAAGATGTTAAAGGTTTCACAAATTTGTAGGGAATCTCGGCAAATTTTTACCGCCATATTTTACGAATAACACTTTTAATCTGTAAAAAATAACTATTAATTATATTACGGAAATAGTGATAGTTACGAATAATAAGTGATTCCTTGACTTTTAGAAGTTTTGTTAGAGTAGTTTGTGCAATATCTCATAACACACGACGGCATTTTTAATTGTTATAAAGCACTTTTTACACACGGCTCTTGACGTGCATTTGTTGACGCCAGCGACGCAACACTGAGGTCAAGTTTGCTAATTAGCCTACTTTTAACGTGCCGCTTGCTGACCGCTTATAACCCATCTACACCTTTTTACTTCTAACATCATTGGGAATCTGTAACAACTAAACCACTTTCAGTTATTAACTTGGGGGAGCACAACTGTTTACAATTCTATTATTCGAGTGTGTTGATTAAATTCTAAATTTTTTTGGGTTTACTTGCGGACTTCAAAAATTCTTCATATAAATATTTGTTCTTAGTGTTTCTTATTGTTTTTGCCAGTTTATCTCTATTTTCTTTAAAATTTTCTTCCAGTGTTTCGTTTTGAGGATCCTGTTTTATATCACTCCAAGGTTGATTTCTTTCATTTATCTCTGTTATGATTTGTTTGTTTATCCATTCTTCTGTGGTTGATTAACTATTTTGTTGTTTTATTCTCCGAAATAATTTTATTAATGAATTCATTATAAAGAAGTTAAGTCATTGTGTTCATTTTTTAATTTGGTTGTTTCAAGTGTTTTATACAATTTCATATAGTTAATGACTTCGTATTGAACCTTTTGTTTTTGTGGTGGTGTTCCGTGGTTTCCGTTGTTAGCTCATGCTTTAAATCATTATGTACATAGATTGAAACACCACCACCAGTAGCACCAGGTCTAATATTATAATAGTGGGTGTCATTTTGCATTTGATACTTCTGTGCCTGCTCATTTGTTCTAATCCATGTTTCAGTTAATAGTATAATGTGTATTTTTTGTTTAATGGATGGATTATACATTTACAGTTAAGCTCATCAAATTTATTAGGCGTACAAATACTTCTGACATTAGCGTAGAAAAACTTAAGGCTGCATTTACTGGTAAGCACATCTTGATAATTACTAAGAAACTGGTAGGTTATACTTTCTGTGATTTGTGATATGGTTAGTTTTTTGGCTCTCCATTTTTTTAAATATTCGTTGTCCCTCTTATGTATCTTATTGTAATGTCATTTTCCCCATTTGCATTTCTGTGCTGCAGTTCATTTTTTAGTTCTTTCATAAAGTTTTGCTGCGTTGGAGTCTGGTCTGAGTAGATTTTTATACCACTTTGCAGTTTGTCCCTGTTGCGGAGTAGCAGTTTAGCCGTTTGTGGAGTATCAAAGCACACTTTGATACTACGATCTTTTCTCGGATCATATTTTCCAAGTCTAAACACTCTGTTAGGCTTTGGGCAGTCCTCTAATAAGGTGTTAATGACATTAGTTATTGCGATCTGATCGGCACCAGGTGGGTTGTTAGTTTTTTGCTCTGGTACTCCCACCACAATGATATTTTTCTCTCTCCGTGTACGGTCATATCAATATCAAAGAGTAATCTGCATTTGAATGCGCAGAGTTGACACTATCGACGTCAAATAATTATGGACAATAAAATATTAGTAGGGTTTACTGCGAAACCAATCAAGTTAGTTTTGAGATATTGCGTTTAAAAGTTTATGACTAATGCAATGAGTTTTGAATTATTGCGTATTTTTAAGATAATATCTAATACAAATGCTATAGTTTTAGTAGGCCTTGTATCCAGTATACAGTATATTTTAGTAATTAGGGTATTATGTAAAATATTTTATGTTTGTTTGTATTTTTCATTATTTATCTCGTCAACCATACCTTAAATTTTGTGTTGAACTAAAGTTTTTCCTTTTCAAGTAGTTCGTTTTTGCTCAAAATGTAGATTAGCAAGTTTCCGCAGTAAACTCTCGATATAATCACGTTAACAATATACATTTTACTATTATTTGGATTTTTAGATTTCCTCAGGCATGTCATGAAACTAGATTTATACCCTGAAGCAAGCTGAAAGAAGTATTTACACATTTGAATCAATACTCACTGGATCAGCCATCAACATTCAATCACAGAATACATTTAATTCGAGCCGTAATAAATCAGTACACAAAAATTAGATTGCTTCACGAAGCATATAACTGTGGATTACTTTACCAAACGGCAGAAACGAACTAAACTTATATTACATAAAGGAAATTAAAATATTTTTACAGTATAAAAACTTTCTTTATTTATTCCCTATGTAGTAGGGAATGTAGTCACACAGTAACAAGTAGGCAGAATAATAAAATAAAGTCGCGTCTGCGCGTATTGATTTTATCTATTAAAACATCACACCCCCCGCTTGCCCCGCTGTCATCAAGTTATGCGATACCTTTTGTTTGAAATAGCTACTCCAGTACATTTAACTCAATGGTTGCGTCAAAGCTTAGTGGAAAGCGCGTAATTAACATTGTCAGTTTGACAGGTATCGGTCATGGTAGTCATGGTAGTCTTTAGGCTGTCTGCGTCGGAAGGTTTCATCAAATTGATTGACCGATTTTCATCAAACATGTCTAAACACTCGCAAAACACAAAAGAAACAAAATTGAAATCGGTTTATCCGTTCGCGAGCTACGTCAAACTTATAACACCTCTTATCTGCGTCGGGGATTAAAATATTTCTTACCGTTCATAGCTTCTGCAAAGGAAATTCGTAAATATGGCAGTGAGTCATTCGAAATTCAGCCTTAGTATAATAAAGATGGCAAGGGTAAATTTTCAGGTCGAATTACTTGTAACCTATCTTAATTGAGTTCATTGAGAAATATACTTATGGAGGATATTCAAGCTATTTCTTTTTTTAATGGTACTTCTGCACGTGCTTGCAGCCTGACCACGGGGGCTGTGTATTGTTATTACATGTATTTCACGAACACAAATGACACCCAGACCAAAACAAAGTGCCTCCGATGTACACAAAGACACTCGCCCGACCCCGGATTCGAACCGGGGACTCCGTGATGCAAAGGTGATCTGACCCCTAGACCAACGAGAACATGGTGTGATTATATAACTAATTGGTTAGCAAGACATTTGTTTCTTACGTCCAAGGTCGGTCACGCCAGCAGGACCTGAAAGCAAATATAGATACATATTTTATATATGTGAAAGTCTGTATGTGTGTATGTCTGGATGGATCTTTGCTAATCTTTCACACAAAAGCTCCTGACTGGATTTTAGTGAGAAATTACAAGAATAGGTATGTCCGTGTGGTGACGGATTTAGAATACATAGTGTCACCACCCCATTCCATTCTGAGGTTGTCATAAGAGCCGGCAAAAAGAAAGGACAAGGCCGATAACCTAGCCACAAGATAAGGAAATTTGAAACGAAACCCTGTGCCAACCTGTCTGGCCAGCTTGGCACAGTAGGCTAATTACCCTCCATGTATTTGGGGGAGGCCCGACTCAGCAGTGGATGGTTAAGGGCTGAATGTCGTTACCGCCTACCGGCATGGGTGACCCTAAGCCGGTGTGGCCCCAACGGCTCCTAAAGGCACGCAAGCCCCCTAACTAACACAACACAACAAGGTGGCAGCACGGTCGAGGGGGTGATATGCAACCCTCTGCCAACCCGTTTGGCCAGCGTGCATCAGGAGGCTACTTACCCTCCATCTACTTGGAGGGGGCTCGACTCAGCAATGGGCCATGAATGGGCTGGGTAGTAGGTAGAAGTAGTATACAATGCAAAGTAATATAGTTTACCACCAGTTCGGAACACAATCACTTCTGAGAAGAACTGGCAAGAAACTCAGGGCTTGTCATTCTTATTTTATTACTTTGAGGTCCTTTTTAGTAACGTAAATGTTTATTTTCCCAACCCAATCCGTATAACAAAACGTTCTATTGAACCCTGAATAAAAACGTCCTTGGCTTAGTGAGCCGACCAACCCCAAACAGCAGCACCTGTTCACAAGTATAACGCATGTGACAGCTACCGATGTCCTCAAACATATTAAAGGGAAGCGACCGACCCGTCACATGTCGCTACCGCTGCTCGGAGTATTTTAGTGAGCATCGCGCCAACTCCCAAAGCCATAAAAGAGCTCGTAAATTAAGTTCCAATACTGCAGTTTCAGATGCAAAAAAAGATACATAGCAAAAAATGTGTTGTTAGAAATTTCATATCCATGCCAATTGCTATGTAAACTTTTGTTTGTTAATTAAGTAATTGTTAATTATTAAGACATTTCTTGATGTTTGTTGATGGATGCTGTTCAGAGTAAATTAAATTGCTTTCTGAGCGCATTTCAGCTGTGGTCCCGTTCCGACCTGAATCTGTCTAATTCTTTACATTATATAATTTTATTTTAAAATTATGCAAACATCCAATAAATCAATTAAATGAAAATTACACACACTACTTGATACACACACGCGTAAATGTATACTCTTTTGTTTATTATTAACTAGCGACCCGCCCCGGCTTCGCACGGGTGCAATGATGAACCTCTAAATTTATCAGTGTTTCTCTACAATATTGTGGATGTATTATACACTCTTGAATCACTCTATCTATTAAAGAAAACCGCTTCAAAATCCGTTGCGTAGTTTTATAGATTTAAGCATACATAGGGACGGACAGACGACCGCAACTTTGTTTTATACTGTGTAGTGAAGTCGATCAAACTACGAATAGAACTATATTTAAAGAGCTACTAGCACCCCGCAAACGTTGTTTTGCCATGTAATTAAATAGGGGTTGATCGTAGGGGGTGAATTTTTTTGTATTGTGTATCATAAAATAAAGAGAACTAAAGTCACCGACATAGCTCAGAGAATTAGCAGACTGAAGTGGCAGTGGGCTGGTCATATCTGTAGAAGAACCGACAACCGCTGGGGTAGACGAGTTCTCGCGTGGAGACCGCGAATCGGCAAGCGTAGTGTGGGACGGCCCTCTGCTAGATGGAGCGACGATCTGCAGAAGGTTGCGGGCAGCAGCTGGATGCGTCAAGCTGAAGACAGGGCGCTATGGCGCTCTTTAGGGGAGGCCTATGTCCAGCGGTGGACTAATGTGGGCTGATGATGATGATGATGATCAGAAAATAATAACAACAAAAAAAAAATAAAAAAACATACCACCCTTATCTCTTGGGGTGTAATAGTTAGTTAACAACCTATTCTCATACCTACTGAATATACATATGAAATTTCATCAAAATCGGTCAAGCCGTTTCGGAGGAGTATAAACACTGAAACAGTGACACAAGAATTTTATATATTCGATAATTTAAATTAATTATTACTAATTTCGACAACTGGGCTGGATCCCGGTAGTTAGCCAAATAAGGTAAGCCTGGTGCCGAACCCAGTAGAGTTTAGAAAAACGCAAGGAATATAGAATTAATACATAAAAATATTTCTTACTTGCACCACTAGAAGCACCTGCAAAAAAAAGGCGCAAATAAGCCAGTGAGCCATTCGAAATTGAGCCTTACACTAAAGATGGCAAGTGCAAATAGCGTTTTTAGACCGAGGTATTTGTAACCTATCATAGTTGAGCACATTGATTAAAAAACGGATAAATCTCTCTGAATAGTGAATATTTTTTATATATGACTAGCTGACCCGGCAAACTTCGTACCGCCTCAGAATCAATAAATATCACCTTTTAAACCTTCCCTGGACTCACACAAATATTTCAAGACCAAAATTAGCTAAATCGCTCCAGTCGTTCTCGAGTTTTAGCGAGACTAACGAACAGCAATTCATTTATATATCTAAGAAGAAGAAGAAGAAGAATAATGATGACGATTTATTTATATTTAACTAGCGACCTGCCCCGGCTTCGCACGGGTGCAATGATGAACCTATAAATTTATCAGTGTTTCTCTACAATATTATGCATGTATTATACTCATAAACAATCCTCTTGACTCACTCTATCTATTAAAAAAAACACTTCAAAATCCGTTACGTAGTTTTAAAGATTTGAGCTTACATAGGGAGGGACGGACAGACCACATCGACTTTGTTTTATAATATGTAGTGAAGAAGAAGAATAATGATGACGATTTATTTATATTTTATTTTGATCAATAACTTAAGATTTTTTTTGCAAGTACAATAAGATGTAATGATATTGTGCATGTGTCGTATCTTCTACGATTCCTGGCGTATCAGAAAAAAAATCTATGGAGGTTACTCAAGCTTTTTCTTGTTTTCATGTATTGCACTGGTTTACACAAAGACACTTGCCCGACCCCGGAAGCGAACTGGAGACCCCGTGATACGACTTAAATAATTGAAGTTAATAAAATCCGCTCATTCATTGCCTTTAAATGAATGTCAAAGTGACGATAACTGTCAAGTAAGCGCGGGAGAAACCCCGGGGCGCAGATAGTTTATAAATATTTTTTACATGGAAAACTAGTAAAATCTAATTCTGCAAAGAAAATTCGTAATTCAGCCAGTGAGCCCAGTAAGTGTCTCTGAATTGCAGAAATTGGTTTATAATGAATAATAAGAGAATCTGCTCACTCACTCACACACACGCTCACGGAACCATAGTATGAATGAATATAGAAAAGCTTGTCACTGCTACTGCTGGAGTGTTACATGAAACATTGGCACCGCTTGTATATCGTAACAGATTTAACTGTTACGATAAACACGCCACACTCTTAGGGCCTCCGCGCATTATGCGACCAGGCCGCGCGGCCAAGTCGCTGCGGCCAACTAATTCTTCTACGATGATAGCTGCGCGCATTATGCGGCCTGGCCGCCTAAATGCGCGGGGGTCCTTAGCACCGGCTCCAAATATTTGGTTCATTGTTGTTATAGTTAATTCAGTGATTGATCGATTTGAATCAGTACATTCAGACATTCAGCCATATACTAAAGCAGGCAAGAAACTCAGACGGCTTGTATGTGTGAGCAATGACGCAATGGAGACCTTTATTCGCGGATTTGTTTGTTGATTGGCTCTGTCAAGGTCTATCCGTCATTCATTGCGTAAACGTATAGCTTGTTTCTCTCATCTTGCGAATTTGCTCTCACTATGCTGTTTAGTGCTTTTTGTAAACAAGACCAATAATTTTAAAAAAAGTAACTACAGAGTTTCTTGCCGGCTCTTCTCTGTAGAGCAACCTTCCGAACCGGTGGTCGTTTCGGCATGAATGTGAGTGAACGCAGGGATTGTGAGCGATCAGGGGAGATGGAGGGGTTGTAGGAGTTTTTTTATTTTTTATTTAATAGTGCACTCGTTTTTAGACTGCACCATTCTTATTACAATCTAGTCTAGGCTAATAAGTAATTTGTATCTGTCCTAAATTACTACGGAAATAAATAAACTAAGGCAGTGTCCACTAACACTTGTCTTATTGTCTCTAGTAATATTAAAACACTTTGATCATGTGTTCTTCAGAAATTGCACTTATTGCACTTTATATATCACTATTGTTCACTTCACTAGTTCGAAAGGTTTAGTCCTTTTTAACCGTTTTATAGTGTCTGTGGTGTCGGTGGTGGTTAGCCTCGATATTCACATGGTGATGAAGCCTATGGTCATGCGCTTCAGCCTGTTTCTTTATTACGCTGGCAACAAAGTCCACTTTCAGGTCCCGGTGGAGGTCATTTGTTCCGATGTACCACGGTGCGTTAACTATACCCCTTAGTACTTTGTTTTGAAATCTTTGAATGATTTGCACATTACTTTTTTTGGTACAACCCCAGAGTTGTATACCATAAGTCCATACGGGTGCTAGGACTTGACTATATAGGATTAGTTTATTCTGTACTGATAAAGTAGAATGTTTCCCAAGTAGCCAGTACAGTTTTTTGTAGCGTAGCTCATCGCGTTTCTTTTTGACATGGGGCTTCCAACGGAGCTTAGCGTCGTTAGCGTAGGGTCATCCCAAGATATTTAGCGGTATTTCCATATGGTACCCTATGGTTACTTATGTACACTGATTGGTAGATCGATTTTTATTTTTGAAATCCATGTGTACTGTCTTCGCGTAAGTTGGATGCGCCATTTTTTTGTCCACTCATAGATGGTGTTTACGGCCTTTTGGACCTTTCCTACAGCTTCCTCGTGGGTGACTCCAGTAGGTAAGATAGCTGTGTCGTCTGCAAAAGTAGCTATTGCGCCATTTTCTATTTCTGGGATATCACATGTGTATAATAGGTACAGGACTGGACCTAGAACACTTCCTTGTGGTACTCCGGCTTTAATAGTTTTCAAATCAGAATAAGCATCATCTTGCCTTACTCTGAACAACCTTCCTATCAAGTAAGACTCCAGTATCTGTGATAAATATTTTGGAAACATTTGTCTTAATTTGTATAAGAGTTCCTGATGCCACACTTTATCGAATGCTTGTGCTACATCCAGGAAAACAGTAGAACAAACTTTCTTTTCTTCCAATAAGTTCTCTATTATGTTGGTAATTCTATGTACCTGATCGATCGTAGAATGTTTTTCTCTAAAGCCAAACTGATAGTCAGGTATTAAATTTATTTTTTCTATGATGGGTTTTATTCGTTGAAGCAATGTCTTTTCAAATATTTTAGATATTATTGGTAACGAAGAGATAGGCCTGTATGATGCCACGTCATACTTTGTTTTACCAGGTTTTGGTATCATTATGACTTCAGCTACTTTCCATACAACGTTTTTTAATCTGAATGTAGCATTAATTAAGTTAGTGATTTTGATCACTGCTTTCCGAGGCAGATTTCTAAGTATTTCTCCTGTTATTAAATCATATCCAGGGGACTTCTTTTTGTGGAGGTGTTGAATTTCACGTTGTATTTCTTTTGGTGTTGCAAGTTTTATACAAAAAACATCACCTTCCTGTTTGAGTTCCTCGAATTGAGTTTCCTCATTGTCGTCTTGATTTAAATGAAAAACGGTTTCAAGATGTTGCGCAAACCGTATGGCTTTTTGCTCGTCACTATTTGCCCAGCAACCATTGTCTTCTTTGATTGCAGAGGCATTTGCGTTAGTGTTTTTTTTACGTTCTTAAGAGTTTTCCATAAAGAGTAATCAGTTCTACGATCACTTGGAAGCTCACTGAGGCGTTTATGCATACATCTATCATTAAATTGTTGTATTTCTTTGCTAAGGTGTTTAATCAACTTATTTATTATTTTTCCACGCTGAGATGCTGCTCCACGCTGAGATGCTGCTCAAGGATAATGTTAGAGAGACGTCAGGCTTGCTCAGTTTCACTTATGTGACCGCTTCTGACATTGTTACAGCCTTTAATAGTATTACTTTGAAGAAAACAGGTGATTTGAGGGATATATCAACTGTTGTGATTAAAGGGGTTATTTCAGATATAGCTCCTCAGCTTGCTAATATATTTAATGAGTGTGTAGATGTGGGCGTATTCCCAAATTTAATGAAACATGGTAAAATCATCCCACTCTACAAAGCTGGCAATAAGAAAGAGCTTGGCAACTATAGACCTATTTCCATTTTGCCAGCTTTAAGTAAAATTTTTGAGAAAATCAATTTAAAACAGCTACTGCAACATTTCCACAAATTTAAATTGTTACATAGTGAAAAATATGGGTTCACTAAGGGTCGCTCGACGGCTGATGCTGGTGCTGTACTCTTAAAGCACATCTATGATGCATGGGAAAACTCACAAGATGCTATTGGTGTTTTCTGCGATCTATCCAAAGCTTTCGATTGTGTACATCACAACACTCTTTTGAGAAAGCTTCAACACTATGGTATCAAGTTTAACGCGCTTAATCTCCTTGCGTCATACTTGAGTAGCAGAATGCAGTTTGTGGACATAAATGGAATCAAATCTACTGGATCGACATTAACAATGGGCATGCCACAGGGGTCTATTCTGGGTCCGTTTTTGTTTCTTATTTATATAAACGATCTCGCCTTCTTTGTAAAAGATATTTGTAACATTGTTCTATTTGTTCATTTTGACTGCCTCGTTGGTCTAGTGGTCAGATGTGCCGCCTTTGGGCAAGTGTCTTTGTCTAAACCAGAGGCACTGGCTCGGAGTCTGGGTGTCATTTCTATCTATAATATGTATGTATTTACAAAAAAAATAATGTATATAAGTAAACTACTTCCATCTCGTTACCATAACA
The DNA here is from genome assembly GCA_905475355.2 of Clostera curtula. NCBI lineage: Eukaryota > Metazoa > Arthropoda > Insecta > Lepidoptera > Notodontidae > Clostera > Clostera curtula. The sequence continues at coordinate 7,587,616 of FR997822.1, read as the reverse complement.
CAAGCATTAAGTTGCTTAGCTTGGGACGAGATGGCGTTGTGTGAAATGTCCAAGGATATTTATTTATTTATTTGCATCGCTTATTTTTAAAGTTGACCGTAAGAAAACAAATTTTGACAATGTAAATAGCGCACTCGTGCAAATATCTCAGTGGTTCACTGTAAACAATTTATTGTTGAATGCGGCTCAAACCAAATGCATTAGGTTTACTACCTCTTACTCAAAAAGTATCGATACTAAATTGATATTAAATGACAAAAAATTGGACCTAGAAGAATCTACAAAGTTTTTGGGCATTACTTTAGATTCCAAGTTACAATGGAGGCCCCACATTCATAAACTCGCTGAAAAACTTAGTTCAGCAGCTTATGCTGTGAGACAGGTAAGACGGCTCACCGACGTGGATACCGCGAGACTTGTCTACTTTGGTTACTTCCATAGCGTCATGTCATATGGTATTTTGCTTTGGGGCAACGCCGCAGACATTGAAACTGTATTTGTATTATAAAATCGTGCTGTGCGTTCCATTTACAATCTAGGACCCAAGGAATCACTTAGAAATAAGTTTTGTGATAATATAGGAATTTTGACTGTGGCATCGCAGTTTATCCTTGCTAATATCTTATTTGTGAGACAGAATATCAGTCAGTATAAGACCAACTGTGATGTCACTACGTCCACTATCCGTACAAGAAATGCCCATGGATCTTTTGCAGGCCTCGGTGTTCGCCTGTACAATAAAATTCCTGACGCTTATGTAGACACTTCATAAAGTTCAAAAATTTTGTTAAAAATACATTAATTAATAAAGGGTACTACCGCGCCAACGACTATATATGTGTAATAATGATGCCTGGAAGTAACTGTCATTTTGTGCCTGTGCTCTGTTCCTTTGGCCCCTTCAATAATATATCTCATTGGCGAAATAATTTGTACGTAGCATTTAGAAAATGTCATATATTGTACACTGTATGTGTGAGCAATGACGCAATGGAGACCTTTATTTGCGGATTTGTTTTTTGATTGGCCCTGTCAAGGTCTATCCGTCATTCATTGCGTATACGTGTAGTGTGTTTATTTATTTATTTAATCCTTTATGCAAAAATGTATATTTCTCTCATCTTGCGAACTTGCTCTCACTATGCTGTTTAGTGCTTTTTGTAAACAAGACCAATAATTTAAAAAAAAAGCAACTACAGAGTTTCTTGCCGGCTCTTCTCTGTAGAGCAGCCTTCCGAACCGGTGGTAGTTTCGGCATGAATGTGAGTGAACGCAGGGATTGTGAGCGATCAGGGGAGATGGAGGGATTGTAGGAGTGAAGAGTTGTGTGTGAAAGGTGTGAATGTAGGTATGACGACTGAGAGGTGTGTGTGGAGACTACCACCTAGTGTGGGACAGGGGCCGTAAGATGATAATGGTGATTATAAATATGACGATTTATAAGAGTTTTGTGATGAAACCTACGTAAATAAAGTTCCTTTTGAGTTTGAGTTTGATTTTAGGACTGACTTGTCGGCAGGAAATCTTGCCCGCTGCCATTTTTGCCTTTGTCTTCTCTTTTCAGCGATAAATCTCCTTATTTCTATCGGGTAGATGTTTTAATACGGAATCGGCTTTAGTTCTGGCGTATTTATTTATTTATAATTAAAGAATCCAAGTCATATTTGAAGCTTTCCCAATATTTATATTTGTTTGTTGGTGTATGAGGTTTTTCTGTATTAACTACTTGTTCACTTATTGTAAGTGTTATTGATGAGTGGTCAGAATTCATATCAAGACCCTCTTTAATGTGTAGATGGCTTAATAGTAAATTCTTTATTATAAAAAAGTCGATAAGATCTGAGATTTTCTGTGGATCTGTTGGCCAATATGTAGGCTTTCCTGGGGATAAAGCTTCACATTTCATTTCTGTTATTGCATTTAGAAGTTCCTTACCTTTAGTAGTGGTAAGTCTTGAGCCCCAGTGCGTATTTTTAGCATTGAAGTCACCTCCTAGGGCGAATCTATTTCCAAGCTGCGTTATTAATATTTTTGTTCAAATTATCACTATTTCATAATTTTATTTATGTTCGTATATCTCTTTATTTCATTTTAGTTTAATTGTATTATGTTTTATGTCAATGATGTGGTTTCCTTTAATTAGGGAAACAAAATAATTTGTATTGTTAATCTATTATTTGTGAATGTGTTACGCGCTGCCACCCTTTGGGAACCGCTGACCAGTCGCCGTCCGTTTCAACATCAATACGGCGAAGTATGACCTCCCACAGCGACCACCGACGATCACGGTCGCCGGAATCGAAGATTGAAGATTCGCCCGCACTCTCGATTCGGGCATAGAACGTGAGACACCCACTAGCATTAGCTTAGGTTTAGCTTAGGATTAGATTGGATTATCGTAATCTAGTAATTAAAATTATTTAAATAAAAGTTTTTGCTTTTTTTTTTATCCTTCGGCTGTGGCCTTCGTATTTGGCGCAATCGGCAGGATTCTTAGGGTTACTCTAGGGCTAGATCGCATATCCCAGGGCGGGGCTCGGGGAGGCCCCGCCCCTTGACGGGATCAGGATGGGTGCCCTGTCATGTGTACTGGCAGGGCACCACGGAGTTCTCACTCCGCACCAGGACTGGCATCGGGGGGTCGAGCTTTAACATCTTCGCTCCCCCCCTCGCGCGTCTGGCTCGTGGTGCAGATTCTGGGCCCACGAGGCAGGTCTTGCGCGGGATCGTACACCCCGGGGATGTTTTAGTGGGTATGCCCCCACTCTGGGGAGACTCCCACACACCCCTCGTCGGTCCTCCCCGGGACCGACGGGGATAGTCCATAAAGGATTTTTACCCCGGGCACAAAAAAAAAAAAAAAAAAAAAGGGCTAGATCGCATACGATAAATCGCTACCGTGCGCGAGCGACCCGCGAAGTGACTAAACTCTTAAGTTTAACTAAGAATCCGAACCTCACGCAAGCGCCACACAGCCTAGGAGTATCCAGACATCGATACATCATAAAAAGGCCAAAACTAAATATGTTGTAAGTACTTGAGAATCGATCTAAAGTTGCTTCCCCGTCTTTTATAAGTTTCCATCCAAGGCAATCGAGGAACCGTAGGTTAGACAAACAATCTAGGTATAATTCATTAGACAGTAGTAGAAACCTAGATTCATCTACTTCTATATCGACCATAGAAATGGCTGATTTAGATATAATTTATAAGGCGTTAAGATTAGTCCCAGAGTTCGCCGGAACTCGAATGTATTAACTAGATTCGTAAAACGTTGTGATGAACTAGTGCAGTGCTACGTATCAGCAGATCCGGGATACGAGTTACGTAATCTCGCATTAGTTAATGGCATACTAAATAAAGTCTCGGGACCCGCGCCCCGTTTAATTAATTCCAACGGGATCCCAGAAACCTGGGATGGCATTAGATCAGCTTTGATAAATAATTTTAATAATTAATAAATAATAATTAAATTATGACCAATTCATGGTACCTTTGTGAAGAGAAATACAGCAACAAGATGTCGGACAAACCTTCTTCAGGTGTTGCCGAAATAATTAGGTCATAGAATTTTTGATATTCTTTAATATTCTCGACCACGATCGGCGGTGGCTGGTGAGATTTTTTAGTTTTAGGTGGATATTTAATGTTTTCATTCTCACCTTCCTCGCTGGATGCTTCTCCTTTTTGGTTGGGTGGAGAGAGTGACTGATTCAGCTTCCTTTTCTTTGGATTTTGCTTACGAATCCACTCAGTCTCGTTTGCGAGTTCCTCTTCATCGGTCTCAAATTGGACTTGAGGAGGATGGTTGTTGATTGGGTCTTTTGGTTGTGGTATTTGGTTAGATTTTTCGATGTTCTGAATTTTTTGCTCTAGTCCTGCGATGTGCTGATGCAGTTCTTTGGTCAGGTTTTGGAGCTTTTTTCTTTCTTCTTGCACCTCACGTAGGACTTTTTGCTGGAGGTGGCGTTTTTCTTGTTCTTCTATCAAGTATTTGTACAGCCGATGTTCGATTTCGGTTTTTAGTACGAAATTTTTCGTGCCCATGTTGGTGTTATTATTCGTTTTTATTTAACTGTATGAATTAGTATTTCGGTGGTGTTGCATGACGTAAACTGGGTCATCGCGGAGCTCGCTCGCGGCAACGCAATTTGCTGCGCCAGCGCTTTACTTAAGTATGAAAAGTAAGGCACGCGTAACACAATTATTCGCGACGGATTCTGAGTCACAACTGATTGTAGGAGTGAAGAGTTGTGTGTGAATGGTGTGAATGTAGGTATGACGACTGATAGGTGTGTGTGGAGACTACCACCTAGTGTGGGACAGGGGCCGTAAGATAATAATGGTGTTTATAAATATGACGATTTATAAGAGTTTTGTGTTGAAACCTACGTAAATAAAGTTCCTTTTGAGTTTTGTCATTCTTTTTTTATTACTTTGAGATGCTTTTTGGTACCGTTAATGTTTATTTTCCCAACCCAATCCATATAACTAACCGTTCTATTGGACCTGGAAGGCGTTAACTGAAACGTGAATACTAAAACAATACAAAATCACCTTTAATAAAAACGTCCTTGGCTTGGTGAGCCGACCAACCCCAAACAGCAGCACCTGTTCACAAGTATAACGCATGTGACAGCTACCGATGTCCTCAAACATATTAAAGGGAAGCGACCGACCCGTCACATGTCGCTACCGCTGCTCGGAGTATTTTAGTGAGCATCGCGCCAACTCCCAAAGCCCTAAAAGAGCTCGTAAATTCAGTTCCAGCATTGCAGTTTCAGATGCAAAAAAAAGATACATAGTAAAAAATGTGTTGTTAGAAATTTCATATCCATGCCAATTGCTATGTAAACTTCATCATCGCGATGTCGAATTTTGTTTATGGAATTGAAATTTGTTTGTTTATGTTCAGAGTAAATTAAATTGCTTTCTGAGCGCATTTCAGCTGTGTTCCCGTTCCGACCTGAATCTGACTAATTCTTTACATTATATAATTTTATTTTAAAATTATGCAAACATCTATATAATCAATTAAAAGAAAATTACACACACTACTTGACACACACACGCGTAAATGTATTACTCTTTTGTTTATTATTAAAGTTCACTCAAACTGAGAATAGAACTATATTTATAGAGCTCCTAGCACCCCGCAAACGTTGTTTTGCCATGTAATTAAATATGGGTTGATCGTAGGGGGGTGAAATTTTTTGTATTGTGTATCATAAAATAATAACAACAAAAAATTGACCGAACTATACAAAAAAAAATTTAGGTTGACCACCCTTATTACTTAGGGTGTAAAAGTTAGTTAAGTAATAGCCTATTCACATACCTACTGAATACACATATGAAATTTCATCAAAATCGGTCAAGCCCTTTCCGAGGAGTATAAATACTAAAACAGTCATTGACAAAGACAAGAATTTTTTAAATTAGTTAATTTAAATTAATTATTACGAGCCAGTGAGCCATTCGAAATTGAGCCTTACACTAAAGATGGCAAGAGCAAATAGCGTTTTCAGACCGAGGTATTTGTAACCTATCATAGTTGAGCACACTGAATAAAAAACGGATAAACCTCTCTGAAAAGTTAATATATTTTAAAAAAGGACTAGCTGACCCGGCAAACTTCGTACCGCCTCAGAATCAATAAATATAAACCTTTTTAACCTTCTCTCGACTCACACAAATATTTCAAGACCAAAATTTGCCAAATCGCTCCAGCCGTTCTCGAGTTTTAGCGAGACTAACGAACAGCAATTCATTTTTATATTTAAGAAGAAGAATAATGATGACGATTTATTTATAGTTATTTTATTTTCATCAATAACTTTTTTATATCAAGTTTTCCTTCTTTTGCGGCTGGGTAATCTGCCTCTTGCGTTCCATATGTCGCCTCTTCCGACACCCTCAGGATGGTATGGGTTGGTGACATTTTGTTTTCTAAATCTAAAAAAGAGTCGAAATACAAGTGACTACTAAATTACTAAATAGTTTAATATCATACGTTGTGATTTAACTGAACTGCACCTACTTTGCCACCCACACATACACACCGCCACGAAATTATAGGCTGAAATACAAGTCCAGCTATTTAACTACACATCAGTGGGTCACTTGTGGGCTGCTTAAATGTAGTTTATTTTTATTGTACACGAAAAACTTACCACTGGCTGCATTGTCTGCTAGGTTTTCTGAAAATATACAATTTAATTATGTATTGTTTATACAGGGTTGATACGACATAGGGGCATTTTTTAACCGCCTATACTAGGTATCATTTCCAGGCTCTGTACCAAAAATCAATTAAATTGGTGCAAAAGTTTAGCAGCAAATGATTTTTTAAATTTTTGCCTCATTTGAACATGATGTATCTTTCCTAACAGATGTTTATGCCTAACGCATCGTTTATTAACCTTAGGGGCTGTCCATTAATCACATGATGTTTTTTTAACATTTTCACCAGGTACCAAGGGGGAGGCCCTTGGTACCTGGTGAGGTTTAAGACTACCCCTCCACCCGCAATGAAAAATCACGTGTATTTTTTTTGTACCGTTTCGAATTCATACTAATCACATAAAGTATACGTAGTGTAATTTAATGCCCCTCTGCCATATCAACTCTGTATGTATATGTCGTGGATTGATGGATTATTAGACCAGTCGAAATATCCGTTGTTCAAATAGAAAAAAATCTGGGAAGCGATTTTTCTTTTTAAGCGTCGGGGTGGTGCTTGGAAGTATAAATCTCGATTCTCGAACTAATCCCGGTAGAGGATTCGCCGCCATCTTGTTCTCAAGTAATTTTTTTTTTCTGAAATAACTCGTTAATTTTCAACTTTAGAGCAAAAATGGTGTTATTCAAAGTTGTTAGAAATTTAATTTCCCATGATGCATCATGCAACGGATCTTCATCTGCTGGTGCCTCTTGAACTGTGATATCGGACTTCTCGAGGGCTGTTTTAAGTAGATCGGTGAAGGGGGTCTTGTTTTTGTCGTTTGCCATTGAATATTTTTTTTGTTGATATAATTGATACTATAACGGTATAGTATAACTCTGCAAATATTGATCCTAGCGTAAAAATGATAATGACCAAACTTGTGGGAAATTAAATTTCCAACAACTTTAAATAACACCATTTTTGCTCTAACGTTGAAATTTAACGACTAATTTTCGAAAAACTAAAAATTTTAACTTACACTTATATTTAAACAAGATGGCGGCGAACCCTCTACCGGGATTAGTTCGAAAATCGAGATTTATACTTCCAAGCACACCACCCCCCCCCGACGTTTAAAAAAAATCGCGCCCTGGATTTTATTCTATTTGAGGCTACTTTTATGTCTATTTCGACTGGACTATATGGCGCGATAGACAGCGCCATCTTAGGATTATTTTAGTGAACTAATCAATTGTTACTGGGAACGCAAGCGGCGCCGTTCCGCTTGGACGCGATCGTCGGTGGAGCGAGTATAATAGGAGCCTCTCAGTGGTCTCGGCCTCCACCGGATGCGTCGCGGTGCACGGACCACCGTCTCTCGACAGTCAGTACTGCCCGGTTATAGGACGTGGAACGTTGTCACAGACAACTAGTCCAGTCTTTATTGTGGTGGACAGTCTGCGTCGGAAGGTCTTGGTTCACGGTTGGTGCCGACACACGTGTTTGTTTCCATAATGTAAGAAGTTGTTTGTAAAAGAACAATTAAGAGGTCCCAAGTTCAAGTACCCAAGTCAGTGCCCACATCCATCTTAAACTATGTCAGATCATGATGAAGACCCGATGCTTCGCAGCTCAGCCACCCATGGGTTTTGCGTGAGTAACGAGAGGCGTGTGGAAGTTTGCTATGTCAGCAATCCCAGCGGTTCGCTGATGAACACTGCCGAATGCTCTCTCATCAAATATTGTGTTGCGTCAAAGCTTAGTGGAAAGCGCGTAAATAACATTGTCAGTTTGACAGGTATCTGTCATCGTAGTGCGAAAAGTACGCTACAAATTTTAAGATTAGTGATTTACGATTAGAGCGCAAAGCGACACAACAAAAAACTGTTAAAATGAAATCGCTTCATCCGTTCGCGAGCTACGATGCCACAGACAGACAGACCTGTTAAACTTATAACACCTCTGTTTATGCGTAGGGGGTTAAAAATATTTCTTACTGTTTGTATTATTCACACGCTTCACAGCTCCGTCTTCTGCAAAAGAAAGTCGTAATTAAGCCAGCGAGCCATTCGAAATTCAGCCTTATACTAAAGATGGCAAGGGTACATTTTCAAGTAGAATTACTTGTAACCTATCATAATTGAGTTCATTGAGAAATGTACACATGGAGGATATTCAAGCTATTTCTTTTTTTAATGGTACTTCTGCACGTGCTTGCAGCCTGACCACGGGGGCTGTGTATTGTTATTACATGTATTTCACGAACACAAATGACACCCAAACCAAAACTAAGTCACGGTAATATTATCTTAACAGTAGTTTGACTTCATACAAACGGACGAAACGCGAGCTAAGCCTACGCGCCTCGATTAAAGGATGCGCCTGGGATGCGGACAGTCGCGACTGTGCCGCAGTAACGAACGGACGGTGTGTTGTTTTTTAACAATAACCGCGCAGTCTTTACACTGAAAATAAGTTAAGTACATATTTAATATGAGGAGTAGGAAATATTGTGCTGTTTTTGGATGCATGAATTCGTCATTATCGCATCCAGGGATAACATTTTTTAAATTACCTGGAAACATTGAAAGGTAAGACCATGGACGTATAAAAAAAGGCGGACGGAACTCTGGCTAAGACAAAAGTGAAGCGCCAAAATGGCGGCAGCTCTGTATGTGTGGGTTAATTTTGGGGTTGCCAAGATATACAAAATTTTGCAATAAAAACATGGTTAAAATATAAAAAAAATTTGTTCGAAATTGTAAATTTGTTATGTTTAACTTTAACATCCTAAATGCTGAGTATTTTTTTTTATAATAACGTCTTTTACTTTGAGAGGATCTTGAAATTTCCTCTAATTTCGAGATGTGTTGAAAACGATTCTAAATTAAAAGAATCTAAATTAACATAAATATATTATTACAAATTTTTTTTGTAATAATATATTTATGTTGCCTAACTATAATTATAATTTATTGCGCACCTCTTGAGAAGCACTGGTAATATATGGTACAGTAACAGTTTATTCCTCTGCCACGTGTTTTGCTCAAACAAATTTTAAAACAAAATAAAGCACTGGGGATTAAAATAATGTATGAATATTTTTACGATTCGACGACACGGTTGGCGCAGTGGTTGAGCGATCGACTGCTGCGCAGCATGTCGCGGGTTGATCCCCGCACGGAAGAAATATTTGTACGACCTACAAGTATTTGTCCCGGGTCTGGGTGTTTTTCTATCTATAATATGTATGTATTTACAAAAAAAAAATGTATTTAAGTAGTTTATCATCCATCTCGTTACCATAAAACAAGCATTAAGTTGCTTATCTTGGGACGAGATGGCGTTGTGTGAAATGTCCAAAGATATTTATTATTATTATTATTTACCGACAAAATAGCTACAATGTACATTTAAATTTTGAAAAAATAAGCGGCATAGTTTCATTTTTTTTTTGTATTATCCATGTCTTGGTAGATTGCTAATTTACCTTTTAAGGTACTGCCTATGTAACAACACGCCGGAGTCTTCCTTTAGTTGTTTATAAGTCATCCGCATCAAAATGTATACTGCAAATGACACTGTATTTGTTTGGAATCCAATCGTTTTCACCATTACAATTTCTACTAAGTAATTTTAATTCAATCATTTCTCCATACTTAATTTTCCTTAGAAAATCTAGCAAAAGGAATATAACATAAAATACGCAGAAGTAACTATTAAATAATTAACCATAATAATATATAGATTTTTATAATAAACGAAAAATTGCCCACATTTCGGTTAATTTGCACACGTCAATATTGGCAACACTGAACTTAAAATTAATTGTTTTGTTCTAGCAAATACAAATTGATTTTAATGTATATAATCTGGAAATAAGTGATTGAATTATTCCTGGATTGTTTTTCTTTCGGTCACTACGGTTTTTACACCATTTTACTACGCAAGACATGATTTATAGTTTTTATTTTTTCGCCGCATATTGCGTCTTTAAGCATCGATGTTCACGTGCGTAATGGCCGACTAATGTGTGAAAGTGTGCGTGCTGGCCTGTACATATAGCTGATCTGGCCGACTATGATGTCACAGTTTTTAGTTAGCGAGACTCTGTCCGACTTTTTTTATACGTCCATGGGTAAGACTATAAAAAAATTTTACTTACTAAGTAGTAGGTAGGTGCGTACCTAATGTGTGTCGTTTTAATGGATACATAAGTAATTTCCTTGTATGACCCGAAAAAAAAGACGTCTGGACGTCTCGCGTTTGAGGTAGTATAAGCTCTTAAACATGGTTTATTTAATAAAAATCTATGAATAAAAAAACAACACGCATTTTTATTGAACACTTCCTATTCAATTCACCAAGTATTTTATTTGTATAAATAAAAAAAGTATATTTACACACAAAACAACACAAAACTAAATGGAAACACAAAGTAGGCAAATGTAATAAAAAAACTGGAGGCCGGCAGCCCTATCGCATGCTTACGTACCTGCTGTAGGCATTTATTTCAAGGACACGGCCGAGTCAAACTACTGTATAGGATAATATTACCGTGACTAAGTGCCTCCGATTTACACAAAGACACTCGCCCGACCCCGGATTCGAACCGGGGACTCCGTGATGCAAAGGTGATCTGATCCCTAGACCAACGAGAACATGGTGTGATTATACAGAGTTGATATGACAGAGGGGCATTAAATTACACTACGTATACTATGATTAGTATGAATTCGAAACGGTACAAAAAAAAATACACGTGATTTTTCATGGGGGGGTGGAGGGGTAGTCTTAAACCTCACCAGGTATCACCAAGGGGGAGGGAGGGGTTAAAATATGTTAAAAAAAACATTACGTGATTAATAGACAGCCCCTAAGGTTAATAAACGATGCGTTAGGCATAAACATCTGTAGTAAAGATACATCATGTTCAAATGAGGCAAAAATATAAAAAATCATTTGCGGCTAAACTATTGCTCCAATTTAATTGATTTTTGGTACAGAGCCTGGAAATGATACCCTAGAATAGGCAGTTAAAAAAATGCCCATAAGTCGTATCAACCCTGTATTACTAATTGGTTAGCAAGACATTTGTTTCTATTACAAACTAACTGCGCCCCGCGGTTTCACCCGCGCTTACCTACTTATTGTCGTACCGCGGGGCAAAGCTAGTCTAAAAAAAAGTTACTCCTTATATCATCAGCTTCCTATCCGTGAAACTCCCGTCAAAATCGGTACAGCCGTTCCCGAGATTAGCTGGAACAAACAGACAGACGGACAGACACATAGACAGACAAAAATAAAAAAAAATGTTATTTTGGTCTATGCACTGTGTATACATACTTACGCATTAAGTAAAAAGTTGTTATTTTATTATTACAAACAGACACTCAAATTTTATTTATTTGTATGTATGTATGCATATGTTTGTATGTATAGATGTGAAAGTTTGTAGTATGTATGTATGGCTGGATGGATCTTTGCTAATCTTTCACGCAAAAGCTACTGACTGGATTTTAATGAGACATTACAAGAATATGTCCGTGTGGTGACGGATTTAGAATACATAGTGCCACCACCCCATTCCATTCTGAGGTTGTCGTAAGAGAAGACAAAAAGAAATGACAAGGCCGATAACCTGGCCACAAGAGAACGATTTATGATAGAATTTGATACGAAACCCTCTGTCAACCCGTCTGGCCAGCGTGCATCAGGAGGCTACTTAGTTGCTTTTTAGTAACGTAAATGTTTATTTTCCCAACCCAATCCGTATATCTAACCGTTCTATTGGACCCGGAAGGCGTTAACTGAAACGTGAATACTAAAACAATACAAAATAAAAACGTCCTTGGCTTAGTCAGCCGACCAAGCCCAAACAGCAGCACCTGTTCTCAAGTTTAACGCATGTGACAGCTACGGATGTCCTCAGCCATATTAAAGCGAAGCGACCGACCCGTCACATGTCGCTACCGCTGCTCAGAGTATTTTAGTGAGCATCGTGCCAACTCCCAAAGCCCTAAAAGATCTCGTAAATTCAGTTCCAACATTGCAGTTTCAGATGCAAAACAAAGATACATAGCAAAAAATGTGTTGTTAGAAATTTCATATCCATGCCAATTGCTATGTAAACTTCAATATCGCGATGTACGAATTTTGTTTATTCCTAAGTCTCCATGAGACATCTTTTGATAGTGGCTGTTCAGAGTAAATTAAATTGCTTTCTGTGTGCAATTCAGCTGTGGTCCCGTTCCGACCTGAATCTGTCTAATTCTTAACATTATATAATTTTATTTTAAAATTATGCAAACATCCATTAAATCAATTAAAAGAAAATTCCACACACTCGTGATACACACACGCGTAAATGTTTATTATTAAAGTCTGTGTTCAATCAAACTGAGAATAGAACTATAAAATATAAAGAGCTACTAGCTGACGCCGCAAACGTTTTTCCATGTAATTAAAAAGGGTTTTGCCATGTAATAAGGTAAGCCTGGTGCCGAACCCAGTAGAATTCAGAAAAACGTAAGGAATATAGAATTAATACATGAAAATATTTCTTACCTCCACGATAATAGATCCTCGGTATCAGGACTGCAAAAAAAAGCCGCATATAAGCCAGTGAGCCATTCAAAATTGAGCGTTTTCAGATCGAGGTATTTGTAACCTATCTTAAGTGAGCACACTGATTAAAAAACGGATGAATCTCTCTGGAAAGTGAATATTTTCCACAACAACAAGTTTTCCTTCTGATTTCTTAGGTTTTCGCGATTATTACACATTGAAATTAAACACTTTTTAAAGGATTTATCGCATGTATGTTACATTATTTAATTCCCGCGACCAATGCAAAGCATTCGAAACGTCGGGAATTAAATAATGTAATAAACACGCGATAAATCCGATAAAAAGTGTTTAATTTCAAAGTTTTCCTTCTTTTGCGGCTGGGTAATCTGCCTCTTGCGTTACATATGTCGCCTCTTACGACACCCTCAGGATGGTATGGGTTGGTGACATTTTGTTTTCTAAATCTAAAAAAAAGTCGAAATACCAGTGACTACTAAATTACTAAATAGTTTAATATCATACGTTGTGATTTAACTGAACTGCACCTACTTTGCAACCCACACATACACACCGCCAACGAAATTATAGGCTGAAATTATAGGCTGAAATACAAGTCCAGCTACTTAACTACTCATCAGTGGGTCACTTGTGGGCTGCTTAAATGTAGTTAATTTTTATTGTACACGAAAAACTTACAAAGGTCTGCAGGGACTGCTTGGTATTCTGAAAAAATACAATTTGATTATGTATTGTTTATATGTATATGTCGTGGATTGATGGATTATGGCGCGATAGACAGCGCCATCTTAGGATCATTTTAGTGAACTAATCAATTGTTACTGGAAACGCAAGCGGCGCCGTTCCGCTTGGTAAAGCGAGTATAAAAGGAACGTCTCAGTGGTCTCGGCAGTCGGCACGCATTTCCACCACTGCCTCTCGACAGTCAGTACTGCCCGGTTATTGGACGTGGAACGTTTTCTCAGATAACAAGTCCAGTCTTTATTGTTGTGGACAGTCTGCGTCGGAAGGTCTTGGCTCACGGTGGATGGCGACGCACGTGTTTGTTTCCATAATGTAGGAAGTTGTTAGTAAAAGAAAAATAAAGAGTACCCAAAACAGAGCCCACATCCATCTTAAACCATGTCAGATCATGATGAAGACCCGATGCTTCGCAGCTCAGCCACCCATCCCCTCCATGGGTTTTTGCGTGAGTAACGAGAGGCGTGTGGAAGTTTGCTATGTCAACAATCCCAGCGGTTCGCTGATGAACACTGCCGAATGCTCTCCCATCAAATATTGTGTTGCGTCAAAGCTTAGTGAAAAGCGCGTTAACATTGTCAGTTTGACAGGTATCGGTCATCGTAGTGTGAAAAGTACCCTACAAATGTTATGATTAGTGATTTACGATTAGAGAGCAAAGCGTCCAGAATATTGAGAAAAATGCAAATTATGATCAAAATGGATTTGTTCAAAGTGAAGGCGCTTGACTCTAAGCGGACGTACAAATACCCCCATGATCGTGTGAGGTAGACCCCGATCACCATGTTCCTCGAGGATTGGATGTCATAGTAGATAAAAGTGGTAGCGACACCACATTTGATTAAGAATGGCTTGTATACTCATACTCGAAGTTTTAGGCCGCACCTCATGAGTGACATGAGGCGAGGGATCTGCAAGGAATCGTTGGTGCGATTTCTGTCTGTGTTGGTGCACTGCCCTGTTATTGGACTTGGAACGTTGTCACAAACAACTAGTCCAGTCTTTATTCTGTCTGCGTCGGAAGGTTTCATCAAAGTGATTGACCGATTTTCATCAAACATGTCTAAAAACACTCAACTTTCATACAAAAAAAAACAAAATGCTGTTAAAATGAAATCGCTTCATCCGTTCGCGAGCTACGGTGCCACAGACAGATATAACCTATCATAATTGAGTTCATTGAGAAATATACTTATGGAGGATATTCAAGCTATTTCTTTTTTTAATGGTACTGCTGCACGTGCTTGCAGCCTGACCACGGGGGCTGTGTATTGTTATTACATGTATCTAGCGAACACAAATGACACCCAGACCAAAACTAAGTGCCTCCGATTTACACAAAGACACTCGCCCGACCCCGGATTCGAACCGGGGACTCCGCGATGCAAAGGTGATCTGACCCCTAGACCAACGAGAACATGGTGTGATTATATAACTAATTGGTTAGCAAGACATTTGTTTCTTACCTCCAAGGTCATCGGTCACGCCAGCAGGACCTGAAAGCAAATATACATATTTTAAATGTGACAGGTTGTATGTGTGTATGGCTGGATGAATCTTTGCTAATATTTCACGCAAAAGCTGCCAACCTTTTTTTTTTTAAGAAGCTACGACCGAATAACCCGTAGGCCATAATTTATGCGGAGACCAAGTCGCGGGCAGGATCTAGTGCAATGTCACAAATGCATTCTCAAGGTGGTATCGTCGATCAAAGCCATCCTGGTCGTTCTTTCTGACTGTTGTTTATTGATTACTAGCGACCCGCCCCGGCTTCGCACGGGTGCAATGATGAACCTCTAAATTTGTCAGTGTTTTACTACAATATACAGAATTTATTATACTTAAAAACCTTCCTCTTGAATCACACTTTCTAATAAAAAAACCGCTTCAAAATCGGTTGCGTAGTTTTAAAGATTTAAGCATACATAGGGACGGACAGACGACTTTGTTTTATACTATGTAGTGATTATTATTACTGACCACCAATCCTTCTGCTCGCAGCGAAATGTTTAGCAGATTGTGTCGTCTCTAGTGTTGAAAACGTCTATACATATATGACGGCAATCGGTGACCATCAGGCAACTGGCTTAAGCCCTTCCCGGCTGCCGTTCCACCATATACGGCAGTTACACGTACTGAGTAGCGTACAAACTGGCAGCGAGTCTAAACCTATATGTAATTACCGGTAGCAGATGGGTTGCGAAGGGCAACAGGCAATTGCTCCGCGTAAATACTGTAATGTAGCCAAATCAGTTAAGACTGGCGCTGACCCGAACGGAATTCGGACAAAGCCAAGGAAGATAGAATGAATACATTAAAAAAGCATAAAATAAAAATAAAATAAAACCGCCCTCCACTGCAATGACCACGCCGTGTGTCCCGGCAGGTTGAAGCTTCCGAGGCAACTCTGAGGACAGAGGAGTCCCCAGAGCCAAAACCCACCATGACTCCGTGTGCCGCTCTTAGTCTAGCCTCTCCCCGTCATGGGTGACCCTGAGCCGGTATGGCCCTAACGGATCCTTAAGGCACGCAAGCCTCCTCACCACAACAAGGTGACAGCACGGTCGAGCGGCCGACAGGTCACGGAGCATGCTCCCCCATCGGGAGGAGTGAAACCCGTGGCCCTGTTTCGGGCAGTTGAGGGACACCGTTGGTTTTAGTGGGTAGGTTGGGGCGCAACTACCATCTTTCCGCGCCCCGGAGTCCCACATAACCCGGCTGGCGTAAAGCGGTAGGGTATTCATGAGGATTACCCACGTTAAAAAAAACGACCTATTTTCATCAAACATGTCTAAAACAAAACACAAAAGAAACTAAATTGAAATCGCTTCATCCGTTCGCGAGCTACGTCAAACATATAACACCTCTTATCTGCGTCGGGGGTTAAAAATATTTCTTACCGTTCACAGCTTGTGCAAAGGAAAGGCAGTGAGCCATTCGCAATTCAGCCATAATATACTAAAGATGACAAGGGTAAATTTTCAGGTCGAATTACTATGTAACCTATCATATTTGAGCATACTGTAATGCCAGCAATACACGCTGGCCGAGCTTAGGCCAACGCGAGCGTAGGCAATTTAATACAAGGCAAGTGCTACTGCCTACACGTTCGGCAAGTGTATCGAAAACCAATGCAAATGGCCAATGTAAACGAATTTTGAAGACACGTGGGGTCAGTCAGTTTGTATTGTGACTTGAAACAAGATGGGTGACGACGTAGAAGTTATTGCAGCTGCTGCTATTTATTTAATGAGCGCTTATAATTATTATGTCAGTGTATACCGCACGAAAGTTGTGAAAATGTAAAGACAAAAAAGAAGGAGGTGGGTGTAGTTTGCAATTTCTTTTATTGAATTTTTTTTTACAGGAATAGTATGAAAAATCAACTATCTGAGCTTAGTATAGGGTTCCAGACAACCTCTTCATTCTGGTAAAATTCCAAAAATTTGAAAACATTTTTTGTTTGATTTGTTGAGAGTGACATTTTGTACGCGTACACACGACCGAACTCTGTGCAGAAAAACCGACAGCGCTCCGAAGTGCGGCAAGTGGTCGCGAGCGAGACAAGTGGTGACCAGCTACGCCAAAAGAGTTGTATACACGTTGACGCTTGCCTTTACTCGGCCAACTAGGCGAGCGACACCGAGCGATGGCCAGACAATGCAAATATACCATCTATACGTTGGTATTGGCGTTCACTCGGCCATGCTGGGCCAACGTATATTGCTGGCTTAACGGTTAAACATTTCCGAAAAAAAAAACCTTAGTGTGGATTTCCTTACTTACACATACTCTTTTTTTTGCGGTATAACGCCGTTGGTCCACCGCGCCGATATATCGGTGGTTCAGCTAAAACAAAAACCGGACGAACGGCGCGGTGTGACGGTAGTGTGTGGACAAGAACAAACCTGTTTTGTATTTATTGCCGGCACATCAGGTGGTCATAAAACCGTGCCGAGTTCTAGCGGTCACGCTGAACTACACGAAACATCGGCGGCCGGGATGACGGTTCTCGGGTGACGGGCGTGCGGTGGACACATGGCCATAGTAAATGTAAAAATGTATCGCTAACTCGGCACCGACATCTCGTTTTCGGTGACGGCGGCGGTGGACAAACGGCCTAAGCGGCCGGACTAAATATTTCCTTTGTGCACTTTCAGAATTGTAATAATATTTATTTAACAATATCAAAAACTTAAATTAAATTATTAATATTTTAATTATTTATTTACTATTGCTTACTATGGGCATTGTCCGAAATATAGATTTATTATTAATAAAAAACTATATAGACTTCACTTACGAGACTCGCCCTGTAACAAATAAATAAAATAAGTATGTTAATACAATGAATCTTCATCGTATCTATTATATAATAATTAGAGAGAGAGAGAGAGAGAGAGAGAGAGAGAAATTCTTTATTGTGCAAAGAACACGGCGCAATACAAATAAAAATACAGACACTTTTCTAAGTGGGTATGTAACAAACACAATCATAATATTAGAACTAACAACGTATTAGGTACATTACGTGTGCACGCCGTATTCAGTCACAAAAAAGGTCCACACTCAGCATATTCTGCCGTGTTGCGACAAAGGTCACAACATGGCAACTGATTTTCAGTGTGAACCTAATTAATACACGGGGCGAACACGAAGTCACATACATAATGCAATTAACATAAAATAAGTATACTATAACAATTTTTAAAATAAATTAATCAATACCAAAAATATAAACCGAAATTAAAAAAAAAAATAAAGGAATAGAGGAAAGTCACCAAATATGGAACACCATTTTGTTTTTGGCATATAAAAAAAACTTCACAGAAATTAAAACAGTTTAATGTAGGTAATTACTAATCAGTCATACATTTATAATCAAATATCTTAGTTATTAAATTAAAATTTAACACAAAAACCAAAATAACAAATGAGTAACCAAATATGGAATAGGAACCCAAATATGGAATATAAGCATAAATTGTCATATCAATAACAAAAATAGACATAAATATCTATGAGATGGATTAAATAATAATGACATATTGTGCTAAATAAAAGAAGTTACGTATTTCACTCGCAAAAGTCTCTGGACTAGCACAATCATAATGTGCCCAGAGTCCACACAATAAGCATTTAATCCAGCTTCTATTTTATAGCTTCTGCCATTTTTTCTTCATTCCAGGTTTTTCGTTTCTTGGTTGATTTGGAAGCAGACATTCTTTAAAACAAACATAACATATATTCTTTTAAAGAAATAGTAGCAAGTACCTACCATGTGACATATTCCATAACTAGCTTTTGTGCGCGGCTTCGCCCGCGTGGGCTTCGAACCCGTGCATATTTTTTATGAAACTAAAATCGGTTATTGTGACTAAACTATGATAGTTAGATATGTGCTCAAGACTTTTTTGTAGATCTTTATAAGACCTACAAACCCGTAGTACATCATTTTGTTCTATTGTCAATAGTTTTTGCAGCGCACGCATAAAAAGGTTTTCGATTTTACACCTTGGTTTACAAAATCGCAATTTTCATACGGATCCCTAATTCTTTTGAAAATAAAATATAGCCTATAACCTTCCTCGATAAATGGACTATCTAACACTGAAAGATTTTTTTAAATCGGACCAGTAGTTCCCGAGATTAGCGCGTTCAAACAAACAAACAAACACACAAACAAACAAACTCTGCAGCTTTATATATTAGTATAGAAGTATAGACTAGACACCGACGACTGTCCTTAATTGGATTATTATACTAGTTCGAACTCTTCTAAATATTTTTTCAAGTCACAATATTTTAATGTCGGACGATCACAAAATGTTGAAATAAACATAATATCGATATACTAATTAGTATAACACTTACGTATACATATGTAATAACTGGTAATACTCATCTATTACTTACCTTTATAAGTTTCTGCATGACAACAAAACAAAACACGTCTGCCACACTTGTATCGTTCGCGCAACTCGCACGATGGTAAGAGTATGGTAGTAAATAGACCCAATGAAGCAGAAGATGGTCGTGTATTGTGTTTCATACTTATATTCTTCCATATTAGGATCAAGGAATTCCATATTAGGATACTATTCCATATTTGGTGACTTTCCTCTAACCTACATAAAAATGGGAAACTTACAAATTAAATTATCCTAAAAATGACTAACCAATAAAATACAAATGAAATTAAATAAAAAATTATATTCTCTATCATCACCCATAGAGGAACCAGAGCTGAGTCGGGCCTCCTCCAATATCATGGCGGATCAGCATACATACATTTTATTGGAACTCTTGTACAAACTAAAAGGTTTTAACAAAAATGTAAGTCGATTTTGAAGTTGGCACCGACTTCAAACAGCTAACATTTTTATTTAATATTTTACTAGCGACCCGCCCCGGATTCACACGGGTGCAATATTGACATATAAACCTTCCTCTTGAATGACTCTATCTATAAAAAAAACCGCTTCAAAATCCGTTGCGTAGTTTTGAAGATTTAAGCATACATAGGGACAGACAGACGACAGCGACTTTGTTTTATACTATGTAGTGAATAGTGATAGTGATTTTACTAGCGACCCGCCCCGGCTTCGCATGGGTGCAATTATATTATACCTATAAACATTCCTCTTGAATTACTCTATTTATTAAAAAAAAAACCGCTTCAAAATCCGTTGCGTAGTTTTAAAGATTTATGCATACATAGGGACGGACAGAAGAATGCGACTTTGTTTTATACTATGTAGTGATAGTGAAGAGCTGTTTAGTAATACTTTGCGTAATTTTCTTACCTGTTGAACAAGCAGAGCCACTACGATAGTAACTACAAATAACTTGAACATTTCGATATTTCTAAAGAAAATGTTGATGCCAAACTATGTGGAAGTATGAGAGTGTATTCGAATGAAACATTGTCCCCTTATATACTGTAGTTTTACTGTAGTTTGTTTATTCAGTTGGTTAATTGGCATAACACCAGTTCCACGTAAGTACCTAAAATTGACGTAATACATAATTATTCGTGAAGCTTAATCACTAATAACCTTTTATTTTAAATGTTATTTGGCTTCGCGTACGTGGTGACGGATTTTTAGTATACCTTTTTTATTTTATTTTTTATTACCTTGGTCATCCTCATGGATACCCGACCGCCAAACGCCAGCCGGGTTATGTGGGACGCCGGGGCGCGGGAAGATGGTAGTTGCGCCCCAACCTACCCACTAAAACCAACGGTGTCCCTTAACTGCCCGAGACAG
Source organism: Clostera curtula (assembly GCA_905475355.2). Classification (NCBI taxonomy): domain Eukaryota; kingdom Metazoa; phylum Arthropoda; class Insecta; order Lepidoptera; family Notodontidae; genus Clostera; species Clostera curtula. The sequence goes on along the minus strand of FR997822.1, from coordinate 7,566,850 downwards.
GGCCGCGGGTTTCACTCCTCCCGATGGGGGAGCATGCTCCGTGACCCGCTCGTACACTCGGGCCCCACGCTTTGATGGAGAGCTCTGAACGCTCCTCAACTAACCGAGAGGCACGTGCAGGACATTGCACGTGCCCCCGTCAGGTGCCAGATGGCCCGCCTGCCTGGCCGCCCCTCCCATAAATAACCCACTACGGAGGGAAATTTGCCTTCTGTGCCACGCTGGACAGACGGGCACAGGGTACAGGCGATTCTGTGGTACAGGTGTTCTGGAAGGCGGCCTTGATAATTACAAGTTCGTATGGACGAGTCGCACCACCCCGTTCCATTCTGAGGTTGTCGTAAGAGTCGACAAAAGGAAATGAAAAGGCCAGCCACAAGAGATGGAATACTTGAAACGAAACCGGTTTTTTTTTGGTTTCGCTGGGTCATTACCCATTATTTATGCGTACGACCGCCCCTCCGGGGTGGAGTCGGCAATTTTGTGGGACTCGGAAAACGAATCGTCTACCCACTAAAACCCCAGCGGTATACCTTCACACGACTTGGGGCGCCACAGGTTCGCGTTAACGCATTCCACTGTGACGCCCCGACGTGGCGACCCTCCAACAAGGCGAGGTCAGCCGGGGCTCCCTGCTTTGCGACCCGCCCCGCCGCCCCTAGGAGAAGGAGCCCAAATCCACGTCACCGTGTGCTGCTCTTCGTCTGGCCTCTCCCCGTGGGCCCACCCGGCATGGGTGACCCTGAGTCGGTATGGCCCCACGGATCATTGAGGCACTCAAGCCCCTTCACCACGGCAAGGTGGCAGCACAGTCGAGGGGGTGTGAGCTATGGGCCCTGCCCTCTGCCACTTCAGCCTAGTAGAAAATAAGTTAGAACCACGTGATTAAGTGTTGTGAAATGTCAACCCATACATGTTGGCATTTCGGATACCGCTAGCGATGTTTTAGCATCTGGCCTCTTGTTTTGGAAAACCTCAGACTGGCCCCAGCGGCTGGGTATGCAGGACTCAGGGGCGCGGAAAGATGGTGACTAGCACCCCGATGTACCCACTAAAACCAACGGCATTTTCCGACTGCCCGCTTCGAGGCCGTGGGTTGCGCTTCCCAAAGCGTAAACGGAGCAGCAATATTTGAAAAACGGAACTGTATTTTCCCTTAAAGTGCCCGACACAACCCAATTGCTAGCCGGTAAATGGCAAGGAAGACAACATAAATATAAAACATAAAAAAAAATATCTTAGTTCCAGTATCCTTCGCATCAGTGATTACGAGGTCTGCGAAGGAAACTCGTCATTAAGCCAGTGAGCCATTGCTGTAGGATAGGTGGGCCAAACATTTTTACACTTTTGAAAGATGAATAAAAATAAAACTACAAATGTTATTTTGTTGATAAATTATATAACGTAACAATAATTTAATAACATTTATTTTAAAAAATGATGTCGTAATGATTTCTTAGGTTTTCGCGATTAGTACACATTGAAATTAAATGTGTATATTAATACATTATTTAATTCCCGACGTTTCGAATGCTTTGCAGCAGTCGTGGTCGCGGGAGAGACTAGATGACAATTGTCTTCAAAAGTACAAAGAAACAGTTAAAATCTACCGCCTATAATTTGTTTTATTGATAACGTTCCCTGTGCACGCAGAAATCGCTCACGGTGTCCAGAGGTCTTGCAGATGAGATGCAGATTTGATCAATTTAATGACTGGATCCCAGGCAGGTGGTACTTGCCAACCATCCTCTCTATTGAAATTTGGATGTTTTTTAATCTCAATAGCCTCGCGGATCATTCTTGGAATGTAATGATTTTCCTTGGCAAGGATTTGAGGACTATCAAAGTGGATGTAGTGGTTGGTCTTGTTGAATGTCTGCTCACAAACTGCAGACTTGGTCGAGCGTCTGTTTTTCATGTCAGCTATATGTTCTTTTATGCGGATACCAACACTTCTCTTTGTTTGCCCAATGTATGATAATCCAAACTCACAGTCAAGTTTATACACACCAGCATCTTGTAGGGGGATGTTAGACTTCACTGGTCTTAAAAGTTGGCTGATCTTCCTGTGTGGCTTGAAATAAGTTTTTATTGAAGCACGTCCGATTGTGTCCGATTGATGTCGTCCGCTTGTGCGTCTCTTTGTTGGCACTACTGCAAACGAAGCGAGGGATCGCAGCTACCTCCTAGTGGATGTTTTGTTATAACTGGGATATTGTCATCGGTTTATTAAGGTACACTCGACTTTTCAGGTCCGGGTTCTCGGAGGATATCGCCTCTGCGAGAAATTTCTTGGTTCGGTTTAATTTCGGTAATTGGTTCGGAAACATTTCTTTGACTACCGGTAAACTCAGATTTGTCGTATGGCATGTTGCTCCATCATCAGGGCATCCAGGTCCTGTTGTCGTACCCTTGAAATTCTGTGGCGTCAAAAAGTCTTGCCACATTGTGACGTATTCCGCTGAACGCACAGTTACATTACTTCCTTGATCATTTTCACATAAATACGGACCGATTGTGCCTTTTACTGATTCGGCAGCCCATACTGTCATTTTAGGTGAATGAAGTGGCTTTTGGTGCTTAAGGCACCTTGCTCCAATATCGACAATTGTGCTTAATTACGTGCCCATTGATGTGAAAATGGGCCTCGTCCGTGAACAAAACATTCTCAAGGCTAGAGAATCGCTCTAGCATAGTGTCCGCCAATAACTGACGTTGAATGTAATCATTTGGTTTCATCGCCTGCACAATTTGAAGCTTATATGGGTGCGGTGTGAGGTCCAGATGCAAAATCTGCCGTACACTTCTTCTTTATATACCTATACGAAATTTGGCTTTCATACTGAACTTGCATGGGAACAGTGAAATTTTGTCCGAATGAATTTTAAACATGCACGTTTAAGTCGAAAGGGAATCGGTTAAGGTGCGTAAAACACTTTGGTTTCAGTGTTCTGTTGATTTGTAAGCGGTGGTTTAAAAAGATAGACCATAACCGGGGCCTCTCACATGCGCGCAAACATTCGTACATTGTACGAATGTTTGCCCGAAAGTGAAGGGCCGTCACATTCATTCGCAAACCTCCTACATTCCTCCTACACATGTTTACGAATGTCTTATGAATCATTAATTGTTTTTAAGTTTAAGCGGCCATTAGAGAATTTCTCGTCTTTTTTAATTCGTCAATAGAACTTTGAAAAAAAAAGAATTTTAAATTCTTTCCCAGGAGCTTCTGCCTGGTAAATTGTGATAATGACGACATAGAAAGTATTTTTTTTTGTCAAAACTTTTCCTACATGACACTATCGTTATATTTTGGATAATTAACAATTTATATTATAGCATATGTGTTCTTCTGATGCGTAAGCTATATTGTTGTAAACTTTTTATCAAAATCCATTCAGTAGTTTTTGCGTAAAACTTTCGCTTTTTTAATATTAGTGGGTGTAGTGATCATGTGTATGACTTAGATTGTTTTAAAGTTTCATTAGAATCCATATATATTATCTTAGTTTTAGCGTGAAACAGTAACAAGGATCCGTCCTGTAAACGACGAGGCGCTGGGATATTGGCAGCTTTACGAATAATAAAATATGGAAAACTATTACCGGCTTGATCGCCCGTTTATTGAAGTTCACATCACATATTAAAATAAAAATATAAAATTAAAACCTAAAATACGACCATTTTCTTCCTGCAAAATAATAGTACCCCATCTTATTTAAAACTAGTGGCCCGCCCCGGCTTCGCCCGTACAAAGTGGGGGTGAGTTATATATATAAACCTTCCTCTTGAATCACTCTATTTATTAAAAAAAACCGTATCAAAATCCGTTGCGTAGTTTTAAAGGTTTAAGCATACATAGGGACAAACAGACGACAGTGACTTTGTTTTATAATATGTAGTGAAGTGCAGACCTTCTCGTCTTCCTATCTAATAAAAAAAGGTAAACTAAAAATAGGTTTCAATAGATTTATACCAATAATTAAGGCGATCGCTCATCATCGCCAACATCCTGCCCCTTAGTGTCGGCTTTGCGACACTCATTACGCAGAAGCACCGCTATTATGATTATTACAAGTGAATAAATCTGTAAAGTGATTGCTTACCTACATGAGCTGTGATGGCCGACTGAGGTGGTGAAACATCAGAACACGAGGTGATCGAGTTGATAGTAAATAGATGCGAGTTACTCCCGCTAACTTGAGAGAAACTTCTGCCTGTTTGTTTAGCCGAATAAACTAAAGCCCCGTGCACACAACACCCCAGTAACGTTCGCGTGATGAACGGTCCACTAGTTTTTTTTTTTTTTTTTTTTCGCCCGGGGTAAAATCCTTTATGGACTTCCTCGCCGGCCACGGGGATGGTCAGCGAGGGGAGTGTGGGACTCTCCCCATAGTGGGGGCCTACCCACTAAACCTCCCCGGGGTGCTCCAAATCGCGTCCTGTTGCGGCATTGTGGGATCTGATGCAGAACCACGCCGCCGATGAACGGTCCGCCTGGCTTAAGTTTTTTTCATTCAATTGGAGCAATCAAGTCGTAATTATCCTGTCCTATTAACAGTTCAGGTTTTACGTTAGAATTATTTACATGACTAATGCTACAAAAATCTTTACACTGATTAAAGTCCATATCAGGAAAGGATTGAGTGGGTAAACTTAATTCCCGTAATTTACGAGCTCGCAAATTAAATGTAAGTCCGTCACTGTTGCTAATGTTAAAGTTAATAATTTGAGTGTCACATACCAACTCGCTGGAGTCCCACGCGCTGGTGGCTCGCATCGTGAAATTCTCACCGTGTAAGCTGGCTTTGTCCGCGACGTCAGCAGATATGAGACTCACAGTAGCGCCGTCGTCCAGCAGCGCAAAAGTTTTCACACTGCTTTTTGGTGCATTTATGGTCACCGGCACTATTTTAAGCAGTATTTTTGCTTTATTCGACGAAACCGGTACATCTGCGACTAAAATGGATTCATCGGAAGGCTGTGTCTTGTTCGCGGGGCTGGCGGAGGGTTGGTTGCCGTCCTGCTGAGGTGACCCGTTGTGCCATGCAGCTGTATTCTGGTGCGCAGTCTCTGACTTCACCCAATGCAGCAAACGGTGATGGGATCCTCCACAGGCCTCGATGTCACAGTCGTTCGCGGTGCAGTCTGATATTTCCCGATGTCGAGTTCCAAGACATTTGTAACAAAGTTTATTCACCCGAACGTAACGCCATCGATCTCTACGCATTGCACGTTTGAATTTAGTGCACGCATCCAATGTGTGAACGGCTTTATGACAAAATTTGCACTTGCGTGAGGTCTCAGGTTCGATATTCGCATTCGAGCTAACTAATACTGCTTGACGGTTCCTATTGTCAAATGTCTGAGTTTTCGGTCTAAATGCCGTTTGTGTATGTATATAACTGACACCTGATAGCGCAGCCTTCTTGGCTTCTTCATACAAAAATGATGATATTAATTACAATTTTGGCGCATCAGTTCTGTCTTGATTATATGTATAGATGTTTAGCCCACTTGTTGATTAGTGCTGTTGGTAATTTCGACAAAATAATTCGTAGTAACTCTGGACTCCTCAGGTAATCATTTTCTCTAATGGCCTTTTGAAGTTGTGATGAAATTCTTAATTTTGATAGCAAAGTTTACTATTTCCGTATGATACGCATCTGGTAGTGGTGGTAGTTTTCTCAATTTATATGACACGATCCGCATGATGTTTTCCGGTCGGCCAAAGCGAAGTTCCAAGATGTCCATGATTTCTTGCGGTGATGTGGCAGTCATCAGTAAGGAAGACGCCGCTTCCTTTGCATCACCGCGAAGACATTTACGTAGACGCCAAAGATTTTCCGAATCGGAATAGTTGCAAAGGTGCGTCGATTCTTGGAATGCCTCTTTGAAATGTAACCACTCCAGGTGGTCGCCGAAGTATAAGGGCAGGACTTTCGAGGTAGCCAACCTGGACAGTAGCTCTCCATTTGAGGCCTTACTTGCTGCGGCGCCGACTGCACTCGTTATTGCAACTGTCAGCGCTTCAATTGCCGTGTTTGTATTGGCTACTGCGGGTGGCTGGCTTGGGTTCTGCGGTTTATGGCAGGGGCTGCTGTGGTGGTAAAGGTCATGGCCACCTTTGTCGAGATCAATGTCAAGTGCAGCAACTGAATTTGCAAGCGAGCTTTCCACTTTAGTGGAACACCTCTTCGCAAAGTCCGGAGTCTCACATACCCGCTGACCCCACTCCCAAGGAGCAGCGTATGCAGCGTTTCCCCAGCGCAACCAAAAAGAGGAAGGGAAACAATATAGGAATGTATAACAAAGAAAGAGTATATAATCAGACAGTTGTCATGGGCGGTTATTATCTGTCGACCATTTGTCAAAATTGACATCAAAATTATCTTTTCGTATAATGTGGGACAAAATTATATAAACGGCCTCGAAAAAACTTTAAAAAGTACTTAAATAAAATGCTCGAAAAACATTGTAAACTATTCAAATGTTGTAAATTAGTTCCAGTGGAAAATGGTTATTGGGTAAGTTCAGATCTTCCTCGGCATCTCCCAATGTCATTGGGATTAGAACCAGTCTAACCTGATTTGGATAACTACCATCAGTTCACGAAGCGATTGCCGTTTGGGGGAGGACGAGGGGGACAACCGTTAATTATTTGGTTAGACCAGCCATCAGTTTCCACGCTATTGACTGAGTGCAACGACTGCCATAGGTGGTTGAATGACACTCATTACCAACGGCTTTACGCGCCCAACTAAACACGGAGGAGGTCAGATGTTACAATGGACACCCATCCAGTGTGTTATTACCTCGAACTAACCCTCCCTATGGAGGAGTATGCTCCGTGACCCTGATGGAGCCTTAGCCCGCTTGTAAAAAGCGGGCCCCACGCTTTGATGGGGAGATCTGGACGCTCCCCAATCCACCGAGAGGCACATTGCACGTGCCCCCGTCAGGCGCCGGATGAGCTGGTACCCGACCCACGCGGTTGCAGCAGCAGCCGTGGCACACCTGCCTGGCCGCCCCTCCGCTGCTAGTGGTGGCAGCCCTGGCCTCAACGCCTGGCCACCCTGCACTGCAATGACCACGCCGTGTGTCGCGGCAGGTTAAGGCTTCCGGGGCAACTCTGAGGACAGAGGATTCGCCAATTCGCCAGAGCCAAAACCCACCACGACTCCATGTGCCGCTCTTAGTCTGGCCTCTCCCCGTGGGCCCGCCCGGCATGGGTCATCCTGAGCCGGTATGGCCCCGACGGATCCTAAAGGCACGCAAGCCCCCTCACCACAACAAGGTGGCAGCACGGTCGAGGGGGACGTGTGGTCAACCCTAGCCAGTTTCGTGTCCTGTTCCTGTACACAGCAATCTAAGCTTACCTCTGTTGAGGGAGTACAGCACTTGCCAATCTTTATGGCCGCTCTGAACCTAGCCGCATTACGCTGCGCAGAACACAAAATAAGGTATCAGCGGGACGTATGCGGGGGGTGGAGGCAGGGCAGGCCCGTACTCGCCGTCTTCCACCTCGCCTCCCGCGCGTTAGTGTGAGTGCGCTACGTTCGTATTGGTTATGAAATGTACGATGCGCAAGTTCGTACCGACGGCTACATTGAGAGCGGCCATAAAGATTGGCGAGTGCTGTACGTCACGAACCCTATGCTTCGTCATCGGGCAGCTTAGGTCCATTTGCTACTCCAACTCCTTCCGTCTGCATTCGAGGAATGCCATTGGTTTTAGTGGGTAGTTCGGGCTGTTAATTACCATGTACCCGCACCCCTGGAGACCCACATAACCCAGCCCCTGTCCCGCTACCAGGGTAAGCATCAAAGGTACCCCGACAAAAATGGCGGGTTTGTATGCTTGTGCGCTGAGCTATTGTTGTAACATCTCGGCTGGTTTCAGGACGATTTTGCTGACCGGCGCTTCGTTGACCGCCAGCCTCTTAGTGGTGCAGGTGGCTGTTCTTCCTCTGTTGTTCCGGTACAGCAAATCGGTGCAGAGGAAAATGGTCTTCTCTAATTGCAGTGAGTCTTCCAATTCGAATATCGAATATACTCGTATAGAGTGACCAATAAGACTACTATACTTGCTGAGACACGCAACTCATTCATCAGTAGTCTTGGTGTCAGTGACGAGGGAAAAATCTGCAAAAATATCGTTTGCGATGGTATGGCCTGTGGGAAGGCCGACCCTGGCAATAGCCGGGATTATCGCCAGGCAGAAGAAGAAGAAGAGTGACCACTAATCTATACTCTGTTTTAGTAAACTACCCTCGGAATTTGGACTACGAGAATCCGTCGAGCTGCAACGTGATTGGTGGCCGCAACTTCTCCATTGAGTTTCATTCGAAAGCTGATGATTGTCCCATCAGAATTGGTAAGATAGCGGTACTCGGCCCAGAACTGAGTCAGGCCTCCTCCAGCTACATGGAGGGGCGTAAGTCTACTGTGCTATTCTCGCCAGACGAGTGGTCAGAGAGTTTCGTATCTAGTTTTCCTTCTCATGTGCATGTGCAGTGATGAGCGATCAACTGATGCGCAGCATGTCGCGGGTTCGATCCCCGCGGGGAAGTCATATTTGTACGACCTACAAGTATTTGCTCCGGGTCAGGGTGTTTTCTATCTATAATATGTATTTACAAAAAAAATGTATATAAGTAGTTTATCATCCATCTCGTTACCATAACACAAGCATTAAGTTGCTTAGCTTGGGACGAGATGGCGTTGTGTGAAATGTCCAAGGATATTTATGTCGTAAGAGGCGACTAAACGAAATGGCAAGACTGTAACCTACCGAAAGAGAAGGAAAACTTGATAGGAAACCCTGTGCCAAGCCATTTGGCCAGTGTGGCACAGTAGGCTCATTACCCTCCAGTATCTGGAGGGGCCCGACTAGAGTGGGTCATCTATGGGCTGAGCAGTTGTCGGCTCTTACGACAGCCTCAGAATGGAAAGGGCTGGTGACACTCCGTAACCACACAATATTTGCAGGCGCGTGGCATATCATCCCTTGCTCGTTATTTCGTGAAGTGTTTGTGATACGGGACTATGCCACAGTCGATGCCAGATTGCACGAGGAGCTGAAGCGAACACAAAACACTGTGGTGCTATATTGTCATGGTAAGACAGCTTAGGGGCTGTCCATTAATCACGTGATGTTTTTTTAACATTTTTTTACCCCCTCCCTCCCCCTTGGTGATACCTGGTGAGGTTTAAGACTACCCCCTATTAAAATCACGTGTATTTTTTAGTAGTTACCTACAAAGAATCTTATAAGCAGCCGCCGCCGCGTTTCGGTTTAAAAATGCGTGATTTTTGACGAAAAAATAAATAGGTACACGTGATACCATGACGTGATATTTTACTATGCATCCCCCCCCTACCCCCTTGTGATATTTCGTGATTCTTGCTGGACTCTTGTGTTCAAAAAGGGGGGGGGGTTCGAACCTCGCGTGATTTATGGACAGCCCCTTATCTATGCAAATTATTTTACCCCGTGTAGGGACGCGGCAGACTATAATACAACGTGCAGTGGGCACGCTGGGAAATAATGCGTGTAGTAAACAACAACAAAACCCAGCACGATTGGTGGTAGGATGTAATGGTCCGCCCGGCTAGCTACCACCCTCACGTCTGAGACCGGCGCCAATCAGTTTTACTGTGTTCCGTCGTGTGTATGTGAGAGCCGGTGCTCGAAAGGGCATTTCCTTGAATTAGGCCCGGTTTCCACCAAAGCAGAATGCCTAGGGAGCCTAGAACTCACCATAAATCTCCCTTTTTGCGTATCCGCGCTCCGTTGAGATGAGATGCCGGCCGGCAGACTTCGGTAAACAGGCACACCCACTTAACTTCTTTCCATAGGCACTGACTGTATTTAAATTATTGTTCTCTGGTTGTATTGTCCACTACACACTCTACTACACTACACACTTCTTGAGGAAAAGTTAAAATCTTCGTAGCACATGCCGATGGATCGCTCGGAGGCGGGAACATGAACGCAATGCTCTTTTTTTTTAATTTATCAAAAAATGGCGGTATTCGTAGCAACTCGCCAATGAGAAAGCAGATAATATACACTCCGTTTGAAAACTAATTTGTTCTAGGCACATTATTATTAAAAAGAGATCAAAAGTTTGGAAATGATTGTGTTGTCATCACTTCACTACATAGTATAAAGCAAAGTCGCTGTCGTTTGTCCGTCCCTATGTATGCTTAAATCTTTAAAAGTATGCAACGGATTTAGAAGCGGTTTTTTTAATAGATAGAGTGATTCAAGAGGAAGGTTTACAATTTTAATACGTGCATAATATTATAGAGAAACACTGATAAATTTAGAGGTTGGTCATTGCACCCGTGCGTAGCTCGGGGCGGGTCGCTAGTTTGTTATAAGTTAATTGGCCTATATAAAATTAACTACACATAAAATTGGTGAATAATTAATTATTTTGCGTGAGTTGACAACGCCATCTCCATGGTCATCAATAAGATAATTACCAGTTGCCGTGAGAAAGTTTTTAAAAACGTATTGATACAATATTTAGCCGATAGATGGCGCTTTACTGAAATTTACTTTAATGCTGAATCGCAACTAAAACATAATGTAAGACAGAGAGAGAAGAGGAGACGAGAGGAGATGTGTTTGAATCAGGTTTCGTTATTTCCACATCTCCTCTCCGCTTAGCTTCGGTGGAAAAGAATAACGAAACCTGATAGGTTATTCAAAACACAGCTCCTCTCGTCTCGTCTTCTCTCTGTGTTGCGTACCGCGTGCTTTGGTGGAAAATGGGCCTTACCTGCTCCATATTAGACCCTAGCGCTGCTTTCCATCATTCAAACCTAAGGTGGCATTCGAGTCACTGATAAAAAAAGAAGGTTATTTACTTCCATTTATTGATATTTTTGACGGACTTAATTCTTTTTATTTGTCCACCGATTATACCGCGTGTAAAACGATTAGACTTTTATAAGACAATGAAACGTATGTGTTGCCGTTTCAGCCCATAAAGGACCCACTAATGATACGGGCCGCCTCCAAATGCATCGATGGAAATTTAGACAAATTAAAAAAAAGTAAATACTTTGACTGCCTTGTTGGTCTAGTGGTTAGATGTGCCGCCTTTGGATCAACGGGTCCCGGGTTCGATTCCGGGGTCGGGCAAGTGTCTTTGTCTAAACCAGAGGCACTGGCTCGGAGTCTGGGTGTCATTTCTATCTATAATATGTATGTATTTACAAAAAAAAAAATTATATAAGTAGTTTATCATCCATCTCGTTACCATAACACAAGCATTAAGTTGCTTAGCTTGGGACGAGATGGCGTTGTGTGAAATGTCCGAGGATATTTATTTATTACTTTGCTACGCTGGCAAGACGGGTTGGCAAGTGTGTGTCAAGTTTTCCTTCTCTTGTGGCTAGGTGGTCGACCTTTTGGGTTCCTTTATTCGACTCTTACGACACCTTCAGGGTGGTACGAGGTGGTTGATTTAAAAATATTAGTAATAGGTAATAGCTGCACCCCGCGGTTTAACCCGCATGGTTTTTGGAAAATTGAGATAATGACGATAGAACACATTTCATCTTTGCCAAAAAATATGTTGTTACTTGACACTAATCGGTGTAATCGGCTTCGCCCGTACAAAGCGGGGGTGGGCTATACATATAAACCTTCCCCTTGATTCACTCTATCTACTAAAAAAACCGCTTCAAAATCCGTTGCGTAGTTTTAAAGATTTATGCATACATAGGGACGGACAGAAGAATGCGACTTTGTTTTATATTAAGTAGTGATAGTGATAGTGATGATGTATAGCTACTAAGCGTAACCTGCGCGCGTTGCTGCTACGCCACTAACTAAAATAAATTGAAAGATCATTACACAGTTTATCATTATTTACATACAGACAAACATTCATTTTTATATTTATGAAGATGTGTCATTCTGATGTGTAAGCTATTATTATTGGAACGTTTCATCAAAATACATTTAATAGTTTTTGCGTGACAGAGTAACAAACATAGATTCTTGCCAAATTTCGCGTATATAATATTAGTAGGTTAAACTGTTATGCCAGCCAAAGACTAAAGTAAAGGTGACTACAACTTTTACATTAGCAAAGATCGTTTCGTTACTTTGCTTAACTATTTCTATCAGGCGTTTGAATTTCAGAAACTCCAAGCATCGCGCGTTGGATCATCGCTTGAAAGAGTATACAAAATTGTCAAATGCAGATACTTTTATTTTACTTCCTTAACGAAGTCAGTAAACAAACATTTGTTAATATCTCGCATTTTTAAAGCATAACTGTACCATGCGAGCGTTGCTACGCCACCAACTAAAATAAATTTGGAGGAAAGACATTACACAAATTTCTTTTTTTTTTGTTCTTTGATCAAATGCATGGTTTACTATTCTGTAAGCGACATACAGACAAACATTAAATTTTATATTTTTATTTCTGCGTTGGTCTACTTATTTAGTTATGAAATAAGTAGACAAACGCAATTTACGCCATAGAAGTCGAGTGCCTACATATTGTACCTTAGCAAGTAATGCTTCGCGACGTTGCTCAAACAATTCCACTACAGGCTTTTCAATTTTGTTCAAGGGAACTCTAATCATCGAGCATCGCCCCATCGTTTGCAAATGTACAGAGTGTTCCAGGACTTGAATTTCCACGTCATTACTTTTGACTATAGAGGTAGGTTTTGTTTTTTAACGCTCTCCAGATCTCCAAAAAAAAAAAAAAACTAATTGCTGGGCGCCAAAACTTTTTAAGGCGAATTGGCGAATTTTGATTAAGTACATAAGGATGTTTGAAAATATGGATAAATGTATATTGTTAAGCGCAGTGCCTACCTATCACTATCGATAACAGTTTTATGACAAAACTAGCGACCCGCCCCGGCTTCGCATGGGTGCAATGTTGAACCTCTAAATGTATCAGTGTTTCTCTCCAATATTATGGATGTATTAGTTATACATATAAACATTCCTCTTGAATCACTCTATCTATTAAAAAAACCTCTTCAAAATCCGTTGCGTAGTTTTGATGATTTAAGCATACATAGGGACGGACAGACGACAGCGACTTTGTTTTATAATATGTAGTGATAGTGATAGAGATAGTGATAGTAATAGTGATTAATGCAAAAAAGAACTGCCCAGGGCCCCACGAATTCACCATCCGCCCAAGACGGCACCACCGTTTTGTTAAGCCATCTATATTGTTCCAGGGTATGGCGACTCCACACGCGTCAGGCCGACGGAGCGAGGAGTGGTGGAAGATGCCTTAGAGGTGTACTCGTGGATTCTGGACTCTCTGGACCCCGACCGCAGGCCAGCGGTCTTGATATGGGGCCATTCCTTGGGTAAGGCTTTGTCCAAAATGAGATAGGTCCATTCCGGACCGATGGGAGTTTCAGCATGAATGTAGGTGGACGGTTGTTGGAGATCAAAGAGATGGATTGTAAGAATGAGGAGTTGTGTATGAAAGGTGTGACTGTAGATATGACGACTGATATGTGTGTATGGAGACTACCACTTAGCGTGGGACAGGAGTCGTAAGATGTTAATGGTAATTATAAATATGACTATTTATAAGAGTTTTGTGATAAAACCTACGTAATTATAGTTCCTTTTGAGTTTGAGTTTGAGTCCGATTTTGATTACTCAATATCACCATCCCATACAATCCTGAGGGTGTCGTAAGAGGCGACTTAAGGGACGTGTAAGCCCAGGCTCATAATCTGAGCCTGGGTTTACAGGCTCAGATTAGATTACATTACGGTGCTGAAACGTGGTCACTGACAGTGTGGCTAGTCCATCAGCTAGATGTCGCTCAGCGAGCTATGGAGCGGGCTATGCTCGGTGTCTCGCTACGAGATAGAATTCGTAATGAAGTCATCCGAGCGAGAACGCGTGTCATCGACATAGCCCATAGGATCAGCAAGCTGAAGTGGCAAAAGGCTGGCCACATCTGTCGTAGAACTGACGGCCGCTGGGTCAAACAGGTACTACAGTGGAGATCACGTACTGGCAAATGTAGGGTGGGACGCAGATCACCTAGAGAGGGAAAGAAGACTTGATACAAACCCTGTGCCAGCTTCTTGCCAGCGTGGTGATGTAGGCTAATTTCCCTCCATGAATTTGGAGCAGGTCAAACTAAGTAGTGGGTTGAAATGATGATGATGATATCTTAATATATATAATTAACGCGTCACGTTGTTTGTCCGCGATGGACTCCTAAACTACTTAACCGATTTTCATCAAATATGCACACCGTGTCCAGTGTGATCCAACTTGAAAGATAGGTTAAATTTTAATTTACAGTCGCAATTAAATTTTAATTTACAGTCGCAATATCAAGTTTGCAGCTCTTTTGACAAGTAAAACAACAAAATAAAATGATGGCTTCACGGTTACCGGGGCCACTCACATGCGCGCAAACATTCGTACATTGTACGAATGTTTGCGCGCATGTGAAGGGCTGTCACATTCATTTGCAAACTTAGCGGCTATGCGAATGGGTTCGCATATCAATTCGCGAATGGGTTCGCAAACCTGTTTGCGCTTCCTCCTGCACATGTTTAAGATTTTTTCTAAATATGTAAATATTTTCTATATATTTTATGAACAGATATGACTAGAAGGGTTATTTTGATAATATCCTGAAAAGCACCCCACGCTTTTTTACAATAAAATGATTTTTTCGACATTATTTTTAATTAAAATGTATTAAAATTTATTTTCTATTTTTTAGTTTGATTTTCTATAAAAGCGTATTTTTTTAGTTTTTTAAGCTATTGATTTTTTTTTCGTGAATAGAACATTGAAGAAAGGAAGAATTTTAATTCATTGTGCAGGAGTTAAAAAAAAAGGATTTCAATGAACTCCATCATCTTGGTGTTATTCCAATCCATTATGAAGGTACGCTAAACAAGAGTCGTCACGAACTATGAAAATAGCGACACGTCCGTTCCCTTCGCAATCGTGGGCGCTACTGGTCACACGAATGTGTGGGAGACTACGCGAAGGTTCGCGGTTCGCGCGCTTTGATGTGCGTTACCGGGGCCACTCACATGCGCGCAAACATTCGTACATTGTACGAATGTTTGCGCGCATGTGAAGGGCCGACAAATTCATTCGCAAACTTAGCGGCTATGCGAATGGGTTCGCATACTCCATTTGCGAATGGGTTCGCAAACCTGTTTGCGCTTCCTCCTGCACATGTTTACGAATGTCTAAATGTTTTTCTGAATATTTAAATTTCTAAATATTTTATGAACAGAAGGGTTATTTTGATAATATCTTGAAAAGCACCCCACGCTTTTTTTACTATAAAATCTTTTTTTTTGGCATTATTTTTAATTAAAATGTATTAAAATTTATTTTCTATTTTTTAGTTTGATTTTCTATAAAAGCGTATATTTTTAGGTTTTTAAACTTTTTTTTTATTCGTGAATAGAACATTGAAGAAAAGAAGAATTTTAATTCATTGTGCAGGAGTAAAAAAAGGGATTTCAATGAACTCCATCATCTTGGTGTTATTCCAATCCATTAAGAAGGTACGCTAAACAAGAGTCGTCACGAACTATGAAAATAGCGACAGGTCCGTTCGCTTCGCAATCGTGGGCGCATCTGGTCACACGAATGTGTGGGAGACTACGCGAAGGTTCGCGGTTCGTGCGCTTTGATGTGCGTTAAAAAACCGACACCGCTTGGAAAAGCACGAATGCGGCAAAAACTTCGCGAACCCATTCGCAAATGTCGTCCTACACTTGTGGGTTCGCGTATTCGTGCGAATGTGAGTGACCGGCCTTAAAAAACCGACACCGACCGCTTGGAAAAGCACGAATGCGGCCAAAACTTCGCGAACCTATTTGCGAATGTCGTCCTACACTTGTGGGTTCGCGTATTCGTGCGAATGTGAGTGACCGGCCTTTATTATATTTTATTCCCAACGTTTCAGACACTTTGCCACTGCTTTGCTTAGCTGCAAACGATTCTAACAGATGGCGATATCTGTTGACTGGATTGTGTAATTATTCAATAGATGGCGCTATGTTAAGTTAAAAGTTAAATTTATATACAGAGTTGATATGACAGTGGGTCATTAAATTACACTACGTATACTATGATTAGTATGAATACGAAACGGTATAAAAAAAATACACGTGATTTTTCATGCGGGGTGGAGGGGTAGTCTTAAACCTCACCATTATCACCAAGGGGGAGGGAGGGGTTAAAAAATGTTAAAACATCACGTGATTAATGGACACGCCTAAGGTTAATAAACGATGCGTTAGGCATAAACATCTGTTAAGAAAGATACATCATGTTGAAATGAGGTAAAAAATTAAAAAAATCATTTGCATGAATTTGAATTTATCCTCTTTAGGAACAGCGGTCGCGGCGAACCTCGTGGCAAATTTGGAGACGCTGTGCCGTGATCGTGGGAAGCCTGGGTTGCCTGCACCCGATGGGCTGGTCCTGGAGTCACCGTTCAATAACCTCATGGAGGAGATTGAGAGCCATCCTTTCTCCAAGGTACATTACTACTGGTTAGCCTAAAAAAACTCATTTATTTAATTAAGTTGGCTCGATAGACACGGTTGGCGCAGTGGTTGAGCGATCGACTGCTGCGCAGCATGTCGCGGGTTCGATCCCCGCACGGAAAAAATATTTGTACTACCTACAAGTATTTATTGCGGGTGTTTTCTGTCAATAATATGTATGTATTTACAAAAAATATATATGTATATAAGTAGTTTATCATCCATCTCGTTAACATAAAAAAAGCATTAAGTTGGTTAGCTTGGGACGAGATGGTGTTGTGTGTAATGTCCAAGGATATTTAAAGAGCCCTTTTAAACAATCCAACATTTTTATAGAATTTAACATTTAAAATTTATTATTTACCACCGGTTCGGAATGCAGCTCTACAGAGAAGAGCCGGCAGGAACGCAATAGTTGCAAAGGGCCAAACATCAGCTAGATATTTTTTTTTTAGTTTAGTGTAGTCCTCTTCCCTACGTATGGAGGGTAATTAGCCCACTGTTCCACGCTGGCCAGGCGGGTTGGCACAGGGTTTCATTTCAAGTTTTCCCTCCTTGCGGCTAGGTGTTTGGCAAGTTTTTGACTATTTGAAACCATTCGTCACAATTTATTCGAATAAAAAACATTTTAATTTTGCTTCGATATCTTTGGATCACAAGGCCCCAGGTTCGGTTTCGGAGTCAGGCAAGTGTCTGCGTGTAAGCCCAGGCTCATAATCTGAGCTCATAATCTGAGCCTGGGTTTACAGGCTCAGATTAGATTAGATTACGGTGCTGAAACGTGGAAACGTGGACATAGCCCATAGGATCAGCAAGCTGAAGTGGCAATGCGCTGGCCACATCTGTCGTAGAACTGACGGCCGCTGGGTCAAACAGGTGCTATAGTGGAGATCACGTACTGGCAAACGTAGGGTGGGAGGCCCCCCTGCTAGATGGAGCGACGATCTGCGACGGGCAGCTGGCAACAACTGGATGCTTAAAACCGAAGGGAGGCCTACGTTCAGCAGTGGACTGAAATAGGCTGATGATGATATATATTTCAATGATGTAGTTTCCTTTAAGGTGATTGCTCCAGGGTAGCCCGCGAAATTCAAATAGCCCTCGAATTCGCGGGCTACCCTGGAGCGATCACCTTAATTAGAAAAGCATAAGAAATTGTTACTGAATCATCTGTTATATTTCAATGTGCGTTGTACACTCTGTTGGAAATCCTAAATAGATAAATTGTGATGCTTGTTTCAGCTCGTCTCCTGGCTTCCTTACTACAAGGAGACCTTCGTGAAGCCATTCACAGCGTCTTCGGAGTACGCTTTCAACACCGACCAGTACTTAACTACAGTGCCTGACCTCCCAATCCTGATGCTGCACTCCAAGGGAGACAAGATTGTGCCATATGATCTGGCAACTAAGGTTTAAAACTAAACTTGTTTTTTTTATAGTTGGGGAAACCTGTTAAAGGTAGCGCAGACAAATAGTGGTAGGTTTTAGTGTAGTCCCGTCCCCGACTGGGGACCTATAAGCAGTTTCCCCCACTATAAAAAAGGGGTTTTGGTATTGGTTCCAGATGTTTGAGTCACTATACCTGTTAATAATATTTCTAGCTTCACTGCACGATCCAGGAATCCAGGAGGAGTTATGATGCGCCGCTCGTCTTCCACAGCTTTGAGAGGGGTCAAGGTTTGGGTCACAATAACTTGTGCGACGCGCCTGAACTGAAACAAGTGGTTGGGTAAGCATCAATCCTACTTACTGACTATTCCGTGGTGGTGGATTTAGAATTCATAGTGCCCCATTCCATCCCGAGGGTGTAGTAAGATCAAAATCATTTTGTTTTTTAATCGAATAATTTATTGTGAACGCTTTCAAATAGTCCAAAAATATACTTAAAACAAAAGAATAATATTTAAAAAGAATAAGGTTTATAAGAGCCGAAGAAAATGACAAGAAAAAGTAATTATGGTTATCAAAATTGTCAAAATGGACGTTGATGGAGAGCTCTATTTTATACTTTCCCTAAGGTACAGAGACGTGGTCGCTCACTATGGGCTCCATCAAAGGTCAGCCAAAGGGCAATGGCGAGGGCTATGCTCAGATTTTCCCTGGGAGATCGAATCAGAAGCGAGGAGATACGCAGGTGATAGGCAAGAGAACCAGAGTTACTGACCTAGCCCACAGGATTGCCAAACATAAGTGGCAATGGGCACATGCTCGCAGGACTGATGCCGGATGCGGAGGCAAAGGCCTCCCACACGGTGGATCGACGACCTGGTTAAGGTCGCCGAAAAGAGATTGGTGGCCGGCCTTCGTGGAACCTCTTAGGTCTGGGTCCAGCAGTGGACGTCCTTTGGCTGAAATGATGATGATGGTGTTGGGAGCTGAAGGAATTCAAGTTGCTTCTGTTATCAGCGTCATGCTTTCAGTTCTGACAATGTCGGCAACACGGGAGTAACGCTGGTGTTTCCAATTTCCATGGGCGACAGTAGCTGTTTAACACCAGGAGTGTGGTATACTTGAATGTCGAGTCCGTGGTTCGATTCCGGGGTGTCGCGGGTTCGATCCCCGCACGGAAGAAATATTTGTACGACCTACAAGTATTTGTTCCGGGTCTGGGTGTTGTTCTATCTATAATATGTATGCATTTACAAAAAAAAATGTATATAAGTAGTTTATCATCCATCTCGTTACCATAACACAAGCATTAAGTTGCTTAGCTTGGGACGAGATGGCGTTGTGTGAAATGTCCAAGGATATTTATTTATATAAGTGTCTTTGTGTTACCCAGAGATACTCACAGTGGGCACAAGGCTAGCACAGGAGCGGGCTTCAATTGAAAAAAGATACTATTTTCGGTTGGTAAAAAAATATTAATTTGTTTTTTGTTGCAGACAATTTCTTCGGCAGATAAAGAAATACAAAAAGTTGCGTTGATTAAAATAATTACGTATTGTTGATGTGACACGAGAAAATAAAGGTTTATACCAGTTTGGCAATATATTTATTTATTTACTTATTACTTACTAGCGACGGCTTCACACGGCTTCGCACGGGTACAATTTATGCTTGTATTATGCTTATAAACCTTCCTCTTGAATCACTCTATCTATTAAAAAAAACGCTTCAAAATCCGTTGCGTAGTTTTAAAGATTTAAGCATACATAGGGACGGACAGGCGACAGTGACTTTGTTTTATACTATGTAGTGATATATTACCTAAGGGGCTGTCACGTCACGTGTGATGTTTTTTTATCATTTTTAACCCCTCCCTCCTCCTTGGTGATACGTGGTGAGGTTTAAGACTCCCCCCCCATCCCCCCATAAAAATCACGTGTATTTTTTAGTACCTACAATTAATCTTACACTCAAAGGTAAAGACAATACACGCCGCTTTTCTGTTTAAAAAGCACACGTTTGACGAAAAAATTAATACACTTAGGTACTATACCCCCCTCCCCCCTTGTGATATTTCGTGATTTTGGCCGGACCCCTCCCTCCCGCTTTCGAACCTCACGTGATTAATGGACAGCCCTTAATAAGCTTAGTCCAAGCATTTTTTTTAATGAATCGTCTGCTCTAAGTGTGTACTTTGAACCTGTATCGGGGGCAGTTTATAAACATGTAGTTCGCGAACACAAATGACACCCAGACTCGGAGCAAGTGCTCCTGATTTACACAAAGACACATGCCCGGCCCCGGAATCGAACCCGGGACCCCGTGATCCAAGGCTCTTTCAAATGATTATACAAAACATTTTATCTTTAAAATTCAACCGGTACTAACAACAAAAAGCTAATGCGTTCCGTCCGTGGTATGGTATGTGAGTAACTTCCTGTAATAAAATATCATAAATACTGACCTCACCATCAAAAACGTATTTTAATCATACATTTTGTTGATCTTGTTTTGGTAGTAAAATAAGGATTGTAAATCCATTTTAAGTTACTTTTAACACAAACACTCCATAACTATACCTACTTTAGATTTTTTAACAAATTTTAGGCGCTGTGCGATGATCGTCCCGTCAGACGACGTGGTCTGCTGTGGTCGGTCGGGGATTATTTAACCCTTTTTTTGGTTATGTGGGACTCCGGGGCGCGGAAAGTTGGTAGTTGCGCCCCAGCCTACCCACTAAAACCTTTGGCCCCACGCTTTGATGGGGAACTCTGAACGCTCCCCAACCCACCGAGAGGCAGGTGCGGGGCGTTGCACGTGCCCCCGTCAGGCGCCGGATGAAGTGGCGCCCGACACACGCTTATTCGGCGGCAGCCGTGCCACTCCTGCCTGGCCGCCCCTCCGCTGCTAGTGGTGGCAGCCCTGTCCTTAACGCCTGGCCGCCCTCCACTGCATCACCCAACGGATCATAAAGGCACGCAAGCCCCCTCACCACAACAAGGTGGCAGCACGGTCGAGGGGGTGGATTAATTAACCCTGCGAAATGCTCTGTAAACTTGGCTATCGCGGTGTAGGACTCTTTTTAGGATAATTCTCGCATTTGTAGGCAATATTTCTTGATGTTACCAAGTCCGTGTGGTGACGGATTTACAATGCATCGTGTCACCACCACATTCTATCATGAGGGTGTCGTAAGAGTGCACAAAAGGAAAAGACAAGGCCGAAATCCTAGGCATAGGAGAAGAAAATCTCAAATGATACTCTGTGCCAACCCGTCTAGCCACCGTGGCACAGTAGGCTAATGGCCGACTCAGCAGTGGGTCATTTATGGGCTGAGTGCCAGTAGTACCAACATTCTGTTTAAATTATTAGATACAGTTAATCGCTAGTCGATGCGTGCTAAATAATTATGTAACACACATGTTTTGGTAACAAATTTATGATAGCAAACACATTGGTTTATCGACCCTAAAACCTAAGGAATACGGCACAAATTTGATTATATAAGTTTGTAACCTTCCTGCTTACTACCCCTGCTAAAGAAGCGTGAAATTCTCGAAAGTGGGCACTCGAATCGGAACGCAATCTCGCCACATGTGAATTACGGAACGGGGCAACAGAATTTTCATTACTGGCAACCCTGTGGCGAGAATTGGCGCCAAATTTTTTGACAGGAGCTTTTGTAGGGATGGGACGGTATATCGATGTTTTGTTTACCTACTTAATTTCTAAATTAGAATAGCCGTTTGCTGATATTTAGATTAGATCGTCACACCACCGCTTTCATCCTCAGGGTACCGACTAAAGGAAATGACAAGTCAGAAAACCTAGCCACATTCTAAGTATTTTTGTATTAAAAAGTGAAAACAACCGCTGCTCAGTCTAGCCTCCTCTAATTATACAGAAGGAAATTAGCCTACTGTGCTACGCTGGCGATACGGGTAAGCATAGGTTTTCGTATCAGGTTTTCCTCCTCTTATGACTAGTATAGCACTGTCATTTCCTATTGGCAGCTCTTAGAACACCATCAGGATGGCATGGGGAAAACACTATGCCTTCTAAATCTCTCACCACACGAAAAATAAAATAGATACATTCGGTGTGGCGATTGTGTTTAGCGATTTCATGTTTGCAACCTGCCCCCGCGATACAGGTTATAACTAGAGCAGGGGTTTCGTTATAAAAAAAAGTCGACATCGATAAAAAATATTGCAGGAAATGATTTCTTCACGGTTCTGATCGTTTTATTTTATTTATTTTATGTTATTCTTGCAATGTGTAAAGATCGTGAAAAACTAAAACATCATTATCGATAAAAAAAAACTTCAAATGTTCCCATCACTAAACAGTGAGGGGTGAAATTTAATATTCATAATATCAACAAGCGTGTGTACATTTGCTAGGCCATTTCGCGGTTCCGACTCCGTGGGGAGCATCCCAACAAGCTATATTCGTACCACTGCAAACGACCTGCTGAGTCTGGACTCCGCAAATTTGAGCAATTAGCCCACTTTGGCGCCAGATGGGTCTCTATTACTTTTGGATCCGTCTGGCCAGCGTGGTACAGTAGGTTACCCCCACTACGATGAGAGGAGGCCCGACTTAACAGTGGGTAATTTATAGGCTGAGAAGTAAGTAAGTATCAAGGAATACTATTATCCCCATGAGGCGCGGGGCGGCGAGGTAGAATGAGTGGTAAATTAAAAAGAATTATTTTTATTATATTTATTATAGCGCCAGATGACGACCTGGATGACAGTAGGCTAATTACCCTCCATGTAAATGGAGGAGGCTCGACTCAACAGTGGGTTATGTATAGTATGACATGATGATGCTGAAAATAAATGCCTTGTTGGTCTAGGCCTTTGGATCACTGGGCCCTAGTTCGAATCCGGGGTCGGGCAAGTGTCTTTGTGTAAGCCAGAGGCTTGCTTTGAGTCTGGGTGTAATCACTACCTACATATTAGAGTATGTAGGTAGTGTCTGGTTGTATGTGTAATATAAGTCGGTAATTTTTAACATACATATGTAAATGGATGGTGGACCGTGACCTGATTAAGGTCGCCGGAAAACGATGGATGCTGGCGGCCCAGGACCGGCCTTTGTGGAAATCCTTGGGGGAGGCCTATGTCCAGCAGTGGACGTCTTTTGGCTGAAATGATGATGATATGTAAATGTGTGACGTCACCCGCCGCCCCTGACGGAAGACCAGCGTTGGTTGCTTGCAACCAGCACCATGCTGAGTTTGGGACGGTTTATGGCAGGGAGGCCTTACATTGCATTTAGTGTCTAGTTTTATTATTTTTGTATATTCTTGCCACAATAAATATTATGTCTATGTCTATTAAAAAACAAAGTCGCTGTCATCTGTCCGTCCCTTTAAATGTTTCTATATTTAATACCTACTAGGCAACGGATTTTGAAGCGGGTTTTTTTTTACTAGATATAGCGATTCACGAGGAAGGTTTACGTATAATACATCTATAATATTGTAGAAACACTAATAAATTTTGAGGTTCATCATTGCACCCGTGCGAAGCCGGGGCGGGTCGCTAGGTCAATTTAAGTCTGGGTGTAATGTTCGTGAATTACATCATGTTCGTAAACTGCCTCCAACATACAGGTTACACTGAGCGCAGTTTTTTTAAAGGAACATTTAGAATTCCTGGGCAATAATTTCAACTTCCTTGCCATTCCCATTTTAATTGGGGTCGGAACATCCAGCAGATACAGACGTTGCTTAACCTGTAGATATGTTGCGTTGTCCTCACCCCATTCCATGCTGAGCTGACCGGCCTTGGCTTGATCTTGCCAAAGTGGCAAACTATGCTAATTACCCAGCACCCCATCCCCCCCCCTTCACCCATATACTTAAGTAGGGATGCGACTGAGCCATTGCAGCATCTATGGAAAAAAATATTAACTAAAAATTATTCCACCATTAATGTATTTTTATGTTTCACGCTTTAAAACTGAGAGCTGGTCTAACTGTGTTTTTACCGGTTGTCCCACTGGTAGCTAACCGGGTTAGTGCAAAGCCGCGGGCGACTGCCAGTCGCTTAATAAGTAGGTACCTACCTACCAACTTATTCAATATTCTTCCTAGAACAAAACCGTCTTCATGAATTCTATGCATAGTTACTAACTTTCATTACTATTAAATGCGCAAACTCCACTATAATCCCTTCTCCCGAACCATAAATAAACCATTATTTATTACAGATACAATTTTACCCACCTACCGGCCTGTTTATTTCGAACTGCCCACACTGACGCATAAAAAAGAAATAATACCAGAGAGCAAAAAAATACATCTTTGGCGCGAGATGTCTTTTAAATAAAACAAAAGGAACCACAAAGACACAGTGGTAAAACAATTGAGTGTTTATCGATGTTGAAAGGCACAACACTGGGTTTGTATCAACTAAATTTAAACCATGTGAAATTAAAATTAAAGTCTAAATTTATATGTATTTTGGTTGTGAGTTGTAGCGTTTTTGTTCTGCGAGAAACGGAAGTGGTTACATATTTATAAAATGGAATCGATTTTTAAATAAGCCAATGGTGGGGCTTGGGGGCGGGTAATAATAAGCCCCGCCCAACGTTGAATGTCAGATGAGAGTATCGTTGCCTTTTTTGGTCATTCGCTCGGCGTCTGCGGGCGAGAGCGAACATGTAGGTTAGCGTATGTAACACGAAATGAATTAAACGATTCAAAATCTGTTTGACTGGTACTCAGGCTACATAGTAACATTTTAATGTTATAGTGTTTAGTATCAAGTTTTGCTTTCTCTTTCTGTGGGTTATCGGCCTTCTAATTTCCTTTTGTCAGCTCTTACGACACCCTCAGGATAAAATGGGGTGGTGACATTGTGTATTCTAAATCCGTCATCACACGGACTAATGAGAAAAAATCCAGATCCGTATTTAAATAATAATAAGCAGACGTATTGCGAACTAATTTTTTGAAGTCAGTTAACAAAGGCAATAACGCAATTAAAAATCAACCTTAACCCGCACGTAACAACTAGTCCTTTAGGGGGAAATAAATTATCTAAAATAACGTTTCGTAAAAGTCATAACGCAAAATACAGATAAATTCACCTACTTAACATTCCTAGGGATTATAACATCGATTGCGAATATCGATATTTACGGTTTTGTGGTAACAGCACTGTTCGTGTTGAGCCCTTGATTAATACCTATAGTTTCCAGTATCGAGTTGCAGGGTAAAGACAAAATTTTGAAGTTCGAAATGTTATTTTTCGAATAACTTTTAACAATGCTTCGAAATAATCGAAGCATTGTTAAAAGTTATTCGAAAAATAACATTTTGTTAAAATGACAAATTGGATACGTAAAAAGTCAACTGTCAGCTTGACAATACTGACATTGACAGCTGTATTAATTACTAACCGTCAAGAGAACTATGCTCAGTCCCTTCCTTTTTTATTCGACTGGCAACTAATTTCTGCATTTTGAGTTTAATTCCAAAATGTACACACTCAATTCAAATCTGGCTTGTTGGTCTAGGGGATGCGCCGCCTTTGGATCATGGGGTCCCGGGTTCGATTCCAGGGCCGGGCAAGTGTCTTTGAGTAAACCAGAGTCTCTCACTCGCTCTGAGTCTGGGTATTTTATATTCGTGACTTTCATGTTTGTAAACTGCCCTCGCGATACAGATTATACCTAAAGCAGCGATCACGTTTTTAGTAAAAAAAAAAACGTTAACCCTAACACATAAACGATTATAAATAGATATGATTAGAAGCCAAGGGCGAGTTTAATCTATGGTTTTGCTGCATTTGGTTCATAGCTCCCTGGTTCGATTCCATTCGTTCGTTACAGCCCTTAAATTACCCCCTACTGGGTCGGGTCTCTTCCAAATTCATGGAGGGAAATTAGCCTACCGTGCCACGCTGGCAAGACGGGTTGGCACAGGGTTTGTATCAAGTTTTCTGGGGCTAGGTGATCTGCCTCTTGCGTTCTTTTGGTCGCCTTTTACGACACCCTAAAGATGGTATGGGTTGGTGACATTGTGTATTCTAAATCTCATCACACGGACGATGATTCCATTGTCAGGCAAGTATATAAGAAAGCCAGAGACACTTTCTCTGGGTGTCATGCATGTCCTTAAACTAAATGATTGAAATGAAATTTATTATTAGCCGAAAAACATTCACAATATAAATTATTCAGTATTTATTAAGTCTGATGAGGTTATAACTAATTAAATTACCGAAACTCCCTGCACTAGGCTCAGCCTATCCTGCGGAGAGCTCAAAAGAACTATACAAATTACATAATTTACAAAATAGTACAAATGTAGTAAGAGGAAGAAACCTTGATACGAAACCCTGTGCTTACCAACCGTGGCACCCTCTTTGTAACTGGAGGAAGCCCGGGTCGGCGGTGGGTTGTTTAAGGGCTGAGTAATAGTAATGTCACCACGCCATTCCATTCTGAGGAAGTCGAATGAGAATAACCAACTGTTAGTTATACAAGGTGAATTCGTCCCATTGAAATCGGAGGTGGTTTGGCCATGTCGAGAGAATGAATGAAGAACGATTGACGAAAAAAGTGTATAAGGCGAGTGTGAATGAAAGTGTTGGAAGGGGAAGACCTAGGCGGACGTTTCAAGACCAAATCAGGGACGTCTTGAAAAAAGGCCAGGTCAAGAGTACCCTAAACCGAAGAGCATGTATGAAGGGAATAATGAAAGTGGACGAAGCGAAACAAGTATGTATGGATCGTAGCAAGTGGAAAGAAGTGGTCTCTGCCTATCCCTACGGGAAAGAGGCGTGATTATAGGTATGAAATCGGAGGAGGGCCGCGTCAGCAGTGGGCATTAAAGGCAGAGAAGATGTGACTGCGTTATCAACTTTTCAAAATAAACTGCGCGTTGTTTAACTTTTCATTTTTTTAACCTGATTTACAGGGAAATTCACACAAATAATACCGAGACTTAGAGCAAGTGCCGCTGGTTTACACAAAGACACTTGCCCTACTCCGGAATTGAACCAGGTACCCGTGATGTAAAGGTGGTACATCTAACCACTAGACCAACAAGGCAGTCTGAACAACTTGAAATTGCATTAGGCATTCAATATGCCATAGCCTACGACATACTAAAGCACAGTTTATTTATTTAAACTTCTTTCTCTCTCACTTTCTCAAAACTTGAGCACCGTCTAACAATCAACCGCCGCACATAAATTATTCGAAATCTGCCATATTAAAAAAAGTCGCGTCCACCTCGTGTCCATGGCGGCGTGGAATGTCTATGGTCATACATTTTTTTTCTGACGTACCTTTTTTAAATATTCAAATCGAATCACCCAAATTAAGTAGCCATAAACGGAATCAGCTTCCAAATTTGAATATTTCATTCTCGCGCGTATAACGTACGCTCACTTGTGTGGTTGCGTGCGTGTGTGTGCTAGTGATGGCCGTAAATCGATTTATAGCTCTGTCACAATGCCAACATAGTGTTGGAATTTCAATACGATAAACCTTCAATTTATTTATTTTTAATTTAAATGTAGTTTTGTTATTAGATAATTTGTATTTAACAAACCTTTCTAATGCATGCAATTTATTAACGATTTTTCCTTCCATCTTTATTATGCTGTAAAATTTAAATTCTGTCGTCAAATCGATATCATTTTGACATCCAAATTGTCTGCTTCTTCTCAACCCATAAAAGAGCCAGGTTTACTACAATTACTCTGTTTACAGGGGAAAATGGGAATTAGCCTACTGTGCCGCGTTGGCCAAACGGGTTGGCACAGTATTTTGTTTCATGAATTCCTTCTCTAGCGGGTAGGTTTTTTTTACTTATTACTTACAACGCCTTCAAGATAAAATAAGGCGGAACGCTAAACCCATCACATCAAAATTGCTCATTGCTTTATTAAACATGTTAGATCTTTACCATACCATAAATTCGCAAATCACGAAGGTCTCGCTATTCAGAAATGCATATACAACAATTTTCTTCTGAATAATCGTTCTTCAATTTATGCATACAATATCGATATCGACAAACGATTATGATAACCACATCCCCACGCCTTTTGTCGCAGCGCGCCGCGCGTTGATAAGGAAACATTTTAAATTAGTAATAAGATGAGTAAAAAAAAAATCTATAATATATACATATATTTGGTGTTACAAAAAGGGTATACTTTTATGTCGCCAGATGACAGACATTTTATCCGTTTGGGGACGGATCAGAATATTACACATCCCCACCGCACGCTGGGAAATAACGCGTGTTGTGAAAGTCAACAAAACCCAGCATGTTTGGATCTAATGGTCCGCCCGGCTAGCTACCACCCTCACACCTAAGTCCGGCGCCAAGCAGTTTTACTGTGTTTCGTCGTGTGTATGTGAGAGCCGGTGCCCGACAGGATATTTCCTTGAAGTGCCTGCTCCATCTTAGACCCTGGCGTTGCTTTCCATCACGCAAGCCTAGGATCAAAGGCATTCAAATAACTGGTAAATAAAAATCTCCACAGTCACGGAGCATATTCCCACATTATGGACCGCAACCCTCGGTCCTGCAGTAGGCCAGTGGAAGAAGATCCTCTTCAGTACGTAGGTTGAGGTGCAATGTAGGTACCATCGTCTCGCGTCTCTGAGTCCCTTATAACCTGGCTATTACGTGTAATAGGTACAATATATCCGTATGGTGACGGATTTAGAATGCACAGTGTCACCACTCCCTTGCATCTGGAGGGTGTCGTAAGAGCCGACAGAACGAAGTGACAAGGCTGAAAACCGTGTGCAAAACTGTTTGGCCAGCGTGGCACAGTAAGCTAAATACCCTCCATGTAACTGGGGGAGGCCCGACTCAGCAGTGGGTCATGTATGGGCTGAGTAGTGCCTGCCTCGTTGGTCTAGTGGTTAGATGTGCAGCCATTGGATCAACGGGTCCCGGGTTCGATTCCGGGGTCGGGCAAGTGTCTTTGTCTAAACCAGAGGCACTGGCTCGGAGTCTGGGTGTCATTTCTATCTATAATATGTTTGTATTTACAAAAAATATATATATATATAAGTAGTTTATCATCCGACCGTAGGACCGAGGTAACGAGATACCATAACACAAGCATTAAGTTGCTAAGCTTGGGACGAGATAGCGTTGTGTGAAATGTCCAAGGATATTTATATTTATTTAATGAAAATATTATGAACGCCGCAAGCCGCAAGAGAGTGCCAGCGAGGCACAGTTTGCTAATTACCCTCCATGTAACTGGGGGAGGCCCGACTCAGCAGTGGGTCATCTATGGGCCGAGTAGTAGTAGAAATCCTTGCGGTATATGCGTATAGCCTTTTTATTGCACCCTGTATATTTTTTTTATTTGTATTTTATCGAACAAAACGAGTAGCCGCTACCAGCCGATATAAATTATATCATTTTTCACTGCGACATCCCTAACCGAAGTAAAAAATGAGGTTCCATTCAACGATCCAAGTTTGAAAAAGTTTTGCCGCGCTTTTTATAACGTTTCCGGGCGCGGGATTCCATTATTGGACTCGAAGTTCGAATGCGTATCGAGGGTTTAATGTTTTGTGATATCCATTACGGGTTTAGAATCAGCGAACGGTTAGGTTGATCTTCTTGTACCAGCAATGCATGGGTAATATTTTATGTGTGATTTGACATCGTGACACGGTGATCGGCGGCTTTTTTATAGTTTTCTTCTGTACCTTGTATTTGTGCTGTACCGGAATTTTTAAAAGACGTCCCAATGAAAGCGGTTTTCATTTGCCTAATATAAACACTAACTTTGCTGATAATATGGAATATTCTCTCTTTAGATTTGGCAGGTTAAGTAACATCTAGTTCAGGTTGATGTCAAATAGGATAAAATATACATGGTGTCACCACCGCATTCCACCCTGAGGGTATCGTAAGAGCCGATAAAAGGAAATGACGACCAAAAACCTAGACGCAAGAGATTGAAAACTTGATATGAAACGTTGTGCCAGCCCGTCTGGCCAGCGTGGCAGAGTAGGGTAATCGGAGGAGACATGCTTCAGCAGTGAGTCATCCATGGGCCAAGTAGAGATACTTCCCAACTGGGGCAGTTCAGTGGGAGTGGTTTTCCGATTTTAAGTCCGTCAGCAGTCAGCACCCGGAAGCTTAAGCATCTTGTTGGTCTAGAGGTTGGATGTGCCGGCTGACCCACGCCGCAGACGGAGGCTGGCGAGGAAGAGGCGACTCTACGTCCACCTACGTCGGGGACCCGCCACCAACGAAAGCTTCATTGTCTGAAAGTCACTTGCTTGCGTAGCGGGCACCTTGGGGCATCACAGTGGAATGCGTTTACGTGGCGTCCCAAGCGTGACGTGTGAGGGTATACCGCTGGTGTTTTAGTGGGTAGACGAGTAGTATACAGAGTCCCACATATTATGCATACCGCAGCGTTTCCCCAGCGTCACCAAGAAAAAAAAGGCAGCACATCCATGCCTTGATCACGGGTTCCAGGTTCGATTTCGGAGTGTCTTTGTGTAAACCAGAGGCACTTGCTTAGAGTCTGGGTGTCATTTGTATTCGTTAATTACATGTTTGTAAACTGCCCTCTCGATACAGATTTATAGAAAATGCAGGGGTTTCGTATTAAAAAGTAAATTTATTTAACAGTATAAAAGTACTAACATTTATGTGGTTAAATACAATATTTATTAATTGCTCGTACGAACACAAAAATGACAGTTTATATCACATAAAAAACGTAACATTTCAGAACTATTATATTAGTTCCTATCCTACGCCGCGCCAGCAGTCTACTATTCCGCCGTCTTACGGATTTTCGATCAGGTCACGTGTCCTGACGCGAGTTTGACATTTTATACCTATCCCAAGAAATATGCTCAAAGCTGCTAAACAAATGTTCACTTCAAAATGCCCGCTTGCAGTAGGACCGCCGCCTTACACTGGCCGGTCATAATGAAATTTATAATTATGTCACACGTTTAAGAGAAATATAGTCTATGAACCTGTGGGCAATGGGTCAGATTTGTCATAGCTCGATTACGTAATACCGCTTTCACGGTCACGATCACGTGGTAGTGTAGTCGAGTTTTGGAATCTGTTTGTAATTGTTCGAAATTTAAAATCGAATCTAAATTCACTTCAATGATGCTCTAGATCGTGAAACGATCTTTGCAGTGTCCGAAACGGTGGGATTTAAATAAAAGACACAAAAATAAAGCCACAGCAACGTGTGGACGGGTTTGCTAGTTTGCTAGTACAGAAAAAAAATCATAACACAAAAACTACGAAAAATCGCAGCATATACATGGGGGTGATTCGGGTACCTCAAGGGCTGCCCAAAAAATATTATTATTATTATTATAATATTTTTTGGGACAGCCTGTATATGCAGGATTTTAAATTTATTCTATTTAGCTTATTACCGCGTTACATTAATCAGTTCAATATTATATTTATCACCATTCAAGAAAAAAATATTGATTATTCACATTTTTAGATATTAATTTCAACCATGTTATTACACAATAATTGTCAATTTAAATATTCAATGACTCATATTTTAATAATATTAAACCCCCCTTTTTTAATTATGCATAAAATACATTAAATCAATAAAAAAAAACATTACACAAGCTACAATGTATTAGACGCACACACGCATAAATAGTCTTTTGTTTATTGTTATAGTCTCTGGTCACATTGAAAATAGAACTATATTTACTACTCAGCCCACGCATGACCCACTGCTGACTCGGGCCCCCTCCATGCTCCACCATGCTATGTAAACTCTGCCAATGTCTGAGGTCAGAAAGATACAAAAGCCCATCCTCTGGACCCGGTCTCAGGCCTGGGACGTGTCCCTAAAGTCCCCCACCCGGAGGCCTGCTTCAGGGCGGGATACGGACCCGTCCGGCAAGCGTAGCACAGTTGGCTAATTACCCTCCTTCGATTAGAAGAGGCCCGACGTAGTAGTGGGTCTTTTATCGACTGAGGTAAGACAAGACCTACTCGACATGCATTTTGTAATTGAATGTGGAACTGGTAATTTTAAAAGTCGAACGCGCATTCGAAAGATCATAAATTCATATGCACCCAAAGATGGCGTTGCACTGAAAAGTATAAAAAGTATCATATTTTAATGTATAACCTCACTTTTATCGGAGCCGCGATGGACTTAATATGGATATGACAAGCAAGGCCTTTTTAACCCCTTCTATTCTACTCCCCTTCCAAACCACTGTCATGCGAAAATGTCGTAGGAGCAAGCTAGTTGGCTCCGCGTTTAGTGGGTAGCCGCGGTGCAACGCAACCACCAGCTTTCCGCGCCCCCAGAGTCCCACATACCCCGGCCCACGACGCACTGGCTAGATACCAGTCAAGTTTACAGACACACTCGTGAGATTCTTAACGCACAAACTGGTGTCAGAAATTTACAATTATAGATAAGTAAGACATGTTATTTCGAAAATATGCGACGTGGAGAGCGTATCCGCTGGTCATCTGTTTCTAAATAAGTCAAGATTTTATATTTCTATAAATTTTAAGGGAACACAAAGTTCTTACAAAAAAACTTAATCCGGACTTCGACACCTAAATAAAAAAACCACAAAGTTCGTATCCATACTAACTCTTTCTTCATTAGTTGAAAACCCAATGACATTTACCATCTTAAAATTGGAATTCTAAAAAGGAACAACTCAATTTACCTTCATATGAAATTTAACCGCATTGCTACAAAATAAAGCTCATAATTGTACCACTTCCAAATAACTCTATAAAGCTTTGTGGACAGGTGTGATTCTCATGACATTTGAAACAGTTTGTAGTAGCTTCGGTATTCGAATTATGAATATAGGCAACTTTCTAAAAAAAAAACCTGAGATATGGTGGAACTTTACTATCCGTATTCGCGGGTCTGTCATATTTGACAAGACTTGACCTAAACGTCCTAGCAACCGGGCCATTAAATCACATTTTAAACATATTTGACATTAATTTTAAGTAGAGTTTTGTCGCGAAATTCACGATGAAGTTTAGCTTTTAATTTGTGTTAGCAATACAATTAATTGGAAGGAGTTTAGTGTGCGTATAAAATATAATATTGGCAGTGGATTTATCTGATGGCATATTCAAAATACTGTGTGAAGTTTGATAATGTTGTTTCGGCAGTGCCTGCAAAGTGACTAGACAAATTTTATTGTAAATGTATCTATGTCAGACCTATGTATTGACTATTGACATCCGTTCAGTTCTGTCCGCAGAGTTTACGATAACTTATTATGTCTGTATTTGGAGCAAATAATACTCAAAAATGTTGAGATAAATTAAAGGAGATTCAAAAGTCTCGATAAAATTAGCCTGTCCTTGTTACGTCAGCTATCTGCCTATAGTCCCATCAAAATCGGTCCAGTTGTTTCAGAAATCAGCCGAAACAAACTGACTTAAAGACGAACAGACAAAAATTGAAATAATTATGTTTTTGTTTATGTACCGTGTTTTACGTGTACCTACAGCTTTTTACTAAATGCATTTGGATGTATCGAAATGCACTTAGTAAAAAGCTGTTATTTTATTATACAAAAAGACAGTCCGATTTCTTTAATTTGTATAGAATAGAAAAATTATTTCCTTTTTATGAAAATTATTTAAAAAATATGAATAAAGAATATAATACCTACCTTCTACCACCCAACTAAATATATCTGAAACTACTAAAACATACAAGTTGCGAAACATACTTTAAAAAAAAACTAATTAAAAATACCTAATGCATACTGTCAAAATAAACAATAGACAACGTTTTTGTCGTTAGCTCAAAACAAGACAACCGTTTTTAAAGTGACCATTTACTAATCCGTAATTTTTAATGTCTTGAACAAAAAAGGAGTTGCGAGAAATTGGGAGAATCAAAAGAAAGGATTCACTCACAGTTTTAACTTTTTAGGGTTCATCGTCGCTTTTTAGCCCTTAAATAACCCACCATTAAGCTGGGGTCTGTATTTTATTTTGTTAGTTAAGGAAAACTTACAGATAGGTATGTAGTGACCAACATGCTACATACTTTACCCGAAAAATCTGAACTAATTGCATCAAGAAATATCGCCTACAAATGCGATAATCACGAAAAAGTCCTACACCGCGATAGCGAAATTTCAAGAGAAATTCGCAAGGTTAAGGTATCCCCGACTACAACTATGGGGGGGAATAGGCGCGACCCCTAGCCAGACATAACACCTCGTCTGGCTGGATGTTCACCCCTTTGCGCCTAAAGGTAGCTGTAGTGGGTGACGCATTTAGAATACATAGTGTCACCACCCCCCTTCCATCCTGAGGGGGTCGCTGACAAAATGATATGTCAATGTCAAAAACCGTGTCGGAACCCTGTGCCAACCCGTCTGGCCAGCGTCTCACAGTAGGCTAATTACGCTCCATGAGTTTGGAGGGGGCCCGACTCAGTAGTGGAACATATATGAGCAGATGTAGTGGGTATACCCAATAGCATACGGCCAAATACCCTGTGCTACAAGTGTTCACTATTGTAAACGGTTTATAAATATCGTGAGCTTAATAATATTTGCATTTAATAAAAAAAAACAACCTATATTTGACGACACGGTTGGCGCAGTGGTTGAGCGATCGACTGCTGCGCAGCATGTCGCGGGTTCGATCCCCGCACGGAAGAAATATTTGTACGAACTACACGTATTTGTTCCGGGTTTGGGTGTTTTCTATCTATTATATGTATGTATTTACAAAAAAAATGTATCTATGTAGTTTATCATCCATCTCGTTACCATAACACAAGCATTAAGTTGCTTAGCTTGGGATGAGATGGCGTTGTGTGAAATGTCCAAGGATATTTATTTATTTATTTACTAGTGGCCCGCCCCGGCTTCGCCCGTGCAAAGCGGGGGTGGGTTATACTTAAAAACCTTCCTTTTGAATCACTCTATCTATTAAAAAAAACCGCTTCAAAATCCGTTGCGTAGTTTTGAAGATTTAAGCATACATAGGGACGGACAGACGACAGCGACTTTGTTTTATACTATGTAGTGATAAGCAACAAATTATTGTAACTAATACCATTACTCAGCCCAGTCCACTGTGGAAACGGGCTTACTCCTGTTACGTGGAGGGTAAGGTAATGAGCCTATGGTGACGGCTTTAGAATACACAGTATCACCATCCGATTCTGTCCTGAGGGTGTCGTAGGAAAATGACAAAGCCGACAACTTGGCTGCAATAGAAGGGTAACTTGAAACTTTATGCCAACCCGTCTGGCCAGTGTGGTAGAGTAGGCTAATTGCCCTTCATGTAACTTTAGGTCCGACACAGCAGTGGGTCATCTATGGGCTGTTCAGGGAAGGGCAAGTATCTTTGTGTAAACACTTGCTTTGAATCTTGGTGTAATTTTTGTTCGTGAATTTTGTGTAAATAAAAACTGTTGTGTACGGGTTTTACCAAGAGAAGGGGTTTCGTTTTATTAAAAAAAAAATAGAACAAAATACACTCTTTTCGAA
The DNA here is from genome assembly GCA_905475355.2 of Clostera curtula. Lineage (NCBI taxonomy): Eukaryota > Metazoa > Arthropoda > Insecta > Lepidoptera > Notodontidae > Clostera > Clostera curtula. The sequence continues at coordinate 7,531,385 of FR997822.1, read as the reverse complement.
CCTGGTTAAAAAGCCAAGGAAATAAAATCGTACGGAACCGATACCGCAAAACACTTAACATTCTAACGAACTGGCAGCTAGAAGTCGCATAAAAGTAATCTTAAGCTTCCAAATTTCACAATAATAACAAAAAAGAACTTACCAGCCTCTCTGTTACCCCCCTTTGTACTTAGGCCATTTCGCACTAATCCCATTGTTGTGCTAGCTGCAGTCCGCGGATGTGTATGCGTGGATTTGTCATTATCGTGATCATTTCTACCCGACCTACTACCGAGTGAAAAGACGGGTTGGCACAGGGTTTGTATCAGAGCCCCTCGACTGTGCTGCCATCTTGTCGTGGTGAAGGGGCTTGAGTGCCTCAATGATCCGTAGGGTCATACCGGGCAGGGCCTCCCATGCCGGGCGGGCCCACGGGGAGAGGTGAGACGAAGAGCGAGACCTAGCGCCGCATTGTACTGGGGCTCCAGGGATTCCTCTGTCCTCAGAGTTGCCCTGCGAGTCCAGGACCGCTGCGGTGCACCAACGCCCTTGGGTTGTGGCTAACCCGAGGGCTGACGGGCCTCCTTCTGCGAGGCCGTTATGACGCAGAAGGGGGCTGCGGGGCGGGTCGCAAAGGACGGAGCTCCGGCTGACCCGGCCGCGGACGGAGGCCGGGGTGGAGGGGGTTCGTGACGATGCGAACCCCTTCTGCCCTTCCGCCCGAGTCCCACATAATCACCGACCTCTGCCCCAGGGAGCGGTGGCATGCATAAAGCATTTCACCAGAACAAAAACAAGGGTTTGTACCAGAGTCACGGAGCATGCTCCCGCAATGGGAGTGAGTCCCGTGGCCTAGGTTTGGGCAGTCTAGGATCACCGTCGGTTTTAGTGGGTAGGTCGGGGCGCAATTTACCATCTCTACGCGCCCCGGAGTCCCGCATACCCCGGACAGTCCCCAACGGCCGGGTATCTATGAGGCTCTCCGAGGTAAAAAAAAGAAGGGTATGTATCAAGGTTTCCTTCAAACTCAAAATATTTATGTAGGTTTTATCACAAAACTCTTATGAATCTTCATATTTAAAGTTACCATTTTATCATCTTACGACCCCTGTCCCATGCTAGGTGGTAGCCTCCTTAAACACCCATCAGTCGTCATAACTACAGTCACACCTTTCATAGACAATTCCTCATTCATACAATCCATCCATCTCTCTTGATTTCCCACAACCCCTGCGTCCACCCACATTCGGAATGTTGCTCTACAGAGAAGAGCCGGCAAGAAACTTTCTAGTTACTTTGTTTTTTCACATAATTGGTCTGGTTTACAGTTTGTCTTTTGTGGTGATCGCCTTACGACACTCGCATGATGGAATGCGGTGGTGACACAATTTTTACTTAACCCTTCACAGCACGGACTATAGATACCTACTACATAACGTTTCATAGTCGTCGTCGTTTCAGCCCAAAAATGAGCCACTGCTGAGTCGGGCCTCCTCCAACTAAATGGAGGGAAATTAACCTACTGTGCCACGCTGGCCAGAGGGTTTGGCATAGGCTAAGGTTTCGGCTGTATTATTTTCTTTTGCTCTTACGACACCCTTATGTTAACATGAGGTGGTGACGCTATGTATTCTAAATCCGTCACCACACGGAACAATGACTAGCTTAATAAACTGTATACTATTTTTTTCTAACAGTTGTAAAAAAAAACTATACTTACAATACCTACTTAGACAGAGAAAAACCACACAGAAAACAAACAGAAGAGTGAGACTTACCTAAAATCTACAAATTATAAAGCATTTTAACGCGTTTGAAATTTGTAACGAAAATATTTTTTGCAATTTAACAATAAATGTAATTTTATTACGGTGTATTTTACTGTAATTCTCTGTAGAGTTATTGACCGATTTATTAGTTTAAATAAAAAAAATATTCAATTATAATGTGAATCGTCGCCTATTAAATCAATCCATTAGGTTTTCGACATTCGCGTTTTTTCATAATAAAGATTCATAGCGTATTTAAAGTACCTAAACACATACATAATTAAAAAAACAGCAAATCAATGGATTTTCAAAAGCAATTAGCACGTGCCTAAACCGCCCAAAACAATGGGCCGTGCCACGCAAATTAAAAAAAAACGACCACCAGCACACAACCAAAGACAAAAACAGGTAAACGAAAAAAGAACGTCGCCAAATAGATAACAAACGGAATTGTTATCTGCGTTTTTCCCCCGGTTTTTTTACCTGAAAAATGGTCGAGGGGTGCGGTATGGGGGCAGGGGGGCAGCGCGATGCGGCAGTCTGGCTGCGACCACGCCATTGAACGCGTCGGCGCTTAGAGTAAACTCAGTGTAGTGTCAAAAAGGCCTAACCACAACGAAACGGACAACCATCAACGTTTTCATCACCGTGTCTCGTTAACATTATTTTATTATTACAACGTATCAGTTTTGTATTGTTCAACGTGTGTTCCGGATATTTGGTAGTTTGTCGTATTTATTTTTTTAATTTATAGTGCAATAATTACGAGTTTGACAGCCAGTGCGTACGTTAAGTTGAAAGTTTGGATTTTGACGTTTCTAGGTGAGTGTTCTTTTTTTAAATGTATTTTTAATCGTAATTGTGTTCATGAGAATTTACTGAACTCAATACATTGTAAATTAAAGTTTCTATGTAGACGACGTTGTTTAAAGATATTTTTTACCGAACTTTTATCGAATACCCGCATTTAAATTATAATTGTCTGACCTTTGTCGCTATACATTTGTATAGAAAATACTATCTAGGAAATATTACTCAAGACGTCATAATCAAATATGATGAAGAGCAGACATGGCTGGCACAAACGCCTCAACAGCCATTCCGAAAACATTGCTTAAAAAATACGAATACGTAATATTAGTTTAAATTATTTCACGAAGTTGGCTCATTGGAGATCTTTTGACAGGTCAAAATTAATTTACATATAAAATTCACCATTTACTACCGGTTCGAAATGCAATTCCACACAGAAGATTCGACAAGAAACTATGTTGTTGCTTTTTTAACGCCAGAGTAACAAAAAATGTAATAAGTATGCATGCACTACCGTTTGTATAAATTTTTTATCATAAATATAACAATAAGTATATTACCATGATTAAATAAATATATGTTAAAATAAACATTAAACCGATGTAAATTTAGCCGCGTACTAGTTTAGGCCTATCTATATTGTCACCTCGATAACGTTTTAGATATCAATTTATTGTATCTACGATTCATATTTTTATAAATCCATTGCGTAATCGTAAACTCTATAGCTGAAACTTAAATTAAAATACTTATAATTAGGTATATAAATATTTATATAGTATAGAAACTAAGATTAAAACAGAATTAATCATATAATTTATTTTTAGACCAACAGATTTTTAAATTAATGTCTGGCCATTAGGGAAAAAGATTAGTGTTACATGCTTATTATATATCGTAGCTAAAAAAAATATGTCATTATATGGCGCCGTGGAAATAAAGCGAATAAAAATACTTAAACAGTACGGCGTTTTTATTTTCTGTCGGAATTCTTTAGTCGTAGTGTTGTTTGTTTCGATACTTTAAATAAATACTGTTGTTAACATAAATATGTTTTTTATAATGACTTAATTATACAGTAATATTAAAAAAATAACATTCATCAGTCATAAATTGTTTTTTTTTGCATAGATTACAGAGGCAGCTATAAATTGTGGGAATAGTATTTTTTAATATTACACGGCTCATTAAGTAGAATTCGTAATTTATGAATAATTTTAATGAAATAGCCAACGTTATGACGTTTGTGCCATAATTTTAATCGAACGCAGCTCTATCGATTATAGAATATATTATTATATAAATATCAAATTCTAAAATTATCTTATGCGTGAATGCGTTCTATAAAAAGGAACATGTTTTGATTTAATATTTAAATCGTCGTAGACATGAAAGAAGTTTAGTATTTTAAACAATAAAATATAAGGTCTCCTTTACTGTTAGGATAATGAATTGTTGCAATTTGCATTAATTTCTTGTTCTCGAACGTGTCAAACGAAACAAAAATTACAACAATATTAAGAATTCAACGTAAACTACCTTAAGAGTTAACATACGATTCTGTACCCATAAAGATAGAAAATAATAAGCAAAGCATACCTACAAGAAAATATATCGACGTATACCGCATGTCTAGGAATACTTTTATAAACCACTAGCGACCCGTCCCGGCTTCGCAAGGTTGCAATTAACCTTCCTCTTGAATCACTCTATCTATTTAAAAAAAAACCGCTTCCAAATCCGTTGCGTAGTTTTAAAGATGTATGCATACATAGGGACGGACAGACGACAGCGACTTTGTTTTATACTATGTAGTGATTTTTTTTGTTTTTGCTGAGGATATGCTTTATGCATACCACCAGTGTGGGGTCGGTGATTGTGTGGGACTCAGGAAACTACTCGCCTACCCACTAAAACTCCAGCAGTACCTATACCCTCACAAGACACAGGCCACAGCTGTGGCGCCACAGGTTCCCTTTTGCAAACCCTATGCCAGACCGTCTTGACAGCGTGGCACAGTAGGTTATCTCCCCTCCGTGAATTTAGAAGAGGCCCGACTTAGCAGTGGGTGGTTGTAAATGATAGTGATGATGACAAGGACATAATTAAGAGAGTATTCAATATATCGTCGTTGTCAAACCAAAATCTGCTATGTGCATTTTTCAGAATTTTACTTACACACCGTAATAATGCACTTTTTATACTTTAAAATATGTATGTACTAATAAGATAACACGTCAAAGTACTGCCTAGAAGTATGTTTCTACTACAAAGAAAAAAATAACATTTGGAATTCACCTTCTTAAAATTTTATACGAAAATGTTTTTACTCGTTAATTAAAAATAAAATAATAAAAATAAATATCCTTGGACATTTCACACAAAGCCATCTCGTCCCAAGCTAAGCAACTTAATGCTTGTGTTATGGTAACGAGATTGATGATAAACTACTTATATACATTTTTTTTTGTAAATACATACCTACATATTACGGTTTACGGTTTAAGATACACATAAGATATTACAGATAGAAATGACACCCAGACTCCTAGCAAGTGCCTCAGGTTTAGACAAAGGCACTTGCCCGACCCCGGAATCGAACCCGGGACCCGTTGATCCAAAGGCGGCACATCTAACCACTAGACCAACGAGGCAAAATAGAGTTTTTGCACATAGCAGATTTTGGTTTGACTACGACGATATGTAGATGTCGTGAATAGGTTAATTGTCAAGCTACACTTCTAAACCGAGGTGCTATACTTCTACTTACTCTTCTCAGTTCATAAATGACCCACTGCTGAGTCGGGCATCCTCCCATTAGGAGAGTAATTAGCCTACTGTGCCACACTGGCAAGACGGGTTAGCACAGGCTTTGTATCTAATGTCTCGCCCCACACGGGATCTGAGGGGAAGCGACGTCCTGCCGGGTGCTCACGGCAGGACGTCGAGTGCTCGTAAGGAGCCTGAGGAGAGGAGGAGGGCCTCCTCGTCTGCGGCGGCGTGGTTCTGCATCAGATCCCACAACGCCGCAACAGGACGCGAGTTGGAGCACCCCGGGGAGGTTTAGTGGGTAGGCCCCCACTATGGGGGAGAGTCCCACACTACCCTCGCTGGCCATCCCCGTGGCCGGCGAGGAAGTCCATATAGGTTTTTACCCAGGCGATAAAAAAAAAAAGGGTTTCGTTTCAGGTTTTCCGTCTCTTGCGGCTAGGTTATCGGCCTTGTTATATCCTTTTGTCGGCTCTTAAGACATGCTGAAGTAGGAACAGAATGGTGACACTTTGTATTCTAAATCCGTTTCAAACACCTAGAATACCAACTTTAGTACCTAGGCTCGAAATCCACGCAAGCGAATTCGCAGGGCGTAGTTACTCATAAATCCGTTGCCATTTATTTCATTTTACCATAAACTATTAACGCTTCCCGCCCCTATGGTTGGCAATTCAATAATAATTTATTTTCGCGTGTGGCAATTCAATGGTTGGGGTCGATACGGCTAATGTACGCGCAGAAATGCCTAAATACGATGGGGTGAAAATATCTATTGTATTGAATATAATCTACGTCGGGCAAGAATAAATGTAATTTATAATGTGCAAATTGGTTGCCAGATTTTCTTAAAAAAAAAAAACACTGTCTGCACCTTCCAAATAAAAATACTTTCATCTGTTCGGGGGCTAAATTCATAGACATAGACATATTGTTTATTGTGGCAAGAGACAAAAATACCATAACCAATATACACATGACATAGATCTTATAGTTAATATGTCCACAGACAGTACCTGCAACAGACAGGGCAAACTTATCTAGTATTTTACAGATCAAAAAAGAACTGTATCAAGGACATTTTCAACTGTGCTTGTCCATGACAACCTTAAAAAAAGAAATGAAATGTTCGCGCCAACTTTCATTTTTTTTTTCTATCCACTCAAAACATCATTTTTCATTACAAACGTGTCTCGTATTCATAGTTCATCCCTACGCTCGTAATTTCTAGGGGCGCAACTGATCCCCCAGGGGGCGTGGTGGGGCGTGGCACGCCTACGGTACTGATTTATTGCCTTTTTGAGTTACACCGTTTTGCGCGTAGGACGCTGTTGGATAGTAAGCTGAAATTCGTTATTCTTCTAATTTAAAATTTTACTTGAAATATATACTTTATCATTGTTGCCTATTTGCGTGTTCTTGCTTCTGAAGCTGGGGGCACAATGAAAAAAAACTATTTTTAAGACAGTATGGCGTCCTTCGATGCGAGCAGTGAGATTTAAGGATGAACAATCAAACACTTTTCTTTTTAATAGACCGAAAAAACCGCTACTTTTCTTTTTTATCTTCACTATCACTATCATCACTACGTATTATAAAACAAAGTCGCTGTCGTCTGTCCGTCCCTATGTATGCATAAATCTTTAAAACTACGCAACTTTTTTTAATAGAGAGTTATTCAAGAGGAAGGTTTATTCTACATAATATTGTAGAGAAACTCGGATAAATTTAGATGTTCATCATTGCACCCGTGCGAAGTTGGGGCGGGTCGCTAATTTTTTTTTAATATAGGTACCATAGATACCATGGTCAATTTATAACCTGTATCAGGGGGCAGTTTACAAATATGTAATTCACGAACACAAATGACACCCAGACTCGGAGCATGTGTCTGGTTTACACAAAGACACTTGCCCGACCCCGGAATGGAACCCGGGTCCCGTTGATCCCGGACGGTCTAATAAATATAATATCGGTTAGGGAATTTGTTAAAAAAATCAAACATAAAGGTCTGGGCAAACAGCGGACGGGGCGGGACGGCGACGCGACGCTGGCGGGACGTGAAGAGTTGTAATGTATTAGTTAATGTAGAATAGGTCATATAGAGCCGTCGCGCTCGGCGCGAGAGTAGCGGTCGCGTCGCGTCGGCTCTGTGTGACATATTCTACATTAACTAATACATTACAACTCTTCACGTCCCGCCAGCGTCGCGTCGCCGTCCCGCCCCGTCCGCTGTTTGCCCAGACCTTAATTACTACGCGGCGCCTTGTTTTAAGAATCTAATAGATAATCTAAATATATCGTCCAAATCTAAAATATTTCTTTATCAACAGTCTCACGAGTTGTGCGTATTATTAAATCGTTATTACAGTATCGTTGAAGCAGTAGGGAAAGGCATACATAAATTCAAATAATTTATTTTGCTTATGGTCTTTGTCAAACCAAAATATGCTGTGTACATTTTTTGAGAATTTTACTTACACACCGCAATAATACACTTTTTACTTTAAAATATGTTGTACTAATAAGCTAACACGTCAAAGGACTGCCTAGAAGTATGTTTCAACTACAAAGACAATATTGTTTGGAGTTCGCCTGCATATACAATTTAATACGAAAATGAATTTTCTCGTTAATTCAAAATAGAGTTTTTGCACATAGCAGATTTTGGTTTGACAACGACGTTATGTCGAGATGTTACTAACATAGTCTAACATCATGTTATATAGGAGTGTATGAAGGCAACGACCTAGCGTGGAACAAGCGTGTATAACTACATGAATAAAGGTCCTTTTGAATTTTAAGGACAAATTGTTAACATATAATTTACTAGTGGCGCGCCCCGGCTTCGCCCGTGCAAAGTGGGGGTGGGTTATACATATAAACCTTCCTCTTGAACCAATCTATCTATTAAAAAAAACCGTATCAAAATCCGTTGCGTAGTTTTAAAGATTTAAGCATACATAGGGACGGACAGACGACAGTGACTTTGTTTTATACTATGTAAAGATATAATTCAACACTCGAACGTCTAACCAGTTCTGAACGCGACTACTGCCGAGAAGAACTGGCAAGAATATTTATGCATATTAAATAGCAGGGCCGCAAATACTAGATACTATAGCCCATAGATGACCCAATATTGAGTTACATGGAGGGTAAACAGCCTACTGTGCCATGCTGGCCAGACGGGTTGGCACAGGGTTTCGTATCTAGTTTTCCTTTATGCGGCTAGTTTATCTGCGTTGTCCTTATGTCACCCTCAGGATGGAATAGGGCGGTGACAATATGTATTCTAAATCACACACATTTAAAATTTACCACCGGTTCGGTAGACTGTGATACAGAAACGACTTGAATATACTTTGTGATTCCGTAGTTAGATTACTGCTAGTAACTTGTACTGTGTACATTCTGAAGATCGGTATCTTCGATCGATTAGATCTTTATCAAGGATTGCGTAGCGTGGTAAGTCATTGTTTATGCTTCTACCTTGGCTATGGTTTTATCTTATAATCGAGTTACTATGGCGTTTAGATATGAGCTATTCACATTTGCTGTGGATAAGCACCAGCATTTGCAAGCGTCATGCTTGTGAACAGGTGTCGTTGCTGAGGGTAGGCTGGCTCAGGCATTAGAAGGTTTTTTTTACTGGCGGAAACCTTTTATAGGTCCCCTTTTATAGGGGCTGGGATATGTAGGTTTAACCACTAAAACCTACCACTATGTGTCTGCGCGGGCCATCTGTCTTTTGGGAAACTGAACTCTTGCACTAGGTATAACCTGTATCCCGGGGACAGTTTACAAACATGGAATTCCCGAAAAAAAATGACGCCCGGACACGGAGCTAGTGCCTCTGATTTACACAATACTTTCCCGGCCCCGGAATCGAACCCGCGACCCCGTAATCTAAAGGCGGTGCATCCAACCTCTAGACTAATTAATATTTTTTCGGTTGATACGACACACGCAGGATGGCATGGTGACACTGTGTATTCTAAATCCGTCACCACACGGAACTATCATAATCTAAAACGGCGAAATGCAACATAATCTGGCAATACTGTCGTATTACGCGTGTTATTTCACAATAATAAAAATAAAAAAAAACTAATCGTGAATGTAATTCGGTATTATTTATCTGTAATTACCGAAAATTCTCGATAAGCGCCGTTATCGATTTAAAACTTGTATCGATTTAATCTGACGTGTCAACTTAGAGATAGTGTGGTGGATTGATCATTTATTTTCGCTAAACTAATTACGAAATGTTTTAATGTACATTTTGATTAGGCAGGTATAGCCAAACTGAATTGATTGCCAAACTAAAGTGGCAATGGGTTAGGCACATAGCTCGCAGGACCGACGCCCGATGGGGCAGTAAAGTCCTCGAGTGGCGACCGCGTTCCGGAAAGCGCAGTGCTGGTAGGCCCCCCACACGGTGGACCTGGTTAAGGTCGCCGGAAAACGATGGATGCGGGCGGCCCAGGACCGGCCTTTGTGGAAATCTTTGGGGGAGGCCTATGTCCAGCAGTGGACGTCTTTTGGCTGAAATGATGATGATGATGAAAAAAAAAAGCATATTACCGCATTGCTGATAATTTAAACGACCCAGCTGCTTGGGACTAGGCTGTTCAGTGTCAGTGTATTTTTTATGTTCTTTATTTGTTACTAGTCAAATAGGACCGCAATGAAAAAAAAATGACAAGCCCTCTGAGTTTCTTGCCAGTTCTTCTCAGCAGTGGTCGCGTTCCGAACTGGTGGTAGACGGTCGATTTTTTTTATTGTATAATATGACAATGTGTTGACTATTTGTAAGTGTCCATCGTGACCCACACAAAATAAATGATTTGAATTTGATGATGAAATCAAAGGTTTCTTTTTTAAACAATGTCACCCCTTTTTTTACGTCGTAGATCAAAATAAAAAATCAAAACTCATTTAATCAAGTTGGCTCATTAGAGCTCAAATTTACCATTTCATGGATACCCGGCCGTTGGGGACTGACCGGGGTATGTGGGACGCCGGGGCGCGTAGAGATGTTGAATGACGCCCCGACCTACCCACTAAAACCGACGGCGATCCCCGACTGCCCAAACCAGGGCCACGGGATTCACTCCCATTGCGGGAGCTGGCTCTGTGACCCTGGGGGCCTTGGCCCGCCTCTTAGTGGAGGAAAGGCTTTAAGGATAACCGGTATCGCGGGGGCAGTTTACAGACATGAAATTCACGAACACAAATGACACCCAGATTCAGAGCAAGTGCCTCTGGCTTTTACACAAAGACGCGTGCCCGACCCTGGAATCAAACCGGGAACCCGTGATCAAAGCAGTGATAAGCAGCGAAAGGGCAGCAAATCAACCCCACATCCCTTAATCGCAGATTAGATTCAAAGTGCAGCTAACGGCCAATTAACTGTTTGTTTGTCTGGGGGTCGCTATCCCCAAAACTGATTGGCATAATTAGATGGCTTTTGACGTTAGAACAGCCGATGATAATCAATTTTTCAACATAATTGGCGTGAGTGAGCTTTGTTAAGTGTATACAAATAAAATACCAACCTATCTATTTTAATTTTCTTGGTCAGACTCAGAATCAGAATCAGACTTTCACAAATTTTCGAGTAGGTACGTGGGCCTTCAATGACATGGAGGGTAGGACAACATTAGGACAAAGATAATTAAAAATTTGATACAAAATCTTTACAATTCATACTACTTTTTAAGTTTAATTTTCATCTACCTCTACCATAGACATACCATAGATAGTAATATCAAAGCAAGGAGGTCACGTAACAAGTTGAAATTGTATAAAAAAAACATGATAAGACGTCCAATATCTGTTGATAACTTATCGTGATTGAGTGCCCGGTAGCTGTATCCGTTAAAATGTAATTTTCGGTTGTACATTTCGATTTATATCTCAAATAACACACGCGCGTAGTTTATCTTGAAGGCCTTCTTTTTGTTACGAAAACTTGATACGAAACGCATTTTTTACGTTGTAAATCCTCATATGGAACACCGCCATACGCCAGCCTGGGACTCCGAGGCGCGAAAATATGGTAATTGCGCCCCAACTTACCCACTAAAACCAACGGTGTCCCTTATGGTGAATGTTCCAGGGTAGCCCGTAAATTCAAATTTTCTTACGTTTTTTGCAATTTGCAGGTCAGTGCTAGGTTGTGTGTTGATTAAAATGTTATTCGCGGCTGTAATACGTATGTAGTTATAGAATTATAATAATCGAAATCATCAATACAACACTCCAAGCTCATAAAGGTGCAAGAAAATCTTTTTCAAGCTCAAAGTCATTCTTGCACCTTTATGAGCTGCCCGAAACAGGGCCACGGGTTTCACTCCTGGCCCGCTTGGGCCCCACCATTTGATGGGGAGCTCTGCACGCCCAACCCACCGAGAGGCACGTGCAGGACATTGCACGTGTCCGCCTGCCTGGCGGCAGTTTAAGGCTCTCGAATCAACTCTGTGGGTAGAGGAGTCCCCAGAGCCAAAAACCCGCTCTTCGTCTGGCCTCTCCCCGTAGTCTCGCCCTGCATGGGTGACCCTGAGCCGGTATGGCCTCAACGGATCCTAAAGGCACGCAAAGCCCCTCACCACAACAAGGAGGCAGCACGGTCTAGGGGGCGATACGAAACCCTGTGCCAACCCGTCTGGCCAGCGTGGCACAGTAGGCTAATTACCCAAAATGTAACTGGAGGAGGCGCGACTCAGCAGTGGGTCATCGATGGGCTGAATAGTAGTTGACGATGGACACTTACAAGTTGTCAACATATTATTCATAGCATTATTCATAACATTGACCACTGCTGAGAAGAGCTGGCAAGAAACACAGAGGGATTGTCATTTTTTTCCCTTGCAGTCCTATGTCATAATAACATAAATGAAGAATGTATAACCTTTGCTAAAACCACTATAAAGTGGTGACGGATTTGGAATACATAATGTCACCACCCCATTTCCTCCTGTGGGTGTCGTAAGAGCCGACAAGAGAAGGGAGGAGGCCTCCATGTAATGGGAGGAGGATTGATTCGGCAGTGGGTCATTTATGGGTTGAAACGCGTGACGGTGGTAATGGTACATTTTCAATTTTATTGTTTAACTTGTCAAAATATCTTGTCATGACATGAATTTTTAATCACTAATGAGCCAAATTGATTAAAAAACTTTTAATCAACATATTTATCGCGTCCATATTGCAATAATTAATTCCGGAAGTTTCGGATGCTCTGCAGCAGCCGTGGTCGCGGGAGAGACTAGATGTCAGTTGTCTTCAAAAGTCCAAAGAAACAGTTAAAATCTACCGCCTATTATTTTGGTTTTATTGATAACGTTCCCTACGCAAAATGTGTTTTAATTTCTATGTGTAATAATTGCTAAAATCGTTGATTAAAAGAGTTTAGATTTTGAAACTAACAAAAAAAGATTTGTTAATGGGCAGTTTGCGAACCTAGTTTAACGTTACACGTTTAAAATGTAGTTAACAAGCCTCTTGTAGTTGCGTAGCAAGGTAGCTAACGATATTCGTGCCCACTCATTCTACGTAGGGCTGCCTGCGGTAGGCATGCACTACTCATTTATGGGCTCTACTACTCAGCCCATAAATGACCCACAGCTGAGTCGGGCCTTCTCCAATCGCAGGGGGGTAATTACCCAACTGTGCCTGACGACGCTGGCCAGATGAGTTGTCACAGGATTTCGTTTCAAGTTTTCCTTCTCTTGCGGCTAGGTTTTCGGCCTTGATAATCCCTTCGGCTGTGACGACACTCTCAGGATGGAATGGGTTGGTGATACAATGTTTTCTAAATCCGGTTTGTCTGAATATTTTGTTTAACTTCATTGTTACACCCCGCTTTCCTGGAGATTATACAGTATAAAATGGTCGTAAACTCTGCGAACTGAACTTTTTGATATTAAACACATGGCAGAGGATGCCGCGGGTAACGACTAGTCATTATCTACCTATACAAATAAATAAAATTGGAGTGTCGGTTTGTAATAAATAAAAAAATAACCAATATTTGCTAAATGCGTTAGTACACAGTACTTTTTGTCTTATTGTTCCGGCTAATCTCTGGAACGGCCCCACCGATTTTGACGACACTTTCACCGATAGGTAGCTGATGATATAAGGAGTAACTTTTTTAGACTAGCTACGCTCCGCGGTGCTTCAATAACCGCGGGTAACATCGCAAGACTCAGCTAGTCCATAATAAAAAAAAAATAGTAGTTTGTATGGCAACCCTAGATAAGGGAGCTGAGTCATCGCCGGTCACTTCCAATTAGGCGCCGTGAATGTGGACTTGCCTTTATGTCTGATTGTAAAGTACGTACAAAACGACAGTATGATTTCATTCACGTATTAGTAAACATCGTTAGTAACACAGTTTCATCAATACATACAAATAAATTAAATTGGAGTGTCTGTTTGTAATATTGAAATAACAAACACAAACAAAAATGCATTTGGATGTATACACGGTGCTTAGACCAAAACAACAAAATGTTTTTTACAGTGTCTCTTCGTTTGTTTTGGCGAATCTCTGAAATGGTTTTACCGATGATGACGGGACTTTCACGGGTAGATAGCTTTTTTTTTTTACGTCGTAGGTCCTCATGGATAAATTGCGCCCCGACCTACCCACTAAAACCGACAGCGATCCTTGACTGCCCAAGCTAGGGTCACGGGATTCACTCCCATTGCAGAGAGCATGCTCCATGACCCTGGGGTACTGGTAGATAGCTGATGTAACAAGGAGTAACTTAGGCTACTTTTATTGACATCCCAACGGTTTTCAGGAACCCATAGCTCGACTTTCCAATATTTTGTTATTTTTTCGCGCGTAGTTCTATATTTATATGTTATCGTAAACTCTGCTAACTAAACAATAACTTTTTTGGTTGGTAATTACAACGTGGACGAAGTCGCGGGTAACGTTTAGTACAAATATTATACTTATTTATAAGCGACGCCGAAAAGGTGTAGGTATGTATGTGTGTGAGTGAGCGCCACGTAATTATTTTAGTCTTAAGTCGAACGGCCACCGCTAGCTAAAATAAGTTAGTTTAGCTTGCATAGTTGAGCCAGTTTTTCATACATGTGCGTCCACCGACGGTGAACTAACATTTGTATGAAAAACTGGCTCAACTATGCAAGCTAAACTAAAATAACTTATTTTAGCTGGCGGTGGACGTTCGGCTTTAAACAGGGCAATTAGCATTAATCTTCTAAATTCAAAAGTTCTAACAGTATAGTACTGATTGCTGACCAAAGGTTTCCCAATCGACCATCAAAGGTAGATCGATCGACGAATTTGGGTGCTACGGAGTGCCGGCGAAGAGACTGATTCAGTAACAATTTAAATTCAACCTAAAACGCTTCAGAATACAACTGTATTTGGTACAACGAGATATAATACAGCGAGCGACATAAAGCGCGGCGAGCGTATTCTAAATACAGCTAAATACAGTCGTATTCTGAAGCCTTTTAGGTTGAATTTAAATTGTTACTGAATTAGTCTCTTTGCCGCCACTCCGTAGGTCGGCGCTGACCCTTAGACTACTGAATTAGCGACGGTGCCTAGGTGTTGCACCAGTACTGCGCTTACCAGGACATTTCTGCCCTAACTGCCATCCGTTCTTCGAGCTACGTGCCTTGCTCATTACCAATATGTACTTCGTTAATAAAAGCACACATTAGTAAACAGAGAATATTTGTGGAAGAAACAGATTAGACAACAAGCGTATGACAAATTGTACTTATAATAATTATTAATAGTAGTCCGAGGGCCCACATTCGACTAATATTAATTTATACTACCGGGCCATCCCGGCTCCGCACGGGTGCGATATTAGCCGCGGGTGACGCCGCGGGTCGAAGCAAGTCAAAAAAAAGTAAGCCTAAGTTACTCCTTATATCATCAGCTACCTATCAGTCAAAGTCGCGGCAAAATCAGTCTAGCCGTTCCAGACATTAGCCGGAACAAACAGTCAGCAGACAGATAAAAATTTAAAGAAATGTTATTTTTGTCTATGTACCTACTGTGTATACTACTTACGCATTTAGTAAAATGTGCTTATTTTATTATTACAAACAGACACTCCAATTTTATTTATTTGTATAAATAATAGTTCTATCCTCAATTTGCCCACGGACTTCACTACATAGTAAAAAACAAAGTCGCTGTCGTCTGTCCGTCCGTATGTATGCTTATATCTTTAAAACTACTTAACGGATTTCGAAGCGGTTTTTTTTAATAGATATACTACATAAGTACATGCATAATTGCACTTGTGCGAAGCCGGGACGGGTCGCTAGTTAACAATAAGCAAAAGACTATGCGTGTGTGTGTGTCAAATACATGATAGTTTCTGAGTTTTGTTTTTTTTATTGATTCATTCAATGTATATTTATGCTTAGGGAATTAAAAAAATAACATTCTGCACTCCTTCTCTATAAAAACTACTAAATGTACAACGCGCGTTACCACGCCACTAACTAAAATAAATTTGAAGAAAAGACATTACACAAATATTCATTTGTTTTGTCCAGAAGCCTTCGTGGGCTCATAGAAGATCATCACATGATATAGACAAACATTCATTTTTTTTTATTTATGAGAAGTGTGGAAATTTCATACTCTTCCGTGCGTGCACTTAAAAAAAATTAAAACGTACCTACTACCTACATATTAAGTTATTAAAATAGAAACAATTAAATTACGAACATAATTTAGAAACAGTTTAAAATATTGCGCTCGAACGACGATTAACAATTCCCGCCAATCGCCATGTTGACAACCATAAACAATTACTTTTTTCTTTCAGCACCGAGGCAGATGTTCGAACACATAATGCCAATGTACTATATAGTGGCTAATAGACAATACCATCCCCTATTTCACCCCCCGTAGGGTAAACGCCCCTTTGACGTAACCACCCGTTATGTGGAGATTTTTTCATTTTAGAGGCATCTAAATAATAACGTACTAACTACTTTTTTATAATTTTTATAATTTTTTTATCTATTTTTGCCCCTGATTCGAAAGAAGATTAATAAAAGATTGACAAGTCTGTCGTTTTGTATATCATTCTGTTGCATCATAGCTTCTGAACCTATAAACTACTTTGGTGTCTGTTTTTTTTTTAATAATTTTAAACTATTAATAAGTAGCGACCGGCCCCGGCTTCGCACGGGTGCAATGATGAACCTCTAAATTTATCAGTGTTTCTCTACAATATTATGGATGTATTACACCTACTTAAAAACCTTCCTCTATCTATCTATTAAAAAAACCGCTTCAAAATTCGTTGCGTAGTTTTAAAGATTAAAGCATACCTACATATGGACGGACAGACGACAGCGACTTTGTTTTAAAATATGTAAAGTAGTGATAGTGATTATAAATGTTTTTATTGGAAAATAAGTTAATTGGATATTAATGAAGAAAATCTGCCATACTTGTTTCCAGTTTATTTTCTATGGGGTTACATGGATAAGAATATGCAATATCTCCAAACCCGTGTATCCAGTGAGTGTCATTTTCCAGTTCAGCCTAATACCCTCCCTGTAATAGGAGGAGGCCCGACTCAGCAGTGGGAAAATCATGGGCTGAGTAGTAGTAGGCTACGAATGATGATGAAATAAGTTTAACGCCAAAAATATATTATTTCTATTAATTTTTCTCGTCTGGCATCCCGTTCCATAGCTGCCAACGCACAACTAATTAATGTATCCTCTACGTGACTTTTAAAAAGTTAACGCTCACAAAAGTTAATTTATGGTATAAATTTCGCGCCCTCTGAATGAATGTACGTGATTGGAACAAATAGTCTACTTTTATTGTGTAATGTGAATTTAAAAAAAAAGTATTTTAAAACACAAAAGCTACGTGTGCGGTGACGTTGGCGTTTGAGTAGCTGTTGTTAATTTTTGATGTTCTTAATTTGAATGTCTTATGATTTTTTTTTCTCTGTGACACTTGTTTATTTGCATAGAGTAATAAAAAGAAATACATAAGACTTAAACATAAAAAAAACATATTAATATGTAAAATATTATTAATACATATGTATTTTATGAATTTGAGTGTTTTGATGAGAGGTCCGTGTGGTGACGGATTGAGAACACACAATGTCAACAACCCATTCTATCGTGAGGGTGTATTAGGTGACCAACTAAAAACAGACACAGATTTGATGATGAAAATTATTACCTGACCCCTGGTCCCCCAACGCGATGTATTTTTTTTATTTTTTACCTTTTAAAGGGAACTTAGGACCTTGTGTCGGGGGTTTATTTAAATTTTTATTTTCTGATTTTTATTTTCTGCTTTTTATAGGTATCTCTTATTATGATGTAGATGTTGTTAAGATGTCAATACATATATTCTTGTCGCATCCTCATTTTCTCCCCACCACATATTTGCAGATATTGGCTATCCCCCCACCCGTTTACCCCCAGAGTTTTTTCTTTCACCCCCTCATAACTTTTAAACGACTCAACCGAATTTTCAGCATGTCAAACATGTCTAAGAACACTCGCCCGTAACTCACCTGTCATACAAAAAAAACTGTATTGAAATCGCTTCATCCGTTCGCGAGCTACGGAGCCACAGACAGACAGACACGTCAAACTTATAACACCCCTCTTTTTGCGTCGGGGGTTAAAATGGAGGGGATAATTCCCCTTCAACTTGCAAGAGGCCCTAATAGTGATATTATATTTTTTTAACGTAACACAGGTTGTACCTAATAAAGGGAGCATTAGGCCTGTATCGCGGGGGCATATTATAAACATGAAATTCACGAAAACTAATGACACCCAGACTCAGAGCAAGTGCCTCTGGTTTACACAAAGACATTTACCCGGCTCCGGAAATGGCATCCGGCATCCAATCCCTATACCAACAATCATCATCATCATTTCAGCCAAAAGACGTCCACTGCTGGACATAGGCCTCCCCCAAGGATTTCCACAAAGGCCGGCCCTGGGCCGCCCGCATCCACTGCTTTCCGGCGATCTTAACCAGGTCGTCGGTCCACCGTGTGGGAGGCCTACCAGCACTGCGCCTTCCGGAACGCGGTCGCCACTCGAGGAATTTTCTGCCCCATCGGACGTCGGTCCTGAGAGCTATGTGCCAACAATAATACAACCAAATTATAATGATACGAAGTTGATGATGATATTTTTTATGAATTTAAGTTTTGTTGTAGATGCTGATGTTATAGAAGTAGGTATGGGCATCAATTCATCTAGGTAAACCTATGTAGGCTTCGCAATTTGTCTTTACAGGCACGACCTATTCAAATTTATTCACTTACATCGACAATTTCATACGATAATGGACGACTTGTTGACCGAAGGACTCCAATAATATAAGGAAAATCTTCAATAACATTTCTATTATCCAAATCACATCTTATATTCCTCAACAAAATGTAATATTACAATTTAAAATGTGTTCCTACTTAGCAAAAAGTCAAAACTACGTTTACCAACAGCTCAGGAACCGAATAAAACATATCCTCCGTCTCCCTCTAACTCACCAAATAATCTATATCCCATCTCCGTCCCTCCCACGTCCGTACGCTGTAATGTAACCACGCCTTACTACACCCTTTTGCTGTCCTTTTCTGTACGCACAAAAAGTATTTCCATTTCACTCTCGCGCGACTATCGATTTGCCCGCGCTAAGTTTGTTTACCCGACTAAATTCCGTAGCTATATTTAGTTTAAGAGCTGGAATAATAGCATGGTGGCTAGACGCCGTCGCGTTATATGTTTGTGTTGCCAGCCTTGCGACTTTTATTTGGTGCGTATGACTTTTAGCGCGGTACAATTTATTGGATTTTAATAGATCTTAAGATTATTAACAGGCAACCAAAGTGATGTGGGAGGCAAAACCACCTGCGGTTTAATACTACTAGGCTCAACCCATTCATGACCCACTACTGAGTCGGGCCTCCTCCAATTTCATGGAGGGAAATTAGCCTACTGTGCGATGACTGTATCAAGTTTTCCTTCTCATACGGCTAGGTGATCTGCCTCTTACGATTCTTTAGTCGCCTCTTACGACACCCTCAGGATAGTGTGGGTTGGGTAATTAGCCTATTGTGCGACGCTGGCCAGATTGGTTGGCACAGGGTTTCCTTTCAAGTTTTCCCTCTTTTGCAGCTAAGTTTTCAGCAGTGTAATTTTCTTTAGTCGGTTCTTAAACTACCATTAACAAATGAAAATAATCAATTGGCAACATTTGTTCATTCAAACAATGGTCACGTGCTCAATGGGTCTATCATCCGTCACACTTGGGGGACAAAATTATTGTAACAGTGAAAATATGAAACGAATACCAGCTCAGTTGAATAGGAAACCATATTGTGTATGAGGATAGCAATCAGGCGGATGCATTTCGTATTATTAGATAGATATGAGAGGAACCAACCCCATTTTGTTCAAAATATACACGCGACAAATAAATATACTTGGACATTTCACACAACGCCATCTCGTCCCAAGCTAAGCAACTTAATGCTTGTGTTATGGTAACGAGATGGATGATAAACTACATATATACATTTTATACAAAACATCCGTACAAATATTTCTTCCGTGCGGGATTCGAACCCGCGACATGCTGCGCGGCAGTCGATCGCTCAACCACTGCGCCAACTGTGTCGCCATTTGATTGTACATGTGGTGACATGGGATTTAGAATACACAATGTCACCAACCCATACCATATTTAGGGTGTCGTGAGAGGCGACTAAAAGAACGCAAGAGACAGATCACCTAACCCCAAGAGAAGGAAAACTTTATACAAACCCTGTGCCAACCCGTCTTCCCAGCGTGGCGCAGTAGGCTAATTTCCCGCCATGAATTTGGAGGACGCCCGACCCAGTAGTGGGTCATTTATGGGCTGAAACGACGATACACGCGATCAATCCGTTAGTGATTAATTTCAAAATCTAAATTGTATTTTTTTCTTATCAAGTGCCATTTCATAGTTAGGCGGATTCAGGATACATAGTGTCTCAACCCGATTGCATTTTGAGGGTGTTGTAAGAGCCGACAGGAGGAAATGACAAGGCCGCAAGAGAATTTTTTATTACGCTACATGTATAATGCATGTTAAGTATTGCTTTCACTAATCTGTCAGACTTGTTTATACCACCATCATTGTAACCCTTTTATTTAAAAGAGCGACCATGAAGTTCCTTGCCGGCTCTTCTCTGTGGAATGGCATTCCGAACCGGTGGTAAAAATTAAATGATAAATTATTTTTACATTTTTTTTTTATTTTGATTTAGTGTTTTTTTTTTACTATTTGAAAGCATTTGCAAGAATTTATTCGTATAAAAAACATTTTGATTTTGAAGGGAAACTTGATACGAAACCCGTCTGGCCAGCGTGGTTGTGTAGGCTTATTACCCTCGACCTGACAGGGGGATGCCCGACTCAGCGTTGGGTCATCTATGGGCTGTATAGTATAGTAATATATAAACTCTAGAACGCGCTACCTCTCGACATTAGGAAATATCAAACTAAACATGCCTTCAAGCCTAAAGCTGCTACAAACACTGCCTCAAAGTAAAATTTATGACGCTGTTTGACAAGAAGTCCATTCTAAATTTCTTTACATATTTATGTCATCATTAAGACACCATTGTATATTTTTATACTAGCTTCGCCCGGCTTCGCACGGGTGCAATGATCAACCTCTAAATTTATCAGTGTTTCTCAACAATATTATGCATGTATTATACCCAGAAACCTTCCTTTTGAATCACTCTATCTATCAAAACAAACCGCTTCAAAATCTGTTGCGTAGTTTTGAAGATTTAAGCATACATACTTAGGGACGGACAGACGACAGCGAATTTGTTTTATAATATGTAGTGATTCATAATGTATACTAATAGTATATATTATATAGTATGTATGTCATTTAATTTTTATTTCTTTGTTATACCTCATATTATATGGGAGAGAATATATTCTCTCCCTCTTACCCGAGGTGGAGGCGCCTTATGTACAGCAACTGTTGGTACCTACATGAAGATTAAATAAAATAAACTTTACAGTTATAGGTTATAAAAGCGAACGAAAGGCAACTATAATACCTTCGTGTTTTTTTTCTTTATTAATTTAAATGTTCAATAGGCTAAGTTCTCCATTTCTAGAAATTTAAAAAGAACGAGAGTGAGCTGGTAGTTGAAAACAATTTATATGCGTTTCCTTGTTTGTCAAAAGTAAAGAAATATTCATTTTATTGGAATCCAATGCGAGTAGGTACATGCAGATCTAATACATATATTTAGAAACTCTTTGGTTAATTAAGAAAAAACTGAACAATTTGAGTGCACTAAGAAAAAAAACATAAAATATGTTCAAGTCACTCAAACTAAAATAAAAACGTTTTGAAACAAAAAAATCTTAATTTACAATGTATTTGTAAACCGCAAGTAAATTTGGAAAGCCATAAAATTATATTTAATTTTCGGGTTGTTTCGGGTGCTAGTCGTTTTGACCTTAGGTAAATTTTTTCGTTTCCATCAGACACTCATAATTCAAACACACTCAAAACGCTATAAATAACACAAAATTGTAGACTGATCTGTTCCTTGATCCTTTTTAAGACAACTAGTTCTAGTCTCCCGCGACCACGACTGCTGCAAAGGATTCGAAACGTCGGGAATTAAATAATGTTATTCAAATAAATCCGTGTTTAATACATTATTTAATTTCACTGTGAAGTAATTCATAACCCAAATCATTTAGCGTTACAAAGTCGAATATAATTTGCATGGTTTACTTTTAAGTCTTATAAAACACCTGGCTGTTAAATTGAAATGTTATGTAAATTACAAAATACGCGGCTTAGCGAAAAATAATATCCCAACCATCATCAGCCCACATTAGTCCACTGCTGGACATAAGCCTCCCCTTGACGCGTCCAGCTGCTGCCCGCAACCTTTCGCAGATCGTCGCTCCATCTAGCAGAGGGCCGTCCCACACTATGCTTGCCGATTCACGGTCTCCACCCAAAAACTCGTCTACCCCAGCGGTTGTCGGTTCTTCTACAGATATGACCAGCCCACTGCCACTTCAGTCTGCTAATTCTCCGAGTTATGTCGGTGACTTTGGTTCTCTGTCGGATAATCTCATTACGAAGCCTATCTTTCAGAGAAAATCCAAGCATAGCTCGCTCCATAACACGCTGAGCGACTTTAAACAGCAATTATACAAGAAATTAAACATGCACTATCTTAGAGCTTTATGAAAATAATACATCAAAACCAACATGAGTTTCATTCGAATAAACTCTTATGAATGCTCTAAAATACTACTAATCAGCCACTGCTGTGCCAGAGAGGTTGGCACTGGGTTGACTTTTCCACGCCCCAGCGTGTCGTGTGAGGGTTTGCCGCTGGGGTTTTGGTGGGTAAACGAGATAGTTTTCGGAGTCCCACATAATCGCCAACCGCCTCCGAGGCGCGGCGGTATGCATAAAACATAAACCCAGCGAAAACAAAAAAAAGCTTTGTATTTCCCTGGACTTGGCAATTCACCAGACTAGAGAGTAGAGAGGAGCGCCCAGATTCACTCTTGGCTCTCTTGAAGATCAGAACAGCGGACTTGGGACAGCTTCCTGCTCATTCCAAGGACCTTCGGGTGGAGTGGCGCCATAACATCCAGCGCCACAAACAAGCTAAGCCAGCCAAGCTAATCACCTCGCGAAGAAGTGGCACTGGCATGAGAAGGAAAACAGTGGTAGATTTTAGCGGGCACACCAACCTCAATTTACTATCTTGTCGCGGCCTGGACTCCCACATACCCCAGACCTATAAGAGGTTACCTCCACTATAAAAAAAAACTTTCGTATCAACGTCGGGAATTAGATAATGTAAAGACACGCGATAAATCCGTTAAAATGTGTTATAATCGCGATAATTCGTATCAAGTTTTCCTTCTCTTGCAGTTAGCCTTGTCAGTTCCTTTCGGCTCTTACGACACCCTCAAGATGGAATGGGTTGGTGACACCGTGTATTCTAAATCCATCACCACTGGAAAAAACCCACATCAAAAGTCCTCTCCCTATGATTACTATTCATTGAACCAACCTTCGCAAGATAATAACGCGGCCACAAAAACTGGCGCTACCCATCTCCACCCATCCCACGCCCCGTTGACCGCATCTGTACAAGATCCGTATTTGCCAACACGCGTGCCATTAGCTGGGTCCCACGGGGCCCGCCCCCTGGGGGAATTGTGGTGCAATTACTTAGACAATAGCGACTATTCTATTATGAACTTTAGAGAAATATATTACAGACTTTATGCGCATTTTTTGTTCAGATTTAGTGCTCATTTTTTGTTGCCTTTTGTCTAATAACTAGCTTTTGGGCGCGGCTTCGCTCGCGTGGACTTCGAACCCGTGCTTATCTCTATGCATTTTTTTTATGAATATAAAAGTGGTTATTGTGACTAAACTATGATAGTTAGATATGTGCTCTCGCGGACTTTTTTGTAGATTTTAATAAGACCTACAAACTCGTAGTACTTCATTTTGGTCTATTGTCAATCGTTTTTGCAGCGCACGCATAAATAGGTTTTCGATTTTACACCTTGGGTTACAAAATCGCAATTTTCATACGGATCCCTAATTCTTTTGAAAATAAAATATAGCCTATAACCTTCCTCGATAAATGGACTATCTAACACTGAAAGAATTTTTGAAATCGGACCAGTAGTTCCTGAGATTAGCGCGTTCAAACAAACAAACAAACAAACAAACAAACTCTGCAGCTTTATATATTAGTATAGATATAGATTTTGCGATGTTTTAGAGGATATTGTTAGTTTATTATGCGTGGTGCAAATATCCGACCTGAGACAGCCTTGTTGGTTAACACTATCGATGTTACAAAGGTTGACGGATCGACAGTCAAGTGTTTTTTTTTTTATAAACGAAACCTCAGGACTAGTTATAACCGGTATCGCGGGGGCAGTTTACAAACATGTAATTCAACATAAATTCAGAGCAAGTGCCTCTGGTTTAGACAAGACACATGTCCAACCCCGGAATCGAACCCGGGACCGGTTGATCCAAGTGCGGCACATCTAACCCCTAGACCAAAGAGGCAGTATATTTTGCATAGGACACAACGGCCACTTACGAACATCGACAGCCTTGTAGGTCTGGGGATTGGATGTGTCGCCTTCGGATCACGGGTTCCCGGTTCCATTCGGGTCGTTTCTTACATAACAAACGTTGTTTCAACCGATAAATGACTCACCACTGAGTCTGGCTTCCTCCAATTTCATGGAGGGAAATTAGTTCCACGCGTGCTTGACGCTGCGCTTACATCAAGTTCGCCAAGAGTGATCTGCCTGTTACGTTCCTTTAGTCGGCTCTTGCGACACCCTCAGTATAGTATTGGGTGGTGACTGTATTCGAAATCCGCCGCCGCTTATAACTTGCACTAAATGCAATCATTACACAATCATTGCACAACTAATGAGAGTATCAAATTGCTCCCCCAATTCTTTGGATTTGCTTTTAACATGTCCGGTTGAATGGTATTTGTAGTTCTGTGCAGATAATTGTTTTCTATGCGCTTCATTCCCTACGGAGTTTCTTTTGTGCCCCATTCAACGTTAAAAGGGTGTCGGTACTTCTATTTAGTGGTGTCTTAGAAAAGAGAGGAATATGGGCAATGGGGAGGGCTATGCTCGGAGTTTCCCTGCGAGATCGAATCAGAAATGAGGGTTATTTTTTTATCTACGACTTGAATGCCTCCGACCCTAGGTTTGCGTGATGGAAAGCAACGCCAGGGTCTAAGATGGAGCAGGCAATTCAAGGAAATTCCCTGTCGGGCATCGGCTCTCACATACACACGACGGAGCAGTAAAACCGCTTGGCGCCGGCCTTAGATGTGAGGGTGGCCCATTAGATCCTACCACCAAGCGAGCTAGCTGGGTTTAGTTGACTATTACAATACGCGTTTTTCCCAGCGTGTGGGATGTGTAATATTCTGCCCCAGAGTTACCGACACAGCGCACCGGATTGCCAAACTTAAGTGGCAATAGGCAAGGCACATCACAGGACTGACGCCTGAGAAAGAGTAGCTGTTCCCGTGTTGTTATTTTTTAAATTATTTTATAATTATACTAGTGGCCCGCCCCGGCTTCGCCCGTGCAAAGTGGGTGTGGGTTATACATATAAACCATCCTCTTGAATCACTCTATCTATTAAA
Organism: Clostera curtula; assembly: GCA_905475355.2. NCBI lineage: Eukaryota > Metazoa > Arthropoda > Insecta > Lepidoptera > Notodontidae > Clostera > Clostera curtula. The sequence goes on along the minus strand of FR997822.1, from coordinate 7,505,779 downwards.
AAAAACCGCTTCAAAATCCGTTGCGTAGTTTTAATGATTTATGCATACATAGGGACGGACAGAAACAGCGACTTTGTTTTATACTATGTAAAGAAGGGGGGTAGCTTCAAGAGTTTCAAAACCCCATTCTGTCCTGAGGTTGTCAAAAAAGGGGCGGCTAGTGTCATAAGACTAAAGGAAATTACATAGGAGAAAACCTAGCCACAAGAGAAGGTAAATCTGATAGGAAGCCCAACCCAACCCGCCTGTCCAGCGTGGCACAGTAGGCTAATTTCCCTCCGGTAAGTTAAGGAACCGCCTGTGGATAAACGGGTCCCGGGTTCGATTCCGGGGTCGGGCAAGTGTCTTTGTCTACACCAGAGGCACTGGCTCGGAGTCTGGGTGTCATTTCTATCTATAATATGTATATATTTACAAAAAAAATCAAATGTATATATGTAGTTTATCATCCATCTCGTAACCATAACACAAGCATTAAGTTGCTTAGCTTGGGACGAGATGGCGTTGTGTGAAATGTCCAAGGATATTTATTTATTTACATAGCTCAGAGAATTAGCAGACTGAAGTGGCAGTGGGCTGGTCATATCTGTAGAAGAACCGATAACCGCTGGGGTAGACGAGTTCTTGAGTGGAGACCGCGAATCGGCAAGCGTAGTGTGGGACGGCCATCTGCTAGATGGAGCGACGATCTGCGAAAGGTTGCGGGCAGCAGCTGGATGCGTCAAGCTGAAGACAGGGCGCTATGGCGCTCTTTAGGGGAGGCCTATGTCCAGCAGTGGACTAATGTGGGCTGATGATGATGATGATGATGAAGTTAAGGTCTGTGGGCTGAGTAATAAGGGGGTAGCATCCAATACATATTTTGTTGCAGAAAATTGTTATAGGAAATTAAAATTACGGAAAAAACAACATAAGATCTTCAAACTGTTATAATACCTCGTTGCCGTAAGAAAATGGTAAATAATCCTTTCGTTTTCCCATCTTTAGGTACCAATATCTTAGCCGGGATTAAAAGATGAATTATATACATTGATAAAACAAATTCTTTGATATGGCATTAATAATACAAAATAATAAAACCAAGCCCTAAACTATTTCTTTTTATCTTCCTTTTTTCCCTGCGATCATTTTTTTATTTTATATTTAAAAACTGACCAGCGATTGACCTCTATCTCACCTGATGGTAAGTGACGATGAGGCGGACGGTGTAATCCGCTGGGACAGCAAAAGCTTCACTCCAGACTTGAAGGCATCCAAGTCATATATGGGAAATACATTAGCGGGATGATAAGAATTTACACTAACCTAATGTTCAGTCCGCGCCAATCTAGCGATAAAATTCGTTACTTACAGGTATTTTGCAATTTTCATTGTCAGTGTGATGACAGATTTAGAATACACAGTGTTACTAACCTATCACTATCCCGAGGGTGTCGTAAGAAGCAGTTTACCTAGCCGTTTGAGAAGGAAAACTTGATACAAACCCTGTGCCAACCCGTTTTGCCAGCGTGGCACAGTAGGCTAAATTCCCTTCATGAATTTAGAGGGGGCCGACTCAGTAGTGGGTCACTTATGGGCTGATAAAAATTAAATTAAAATTTTAAATAAACCCCCGACACAATAACCTTTAAAAAGTAAAAAATAAATACTTCGCGTTGGGGGACCACTCCCACTTATTTATTACCTGACCCCTGGTCCCCCAACGCGAAGTATTTATTTTTTACTTTTTAAAGGTTATTGTGTCGGGGGTTTATTTAAAATTTTAATTTAATTTTTATTTTATAATTTTTATAGGTACATACTTATTTTAAAGTAGATTTTGTTAAATTGCACGTGATGCGCTTTCATTTGAGACCCCACTCCATTATATTTGCAGACATTCGGTTATTCTTCCCCACTTTCACCCCTCATAACTTTTAAACGGCTCACCCGATTTTCATCAAACATGTCAAAGAACACTCGCCCGTAACTCACCTTTCATACAAAAAAACTTTATTGAAATCGCTTCATCCGTTCGCGAGCTACGGTGCCACAGACAGACAGACAGACCGACAGACAAACAGACAGACACGTGAAACTTATAACACCCCTCTTTTTGCGTCGGGGGTTAAAAAGACAAGACACTTTTTTGATAGTTGAAAATTCGTTATAAAGAGGTTGTTCGCAAAAAATCTTTGCAATGTACCTTTACATATATTTTACATTGACTCATATGGACAATGCCATGGGATTATGAAAAATTTGGTAAATCAAGGAAGTCGTTATACTGAGGTACCTACGTTATATTAACATTGCATTGTATTAAGTTTATTACTGTGGCTGTGGCTGTAAATAGTGTTTCAGTGTGAATGTTGTGGCTAAATAGATGAATGGCTTATGTGAATGAGGACATACGTATGAAAGGTACAGTCCGCGCCAATATTTATGGCCGCTCTGAAAGTAGCCGTGGGTACGAACTTGCGCATCGTACATTTCATAACCAATACGAACGCAGCTCTACTAACACGCGGGTGGCGAGGGCGCTTGCGGGTAAAAAACATCCCGCTGATACCTTTTTGTGTTGTGCGCAGCGTAATCCGGCTACATTCAGAGCGGCCATAAAGATTGGCGCGGACTGTATCAATGTAGATATGGCGAAGAACTAAGGGCCGGAAAATGATGATGGTAGTTTTTAACTTGATGAAAAGAGTTATATGGTGAGACCTTCATAAATAAAGTAGGTACGTTTTGAGTAAAGTTTGAATGTTTATAACGTAAGCTGTAAAACTCTAACATGTTTTACAGCAGTCTTTACAGCCAAAGTAATAAAGTTAATACCAGTTAAGATCATCTATAAAACCTTTTAATAGTTTTTCTCAAATTAATAACTGACTTGATAGTAAACGTTAATTAAAACGACTTTGAAACATTGTAAGTTTACGGTCGAATATTTGGAATTAACAACTTTGGATGAATTAAAGTCAGTAGTAAAGTAAGGTTATCTTATCACATACATCGGCATTATACATACATGCATGAAAACGTACAATCATAGATACGTATCGAAAACGTATAATGTACCTATATCTTTATCTTTTCTTTACATAGTATAAAACAAAGTCGCTGTCGTCTGTCCGTCCCTATGTATGCTTAAATCTTTAAAACTACGCAACGGATTTTGATACGGTTTTTTTTAATAGATAGAGTGATTCAAGAGGAACGTTTATATGTATAACCCACCACCGCTTTGCACGGGCGAAGCCGGCGCGGGTCGTTAGTACTATATAAAAATTAATGTTTGTGTGTATGTCCTTTAAATCTGAGTGATAGACAGCAGCAGGTTCAGATAAACGGTGTCAATTCAAGGAGCTCAAACGTAATAATGGGCGTGCCACAGGGTTCTATATTAGGCCCGTTTCTCTTTCTAGTTTACATTAATGACCTTCCCCATTCATTGCATAATCAACCCAAGATAGTCTTGTTTGCTGACGACACCTCACTTATTTTTAAAGTAGATAGACGTGCTAAAAACTATGACGATATAAATAAAATTATTAATCAAGTACATGGGTGGTTCACTGCGAATAATTTAGTATTAAATGGGAATAAAACAAAATGTATAAGATTTTCTTTACCTAATGTTAAACATAGTGAGTGTGATGTGGTATTGAATAATGATAAATTGGATTTAGTAGAGGACACTGTTTTCTTAGGGATAACGCTTGATTCTAGATTACAATGGGGTCCCCAAATAACATCTCTTTCTAAGCGGCTAAGTTCCGCAGCGTATGCTGTTCGGAAAGTCCGCCAATTAACAGACATAGACACTGCACGACTGGTGTACTTTAGTTACTTCCACAGTATCATGTCTTATGGTATTCTGCTATGGGGACGTGCTGCAGACATTGAATCAATCTTCATTCTGCAGAAAAGAGCTATTAGAGCTATTTACAATCTACGCAGTCGCGATTCCCTTAGGGATCTGTTCAAAGAAATCAGCATCCTAACAGTGCCTTGTCAGTACATATATGAAAACATCATGTATGTTAGGAAAAATTTGCATTTATTTAGTAAACAGTGCGAACGACATCATTATACTACTAGAGATGGAAATAAACTAGTTCAACCAAAATTTAGATTATCAAAAGTGCAAACTTCATTTATGGGGAACTGCATTAAATTTTACAATAAAATACCTTCCAACATCCTTCAATTAAACGAGAAGAAGTTTAAAATATGTGTAAAACGCACACTATGTAGGCAGGCTTATTATAAATTAGATGAATATGTAGATGATAAAAATGCTTGGCGAAATGCTGGTCCAGCTCCGCAGCCACACTGAAATAGTCTTATGTGGTCTTCATATATTGCTACTCCTTTTTTTGTAATAATTATTTAATTCCGGACTTTCACTAGGTCTTTTATTGACATGTACCTATCTCATAATATTATTTTTGACATCATGGATTTATTAAATATTCATGTTCCTTGTTTTTTTTTACCACTGAGTAGGACTAATTTGTCTTTTTTTTTTTTTATATCGAGTATACAGGACCTTCGTATTATACAGGACCTTTATCATTTTATTTTGTATAATTGTTTAGAAGTTTGGAATTGTAAATGTGAGCACTATGTAGTCACCGTATTTATATAAATTATCATATAAACAAGCAGTTGAGAGTATGTCATGCTCGCTTAAAGGTCATGCTGGTGGTGTCGTGTGTGTCGGGTCCTTCGGTTCCCTAAAATATGGTTGAGCTGGGGGATGGCTGGCACATGCGTCATGCTCGTGATCGGGTGCCGCCAGTTGGGGCCGGTCATCCCTTAACTGCTATTGACATACCTACATAGCTTTATATTGATCTCCTGGACACTTCTGTTGTGCAATATGTTACATTGTCCTCACATCTTAGCTTACTATAAATAAACACGAAATCAATGTAACCCAATCAGATGCTTGTAACAGAAAATATGATAAAAAGAGTGTCCATGGAGTTTCTTGCCTGTTCTTCTCCATAGGATCTACTTTTTAGAACATGCAACTAGATTCCTAACTTCACTTTTGACTTTTCAAAAACACCAGTAAATAGGTTCAATTGAAATAAAAAAAAAAAATCGTATACTTTGCATTTGATCATGTGATAATTTTTAACAAAGTAGGTATTGTGCATAGGTATTATGATATAAAAAAATGATAATCTGTCGTATGTCTTTCCTTGAAATTTATTAAGTTAGTGGCGTAGCAACGCACCTGATACAGCTAGTCATTTATAAAAAACGAAACCCCTGCACTAGGTATAAGGTGTATCATGGGGGATTACAGGGAAATCATCATCATCAGCCCACCTTAGTCCACTGCTGGACATAGGCCTTCCCTAAAGAGCGCCATAGCGCCTGTCTTCAGCAGTTGCTGCCCGCAAACTTACAGGGAAATACTTGAACACAAATGACCCCCAACTCGGTGCAAGTGCCTCTAGTTTACACAAAGACACTTGCCCGACTCTGAAATCGAACCGGATTGATCCAAAGGCACATATAGCCTCTAGACCATTGAAGTCTATTGAATTATTTTAAACGTGTACTTCAACCTATACTACGTCATTCTAGAAATGTTTCGAATCTAGATAAGCGCTGCTATTCAAAATACGAACACAAAAAATGCCGAAAGGGTCCCATTGTGGCCACGACAAATAGTTATTTGGAAATTTTAGAAAAAAAATACATGTTGCCACCATTGAAATAGTTAATAGTGTGTTCCGATGCGCGAAATTTGTCACAATGGCAACCCCGACTGGCAATTATCACGCCCGAAATTAATGTCTTTGTCATAACATGTGACGGTTAAGCGTCTAAATGCGGTAGGCGGGTACGGGACTGTCAAAGGTGGGAGATGCGAGCATTTTTGATTTGACAACATACGAAGAGTTTGGATTGGCTGATTTTAGAATTGACTTTTTCTCTTCTTGTTAATAGATTTTAAGATTAATACATAGCAATGACGCAAACATGCTACATATTATAATTAAGATGCCCATCAAACTAAGCAATTGCTAAAGGCAAAAGGTTATGCCAAGTCCTTGTGTCAAAAGCGACTCAAAACTACTATCTTCTCACCCCATATATAACCAACTGCTTATTCCTCCTGCTATTACAAGGAGGGTCATGACCCTAATGTGCCACGCTGGCCAGACGGGTTGGCATAGGGTTCGTGTCATGTTTTCCTTCTCTTGCGGCTAGGTAAACTGCATCTTGCGTACCTTTGTCAACATTTATGACACCCTCAGGATGGCAATGGTTGGTGACTTAATATGTATTAATAGTTTATTGAATAAGCTTTCGCTGATTATATATATTTATTATAATTGTTTTATCAAAAGTAACAATGACTTTTAACCCTGAGTTCGCGCGCTGTCAATTTGTCACGGTGACAGTCGGCGCTGCCAACTGCGCAAACAAAAGGGCGCGAAATGTTTGTTTTTCTTTACACAATAACGCCGATGTTTGCGGAGATATTATTTATGGCTTTTATTGCGCTTTGGCAAATATTCCGAGATTGACACCGTATATTATATCGGGGTAACGCCCCACGTTGTTTTTGGGCACTGTAACAGGAGCTGATTTCTTCTTAAACTCAATGCTGCCACGACAATAGTCTACTGGCCCGTGTGGTGACGGATATGATTTAGAATATGTCACCACCCCATTCCAGTCTGAGGGTGTCGGTAAGAGCCGACAAATGAAATGACAACGCCGATAACTTAGCAGCAAGAGAAGGAGTACTTGATACAAAACATTGTGCCAACCCGTCTGGCTAGTAGACTACTACTTTTCAGCCTATAAACGACCCACTGTGAGTCGGGCCTCCTCCAACTACAAGGAGGGTAATTAGCCTACTGTGTCACTCTGGCCAAACGTGTTAGCATAGGGTTTCGTGTCAAGGTTTCCTTCTCTTGCAGCCAGTTTTTTGGGTTTATCATTTCCTTTTGTTGGCTCTGACGACACCCTTAGGACGAAATGGGGTGGTGAGACTATGTATTCTGAATCCACACAATTTTTTTTACATATTTACTAATTGTGAATTTAATGACTTTCTGCATTATGTGTGACAAAAGGTGTTCCAAGTTGACAAAAGGTAATTTCCCATCGCTTACTAAAATGAGGCCTAATCCACCAGTGCCCAGCTTATGGTCACAGAGAAGAAGAATAAGAAATACTGAAGTATAGCACCTTCAACTGCTGTATACTATCAACCAAATTTTCAATGAAGCTTTCGCAACCATTCACTTTCGTTACCAAATTCTGGTTATTTGACAACTGGCAACTTCTCCAGCTCTAATTGACAATTGCCAAAAGTCCAATGACGTGAAAACATTTCAGAGCCGCCAGCCATACAAAAAACCTTTAAATCCTTGCTTTTAGTTATACAATTGAACACCTTTTAAGGGGTTTGCCGCCAAAATGCTAGAATTTCAGTGTAGCGGAAATCCTTTGCAAAAATTCGTCGACTGATATCAAGCGAAATGTGACTTTATTACGACTTGTCGAAGGTTGTTTCCGATAGAATGTTTTGAACGTATTTAGATAGTATCTGAGGTTTTGGGATAATCTTTTGTTGATGGATACGAAGTACGACAGCGGTTTCTACGAACGGACCAGTGGTCGGTACGTCAAAAGTGTGCTTCTTTTTAAATGTAATTCTTTGTTTATTTTATGCTCGTGCATTTGCCATATTAAACACTATTTAAGTTAAACATGCTTACCAACTTAACGAAGATACAACACAAACTACCGCAGATATGGCTAGTAAATGTGGTGACGGATTTAGAATACACAATGTCATCAATCCAATCCATCCTGAGGGTGTCGTAAGAGGTGACTAAAGGAACACAAGAGGCAGGTCACCTAGCAACAATAGAAGGAAAGCTTGATACAAACTCTGTGCCAACTCTTCTTGCCAGCGTGGGACAGTAGGATGTTTTACCTCCCTAAATTTGGAGAAGGGCCGAATCAGTAGTGGAAATGATGATAAAAAAAAGGTTAATTCCTTAATTTTTATCTGTTTCGTCGGAAATTTATTTCAGTTCTTGGTGTGGCATTACTCTTCGTTCTTTATCAGGTAAAGAAATTAAGAAATATTTCGACTGTCTCTACGTAACGTACCTATCGAAGCTGAAAATTAGCGATTTTTTTATTGCGCTAAGATATAACTTTTTATGTGTTTTTACACAATAAGCTATAAAATAGATATTAAACCACGTTTTCAATATACATTTTATAAGTCTGTCTAATTTACTGGCGTTATTCGCATACGAGTGCCTTAAATTTACCGGATTTCTAGTAATGTACCTATTATATTATAACTACACTTCCTACAATAAAAAAAACATCTCTTACCAAAGATATCTTCACGTAAATAAACGCGATTTTCTAAAACATTTTATATTTCACGCAACACCCACTGCTGGACACAGGCTTCCCCTATACATCCCCTTTATATTACCCTCGCAAGTAAATACAATAAAACAGTTTTATTAGTAGGTTTGACATGTAATCACAAAAGAAATATCTTCTTTACAGAATTTCTTCACAACAAGACCAAATTACGTATCATACCCAGTACTTTTTCATCTCAAATGTCATCACTTTGATATGGCTCGTCAATTTTTTTCCTTCACACAAAAGCGACCCGCGATAGCCCCCTCAATTTGGTAAAAGCAACTCAGGTAACATCCACAGAAAAAAAAGAAACGTGACAAAATGTCAGTAAACATGTACCTACTACACCTTTGCCAACATCCAGAAAAAAATCTGACAAAAGCGCGCGGGATCGGTGCAATTTTTTTTTCGGGTTTTGTACCGTGTTCGAATTTTTAAATTATGAGTGGAACATATTGGTCTGGTTTTAAGTTGGCTTGCTATCCTAAAGTTATTAATATTGATTTTATGTCATAAGTATTTCAAGGAATCAAGTTACTTGGTGAGTTTCGTCTCTGGAGAGAAATTACCCTAGCTGTTGAAGCCTCTAGGCGTGCTTGTAAACGTCTCTTACGATACCCTCTGGATGGAATGATTCCAAATCAGTTATATCGACGCGCTCGCCACATACATATATTATACAACAAATAAATTTAAGTAAAGCCCGAACTAATCGGTTGATAACCTATGTTTTATTTATTTTTTAATCTATTTCAATCAATTATTTGTTGTCTATGCCCCTATCCACAGTTTATGGTTGTAACGATGATCAATCATAGGAATTTATCGTGCATTTTTTTTTAATACATTACACACGTCAGTTCGGTACGATGATTAATTCATCATAAAAAATGCCAACATCCGGTCACTGATAAGATTCAAATTGTAATTCGATTTATAAATCTTGAATTGGTGGTCTGAGATGCGATACGTAGATTCTGTAAGTAGCTCCGTGTGGTGGCTGATTTAGAATATCGATATAAATTAGCTTATGATTAGTTTTAAACACAACACTACTTCTGATTAGCTTTTTTTAATCAGCGACTTGAATGCCTTGACTAGGGTCACAGGGTTTGCGTGATGGAAAGCAACGCCAGGGTCTAAGATAGAGCAGGCAATTCAAGGAAATACCGGCTCTCACATACACACGGCGAAACACAGTAAAATTAGCGCCAATTACATGTGAGGGTACCTAGCCGGGCGGACCATTAGATCCTACCAACAAGCGAAAGCGCTAGGTCTTACATACAGAGTTGATAATGACAGAGGGGCATTAAACTACACTACGTATACTATATGTAATTAGTATGAATTTGAAACGGTACAAAAAAAATACACGTGATTTTTCATGGGGGGTGCGGGGGTAGTCTTAAACCTCACCAGGTATCACCAAGGGGGAGGGAGGGGTTAAAACATGTTAAAAAAACATCACGTTATTAATGGACAGCCCCTAAGGTTAATAAACGTGCGTTAGGCATAAACATCTGATAAGAAACATCATGTTCAAATGAGGCAAAAATTTAAAAAATCATTAAGGCTAAACTATTGCTCCAATTTAATTGATTTTTGGTACAGAGCCTGGATGTGATACCTAGTATAGGCAGTTAAAAAAAATGCCCCTATGTCGTATCAACCCTGTATAGGTAATATGCTTTTTGACACACCATGTGTATGTAGAATATCAGTCGTCGTTACAGCCCATAAATGACCCACTAGTGGGCCGGGCCTCTAAATTCAGGGAGGGAAATTAGCCTACTGTGCGACGCTGGCCAGACGGGTTGGCACAGGGTTTGTATCAACTTTTCCTTCTCTTGGGGTTAGGTGATCTGCCTCATGCGTTATTTTAGTCGAGGCGACTAAAGGCTGTATGGCTTGGTAACATTGTGTATTCTAAATCACAGGGACATCAGTCAATAAAAATAAAATCTTAAATGTTCAAAATATATTAATTCGTAACGAATGAAGCTTCATCGAATCAAACGATACACTTAACTTGTTGACTTAATTTCCATTCTATGGCAATCGACCGAAAAATATACCTTTTATGCCAGTAATTGCAGTATAGTTGCAACAAAAAATGGCAGACGCACTTTGTAAAAGGAATCGATGGCCAATTGTAAACTGTATGAGCCGTTAATAATTGCGATTGCAAGATGCATTCGAGCGAAACGCCGTAAAATTGGGATGTTATCGTTAGATATCTTCATTCTTCATCTATGGCCATAGAAGACAGCCCATAGATGAGCCACTGCTCGAGCCTACTTAATTTAGAATACGTAGTGTCGCCACCCTATTCCATCCTGAGGATGTCGTAAGAGCCGACAAAAGGAGAAATGACAAGACCGATAACCTAGCGATAACCGCGAGAAGGCTGGTTATTACTTCGCTCAGCGATTTCCCCGTGTGTGGACGGGGCAGAATATTACACATCCCCACCGAACGCTGGGAAAAGACGCGTGTTGTAAAAGTCAACAAAACCCAGCACGCTTGGTGGTAGGATCTAATGGTCCGCCCGGCTAGCTACCACCCTCGCATCTAAGTCGCCAAGCAGTTTTTACAGTATTTCGTCGTATGTAGGTATGTGAGAGCCGGTGCCCGACAGGGCATTTTCTTAAACTGCCTGCTCCATATTAAAGCCTGACGTTGCTTTCCATCACGTAAGGCTAGGGTCAAAGGCATTCAAGTCGTATATAAAAAAAATAGTATTGCTATACAACGTGGCAATGCTACACTAGCCTTCTTGGCACCGTACCCGGTGATAATTATCTGGCAAAAATAATTTTAGTTATTTACAGTTACTGTTTTTTGTCTTATAACTAGCGACCCGGCCCGGCTCCGCACGGGTGCAATTAGGCATGTATTATAATACCTAAAAACCTTCCTCTTGAATCACAATTATTAAAAAAAAACCGCTTCAAAATCCGTTGCGAAGTTTTAAAGATTTAAGCATACATAGGGACGGACAGACGTCAGCGACTTTGTTTTAGACTATGTAGTGATAAATAAAATAACAAGGAAAAGAACTTCTGCGTACTTAAAGAAACGTTTTATTTGTTCCAGATCTATACCAAAAATGTCGCCTTGCACCAACACAAGCATCGAACCCTTATAAACAAAACAAGCAACCACAATGTCAACACACACACGGAAAAGGCAATTGCGGTGACTAAACATTTGGAGATCGAAACGCTAATCCAAGATGGCGCTGCTGACGAACTCTGCGTCAGCCAGTGGCCCTACTTCCGGGCCAACAGCGCCCCAAGCTCACTCCGCCACACCCTTGCACCATTACTTCCACTACCTGAAGCAGCCGTCGCCCCTGGCCCAGAACCCTTATGCTCACCATTCGAGCGCTCACCATATGGGGATGGGGCCAGGCCCACTGGGTGGCCTTGGCCCTTTTGGACTCACGCCACACGGGTTGGAAGCCGTTGGATTTCCTCAGGGTAAGTGCTTATAAGACATTAATTAACTTAAAATGTACATTATTTAATTCTTAGGAGTCGTGGTCATAGGAGAGACAAGATGACAGTTTCTTTCAGACTTAAAATATGTGAATAAACTTTGAACAAGGGACACCTAATACACATAACTACTAATCACATATGTTGTCCTCGAGGTCATTTTCCATCTACTTTACCGATCACAATGAGCCTTTGAGGTTATTACCATCTTTCCTTGCAATGTGACCGAAGTATTGGAAGACATTCGGATGACAACCGCGAGGAAATCAAGAGCTCGCGCAATACGATTGTCCGAAATGCTGTCCAAGGAATGCGTTGGAGAAAGATATCCAGCACCACATTTCAAAGGCGTCGGTATGTTTGCGGTCTTCGTCCATCCTTAAATTATGTAGATAACAAACTTAGATTTCGAAACTCAATCAATATTGATTCAAAACTGAATCAATACTCATTTTTTCCAACCATATCTTTTATTAGTAGGTACCGTCGATTCTTTCGTAATAGATAGAGGGCTTTTCTAAAACTTTGTAGAAGTACACTATTCCTTACCACCTCCCGACAAAATTTTACACCCATTACTTCCCACATTTACTCACCTACTACTACTCAGTCCATAAATGACCCACTGCTGAGTCGGGTCTCCTCCCATCACAGGGAGGGTAATTAGCCCACTGTGCCACGCGAGCCAGGTGTGCACAAAGTTTCGCATCAAGTTTTCCTTCTCTTGCAACTAGTACCTTGTAATTTCCTTTTATCGGCTCTTACGACACCCTCAGGATGGAAATGGGGTGGTGACACTATGTATTCTAAGTCCGACAAAGAAGATGTAGTGACACAAATTGAGAAAGGTATGCTGCGATGGTTTTGACATGTCGAGAGAATGAATGAAGAACGATTGACGAAAACAATGTTTATGGCGAGTGTGAATGAAGTTGTTGGAAGGGGTAGACATAGGCGGAAGTTTCAAGACCAAGTCAGGGACGTCTTGGAAATAGGCCAGATCAAGAGTACCCTAAACCGAAGAGCATGTAAGAAGGGAATAATGAAAGTGGATGAAGCGAAACAAGTATGTAAGGATCTTAGAAAGTGGAAAGAAGTGGTATCTGCCTACCCCTACGGGAAAGAGGCGTGATTGTATAATGTCACAGCACGGAACAAAGATATTAAGCATGCACAATTTACTCGCAGTAACAACTTTAAACAGACAATGCCAAAACAGAGGTATAGCGTTGCATAATTGACGTACCTACGAAGAATACATCCTTGCGAAATAATCAAAACAGGCCCTCCCCACCCTGGTAAGCCGCTTATACCCGCCCCCCGGGGGAGTGTTGCCACGGTACCCCCCGAAATGTAGGGGAAACGGAAGTCGCTTGTTAGTTCGCTTTAATTAGCGACAATACTGGCAAGTTTGCGTTTTGATGTTACCGTTTGGTACCTGTTCTAGTTTTAAATGTTAGTGTTAATTTCGTTTTGTATTATTTTTCGCAAGGGGCTGTCCATTAATCACGTGATGTTCTTTTAAGATCTTTTTACCCCTCCCTCCCCTTTAGTGATACCTGATGAGGTCTAAGACTAAATTAAAAATCACGTGTATTTTTTTAGTAGGTACCGACAAAGAATCTTACACGCAAAGGTTACTACACTGCACGACGCCTTTCGGTTTAGGAATCACGCGTTTGGCGAAAAAATAAATACACGTGATATTTTACTCCCCTCCCCCCCTCACGTGATTAATGTACAGCCCCCAAGATATAATTCGTAGAATAATAATGGTGTCTTGGGTTTTCACGATCTTTCAACATTGCAGGAAATTATTTCATCCCGCGTCCACGGACACAGCATAGTGTCTGAAACGTTGGCAATTAAATAAAATAACACGATCAGTGCCGTCAAGAAATCACTTCCTGTTATTCGTAGAAGTTAATACCGTTGAAATAGCTCATAGTCAAAAGGGACTTTTGTACGTAGGTTTTATGACAAAACTCTTTTTTATGGTTATACTAGCTGACCCGACATACGTTGTCCTGTCCTAACTATAAACTGCAAAGGTTCAAGTTTTCACTTCTGCCGGCACTCCCGGAGTGCAACCCGTTGTTGTTTTTTGTTAGTTCGGAAACTGTAACTGGAGTTCTCATCTTCATTTAAAAATGATGTCCATCTTCACCTTTCCAAAATAAGATATTGTAAAGCATCATATAATCGATCCTAATTGAGTGCTGGTAGGCGTCCCACACGGTGGAGCGACGACCTGGTTAAGGTCGCCGGAAAGCAATGGATGCGGGCGGCCCAGGACCAGCCTTTGTGGAGATCCTTGGGGGAGGCCTATGTCCAGCAGTGGACGTCTTTTGGCTGAAATGATGATATACCTAATCGATGTGTTCCGGACACACGCTGCAGTCGATTGCTACGCCAATGCAAAACACCCTATATCTCGGGTTTCTAAATTTTCACCCACAACGACTATAGCGATTTCGTCATTAGCTGGCCCGCGGCGTCAGGAGCGCGATCCAAATGTGCAGGCGGTGTGGTCGTGCCGCGCGCGATCCATGCGCATTATTGGAGCGCGCGCTCCGCTCTAACACGATCCACGCTCCGTGATCCTGGATCCGACCGATCCAAAACGGATCGTCCGGTGTGGACCCAGCTAATTGTTAGCGCATTAAAACGTATTGTCCTGAAGGCGTCTTATCAATTTTGATGTCAATTTTGTGACTATTTCGAGAGAAAATATGTAGAAAATTTAAATGTAAAGTAATGAAAAACCAAATATCAACGTTTACGTTAGGCCGTTTATGACGTTTATGTTATGTTTATGTTGGGCCCCTAGACCTACAATACCTAACATTGTACAATAAGATTGAAAGGCGCTTTGAATCCAAACGATCAATTATATTGCACAATAATACGAATTGCGCAATGTTTTGGTGTTCAGTCGGAGAATAGTATTGACCCTTCACGATGCCATGGAAAAATATTGTGCAATAAAAATTAAACTCGTTATTACATTCAACTTTTAATATTAGGCATGATGGATCTGACCTAACCATGATGTGCACTGAGTAATTCGGTTTTCTTACATACTTTTTGTTAGGAATAATAAATTAATTGATAAACATGTATTTTATCTTTAAAATAACTCCGACCGAAGCATCTGTTTTAAACGATGTTTCGTTTTTTTACATCCTCTCTAACGATATTTGCAGCTTGCATTCAGACAATTCTATGACAAACGTCATGAGGTTACATTATTTTTAAGGTTAAATAAGATATACTTTTTATAGCGGTTTGATATTCTTAAATGTTTGTACAAACTTTGCCGTGGCAATAACAAACACAAAAAAATATAATCATTAATTCATTTTTTAATTAATATATTAAACCTCTTTTACTTTTAACAAAGCGCCATCTATTCAATACTTACTCCAATATTTACAAACCTGTCAACAGATATCGCCATTGTTAGAGCTAACATATGATTATGAATGTCAAATAAAAACCAAATAATTTGCATTAAATTAATATTTAAAAATTTTTTTTTATTGATCGGGATAAAAAGTATCCTATGTCCTTCTCCTGGCTCTAAACTACCTCCCTGCCAATTTTTAGCTAAATCGGTTCAGCCGTTCTTGAGTTATAAGTGGAGTAACTAACACGACTTTCTTTTATATATATAGATTTAAAACTAGCTGAGTCCCACGATGTTGCCCGCGGTTATTGTCGTACCCCGGGTCACGCCATGGGGCGAAGCTAGTTTAAAAAAAATAGCCTAAGTTACTCTTTAAATCATCAGCTACCTATCAAAGTAAGTGTGATAAATTGTTAATACAGTTGAATAATAAAGAATTCTGACTGCCTTGTTGGTCTATAGGTCGCAAATATTGCCTATACTGTTCGATTCCCGGGTCGGGACTTTGTGTGAACCAGAGGCACTTGCTCTGAGGCTGGGTGTCATTTGTGTTCGTGAATTACATGTGTGTTAACTACCCCCGCGATACAGCTACTAGAGCAGGGCTTTTGTTTCATCATCATCATCATCATCATCATCATTTCAGCCAAAAGACGTCCACTGCTGGACATAGGCCTCCCCCAAACATTTCTACAAAGGCCGGTCGCATCCATCGTTTTCCGGCGACCTTAATCAGGTCATCGGCCCACCGTGTGGGAAGCCTACCAGCATTGCGCTTTCCGGAACGCGGTCGCCATTCCAGGACTTTTCTGCCCCATCGGGCGTCGGTCCTGCGCGCTATGTGCCCTGCCCACTGCCACTTAAGTTTATTTGGGTTTTGTTTAGCCACTGTCAAATGGAGTCTACGGAGTTTTCCGAATGACAGACGGCTCGCGCAGACACATAGTGGTAGGTTTTAGTGGGTAAACCGGTTCGCAACTCACCATCTCCAAGCGACCGTGACTCCCACATACCCCAGCCCCGTCCCTATGGCTACTCTGGCCTATAAAAGGTTTCCCCCACTATAAAAAAGGGTATAAGATATAAAAATATCGGTAGTAGGTTAGATTAGGCGTCAAGGAAATTGTGAGGAAGGCAAAGAGGAAGAATTACTGAACTAGCATCAGAAGAACCGTCTTAGGCAACGTAAAGATTGTTTGACAGTGCAAAAAATTATGTCTGTTCAAAAAAGGATTTTAATCCCCAAAAAGGGTTGTTCCACGTAAGATTTAAAAAAGGAACTCTTTTTTTATGCAGAGTATGGTATAACTACCAGGTACATGCCTATTATCCTCTTTAAATAGTTTTTTTATCGTTATCACGCGGGTTGTCTATGGATGTGAGTTTCTCATGTCAACAGTGTCAACATTCCAGTGCACTGCTGGTTATAAGCCTCCCCTAAACAGCGCCAGTTTTCAGCTTCTACATCGACTGCTTGGTTCTGTTCATAATCAAACCAAGTCGTTAAAATATATTTAGTTACTTTTTGTTTTTTACCATCCCATTCCAATTCCCTGAGGGTGTCGTAGGAGCGGACTAAAGAAAATGACAATGCCAATACCCTGGTTGTAAGAGAAGGACAACTTGATACGAACGTGCCAACGTGGCACGGTTGGCTAATTACCCTCCACGTAACTTGAGTTGATCTGACTTAGGAGTGGGTCATTAATGTAGGCTGAGAAATGTTTGGTACCTAATTAAGATGATTATTAGGTAAATAACCTTCCATAATGATTAACCGTTCCGTATAATTCATTCCGACATATGGAGAAATTTGTAAATAGTAATATCGCGTTAAAATTTGAAGCAGCGCCATCTTGTTACAAAAAAAGAACTAACCTAATTTAACGTCGACGCAAAGTAATACTGCGGGTGACAGATACTCATCAAAACCATAATTATGGCCCACTACTGAATCGGGCCTCCTCCAAAATCATTCAGTGTTCCTTAACTTGCGGCTAGGTTATCTGTCTCTTTGTCATGCGTGGAGCTCCACAGTTCTTTAACCCAGAGTCTGTAACAGACTTATTTTATTGGCAACTTGTAATTTACCGTGGGAATGTTCATGAATCATTTTTTAACGATTCTAATTTGTCAGCAATTAGGCCAATACTATGATTTACGTTGTTTTTTTTGTACGGAAGCCAAACACAATAACGCCTACACAATAATAAAAATATCTATAAAATCAGTAAACATACCCAAAGGCACACGTTTGAAATTCGAATAGAATTAATCCGGTCTCCCAATTTTTAATCCGTAGTACCATCTCTTTCACTCATACTATCCCTGTAGCTCTGTCTCCGTCGCTCTATAGATGCGTTCGGCGTAACGATAGCAGCTGGGCCGTTAATTTTTTGAATTAATTTTTTTTTCAATGTATCGCTTTTTATTGCCAGCCCTTATTTCTCGGGCAGTTATTTTTTAATCTTTCACCGAGGATAATTAATAGGATTTTTTCTAACGTTAATCTCTATAGGAAGCCGGATACAGATTGACGTATTGACCATCGATTAATAAGGCCTTAAATATATTTGTTTGGCTGGCATTTAGGCCTTAAATGTATTTTGCCAATAAAATAATAAAAAAGCCATATAATTTGCTTATTGGAGTTCGCTATTTTGTGAATCATTTGACGAATACTTATCGTATGTATGTGACATAGTGAATTAAATATTTTTATTGTCATTCGGCTGTCTGTTAGCGGATTTTGAATACATAATGTCACCACCCTATGCCATCCTGTGTGTCGTAAGAGCCGACAAAAGGAAATAATAAGGCTGAAAACCTTTTTTTTATATTATAAGACGACACACGAGCAGGCGGTCCACCTGATGGAAAGTGGTCACCGTCGCCCAGGCCATCTGCAACCTAACGGGAGAAGATGCGTTGCCGGCCTTGAAAACTAGCCGCAAGAGAAGGAAACCTTGATACAAACCCTGTGCCAACCAGTTTAGCCAGAGTGGCACAGTAGGATAATTACCCTCCATTCCTGGAGGAGGCCCGACTCAGCAGTGGGTCATGTATGGGCTGATAAGTATGTAAGGATTTTAAGTACACCGCGCCGCCACCCCATTCCAGTCCACGGGTGTCGCAGGAGGCGCCTGAAGGTAATCGTTTCGTGTTGTTACTGCCTCGTTGGTCTAGTGGTCAGATGTGCCGCCTTTGGATCAACGGGTCCCGGGTTCGATTCAGGGGTCGGGCCAGTGTCTTTGTCTAAACCAGAGGCACTGGCTCGGAGTCTGGGTGTCATTTCTATCTATAATATGTATGTATTTACAAAAAAAATGTATATAAGTAGTTTATCATCCATCTCGTTACCATAACACAAGCATTAAGTTGCTTAACTTGGGACGAGATGGCGTTGTGTGAAATGTCCAAGGATATTTATTATTTATTGTTACTGGTAGTTAGCCAAATTATGTAAGACTTGCTAACCCCAATAACATTGAAAAAAGACAAGGTAGACTAAACCGTGGGCTTAGTTGCGGCTACAGAGTAACTACAGACGTCTTGCTCAGGTTTAAGGTCCAAATTAATTTGCTCCGGGTAAAAGACATGGTTTTGTAAGTCTTCATTGACACAATGACCTAATTGTTGATTGACAGCGTAATACTATCGCTTCCTGGCAACTTAGTGATTCCTACTACTCAGCCAATATAGGACCCACTGCTGAGTCGGGCCTCCTCCATACATGGAGGGAAATTAGCACAGGGTATCTAGGTATTGGGCCTTCCTATCGGCTTTTACGACACCCTGATGTTGTAATGGGTTGGAGACACTACTACTACTCAGCCCATACATGACCCACTGCTGAGAGGGGCCTCCTCCAACTACATGGAGGGTAATTAGCCTACTGTACCACGCTGGCCAGACGGGTTGGTGACACTATTTATTCTTAATCCGTGTCACCACAAAGACATTTGACCACAGTGGCAATTATAATAAATAATAGTTTAAAAAATTAACTAAAAAAATACGCTTTTATAGAAAATCGAACTAAAAAATAGAAAATAAATTTTAATAAATTTGAATTAAAAATATTGTCAGAAAAAATGATTTTATTGTAAAAAAGCGTGGGGTGCATGGTATCAATAGTTTTAAATATTTTATTAATAGATATGACTAGAAGGGTTATTTTGATAATATCGTGAAATGCACCCCACGCTTTTTTACATTAAAATTATTTTTTCTGACAGTTAGTTTTTTTTTAATATTATTTATTTATTATTTTTTAGTTGAAATATCATGAAGCTGTTGCTAAATAATCACTAAAATATAGCAATAGCTTTATGATATTTACATCTCTATTAGCTATTCCATCGAAGAGCGGTGTTCAACCTTGATCACCGTTATTATTATTATTCTAATATTGATAACGGGTCAAAATGTTTAAAATATTCTTATATCCTTATTAAGTATGCCAAATTTCGAGTTAATCCGACGTTTTGAAGTGGGTCAAAATCATGTTCAAAGATTCCGTTACATACATAGTCATACGTCTGAAGGTAATAAAAGCGTATTAAAAAAACAATAAATATCTCTTTTCAGGACTTCAAAAAAGGGTTTCGGCTTTGTCATTCCCTTCTGTCGCCTGCTAACACCCTCAGAATGGAGTGGGCAGGTGACACCGTGTATACTTAATCCCACACGTACAAATTACTTTACCTACTTACTTCGCAGCCCATAAATGACCCACTATTGGGTGGGGCCTCCTTCAACTACATGAAGCCTACTATGCCACGCTGGCCAGACGGGTTGGCTCTTCCTGGCAAGTTGGTAATTCCTATTACTCAGCCAATAGATGACCCACTGCTAAGTCGGGCCTCCTCCAGTTACATGGAGGGAAATTAGCCTACTGTACCTCGCTGGTTCGGCACATGGTTCCGTGTCAAGATTTCCTTCTCTTGCGACATTTTCTTTTGTCGGCTCTTATCCGTCACCACACAGAAATTACTATAAATTCCTTCCGAAATAAAATTTGTGACCGCAAACGTTAGATGACTCACAAGATGAGATTACACATCTGACCAGGAAATCGTTTGACAATTCGGTATTTCACTAACGATTGTAGTCGAGCTTATTTCTGACTGCATACTAACACCGACCTTCATCTAAGATTATAGTACTCTGGACAAGCAGTTGCCCACGGCTTCGCTCTCTTCTTTTATTTCCTTTTTTATCAGTTACTTAAATGCCTTTGACCCTAGTCTTGCGTGATGCACCGATAAGACCGCCCCTTGTACAAATCGTTTTATAATACTGTTTTCTGTCTATTTATCTCGTGTACAATAAAGAGTTTATCTATCTATCTAAGATGGAGCAATTCAAGGAAATGCCCTATCGGGCACCGGGTCCCGCATACACACGACGTAACACAGTAAAACTGCTTGCCGGACTGAGATGCGAGACCAAGCGTGCTGGGTTTTCTTGGCTTTTGATACACGCGTTATATTAAAGTGTATAAGGCGAGTGTGAATGAAAGTGTTGGAAGGGGAAGACCTAGGCGGACGTTACAAAACCAAATCAGGCACGTCATGAAAAAAGGCCAGGTCAAGAGTACCCTAAACCGAAGAGCATGTATGAAGGGAATAATGAAAGTGAACGAAGCGAAACAAGTATGTAAGGATCGTAGCAAGTGGAAAGAAGTGGTCTCTGCCTGCCCCTACGGTAAAGAGGCGTGATTATATGTATGTATGTATGTTATTATTTCCGCGTTCCGGAAAGCGCAGTGCTGGTAGGCCTCCCACACAGTGGACCGATGACCCGATTAAGGTCGCCGGAAAACGATGGATGCGGGCGGCCCAGGACCGGCCTTTGTGGAAATCCTTGGGGGAGGCCTATGTCCAGCAGTGGACGTCTTTTGGCTGAAATGATGATGATGATGATGATGTATGTTATTTACCAGCGTGCGGTGGAGAAGTGGAAATACCTTCCTACCTTAATAGTAGGTACACTTCAATACAGATTCTTGTTCGTATTAAGATTATTAAATTCAATATTCTACTACTACTCAGCCTATAAATGACCCACTGCTGAGTCGGGCCTCCTCCAGTTACATGGAGGGTAATTAGCCTACTGTGCCAGGCAGGCCAGGCAGGTTGGCACAATTTTCGTTTCAAGTTCTTCTCCTGCGGCTATGATTCCGGCATTTCCCTTTGTCGGCTCTCAATTAACAAATTTAATGTTGACTGTAATTAAATGTGGTCCGTGAGGTGATTTAGAAAACATAGTGTCACCAGCCCATTCCATCTTAAGGGTGTCGGGTGAGTTGATAATAGGAAATGATAAGAACTTACCATAGGCGCACGAGTTCATGTCCATCGGAGCCTAAATAAATAATTAATTATCACATATATTTTATTTGATAATTTACAAAATTACCTTAGATTATGACAAACCAAATTGACAGCTGTTGACTAAATCGGTAGTTATTATCGACATTACCATAACTAATTAGGTAACAGCATTCCTCAGGATGGACATGAACTCGCGCGCCTATAATAGCTGCAAGAGAAGGAACGCTTGATACGAAACACTGTGCCGACCCGTCTGGCCAGCGTGGCACAGTAGGCTACTTTCCCTCCATGAATTTGGAGGAGGCCTGACCCAGCAGTGGGCCATTTATGGGCTGAGTAGATGTAGTAATTACATTATTAACATGTTACCATATCTTGTTAAATCCACTGCAGAAGGCAATAAATACATTAGTGAACATCTTAATGGCCCGCAATCAATTTGTAGTGCCCAAAACGATACAGCATATCATTTTTACACGAAATAAGTAAGTTTAACTAATGACTGTGTCAATTTTATATTTTTTTCGACACGCCCGTTAAAGTAACGCGGTTGAGGTCCTTCACACTGGCTACGTCGAGGTCGGCGCGGTGTCGCGGGACTGGTTAAATTAAACATCATATTTTATGCGCAAGAGCATCGTCGATATTTATAGAGTTGATGCTGCGTATTTTGAATTAAGATATGTATAATACTTACCTATAAGTTGCCAAGTTGTCCGTATGGGATCGGACAAATTAGCAACTTAGAATGTACTATCTTCTATAACCGAAAATCTATGGCAAAGATATCCTTAGGTCCAATAATTTCAAAAAACGACAGTACGTAATTAATAATTTAAAAAAAACTATGACGACTAAACTTGTAATGTAAGTTTTTATTATTTGCACCTTATAACTAAGTTTATTAAAACCGCTGAAGTCCTACGAAAAACATAGCAAGATATCATCGTTATAGCCCATAAACGACCCACTATTGAGTCGGGCCTCCTCAAAATTAACAGAGGAAAATTAGCCTAATGTGCCAAGCTGGTAAGGCGGGCTGGCACAGGGTTTGCATCAAGTTTTCCTTCTCTTGCGGCTAGGTGATCTGATGACACCCTCAAGATGGTATGGGTTGTGTATTCTTAATCCGTCACCACATGGACTAGTCATCATCATCATTTCAGCCAAAAGACGTCCACTGCTGGACATAGGCCTCCCCCAATAAGGGGGGGGTGCCATAATCGCCACGCTTGGCAGGCGGGTTGTATCTGATCAGTATCTGATGGCCGATGCTTGACAGAACGTTGATGCTGCCCAACGTCGGTTGTCCCTTGGTCGCCTTCTACGACACCCTCAAGACGGTATGGGTGGTAGTATTCTTACTCCGCTACCACACGGACTAGTAATGACAGTTAATACATTTATTTTATGTCTTTTGTACCCTAAGTGACACGTTCCAAACAAAACCAATAATCGATACAAACATTACGATATTTCGAAATCTCGGTCTACTGTTTATAGAATTAACATAATACCAATAAAAATGTACTACCGTAATACGCGATTAAAATTCGTTGTCACACCAAAATGGTGTTTCGTCACAGTACAGTATCCAGCTCCAATTACGGACTAAATGTAATAAATAATATTAAATTTATCATTTATGAATTCCGATGCGGCGAGCAGCTACCGTCGGTGCCCTTTGACGCGCCGCCATCTTGAGCGGCCATATTTGTTTTGTTTTTTTTTAGGGTCCCGCGCTTCGGGAGTAAAATCGAAGTTTATTACGGAATGGGCGACAGACAAATGTGGATTTATGATCAGTTTTATTGGGTCGCTTTTCATGAGCTCGTGACATTAAAATAGTATTTCGAAAGGAATCTCTGGTAAGGAAATAGTCTGGGTGGTTTAAACGACTTCAGAGAATGAGGTTATTAATTCGTCAGTATGTTTTTGTACGTGTCGTCGTCGTTAGAGGCCATAAATGACCCACTACTGGGTCGAGCTTTCTCCAAATTCATGGAAGGAAATTAGCCTACTGTGCCACGCTGGCAAGACGGGTTGGCACAGGGTTTGTATCAAGTTTTCCTTGTCTTGGGGCTAGGTGATCTGCCGCATGCGTTCTTTTAGTTTCCTCTTACGACACTCTAAAGACGGTATGGGTTGGTGACATTGTGTATTCTAAATCCGTCACCACACGGACCACCGCATAACTCAAATAGTAATTTTATCTAAATCGGTTCAATAATTTGCTATTAAACTTGAAACAAGGATCCATAGAAACCATTTGTCGGATAAATTGGGATGTGACGGATTTAGAATACACAGTGTCACCACTGCATTTTTATCCCGAGGGTGTCGTAAGGGCCGGAATAGGAAATGACAAGGCCAATACCCTAGCCGCACGAGGAAAACAAATGTGCCACCCCGTCTGACCAGTGTGACACAGTAGGCTAATTACCCTCCATGTAATTGTAGGAGGTTTGACTCAGCAGTGGGTCATTTTTGGCCTGAGTAATGTATTTTGTCCAAATATGTTTACTACGGAATCCTACCCTCGTCGTATCACTGGCAGTTACGTGAAATTTTAAATACTTTTTTTTCGAACATTAATGCGCGCTCCTGTCAACGTCAACCTTATCTATGCCACGTCTGCGCGGGAACGATAAAAGAAAAAATACTATTTTGCTACCTTCAAACTGATAGTGTCTATGATAAATTTGAGCGATGCGTACGTAATTTGAAGATATGGATATGTAAAGTACAGAACGGCCATAAATGGCCCACTGCTGAGATAGGCCGCCTCCAAGTTGATGGAGGGAAGAAAGGCTCGATATTTGTCTCTATATTATTGCATTTCATGTGGTGGCGGATGTAGAACGTATAATGTCGCCATCATATTTCATCCTGAGGGTGTCGTCGCCGACAAATGTAAATGACAAGACCGAAAACCTAGCCGAAAAAGGAAGGAAATATGATGGTTGACAGAAAGACACATATCTTTGTGTCAACCAGAGGTACTAGCTCCGAGTATGGGTGTCATTTGTGTTCGTGAATTACATGTTTGTAAACTGGCCCCCTGTGGGAGACCTACCAGCATTGCGCTTTCCGGAGCGCGGTCGCCACTCGAAGACTTTTCTGCCCCATCGGGTGAATGACGAATGAATGAATGCGACCTTAACCGATGACCTGGTTAAGGTCGCCGGAAAACGATAAATCCTTGGGGGAGGCCTATGTTCAGCAGTGGATGTCTTTCGCCTGAAATGATGATGATAATGAAACTGCCCCCGCAATACAGGTTATTATTATCCAAAGTAGGGAAATCGTATCGTCACTACATATTATAAAACGAAGTAGGCTGTCGTCTGTCCGTCCCTATGTATGCTTAAATCTTTAAAACTACGCACCGGTTTTTGAAGTGTTTTTATTTAATAGATAGAGTGATTCAAGAGGAAGGTTTTTATGTATAATACATGTAGAAATTTAGATGTTCATCATTGCACCCGCGCGAAGCCGCGGCGGGTTGCTAGTTAAAAATAAAACAGTTTCACTATATTAAGCAAATAAAAACAAACTTCTTTTTTTAAATTGCCTCCTCTTTTTAATACAATTCCTTACGCATGGCGCCTAAGCAAAACATTCGAATGTAACCGTGTGAAAATTGACACCCGGGTTTTCACGGCTGGGTCTCTGGGGCCCCAGCGAGGGTCGATTTGTCCCGTAAACATTGGGAGGGTTAGGCACGGCTGATTTCGTACCTTGTTATTCTATTTTCGTGATTTGAGAGAAAGTGTAAATACAGGATGTCACCTCAGTTTCTGGTCGGCTCTTCCGTGCAGTGGAACATCACGAACCCAAATGAATTTTAGGTCACATGAGCCAACATGATTAATATAATAAACTATAGCAAAACTTACATACACACAAACAAAACCTCCCCCAATCACATGGAGGGGAGCATGTCATCATCATCATCATCATTTCAGCCAAAAGACGTCCACTGCTGGACATAGGCCTCCCCCAAGGATCTCCACAAAGGCCGGTCCTGGGCCGCCCGCATCCACTGCTTTCCGGCGACCTTAACCAGGTCGTCGGTCCACCGTGTGGGAGGCATACCAGCACTGCGCCTTCCGGAACGCGGTCGCCACTCGAGGACCTTTCTGCCCCATCGGGCGTCGGTCCTGCGAGCTATGTGGGGAGCATGTAGCTGGCTGTAAACAAGAGAATCTGATGAATTCCGGTGCCAGCACCGTGCTTCAGCTCTGGTGACCACGCGCAGGGACACACCAGCCACGGATGGTGTTTTAGACGCAAAGGCATGATCATCCAGCCAGACGAGGTGGTAAGTCTGGCAGGGGTCGTAGCCCCTATCCCCTCAATAACTGAAGTGGGGGATTCCTTAGCGTTGGGAAGAGGGAGGGCAATATAGCCCCCTAAGCGAGGCTCCCCGGGAGACTTTAACCAGCAAATCGAATGCGTTTCGCATTATCCGTTATTCTACGTCCTCAAAAACAACGGCGCCTTAAACTATTTTAAATAATGTCCCGCTAAAATAATTCAATTTAACCGACCGAGGGGGCTTTCGAGGCCATTGCATAAATAAACAGAGAGAGTGTTAACTTCGCACGGGATCATGCAGGCCCGTACGCAAACACATTTTGGTTTAATTGAACAATAACAACGTTAGGACCCGGGTTCGATTTTGGGGTGGTGAAAAGATTCCGTGTGGTGGCGGGCTTAGAATACAAAGTGTCACCACCTCATTCTATCCTGAGGGTGTTGACTAAAGGAAATGACAACGCTAGCCGTAAGAGAAGGGAAACTTGAAACGAAACCCTGTGCCAACCCGTCTGGCCAGCAATTACATTAGGCTGATTACCCCCAATATAATTGGAGGAGGGCCGACTCAGCAGTGGGTCATTTATGGGGTGTGAATTATATAAATACGACGTAAACAGCCCACGCATTGCAGGTCCCATAAAAAAGGCACCCCGGCCCCCGCCAGGCATGCACCTCGCCTGCCTAAGGAATGAAGAGATTCTTCGTGTTTATTAGGGTCCCAAAATGTACGTGTCCCACACAAGACTAGCACTGGCATAAAAACACAAACAATTGTTAAAACAACGCCCCTAGCTGTGTTGACTTTTCAATTAGGCATTGGTGAGGGGCAACACTGAGTGAAAACACTTGTTTCAACCCCCGCCAAAAGGGCTTTAGAATGTCACAATAGTGTCACCATCCCACTCGATCCTGAGTGCCTCGTTGGTCTAGTGGTTAGATGTGCCGCCTTTGGATCAACGGGTCCCGGGTTCGATTCCGGGGTCGGGCAAGTGTCTTTGTCTAAACCAGAGGCACTGGCTCGGAGTCTGGGTGTCATTTCTATCTATAATAAGTATGTATTTACAAAAAAAAAAATGTATATAAGTAGTTTATCATCCATCTCGTTACCATAACACAAGCATTAAGTTGCTTAGCTTGGGACGAGATGGCGTTGTGTGAAATGTCCAAGGATATTTATTTAAATGAAGCAGAAAACCTTGCAACATGCCAAGGAAAACTTTATAAGTACTGTGGGCATCGTGGGCTAATTCCTCTCCATCTAATTGGTGGAGGCCCGACTCATTAGTGGGCTGTGTAGTAGTAGTAGTTTTACTTATAGTAAAAACTAGCGACCCGCCCCGGCTTCGCACGGGTGCAATGTTGAGCATCTATCTATTTATCAATGTTTCTCTACAATATTAAGCATGTATTATACATATAAACCTTCCTTTTGAATATCCCTATCTATTAAAGAAAACCGCTTCAAAATCCGTTGCGTAGTTTTAAAGATTAAATAAATATCCTTGGACATTTCACACAACGCCATCTCGTCCCAAGCTAAGCAACTTAATGCTTGTGTTATGGTAACGAGATGGATGATAAACTACTTATATACATTTTTTTTTGTAAATACATACATATTATAGATAGAAATGACACCCAGACTCCGAGCCAGTGCCTCTGGTTTAGACAAAGACACTGGCCCGACCCCGGAATCGAACCCGGGACCCGTTGATCCAAAGGCGGCACATCTGACCACTAGACCAACGAGGCAGTCATAAGGATACATAATGTATCCTTATGATACTACACCTCGCGACTTCGTGCGCGTGGTTTAGTATCTTTGGGGTAGCATTTTAACCCCCCCCCCCCCCTTAAAACCCTTTTTTCCATTAAAACGTAGCCCTTTCTCAGGCTCTAGGCTATCTGTGTATTAAGTTTCATTTAAATCAGTTCAGTATTTTTGGAGTAAAGCGCGACAGACAGACAGTTACTTTCGCATCACTACATAGTATAAAACAAAGTCGCATTCTTCTGTCCGTCCCTATGTATGCATAAATCTTTAAAACTACGCAACGGATTTTGAAGCGGTTTTTTTTAATAGATGGAGTGATTCAAGGGGAAGGTTTATATGTATAACCCACGCCCGCTTTGCACGGGCGAAGCCGGGGCGGGCCACTAGTTTATAATAATAGTAAGGATGATTATTTTCTAGATTATTTCAATCAATTTGGTAGAGGCCCGACTCAGCAGTGGAACACTTATGGGCTGTAATGTTAGAGTTTAAATTTTCTGCGTAAAGTGTGTAGCATTCCGGTCGCTTGTAACACCTCTTTTCCCGTTGGAGGTTAAAGCCGAACGTCCAGCGCCAGCTAAAATAAGTTAGTTTAGTTTTGCTCACATAGTTGAGCCAGTTATTCATACATGGACATACGTCCACCGACAATGAACTAACATGTATGAAAAACTGGCTCAACTATGCAAGCTAAACTAAACTAACTTATTTTAGCTGGCGGTGGAAGATCGGCTCAAAAGTAATTCAAACTCAAAAGTCAAACTCAAAAGGAACTTTATTTACGTAGGTTTCATCACAAAACTCTTATAAATCGTCATATTTGTAAATATTATTATCATCTTACGGCCCCTGTCCCACACCAGGTGGCAGCCTCCACACACATCTATCAGTCGTCATACCCACATTCACACCTTTCACACACAACTCCTCACTCCTACAATCCCTCCATCTCCCCTGATCGCTCACAATCCCTGCGTTCACTCACATTCATGCCGAAACTACCACCGGTTCGGAAGGCTGCTCTACAGAGAAGAGCCGGCAAGAAACTCTGTAGTTGCTTTTTTAAAATTATTGGTCTTGTTTACAAAAAGCACTAAACAGCATAGTGAGAGCAAGTTCGCAAGATGAGAGAATACTTTATACTTTTACTTTATACAACCTCTAGTGAGGTGACAGTTCAATACTAACTAGTGTGGGAACATTATGGCACTTACGAGGCGCGTGCCGACCCACTCGAGTTAACTCGAGTGTTTACACTTGAGTTGACTCGAGTGAGGGAGACAAAAACGACAATTATTTCCACCTCTTGAAATATATCTGCCTCAATTGATA
The DNA here is from genome assembly GCA_905475355.2 of Clostera curtula. NCBI lineage: Eukaryota > Metazoa > Arthropoda > Insecta > Lepidoptera > Notodontidae > Clostera > Clostera curtula. The sequence goes on along the minus strand of FR997822.1, from coordinate 7,476,685 downwards.
TTTCATTGAAATGCGAAGACCATATTCATAGTATTAACATATTACATATACCAACCAAATAACAACCATTTCATTCGACTGCCTTGTTGGTCTAGGGGTTGGATGCGCCGCCTTTGCATCACAGGGTCTCAGGTTAGATTCTAGGGTCGGGCAAGTGTATTTGTTTAAATGAGAGGCTGGGTGTCTTCGTGAAATGCATGTTTGTAAACTGCCCCCGCGATACAGGTTATAATAACCAAGGGCAGGGATTTCGTTTTATAAAAAAACAAAGCCGCTACCTCGGACATACGTAGGTGCTAATAAACGATAATGTCAATTTAAATAGAATAGAACAATGCTCTTTTACAATCGTCAAAGGATATGTAGGTATATCATTTTTATAAAACTACTTTGGCGCAGTGGTTGAGCGATCGACTGATGCGCAGCATGTCGCGGGTTCGATCCCCGCACGGAAGAAATATTTGTACGACCTACAAGTATTTGTTTCGGGTCTGGGTGTTTTCTATCTATAATATGTATGTATTTACAAAAAAAGAAAGTATATAAGTAGTTTAACATCCATCTCGTTACCATAACACAATCATTAAGTTGCTTATATAAATATGATAAAAAGAGTGTCCATGGAGTTTCTTGCCTGTTCTTCTCCATAGGATCTACTTTTTGGAACATGCAACTAGATTCCTAACTTCACTTTTGACTTTTCAAAAACACCAGTAAATAGGTTCAATTTAAATAAATGATTTGAGTTTGAGTTTGCTTAGCTTGGGACGAGATGGCGTTGTGTGAAATGTCCAAGGATATTTATTATGTTATCATTTTTATAAAACTACTACCAGGTCGGAACGCAGCACCAACCCAGAAGACCTTGCAAACGAAACTCAGAGGGCTTGTTTTTTTTTCGCTATATTACAATGACCATGTATACAACATTATCTAGTGTCGTTTTGTTCCAAAGGGAGCTCAAATGAAATCCTCATCATCATCATTTCAGCCAAAAGAAGTCCACTGCTGGACATAGGCCTCCCCCAAGGATTTCCACAAAGGGCGGTCCTGGGCCGCCCGCATCCACTGCTTTCCGGCGACCTTAACCAGGTCGTCGGTCCACCGTGTGGGAGGCCTACCAGCACTGCGCCTTCCGGAACGCAGTCGCCACTCGAGGACTTTTCTGCCCCATCGGGCGACGGTCTTGCGAGGTATGTGCCCTGCCCACTGCCACTTAAGTTTGGCAATCCGGTGGGCTATGTCGGTGACCCTGGTTTTCCTGCGTATCTCCTCATTTCTGATTCGATCTCGCAGGGAAACTCCGAGCATAGCCCTCTCCATTGCCCTTTGGGTGACTTTGATCCTTCTGATGGAGAATAATTAAAAGTGAAATAATATGTCTTGAATCCAGTGAGCCGAACCAAACCGCGGCACCTGTTCACAATCAAAACGCATGTGGAAGTCATCGAACTCCTCAACCGTATCAAAAGGAAGTGGCCGACCTGACACACGTCGCACAAATTTACATAAACTTTTCAATGGTTGTTTATTGGTTAATTTTCGCTTTATATTGTTTTTAAATTCGGTTTACTTTTTTGTTAAAGATTTCTTATTTTTTGTGCAGCAACTACATAGTAAATCCGAGAAATGGTTTACATATTTAAAGTTTTATAGTAAACTACTGAACCTATTTCGATAAACTTTTTAAAGGGACCAATTTGAAAGAATCATATCGGTTTATAAACGACAGACTTATACGGTAATACATAAAAAAAAACAAATAGACTGATGAACCTCATTGTTAGAAGTGAGGTAAATAAAAATTTGCAAAAAAAAACATTTGGTGACCTTGAGGAGGACATATTAATACGCGGTCACGTGATCTTATAAGATTCTTGAGATAACTTTTGAAATGCCTTAATTAAGGTATCTCTCATTCCGAGGTAGAACCCCTAATAACTGGACTATGACGAGTTAAATCGATAAAAACCGCTTAACCGAACCGTTTGCAACTTTGTAACAATCCCTAATTAAAATGTGCTCAATATATCAACATGGAAAGGTCGCCCGTGAAATTATTCAGTGCAAATTGCTGTGCAAACAGATAAAAGCGGGCACGCGGCAGACACGTGCGCTCTCTTCGGCGGTCGAGTGATAAGTGATGTCATTTTACGACGGGCGGACCATAGATAAATATTTTGACAGTTATTTTTCTACAAACACTAGCTTCCGTTCGTGGCTACGCTTGAGTTGATTGCGAACCTGTATATTGTTCCGTGTGGTATGGACTTGGAAAACATAGTGTCGCCACCCCATTTCATCCTGAGGGTGTTGTAGGAGCCGACTAATAAAATAATAAGACACAAAACCTAGCTACAAGAGAGGAGGTGGGGCCTCCTACCCAATGGAGATCAGGTCCCGAGGAGACGCCGTCCACGAACACGGCGAAACATAGGAGATCCCGGGGCGGGGTACGGGGATGTCTCGCCCCACACGGGATCTGAGGGGAAGCGACGTCCTCCGGGTGCTCACGGCAGGACGTCGAGTGCTCGTAAAGAGCCTGAGGAGAGGAGGAGGGCCTCCTCGTCTGCGGCGGCGTGGTTCTGCATCAGATCCCACAATGCCGCAACAGGACGCGAGTTGGAGCACCCCGGGGAGGTTTAGTGGGTAGGCCCCCACTATGGGGGAGAGTCTCACACTCCCCTCGCTGCCCATCCCCGTGGCCGGCGAGGAAGTCCATAAAGGATTTTACCCAGGGCAAAAAAAAAGGTGGGGTCTCCTCCAACTACAGCAGTGGGTCATTCTTTGGCTGAGAAGTAGAAGTACTATACTTAATTCACGCGTCACCGACGAACGAACGAACGACGAGGATACAAACTTATTAACACTAAAAAAAACTTATTAATAAAAACGAATAGGTAGTGATAGATTTTAGTGGGTTAACCGGTCTTACCATTTCCTCGCGACCAAGAGTCCCACATACCCCAGGCTCCGTCCAAGTAAAGTCAAATCATTTATTTTGCATAGGACACAATGGACACATACAAATTGTCAACATATTAATAAAATTTATACAATGCAAAGTAATATACTTTATCATCAGTTCGGAACGCGACCACTGCTGAGAAGAACTGGCAAGAAACTCAGAGGGCTTGTCATTTTTTTCTTTTTTATTACTTTGCGGTCCTATTCATAATGTAATATGTATATATTTACCCAACAAATTCCTTAAAACAAACTGTTCTATCGGATCTGGAAGGCGTCAGCTAAAATGTGAATATTAAAATCATTAATGAAATAAAATAAAATCTTCCAGTAAAAAAGGTTTGCTCATTGAAATTAAACACTGAAATTAAACACTTTTTAACGGATTTATCGCGTGTATATTACATTATTTAATTCCCGACGTTTCGAATGCTTTGCAGCAGGGAGAGACTAGATGACAGTTGTCTTCAAAAGTACAAAGAAACAGTTAAAATCTACCGCCTATAATTTTGTTTTATTGATAACGTTCCCTGTGCACGCAGAAATCGCTCACGGTGTCCAGAGGTCTTGCAGATGAGTGTTTTGCTTGAGATTTGATCAATTTAATGACTGGATCATCATTTCAGCCAAAAGACGTCCACTGCTGGACATAGGCCTCCCCCAAGGATTTCCACAAAGGCCGGTCCTGGGCCGCCCGCATCCACTGCTTTCCGGCGATCTTAACCAGGTCGTCGGTCCACCGTGTGGGAGGCCTACCAGCACTGCGCCTTCCGGAACGCGGTCGCCACTCGAGGACTTTTCTGCCCCATCGGACGTCGGTCCTGCGAGCTATGTGCCCTGCCCACTGCCACTTAAGTTTGACAATCCGGTGGGCTATGTCGGTGACCCTGGTTTTCCTGCGTATCTCCTCATTTCTGATTCGATCTCGCAGGGAAACTCCGAGCATAGCCCTCTCCATTGCCCTTTGGGTGACTTTGAGCCTTCTGATGGAGCCCATAGTGAGCGACCACGTCTCAGTTCCATATGTCATCACTGGCAACACACATTGGTTGAAGACTTTTGTCTTCAGACACTGCGGTATTGTGGACGAGAAGATCTTTCGCAGCTTCCCGAACGCTGCCCAGCCGAGTTGGATCCGACGATTGACCTCTTTCTCGAAGTTGGACTTACCTAACTGGACAGTGTGTCCCAGGTAAATGTAATGGTCAACAACTTCGAGGGTAGAACCTCCGATGTTAACAGGAGTGGCTTGAACATGGATATTAGACATGATCTTCGTCTTCTCCATGTTCATCTTAAGGCCGACTCGTTCGGAGGCTCCACAGAGGCCATCGAGCATCGTAGTGAGGCCCTCCATGGTCTCAGCCATTACGACTATGTCGTCAGCGAATCGAAGGTGAGTGATGTACTCGCCGTTCACATTAATGCCCAGCCCTTTCCAGTCCAGAACCTTGAAAACATCTTCCAGTGCAGCGGAGAACAGTTTCGGAGAGATAACGTCTCCCTGTCTAACACCTCGCTGCAACTGGATCGGTTTCGAGGTCTGGTCCTGGAGTCGGACTGACATGGTGGCGTTTTCATACAAGCACTTCAACACTTCGATATACCGATAGTCGACTTGGCACCTCTGGAGAGCCTGCAATACTGCCCACGTCTCGATCGAATCGAAGGCTTTCTCGTAGTCCACGAACGCCAGACAAAGGGGCAGGTTATACTCCTCGGTCTTCTGTATAACCTGCCGTAGCGTTAAAATATGGTCTAAGGTACTGAAGCCTTTTCGGAAACCGGCTTGTTCGGGAGGCTGGGAATCGTCAAGCCTGCACGCGAGTCGATTTGTGATGACCCTCGAGAACAACTTGTAGACATGGCTCAGAAGTGAGATGGGTCTGTAGTTCTTCAATAAGGTGTTATCTCCCTTCTTGAAGAACAGCACCACCACACTTCTGTTCCATGCCTTTGGCGTTCGTCCTTCGAGTATGACGGAATTGAATAACTTCTGAAGGGCCCTAAGGATCGGTTCTCCACCCGCCTTCAGAAGTTCTGCGGTAATTCCGTCATCACCCGCCGCCTTGTTGTTTTTAAGTTGCTCGAGAGCCATCCCGATCTCACACAGGCTGACGTCCGGGAGGTCTTCTGTGTAGTGCCGGGTTAATCTAGCTCGTGGGTCGTCTGCTAGATTTATGACGGGTTCCTGTGTAGACGTGTACAGTTGTCCATAGAAACTCTCGACCTCACCCAAAATCTCGGACTTCGACGTGACGATCCTGCCGTCATCAGTCTTCAGCCTGACGAGCTGGCTTTGCCCAATAGACAGATCCCTGGCAAAAACCTTGGAGCCCCTGTTGCGTTCAATAGCCTCTTCAACACGATTCGTGTTGAATCGGCGTATATCACGCTTCAGGGACTTTGATATCTGTCTATTGAGCATCCGAAGCTGCGTCGCATCATCTGTAGACTGCAGAACCATTTTCCGTCGCTCGTCCATGAGATTTAGGGTGAGGTCCGAGAGCTTTTTGGCCGTTTTCAGGCGTTGGGTCTCACAGAACTTCGACCCAACTTTGCGGACAGTCTCCACGAACCCGTCATTATAATCGTCCACGTCAACGCCTAGGCTTATAAAGCGGTTTTGCAGTTCGAGCTGAAAGCTCTCCGGGTTTTGAATTTGAACTGGCACGGGACGCAGCGTAGACCTCACCAGGCGCGACCTTTCAAGCTTAACGTCGATATTCAATGTGCCTCGTACTAAGCGGTGATCGCTTCCGGTTTTGACCATATTGATCACGGAGACATCATTGAATATGTGCTTTTCCGTCGACATGATGAAGTCTATCTCGTTTTTTGTGGTGCCATCCGGACTCAACCAGGTCCATTTCCTCTGTTCTGGTTTTTTGTAAAAGGAATTCATCATATAGAGTCCCTCCTTCTCCAGGAAACCAGCCAAAGTCTGGCCCCGTTGGTTCCGGTGTCCAAACCCAAATTGCCCCACTTGCAGCTCATCTCCACTCCGCTTGCCCAGTTTCGCGTTAAAATCCCCCATAACAACGGTGTAGTGCGTTCTAGAGCCATGTATGGCCGAGGAAATGTCCTCATACATTGTCTCCACCGCTTCGTCGGGGTGTGCCGAGGTCGGTGCGTATACCTGTATGACCTTCAGCGAATAACGCTTGGTTATTCTGAGTATAAGGTACGCCACCCTGGTCGACACACTCTCGATTTTAACAACGTTGTTCACAAGGGACTTGTGGACGATAAACCCAACACCACCTTGGGACTGTTGGTCGCCCTCCCGGAAGTAGAGCAAATTGCCGGATTTGAGGGTTATCGTGTCCTCTCCCTCTCTTCGGACTTCAGACAACCCCACTATATCCCATCGCAACTTGCTCAACTCTTCCTCGAGTTCTACGATCTTCTCGTCAGTCCGCAGTGTCCGTGTGTTATATGTTGCCAGGTGCAGCCGTCGTTTTTTGTGGTAGCCGGATCTCTGCCGGAGATTGTTCGCACCCCCTGCCCCACCGTTACCTTGGCTGCTACCGTGGCCGAAGGAATAGTGGGGCTGCCGGGGACTGGGGGCCGTTTTCCTAGTTGTATCCATTCATTCATGGGGGGGTTTGCCATAATCGCCACGCTTGGCAGGCGGGTTGGCGATCGCAGTGATGGATGGTGTGTTTTTAACAGAGCGTCGCTGCTGCCCAACGTATGTTGTCCCTTAGTCGCCTTCTACGACACCCACGGGAAGATATGGGGTGGTAGTATTCTTACTCCGCTACCACACGAATGACTGGATCCCAAGCAGGTAATATACACGCGATAAATACGTTAAAAAGTGTTTAAATTCAATGTAATAAACTTTATGCCTGGCACCACATTAGCCCGGCAATAAAGAACCTAGTTAAACTAACTACATTCCGAAACGCCCTCATAACACGGTGTGCGCACTCGTTAAGGCCACTAATAAATTCTAAACGCACTCGGGAACCGAACCCCACACCCTTATCTGTGCAGCCCACTCGCACCCTGTGAAATTGATAAGTTAATCCGTGAATGTCGGATGTATACTAGCTTCGGCTCGCGACTTGGCCTGCGTGGATGTCCCAAACCTCTCTTATACTACTTATACTGCTCTAGGGGTTTGGATCAACGGGTCCCGGGTTCGATTCCGGGGTTGGGCAAGTGTCTTTGTCTGAAACCAGAGGCACTTGCTCCGAGTCTGGGTGTAATCTGTGTACGTGAATTACATGTTTGTAAACCGCCTCCGCGATACAGGTGCAGAGTACACCACATAGTGCAGAGGTTTCGTTTTATCAAAAAACAAAAAAAACCGGCTAATTCTTATTGAAGTCCATCCCACACCACCCAATTCCTGGCCTTAATCTGTTAAATTAAAAAGCTCTTGCCAAGTTCTTGTGTCATAAGCGTGTCCCGAAAAAAGTGCTCGAGTGGCAACCGAGTTCCGGAAAGCGCAGTGCTGGTAGGTCCCCCACACGGAGGAACAACGTCCTGGTTAAGGTCGCCGGTAAGCGATAGATGCGGGTGGCTCAGGACGCTTCGTGGCAATCCTTGGGGGACGGCTATGTCCAGCAGTGGACGTCTTTTGGACGAAATGATGATGAATATGTCCCGAACTGACACTATTAGTTAGTATGTATAGTATTAGTAGGTTACCAAATGTGGTGACCGATTTGGAATACATAGCGACATCACCTCATTACATCCTGAGGGTGTCGTAAGAGCCGACAGAAGGAAATTACAAGGATGAATACCTAGCCGCAAGAGAGGGAAAATTTGAAAAGAAGCCTTGTGCCAACCCGTCTGGCCAGCGTTAGTCCGTGTGGTGACTGATTTGGAATACACAGCGACACCACCCCATTCCATCCTGAGAGTATCGTAAGAGCCGACAGAAGGAAATTACAAGGATGAATACCTAGCCGCAAGAGAGGGAAAATTTGAAAAGAAGCCTTGTGCCAACCCGTCTGGCCAGCGTAGCACAGTAGGCTAATTATCCTCCCCATAATGGAAGTCACACGCAACAGTAGGTTGTGTACGGTAGGTTTCCAAAACTAGATTGCGGAACATGTTCACTCTTATGGTAACCCGCGGCCCTGAAGCGGGCAACCCACCACCAACCCACAGTCTGGCCCGCCTTTCGGCATTCAGACCCAATCATAGGAGACGCCACGGTACTTGCATTGGGCTCTTTCCCGTGGCGCGTGGTCAACTCCAGCCAGATTTCCTGCCCTGAAGCGGGCAGTCGAGGATCGCTGTTGGTTTTAGTGGGTATCTTAGTCTTAGTAGTATCTTTCCGCGCCCGGGAGTCCCACATACCTAGTCTAGTTCTAGTCCCCGAAGGCCGGGTAGCCATGCCGATATCCAACAAAAAAAAATAAGACCTTATCTGTCAAAACCGAATTATGGCTTGGAGCCTCGGTAAAAGCCTCCCATCAAAAACAGTAGCAAACGACATTTAATTTATTAGATACATTTCAATTTACCAACAATTCGGTTAGCGCCCCTAAAAGCAAGGTTGTCCCATTATTATGGTAATAAAATAACACAGTACATACTGTTTTTATTATAGAAACATGCCACCTAGTTCCAAGGGTATAAGGTTCAAATTTCCACATGATTGGTTACCCCAATGGTAATCTATCACAACTTGTCTTGTTTCTCACCCCTAGGGCGGTGTTGCCAGCGCAATTTATGTGTTAACATGATTTATTGATGGCAACCCTCGCTACATGGTTGATGCCTCGTATATTTTATTTATTTACGTCATATATCAATTTGAAATTCATTGTGCGAGATTGAGCGGCTGCTTGGTGCCTCGGAACATATACCAGCCACGTATGCGTATGTGAGTGTGCTACGAGGCCAATAAAGAATTACAAAGGCTGTCTTAATGGTCTGTTGGTTGGATGTGCCGCCTTTGGATCACAGATTCCCGGTTCGATTCCGGGCAGGGCAATTGACTTTTTGTAAACCAGAGGCACTTGCTTTGAGTCTGGATGTAATTTGTGTTTGTAAACTGCCTCCGAGATGCAGGATATACCAAGTGTAGGGGTTTCTTTTTTAAAATTTACGGTTTCATTATATTACATATTTACAAGTATGAAGTAAATTAACTAATTTATTCAACAACTGTCTCTTATTTAGCCCATAAAAAAACCCACTACTCAGTCAGGCCACGCCTTCTGATGGGTTCGCACGAGGTCCCCGGGGTCCCAGAGCATGCTCTCCTAATCGGGGAGTGAACCCCGTGGCCCTGGTTCGGACATTTGAGGATCGCCGTCGGTTTTATTGGGTAGGTCGGGGCGCAATTTACCATCTCTACGCGCATCCCACTTAACCCGATCACTGACGTAAAAAAAAAAAGTTTTCGTATCCAATTTTGCATCTCTTGCGGCTAGGTTAACGGCCTTGTCATTTCATTTGTCGGATCTTACAACCCTCAGAATGGAATGGGGTGTATGTATTCTAAATCCATCACCACAAGGACCGCAACACATTGTTTCTTAAATACAGTTAATGATAATTGAAAAAATATATCAAAGCGAAATGTAATTGTTGAAGGATATTTTTTCATGAATTCTTTTATATTCAAACGATGTAATATTTTTAAATTCATACGAATTGTGCACATTTTACTTAATTTATCACTAGATCGCGGAGATATAGTCCGCCTATGACCTCGGCTGGTGGAATCTACGCCGAAACGTCAGGCACATAAACCTTCACAATATTTCCGCGATACAGACTCATATCTACTATCTATCCTATCTATCTATATAAATAAAAATGAATTGCTGTTCGTTAGTCTCGCTAAAACTCAAGAACGGCTGGATCGATTTGGCTAATTTTGGTCTTGAAATATTCGTGAAAAAAACATTCAGTTTTCTTATTTATTGATTCTGAGGCGGTACGAAGTTTGCCGGGTAGTCTAAAAAAAATCACATGATTTGTTGGCGAGTGGCGACCGCGTTCCGGAAAGCATCCCACACGATGACCTGGTTAAGGTCGCCGGAAAACGATGGTTTCGGACGGTTATCGGATATCAAAAGAGATGGATGGATTGTAAGAATGATGACTTGTGTATGAAAGGTGTGAATGTAGATATGACGACTGTTAAGTGTATACGGAGACTACCATCGATGATAATGGTAACTTTAAATATGACGATTTTTATGAGTGGAGGTCTATTGGCTGAAATGATGATGACGACACGATATTTTGGACATAATTTACCTTATGTAATCCGGACTTTTGACCAATACAAGGGTTTGCTGATTTATCAACCTTACAGTCCTAGAACATTTCATCCAGTTTAAGTCGGCAATACGCGCTTACCGTCAGAATTGGCAATGCTCAACATCTCCACAGCATAAAAAAGCAAGGGGACCAAGACATTGTTTCGGAAACTGACCCCTTAAACACAGTGCTCCTCTAAAATAACAATCCGGTTTTAAATCCGAACGCGACCATTAATGTCCCCTCGGAAATGTCACTTTGACAGCTGACGTTCGCGCCATTTTCCCGGGGCGGAGTGAAACTTTTTAATTTGTCGATGGTTCTGTAAAATTTAATAAGGCTATCTCAGTGTTGAATTAATTAATTTAAGGTGAATATTCCAGGGTAGCCCGCGAAATTCAAATTTTCTCCCTTTTTTGCAATTTGCAGGCCAGTGCTAGGTTGTATGATGATGAACATTTGATTCGAAAAAAAACTTTTTCAAGCTCAAAGTCATTCTTGCACCTTTATGACCTTGGAGGGTTGTATTGATGAGTTTGATGATTAAAATTCTATAACTACATACGTCTTACAGCCGCGAATAACATTTTAATCATCATACAACCTAGCACTGACCTGCAAATTGCAAAAAACGTAAGAAAATTTGAATTTCGCGGACTACCCTGGAACTTTCACCTTAACGCACGCGCTTTGCACATTTACCTGTCATTGCCAACATAAAAAAATGCCAATAAAATTGCTCTAAAAGCGACAGCGTTTTATGAGCAATTTTGCAGAGGCCCTCGGGCAATCTGGTATGTAATGAAATCTGCCACGTGGGTTTGCTTAGGTTCTTAATATAATTACTCCGTGTGGTGACTGCTATAGAATACATAGTGTCACCACCCCATTCCATCCTAAGGGTGTCGTAAGAGCCGAAAAAAGAAACGACAAGGCCGAAAACCTAGCCGCTAGAGAAGGAAAACTGGTTGCAAAACCCTGTGCCAGCCCGTCTGGCCAGCGTGGCACAGTAGGCTAATTACCCTCCATGTAACGGGGAAGGCCCGACTCAGCATTGGGTCATTTATGGACTGAGTAGTAATAGTAGAATATCGATAGTAGGTACCTACCTACTACTGAGAAATATCCAATTCACAGTATTTGTATTGTACTGCGTGCAAAATGCGAGTAACTTAAGGCATTTTTTTATTTTAAAGAATCGCTTGGCTCTATACGCCTTTAAATGTTATTCTATAGATATCAATTTCAGTGTTTACTAGAATGTTCTCACAATATCCTCTCGATAAATAAAACTTATTTTGTTAACTTTTACAAAGGCGTGACCATTTACATACCAAAGTATATTATATTCATAAAACGTCCCCAAACTCCCATTCAAAAATCGTTGGCTCAAAAGCCCAGTGAGCCAGAAAAAACATTATCAGCCTCAATCTAAACCACTCGATGCGCACACAGTAACGAGACACCAACACGAATACACCATTAGTATCGACTCAAATCAGTAGCTATCGGAAATCAGTCGTGAAGCCGCGGTTGAATTAAAAATAACGTCAAGATCTTCCTGAAATTATCTTTGAGAGTTCTGTACTTATTTTTATTTTCGTGTGGTAACTGATTTAGAACACACAATGCGACCGACCCGTATCAAGAATATACAAGACTATGATGGAGCTGGGGATCCTTGGTTGATGAAAGATATCCAAAGACAGGGCTTGGATACTTTGGCCATGTAGCGACTGCATGCTACATACTTTACACAATTCACCCGAAAAATCTGAACTAATTGCATCAAGAAATATCGCCTACAAATGCGATAATTACGAAAAAGTCCTACACCGCGATAGCGAAATTTCAAGAGCAATTCGCAAGGTTAAGATATCCCCGACTACACCTATGGGGGGATAGGCGCTGCGACCCCTAGCCAGGCATACCAACTCTACAATACACTCATACAAACTTTTATTAGGCTAATTCCTTCTTCCTCGCCTTATCCGTATTTCCTTCTACTTGTGGCAGCCCAGTGGTCAAAATTCGACCATAATTTTAATTACAAATTTGAACATTATCCATCCTCAATTTGACCACAGACTTAATAAAAGAGTATATTATGTGTGAGTCAAAATGGTAGTGTATGTAATTGTTTTTTTATTTAATTAATGTATTTTATGCATAATTTAAAATAAACTAAACTATAAGTGTGGTAGATTTCTTACTCCTCCGTCCGCCCAATTTTCGTAAAATGCGGTTAATTAATTTTTAATTTAATTTTAATGTCAGTTAATTACATGAAAGTAATGAGCCCATAGAATAAAAAATATAACTCTTTTAAAGAATACAAACTTACCTAAATTCTAAGCGTTTGTAAACATTTAATTATATTAGGTTTATTTCAAAAATGTATTTCGATCTATTTTCCATTCAAAGCTAATTACAAAAAAGATTCGGTAGTTGTTTGCTATTCTCTTTTACAGAACCCCAAAAAACTCCGCCATGTCACTAGGATTAGCGTCTGAACCATTGTCAAATGACAATTGAAATGTGTCCATCCCTTTCTAATACCGGCCTAGTGCGCCGGGGAGAGCGAGACCACCTTTTTATTTATTTTCACTTTTCAACATGTGACAGTTTCATTTGAAATGTTTGTTTGGATATTCACAATGGGGTATCGTGAGCTAGCTCCAAAATGTATAATGTATTATTTTTTGTTTCTTTTAATTTGTTACAGATAATATCTGCTCTTTTGCTTATGATTTGACCATTTCATAAAAAAAAACTCAACCATAGACTATCACATTTTTAGTTGTTTTTTCATACGTATATTACGGTTTTAATATTGCACAGTAGAGATTTAAATTCAAAAGAGAGAGAGAGAGAGTCTCCCTTGACCGCAACTGCTGTAATTCAAACGTCGGGTATTAAAACGTTATAATTATGAAGAGATTTAATCAATAATAGGTTTCCTGGCTGTAACTTAAAGCCATACATATCCTCAATTTATTGGGTAGGCTACAGGTGATGAACCAGTCGGTCACCTCGAGGCAGGCGGTGGGGGACGGTGCACCCGGGAGGAGGGTATTTAGTATGTACGAGTATGGGTACGCCGTTCATATTACTGATTGGCGGACCAGAGTTCCACACTTGCCTGCCCCAGGCGTGTGTTAATAGTCCATAAACGATTTTACCCCCGAAAATAAAACTAACTGGTAGTTTTTGGATAACTACCAGTAATTTCAGTGGTAGTTTCAGCATGAATGTGGGTGAATGTTTTCACGTTACTTACTGACATTTCTCGACTGCCGCGGTAGAATTGCTTGGACTGATGGTTACCCTTAGAAACTTCAGAAGCACTACTCGTTTGTGGGGTCAGGCCTCCTCCCATAACATGAAGGGTTATTAACCTACTGCGCAACGCTGGGCTGACGTTGGCACAGGGTTCTGCATCAGATCCCACAATGCCGCAACAGGACGCGAGTTGGAGCACCCCGGGGATGTTTAGTGGGTAGGCCCCCACTCTGGGGGAGAGTCCCACACGCCCCCCCTCGGCCATCCCCGTGGCCGACGGGGATAGTCCATAAAGGATTTTACCCCGGGCGAACAAAAAAAAAGGGCTTCGTTTCAAGTTTTCCTCTTGCGGCTTGGTTTTCAGCCTTGTCATCCTTTTGTCGGCTTTTACAACACCCTCAGCACTCCTGCAACATGTCGCTGAGCTAGATGTTGCGTAAATATGTAGATCAATTGACTGCCTCGTTGGTCTAGGGGTTAGATGTACGGCGTGGTTCTGCATCAGATCCCACAATAAATAAATAATAAATAAATAAATATCCTTGGACATTTCACACAACGCTATCTCGTCCCAAGTTAAGCAACTTAATGCTTGTGTTATGGTAACGAGATGGATTATAAACTACTTATATACATTTTTTTTTTGTAAATACATACATATCATAGATAGAAATGACACCCAGACTCCGAGCCAGTGCCTCTGGTTTAGACAAAGACAGTGGCCCGACCCCGGAATCGAACCCGGGACCCGTTGATCTAAAGGCGGCACATCTGACCACTAGACCAACGAGGCAGTCATGCCGCAACAGGACGCGAGTTGGAGCACCCCGGGGAGGTTTAGTGGGTACGCCCCCACTATGGGGGAGAGTCCCACACTCCCCTCGCTGGCCATCCCCGTGGCCGGCGAGGAAGTCGATAAAGGATTTTACCCAGGGCAAAAAAAAAAAAAAAGGGTTAGATGTACCGACTTTGGATGTACGGGTCCTGGGTCCGATTCCGGGGTCAGGCATGTGTCTTTGTCTAAACTCAAAGCCATTTACTCTGCGTTAAAAAAATTACTCTGCGTCTGGGTGTCATTTGTGTTCGTGAATTACATGATGGTAAACTTCCCCCGCGATACAGGTAATACCTCGTGCAGGGGTTTCGTATATAAAAAAACAATTGATGTCTGGTACATCGGCTAGGTCCAGCATTACTCAATAACCAGTTAAATAACGACATGCATTGAAAACTATAAAGACACGATAACTAATCTCGAGTGTACCACATTCCACAATCGAAAACGTAGTAAAAACAAATTACACTATGCCCTTGTTGTCTATGGTAAACAAAGGCGCGGGCTCGAGCGCGCGACACGCAGTCTGTCTTTGACCATTGAAGAGGTAACATCTAGAAAAACACGTGTCAGAGCAATTTGTCATTAAACTTAACACTGATGTGATTTGGAGTTGAATAATGGCAGACACGCTAGTTAATGATTTTTAATTTCTATGAGGATTACAGCGGATTAGTGAGCGTTTGCCCTCCTTTTGTCTGTTTGTGTGTCTTCGGATGAATAATGGCGCATAGATTCCTTGGCCGTCCATTCGTAAAAAATGTTCCACTTTTTTATAACTTTCTCTACTATGTTATACTACATATTATGGGATGATGGAGTGGATTTTTTTTATTTCCCAATAATAAGTTAATCGTCGTTCCAGCCCATAAATGACCCACAACTGAGTCGTGCCACCTCCAAATTCATGGAGGGAAATTATCCTACTGTGCCACGCTGGCAAGACGGTTTGGCACAGGGTTTTGTACATATCAATCTTTCATTCTTTTGCGGTTGGGTTATAGGCCTTATCATTTCCTTTTTTTGTTTCTTTCGACCCCCACAGGATGGAATGCGGTGGTGACAAAGCGAGTTCTAAATCTATTAGGCAACGAGTATAACCATTAGATACCTAAGAATTATAATGTTTACTTTTGATTAGATAAAATGTGTTTAGGCGACACAGAATTGTATCTATGTGCGACAGATTTAGAATACATAGTGTCACCACCCCATTCCATCTTGAGGTTCTCGTAAGGGGCTGTCCATTAATCACGTGATGTTTTTTTCACATTTTTTAACCCCTCCTCCCCCTTGGTGATACGTGGCGAGGCTTTAGACTAACCCCCCACCCCCCATTAAAAATCACGTGTATTTTTTGTACCTACAAACACGCCGCTTTTCTGTTTAAAAATCACGTGTTTGACGAAAAAATAAATACACGTGATATATCCCTTCTTGTGATGTTTCGTGATTTTTGCCGGGCCCCTCCCCCCCCCCCCCTTTTGAACCTCACGTGATTAATGCCCCTAAGAAAGAATTTCCAGTGCCGATAACCTAGCTGTAATAGAAAGGTAAACTTGATACGAAACCATTTTTTTTTTTTGTCTCCCTGGGTAAAATCCTTTATGGACTTGCTCGCCGGCCACGGGGATGGCCAGCGAGGGGAGTGTGGGACTCTCCCCCAGAGTGGGGGCCTACCCACTAAACCTCCCCGGGGTGCTCCAACTCGCGTCCTGTTGCGGCATTGTGGGATCTGATGCAGAACCACGCCTTGATACGAAACCATGGACCAACCGGTCTGACGAGCGTGGCGCAGTTGGCTAATATCCCTCCATGTAAGCGGAGGAGGCCCGACTCAGCAGCGGGTCATATATAGACTGAGTGGTAGTAGTGGTTTGCCTGTCATCATCATCATCATCATCATCATCATCATCATTTCAGCCGAAGGACGTCCACTGCTGGACATAGGCCTCCCCCAAGGATTTCCACAAAGGCCGGTCCTGGGCCGCCCGCATCCACTGCTTTCCGGCGACCTTAACCAGGTCGTCGGTCCACCGTGTGGGAGGCCTACCAGCACTGCGCCTTCCGGAACGCGGTCGCCACTCGAGGACTTTTCTGCCCCATCGGGCGTCGGTCCTGCCTGTCATATTATAAACATATTAAAAAACAAAGTCGCTGTTGTCTGTCTGTCCCTATGTATGCTTAAATCTTTAAAACTACGCAACGGATTTTGAAGCGGTTTTTTTTAATAGATAGAGTGATTCAATATGTATGGTTTTTAATTATAATACATGCATAATATTGTAGAGAAACACTGATAAATTTAGATGTTCATCATTGCACCCGTGCGAAGCCGGGGCGGGTCGCTAGTCTATAAATAATTTAAGCACCAATACATCCCAATAAAATAAGCTCTCATCAAAGCTTTCTTTCTCCTAATATAGTAGGTATTTTATAGCGAACAAACGGAGACTGTTATTTTGGTATAGTTTTGAAAACGTATTGGTATCGTTATTTTATTAATGGTTCCGACAGGGCTGTCACGTCATCTATACAAATAAACAAAATTGGAGTATTTTTTGTAATAATGAAATAACCAATTTTTACTAAATGCGTAAGTATGTATACGCAGTACAAGGTACACAGGTCACAATTTTTTTTTTTAATTTTTTATCTGTCTGTTTGTTTCGGCTAATCTCTGGAACGGCTAGACCGATTTAACGGGACTTTCACTGATGATATAAGGAATAACTTAGTAACTTTTTTTAGACTAGCTTCGCTCGCGGCGTCACCTGGGTTATGACAATAACCGCGGGTAACATCGCGGGACTCGGCTAGTTTCATATAAATTCCATCATATGTTTTATTATTATTAAAAAAACACCTACCTATTGAGGACCGCTCATACAATCAGGTTGTCAGGTATAGAAGCGTGGGCGGACTCTGCCACTGCTTGTAAAATAGACACAAGGAAATCCATTCTTCTATCATTATAGTAATATCACTCAAAATATTAAAATATAAGTACTTACTATATACCTTCTAATGCAAAAAAAATAGTTAGGTGGTAATTAACAATTGACTTTTAAACAATCAGAGTATATTCAATTTGTAAAATAAAATAAAATTATATAATAATTTTCACAAATATGCATGTGTCAACCCTAACATAAATGCCGATACGAAGTAAATTATTACCATAGTATAAAGAAGAGAGAGTAGGCTATCTCCGGCCCAATTCGCGATATAATTACCTACTGTCTTAGGGTTGTCACTTTTAGCTAAATATTAGGCGCGGCTGTTCGCGCTTCGCAGCAACCGCATGAACAGCGGCAACGTCAAGTCGCGGTCCCGACTCGCCATGTCGCCGCTAGATGGTACACGCGGCAACATAGCTTGTGTTTAATTTATTTGCTAAAAAATCAAAAAGCTGACTTGTATAAAGCACTAAGCTTTATACAAGTCAGCTTTTTGATTTTTTTTTGTTATGCATAATGTAGTATTTTTACATATAAAGGACCACATTTATTTTTAATTAATACAAACATATTTATTGAATCACACATTTATTACAAAATTACAAATTAGCTACAGAAAAATACTTTCTTCGGTTTCGACTATTACGAAACGCCTTGTTATTAAACTTTAATGTGTAATATATCCGCATCCTTATAAAAAACTTTTGCAAATATAATTTCGGAAAACATGGGCAGGGCAGTGAAAAATGTAAATCTTTTATTTGTTCATAATTAGACATGCCAATTTTGCAATTTATGTGATCATTTTTAAATGCTTTTTGGAATATCTGCTCCATCCTCTTAATATTTTCAACAAAGTCGTCGGGTGGAATCACTAACAAAATTTGGTCTCTAGAATAATTTTTGTAGTGAAGGTACCTAGATTCTGCACTTAAATTGCAAACTTGCTGATTCGCGTTTAAATACGATTTAAGTTGTTCGCAATCCTCGTGACGTTCAATCCACTTTTTCAACAAGGCTCCGCATACGTAAAAAAAAGCATTTTTTTCGAGGATATCAAATTCTATATAGTCTGAACAACTAATATCACGCAATACACTATTTGACTGCAATATTGCAATTACACCCAAACATACAGCAATACGTTCTTCTGCGATTATCAGACATTTTGATGATGATATTGATGAATAAATCATTTAGCGGTACCGAAAAGCCGTGACGCGCGCGCGAACCTTGTGCAGTGTTAGCCCCGACTGGCGCACTGAGAAACGGGTCGAGATTTTGTTAAAGTGTGCGTGCGTCGACACATAGATACAATAGCGCACACATACAAGCCGCGCGCGGTGCGTTTGTATGAAGATAACCTACTTCCCCTGTCTTTATACTATGTTATTACTCTTCACGACTAGGTATAACTAAATATCACAACAAATAAATATTATATTTTGACATTATGATTGGAGTTGAAAGTAGCAGTTCACAAATTTATGATGTAATATCTAATACATATTAATAAAAGCTTTTCACAATAATGTAAAGCGAGTTCAAAATAGTCACTGAAAAGCGATAAACAAGGATACTACTAATACTACTGAGCCCGTAAAAGACACATTTGAGTCGTAAGCCTACGAGGGTATTTAGCCTACTGTGCCACGTAGGCCAGATAGGTTGGCACAGGGTTTCGTATCAGGCGCGGGTCGCAAGGGAGGGAGCTCCGGGTGACCCGCGCCGCGGACGGAGGCGGGGGTGGAGGGGAGTCCGTGACGGTGCGGGCCCCTTCTGCCCTCGCCTAGGAGGCCGGTGGTGGTTCGGGGGAGCCACCACCGCTCACTCGTTGACTGAGGGCGTCCCAGTGTACCGGGACGCCCTCTCTGATAGTCGCTTACCCGCGTTGCGGGCACCACGCCGGGGCGTCACAGTAGAATACGTTTACGCGAACTTGTGGCGCCCCAAGCGCGTCGTGTGAGGGTATGCCGCTGGGGTTTTAGTGGGTAAACGACTCTTGGGTAGACGACCCTTGTCGGAGTCCCACATAATCACCGACCTCTCCCCCGGGTGGTATGCATAAAGCATTTCCCCAGCGAAAACAAAAAAAAACAAAAAAGGGTTTCGTATCAGGCGTGGTCCTGCATCAGATCCCACAATACCGCAACAGGACGCGAGTTGGAGCACCCCGGGGAGGTTTAGTGGGTAGGCCCCCACTATGGGGGAGAGTCCTACACGCCCCTCGCTGGCCAACCCTGTGGCCGGCGAGGAAGTCCATAAAGGATTTTACCCCGGGTGAACAAAAAAAAAGGGATTCGTATCAAGTTTTCCTTGTATTGAGGCTAGGTGATCTGCCCTCGCCGCCCCGGTGCCGGGACCCGGCAAACGTTGTTATGCCATATAAATATTGCTATTAAAAAATAGGAGTTGATCGTAGAGGGGTAAATTAAAACAAATATATTGTCTAAAAAATATCTTTTTGTGGTACCACCCTTAATATTTAGGGGGGTGAAAAATAGATGTTTTCCGATTCGCAGACCTACCAAATGATACTATAAAATTTCATCTAAATTGTTTTAGCCATTTCGGAGGAGTTCAATAACAAACACCGTGACATGATATATTTTTTTCTTATTTAAGTCTAGCTGCGCCCCGTGGTTTCACCCGCGCTTACTCATTGTCGTACCGCGGGATACGCCACGGGGCGAAGCTGGTCTAAAAAAAGTTACTCCATATATCATCTAATCAGTTACCTATCAGTGAAAGTCCCGTCAAAATCGGTCCAGCTGTTCCAGAGATTAGCCGGAACAAACAGACTCTGATGATGGTGATTACTCCAATTTTATTTATTAGTATATAGATAACTAGCGACCCGCCCCGGCTTCGCACGAGTGCAATGATGAACATCTAAATTTATCAGTGTTCCTCTACAATTATTATGGATGTATTAAATTAAATTAAATTAAATTATCCTTGGACATTTCACACAACGCCATCTCGTCCCAAGTTAAGCAACTTAATGCTTGTGTTATGGTAACGAGATGGATGATAAACTACTTATATACATTTTTTTTTTGTAAATACATACATATTATAGATAGAAATGACACCCAGACTCCGAGCCAGTGCCTCTGGTTTAGACAAAGACACTGGCCCGACCCCGGAATCGAACCCGGGACCCGTTGATCCAAAGGCGGCACATCTGACCTTCCTCTTGAGTCACTCTATCTATTAACAGAGACCGCTTCAAAATCCATTGCGTAGTTTTAAAGATTTAACCATACATAGGGACGGACAGACGACAGAGACTTTGTTTTATAATATGTAGTGATAGTGATATAATATGTAGTGATATTCGATGTGGTCATGTTTTTAAATTGCTTTGTTTTTTTGTCATAGGAGTGAACCCGAGAAAGCAAAGACGGGAGAGAACAACATTCACTCGAGCTCAGCTTGACGTGTTAGAAGCCCTGTTTGGCAAGACCAGGTACCCTGACATCTTCATGCGGGAGGAGGTGGCGCTGAAGATCAACCTCCCCGAGTCTAGAGTCCAAGTGAGTATATGCATCAGCTACCTGCAGTTCATTTCTTTTTATAAGTGACTTGAATGCCTTTGACCCTAGCAACGACAGGGTCTAAGATGGAGCAGGCAATTCAAGGAAATGCCCTGTCGGGCACCGGCTCTCACATGCACACGACGAAACCCAGTAAAACTGCTTGGCCGGACTTAGATGTGAGGGTGGTAGCTAGCCGAGCGGACCATTAGATACTACCACCAAGCGTGCTGGGTTTTATAGACTTTTACAACACGCGTTATTTCCCAGCGTGCGGTGGGGAAGTTTTATATTCTCCCCCGCTGCTGGACGCCTTCTATTACGTTGGAAATCCTCATAAAAACCCCGGGCTAAACTAGCTAAGGTAAGGTTATGCGGGACTCCAGGCTGCGGAAATAAACGCCAGGACCTGCCCACAAGAACCAATGACGATCGTTGACTGATCAAACCAGGACTACGGTACCCGATGTGGGAGCTTGTTCCTCGACCCTGGGGGTCTTAGGCCAGTGGCTTAGTGGAGCCCAAGCTCCGAGGTGACTCCAGCTGGACTTGACCCTGCGCCTCATCAACCTACCCTATATCATTGAGGTCTAACCTGGTTTGGTGAAATACGCATATGTTACCTCCCAGTCTCCAGTCGCTCCCGTTATGTGACTACTACAAGGCATTTGAAACTTCGGATTTAAATAATGTAGCATACATAGTGCAGTTAAATAGTGTTTAGTTATAATGGGTAATAATGGACATAGCGTCACCACCCCATTCCAGCCTAAGGGTCGCGGGTTCGATCCCTGCACGGAAGAAATATTTGTACGACCTACGAGTATTTGTTCCGGGTCTAGGTGTTTTCTATATATAATATGTATGTATTTACAAAAATATATATATATATATATAAGTTGTTTATCATCCATCTCGTTACCATAACACAAGCATTTAGTTGCTTAGCTTGGGACGAGATGACGTTGTGTGAAATGTCCAAGGATATTTATTTATTGTCGGTTGGCCCTGGTAGTTAGCCAATTTTGGTTAATCTCAGGTTTTCGCGATTCTTCTTCTTCTTCGTCTCAGCCCATAAGTGACCCACTGTTGAGTCGGGCCTCCTCCCATTACAGGTAGGGCTTATCTACTGTGCCACGCAGACCAGGGGCCTTACTCTCGAACGCGATTCCGATCCATCGGGATTGGAATTGTGACGTTTCGTACTCTTGAGCACACTTGAACGCGACACTAGCACTAAATTGGTCGGGCAAGTGTCTTTGTCTAAACCAGAGGCACTGGCTCGGAGTCTGGGTGTCATTTCTATCTATAAAATGTATGGATTTACAAAAAAAAAATGTATATAAGTAGTTTATCATCCATCTCGTTACCATAACACAAGCATTAAGTTGCTTAACTTGGGACGAGATGGCGTTGTGTGAAATGTCCAAGGATATTTATTATTTATTATTATTACTATTGGATTCAACCCAATATTCATAATAAAAAGTAATTATTATTGCTATACCGGTTTTCGACTAACGTGGGCATTTCTCAAACGCTAACTTCATGTTTAATGACACATTCGCTAGCCTATATAAGAGCAATTCCGATTTCAATCCAATGTTGTCAGTATTGTTTTCAAGAGTACGGTAATTTCACAGAATTGGTTATGAATTGGATCGGAATTGGCATTGGATTGAAATTGTTATTGGATTCAAGAGTAAGGCCCCAGATTGTCACAGGGTTTGGTTTCAAGTTTTCCACCCTCAGGATGGAATAAATAAATAAATATCCTTGGACAATTCACACAACGCCATCTCGTCCCAAGTTAAGCAACTTAATGCTTGTGTTATGGTAACGAGACGGATGATAAACTATTTATATACATTTTTTTTTTGTAAATACATACATGTTATGGATAGAAATGACACCCAGACTCCGAGCCAGTGCCTCTGGTTTAGACAAAGACACTTGCCCGACCCCGGAATCGAACCCGGGACCCGTTGATCCAAAGGCGGCACATCTAACCACTAGACCAACGAGGCAGTCAAGTCAAGTCAAGAATAAGGTTGCTATGTAATAATGATGCTATGTATACTAAATCCGTCACCACTATTGACCTTACCATCTCATTATAGCTACGCTACAGCTTTTAGGAAAGTTACCGCTGTTCTTTATCGTTCAAAAGGAGCGCCATTTTGTTTATCTCGTATTATTAATTATTATGTCAACTTCTTATCATGAGTCGCGCAGAAAACGCAATTGCCAACGTATTCCTACCGAATGAGTGGCAATTACTTATTAATTTAAAGTTCATAACTTATCTATTGTAAAAAAGAAACGTGAGTAATTACGGAGAAATACGATGATAAAAATAACATTGTTGCAAGTTCAGAATACTGGTTAAACTGTAACATCTAGGTACCTATACAAATAAATAAAATTGGAGTGTCTGTTTAAGGTGAATGTTCCAGGGTAGCCCGCGAAATTCAAAATTTCTTACGATTTTTGGCAATTTGCAGGCAGTGCTAGGTTGTATGTTGATTAAAATGTTATTCGCGGCTGTAAGACGTATGTAGTTATAGAATTATAATCATCAAAATCATCAATACAACCCTCCAAGCACATAAAGATGCAAGAAAAACTTTTTCAGGCTCAATGTCATTCTTGCACCTTTATGAGCTTGGAGGGTTGTATTGATGAGTTTGATGATTATAACTCTGTAACTATATACGTCTTACAGCCGCGAATCAAATGTGCATCATCATACAACCTAGCACTGGCCTGCAAATAGCAAAAAACGTAAGAAAATTTGAATTTCGCGGGCTACCCTGGAACATTCACCTTAACATAACCGCTTTCTATTAAATGCGTATGGACGTATTACTAAACAGCATATATGAACCACTGCTGATTCGGGCCTCCACCAGTTACTTGGAAGGTAATTAATTAGCCTACTGTGCCACGCTGGCCAGACGGGTTGGCACAGATCCCACAATGCCGCAACAGGACGCGAGTTGGAGCAACCCGGGGATGTTTAGTGAGTAGGCCCCCACTCTGGGGGAGAGTCCCACACGCCCCCCTCGGCCATCCCCGTGGCAGACGGGGATAGTCCATAAAGGATTTTACCCCGGGCGAAACAAAAAAAAAAAAGGCTTTCGTATCAAGTTTTCCATCTCTTGCGGCTAGGCTTTCTGCCTTGTAATTTCCATTAGTCGGATCTTACGACACCCACAGAATGGAATGCGGTGGTGACACTATGTAGGTATTCTAAATCCGTCACCAGACGCACGTTATGTATACGTCACTTTATTACCCTGTGTAGCTAGGCTTTTAAGCAAGGTAGCATACCATAGATAATCAACAGAAGCCTAATCTTAACTTAAATCCCCGTAAAACTATCGTTAATAACACCAGTATGGTTTTATAATCGTCTATGATTTTACCGGGCTCAAGATGAGATTATTAGCTTTCAATTATCTATAGATAATGCTTTCATAATGCCAACCACCCAGTCCGCCATTAAAATACTACCGTTAAGGTTAGCTTCCATTTACCGTGCCAGGGACTCTTTTTGGGAGACAAACTAAATACGAACTGTTGGCTACTGGCTGATAATAAAAGAGTATTTTAATAACGGTGTTCGTTTTATAAAAAAAAAATTTTTCATTGTTCCTATTCTCAAAAAAACTCGTTATTACAGTCTACTGCTCAACCAGAACAGACGTGTTTTTTTACGAACCCTGCCAACCCCTGTGGCCAGCGTGGCATTTTAGGCTAATTACCCTCTGTTGCTAAAGGAGGTTGGATGCACCTGATCACGGGGTCCCGGGTTCGATTCTGGGGTCCTGTGTCTGGGTGTAGTTTGTGTTCGTGAATTTCATGTTTGTAAACTACGGTTTCGTTTAAAAAATCAAATCTATGGGCTGCAAGTAAACTATTCTCGTAGATCGGTACTTCAACTGACATATAACTAAAGTCTAAACTAAAGTCCGAAGACTTTCACAATGGCAGATTACCGATTAAGTGCATAGCAGCAATGCGATAACACAGAGAAACAATTTGATATAAGCATAATATACTTAAATTACATAAATTACCCACTGTTGAGTCGGGCCTCCTCCAGTTACATGGAGGGTAATAAGTCTACTGTATACTGGCCAGACGGGTTTCGTATCAAGTTGTCCTTCTCTTGCGGCTAGGTTATCGGCCTTATCATTTCCTTTTGACGGCTCTTAGGATGCCCCCAGGATAAAATGGGGTGGTGATACTAGGTATTAATCCAGAGGCCATTTTCCGTAAACTAGTAATGGCTAGTAAATGGACGGCGACCCTAAATTTTAACGTGATCATCGCAGGAGGTTGAAGCTTGATGCTCGACTGACTCCTAATTCGTTCAAACATTCAATTTATACTGACACGGATAGAGCATTAGCGCCAATCGAATCACGTTCCGATTTTGAAATTTATAAATTTGAATTATTCGAGTGTTTCGCGCGCTGTTAGTTAATTGGTAAATCGTGTTCGGACTCCCGTTTCCGGAAGATTCTATTTTAGAAAATGACAAATGATTCTCATCATTTATTATTATAAACTAGCGGCCCGTCCCGGCTTCGCACGGGTGCGATGTCACCCGCGGGAGAAACCGCAGGGCAAAGCTAGTAAAAAAAGTTGCATATGTTACTCCTCATCATCAGCTACATAACAGTGAAAGTCCGGTCAAAATCGGTCCGTCGGATAGACAGACAAATTATTTCAAAAATATTATTTTGGTCTATGCGTACTTATGCATTTAGTAAAAAGTGGTTATTTTACTATTACAAACCGACACTCCTATTTTATTTATTTGTATTGATGCAAAAGTGTCTATTACGCTAGCACGCCTAAAACAATTAAGCGTTTTAGATACATTTTGGTGAAGACAATATAAAAAGCTTAGTGAACTTAAATGGTTGAAATGTAGCCTGTAAAAAACCCGCTCGTACCATAGTCAATGATGTTGATGACGCAACAATCCGGTAGACGGGTCTAGTTATCAAAACAAAGTTGTTTATCAAACCATGCGATCAAAACTCGCCAATTAAAGCGAGCAAAAACCTATCAGATCGTATTTGCATTATTTTTAAAGGGGGATTTTCGGAAGCGCCTTATTAGTGTTGTTCTATTCTTGCTGCCCGTTTGAATTTAGTATTCATATACTACGTAATTCCATCCTGACGGGATTGTAAGAGCCGTTATAGGAAATTACATGGCAGTAAACTAGAAACAAAACCAGTATAGCACAGTAGGTTAATTTGTCTCCAGTAATTGGAGGAGGCCCGACTCAGCAGTGGGTCATGTTTGGACTGATTACTAATATTAATCTTACCACTTTCCAAATCGTATCTAGATCTACACCAATCGGCGATCAATAATCGAAACTACTTTCTTTGATATTAGTTTTTACATCACTAGGATGGCACTGAAGCATGGCTACCCACTAAAACGGATCTTGGGGCCTTAGCCCACCTCGTGTAGTGGAGCCCCAAGCTCACAAGCGATTGTACCGAAAAGACCAGATAGAAAGTCATCGCTAACGGTGTCCGTTACGCTACTAAGTCTAATTCTCAGCCCATAAATGAGTCAGGCCTCTTCCATCTACATGGTGGATAATTAGCCTACTGTGCCGATTGGCATAGGAGGCATACATTTTTCCTTTTTTGTCGGTTACGACACCCTCAGATTGGAATGGGATGGCGACACTGTGTATTCTAAATCCCTCACCACACGGACTAGTCATCAAAAATTATGTTCCTGAATATTTGCAATGAACATTGATGATGAGAGAATCCTTTTGCTATAGATTTTTGGTCTAGGGGTTGGATTCCGCCTTTGGATCACGGGGTCCTGGGTTCAATTCCGGGGCCGGGCAAGCGTCTTTGTGTAAACCCTTGAGTTCTGAGTGTGGGTGTAATTTGTATTTGTGAATTTCATAACCATTCATCTTTAAAAAAAAGGAAGATATTGAAAGTACACTCCTTTTAACGGATTTATCGCGTGTATACATTATTTAATTCCCGACATTAAACGATTAAAAAGCGTTTAATTTCAACGTGCAATAATCGCGAAAACCTAAGAAATCAAAAATAAGAAATAGGGTAACCATATGGTTTATGTTACACCCTCTGTAGACAATCGATGTTATACTACAATATCACGTTCCAAACCCTAAACCATGCTTAATATCAGGTGGTTATTACCACTCATTACATCATTGCAACCAACATCCTTCACATCTGGCGTTGCTCATTTCACAAAGGAGTTAATTCATTGGGGCCATTGGGGGCAAACAATCGCTAGGGGGTTTTAATCCGGGGTTCTGTTAGACGGGCACGTCTATGTTGATGATTCGCTGTTTCTAGGCTACTGTTATTCGGTGTTACAGCCCTTTGGTGATAAAGAAATTAAATTTCATCATGACTGAGGATTTCTGGGTAATTTTTTACGTCTATCTATGTCCGTGACGGATTTAGAATACACAATGTCTCCAACCCACACTATCCTGAGGGTCTCGTAAGAGGCGATTAAAGGATCGTAATATAAAATCTTGATACAAACCCTGTGCCAACCCGTCTGGCCAGCGTGGCACTGTAGGCTAATGACCTTTCCTGTGTTGGGAGGAGGCCCGACTCAGCAGTGGGTATATCGATGACACGGTTGACGCAGTGGTTGAGCGATCGACTGCTGCGCAGCATGTCGCGGGTTCGATTCCCGCACGGAAGAAATATTTGTACGTCCTACAAGTATTTGTTCCGGGTCGGGGTGTTTTTTGTTGTTGTGTTTTTACTTCTATTGCGGCTAGGTTAGGTTAGGCTTTGTCATGTCCTTTTGTTGACCCTTACGATACACTCAGGATTGACCTCGGGTGGTGACACTATGTATTCTAAATCCGTCACCATATCATTTGTATCACAGTGGGTATTTTTAAGATCATTGTAGCCCAACACACCTGAGACACAGGTTTTTCTAGTTCAGGCACATATATCATAGCATAGTATAATATTGTATTTATAGTTACTGTATTGTAAAAATGTTGTTTTTACAATACAGTAAATTTGAATAAATAAATATTATATATTAGAATATATTATATTATATCATGTGTGTAAAATGTTTATATAGAATAGCAAACGACCATAAAAAATGCCGTTTACTGGCATATAAGCCTGTATCGAAATGAGAAACGTAGTAAAGTGAGCAGACCTACTCGTGCAATAAAAATCACTACTTCGCTGTACGCACGATTCCTATAATACAGAATTATAGGCTGCTGCACTCGTAAAAATCATAAAAGGTCGACCCCTACCACAAGAACTCGCGTTCACGAGCTATAAATCACTTATAATCCCGAATGCAAACACGAGGCGAGAAAGCAAGATGTAATTGAACTGCACGCAGTTCAAATAGAAGCCCTAAGGGCAGGAGTCGTTTGGGATGGAAGTCCCAATGAAGGATTATTTCAATTATATGCTAACACTAGTATTAACGTTAATGGTTTGGGTTGTTAAGTGATTAGAAACATTTTATGTGGACTAGCCTCGATGCCTACATCTACTTTTATGAAGCTAATTTAATTCCTTCCTGTTATGATGATCCGTGGGCTCAGAATAGATAATGAATCCATCCCATTGCGTCCTGAAGACGAGAATACTTTTAACACCTCGTACTTTAATTAATTTTACGTAAGAGTTCGATTATTAAAAAAAAAAAATTCTTTTGTTCTCAGGTCTGGTTCAAAAACCGAAGAGCGAAATGTCGACAGCAGCTCCAGCAACAAACAAATACCCAAATCTCGAGCAAATCATCGTCTAGCTCAAAAACTAACGTATCATCTAGTAACACAATCAAGGCTTCATCCAGTTCTTCCAAAATTTCAACGTCTAAATCAGGCTCCAGTGTTCCCACAACCCAAAACTCTTCGAGCATCACGACGTCGTCGCCAAACCTCCCTATCACCCCAACAACATCAGTCAGTCCACCTATAAATGTGATTTGCAAAAAAGAGTCGACCACATCCAATTATGACAGTTCGCCTCTTAACAAAAACAGTAGTCTTACTTCCCACCCCCATTACAACTCTAATGAACTAAGAATAAGTGGGAAAGATTCCTCTCCATCAGACGCCGTGTCCAACATCCATGGATACGGTGTAACTCCTAAGCAAGAATTGTACAGCAGTCCCAAAAGACTAGATTATTCTAGCAAATTAGACTATACTGAGAAATTTGGGAGTAATTTGGTAAAAGATCAGTATAGCTCGAGATTGACAGGGAACTTGACTCCTTTGGGGTCCAACTCGTCTATTATGACTACTCCTTCCCCTCCAATCACCCCCCAGAGCATAAATGGCCCAGGGAACGTGTACCATCCGGACAATTACAATAGTTTTCATTGGCCGGGAAGCTCTGATTATATAAGGAGCTATTCAACGTCGCATCATCATCAGGGCTATGGACAGAGTGCCTACAACTCGCCATATTATCCTAGTCAGGTAAGGGTTAAGTCATATTAACTTCACTTACTTTTTAAGTATTCTTTACAACAATGAGAGTCAACTAAATATCTTATGAATGACTAGCTGCGCTAGATTTTTTTCTACTTACTTGACACTCAATAAATTAATAATAAATTTAGCCTGTGTGTTATTCTGATGTATTGTTGTGTCTCCAATAATTGTAATCTAAACATTCATTAACATTATAATAAATGTCTTGATCTAGATATGCAAATAGTAACGTGAAAATAAAATGATCGTACCCACTAGTTTTAATAATAATGTCATTATTAAGCATCAAAGTTTCTCTTTTGAGATAAATATTGAAATTTATGTATAGCACGACAACATTCGATTTAGTTGATGGCTTCCAATCAACAAATCAATCACGAAATTCACTAATGTCTATGAACTGCGTAATATCGCGACTTGATATCTCAACATATAAAATATTAAATTAATAATTTGGAGATAAACAACTCAATATTCGTACACACAAAACCAATCAGTGACACTAACATGTTACATATTTCCATATTGATTACTTAACTGGAGTTGATGCAATTTAACATTTAAAAAATATTTGTCGTAATTGAATTGGGAATCGCTATCGCGTATGTACCCGATCGAAATGTTCGTGTATCTAAAATATATCGCAGTTTTGATCATTCTAAGCCTTTGTTAGCACATTGATTATTCTAGATACAATCAAAAAAGTTAATTAGAATATCTAAAATACTATTTATAAACATTGTATCTTTAGCTTACAAAGGGGTGATCCAGCCAGACGAGGCGGTAAGTCTAGTTGGGGGCCGCCTATCTCCCGATAACTGAAAATTGTATAAAGCATGTAGTATGTAGTCACAGAACATTGCCAAAAAAAATCTGGAATTGGTAATGGAATATGTATACCATTATGAATACAGACTAGTATTCTCGCGGCAAAAGCGTTTCAACATTAAAACTTGATTATATACCTAGTGGCCCGCCCCGGCTTCGCCCGTGCAAAGCGGGGGTGGGTTATACTTAAAAACCTTCCCTTAGAATCACGCTATCTATTAAAAAAAACCGCTTCAAAATCCGTTGCGTAGTTTTAAAGATTTATGCATACATAGGGACGGACAGAAGAATGCGACTTTGTTTTATACTATGTAGTGATAGTGAAATTGATGATATAGTTTAGCAAAAACCGTAAAAAAATATGCACTGACTCCTCACCATAATTGTTTTGGCAAATAATACAATTGTGCATATTCGTCAAACTTTTTGTGGTTATGTCTAGAATAATAAATCTTAGAATTATGAAAACTACATCAAACTTTAGATGGACGGTATTTTATAAGACGCCATAGACTATGAACGAGTTGTCTATGGGAAGCAGTGAATACATAGACGTATAGATAAACACAAACACAAAGTAATGCTACTACTACTCAGTCCATAAATGACAATGGGTCTAGGGGTTGGATGTACCGCCCTTGGATCAACGGGTCCCGGGATCGATTCCGGGGCCCGGCAAGTGTGTTTGTCTAAACCAGAGACACTTGCTCTGAGTCTGGGTGTCATTTGTGTTCGTGAATTACATGAAAATGCCCTCGCGATACAGGTTATACCTAGTGCCCCTTGCAACTGTATCGCGAGGTCGTTTTCTTAAAAAAAAAAAGGAAAAAAGGAGGAAAAATGATTCGGACATCCTACTCAGTGGCTAGGTTATCAGCATTGTCATTAAGTACGTAAAAAAGTTTCCGTGTGGTGATGAATTAAGAATACACAATGTCACCAACCCATACCATCTTGAGGGTGTCGTAAGAGGTGACTAAAATAACGCAAGAGGCAGATCACCTAGCCGCAAGAGAAGGAAAACTTGATATGTACCCTGTGCCAATCCGTCTTGCCAGCGTGGCACAGTAGTAGCCTACTGTGCCACCTCCCTCCATGAATTTGGAGGAGGCCTGGCTCAGTAGTGGGTCATCTATGGGCTGAATAGTTATAGTTACGTAAAAAAGCAAAAAAAGCATTTTCGTTCAGACAATTACGGACAAGATATGATTGCGGGCAATTGAAGTGTACGGTGTATAATCACTACATAGTATAAAATAAAGTCGCATTCTTCTGTCCGTCCCTATGTATGCATAAATCTACGCAACGGATTTTGATACGGTTTTTTTTAATAGATAGAGTGATTCAAGCGGAAGGTTTATATGTATAACCCACCCCCACTTCGCACGGGCGAAGCCGGGGCGGGCCACTAGTTCATAATAAATTGACTCTAAAACACTGATAATTTGTAACAAGAACTAACAGGTTGCTTCTTTCAGATGGAATACTTCAACGGTTCTTCTGTGAACCAGTCACACGGGAGCCACCACGGCCACAATTTGACGGCGAATGGCAACCAACTCTACAACCAAGTATCCTTTGGGAACCCCTCTCCTCCCGGCGCGTGGCCTTCTCACCACAACATCCTATCGTCAGGCCCCGAGTCGCCTGAGAACCAGTCTCAAAACTCCCCACACCTAAGCATGCTTCAAGCGTCGCAAATAACGAACTTTTCTAACTCGGGAAACAGTTATTTCGCCCCGGAGAAATACGGCTTAAACATGGTTTAGTGTATCTAGTCCTTCATTTCGTAGTCTTTCGTTGGCGTGTAAATAGTAATTTTGTAAATTAAGGGGTGCGCGTGTTACGGATCGACGTATTGGGAAGTTGTGTGTTTCAGAACTTTTAAAAGGCGTTCAATATTTGAATTAATAGATTCAGACAATGTTTTAGTAATTCCAACTTCAAATTTTATAAATAACGAACAAATTTCAATGTTTGCCGCGTTTTTGTGGATTTTAAATTATCTTCGATCGTTTCGATTGTTTTTTTTTTCTTAAATACATAACAAGACTAATTGAAAATCCTCCTAAACATGGCGCAACTACATATCATTTTTAAAAATAAAAGATATTTATTGTTACGCTACACACCACTTCTCATTACATCATTTTTATTCACTACTTCAGCAGAACCTAGCGTTTAATTTATACAAGTTATTTTGTGCAAAATTTGGGATTATGCTATGAGACTTAAATTAGTTCCATTTGAGGTTTAATTACTGTAAAAATAGAACAATGTTTCTTAATTCCGTGTTCAACTATCCGAAAAATTAATTATTTATTATCCATGACAAAACTATGCATAGTCTCTAAGTTTGCTCAAAATTAATTTTAAATAGGTATAACTTTAATATCTGACGCCACTTCTTGTAACGATTATCAACGAAAATTTCACAAAAGGCCTACTTAAATCGATAAAAAGTCCTTAGCCTAAATAAATGGAATGTCAAAGGATATACAAAATGTCTTCTATTTTTAAATGTTATCTTTTTATATGGCTTTTATCACAGTTTAAAGTTGGCGGCTGTAACACCCTGAATCATATCACTTAATATTTAAAACAATTAAATTTAGGATAAATTAGTGAAAATGCAAGTACGTCAAACCGTCACTTATATTTCAACTTACGAACTTATACGAAATTTGTAAAAACGAAACCGCATATGGCGTGTCAAAAAAACTCTTTGACGAAAATCCGTTAATTTAGCCACGGTGGATTATTATCAATAAAGATTTATTTAAAGTTATTTAAAATATGAAATATAAGGGACTATTGACGAAAGATTGTACATAGACTGTATGTGTTAAGAGTTTTATTTTATTTTGTACATGTGTGTGCTCTAATTGTATATGTGAAATTATTATTGTCTAGTTTCTTAAAAGAAGTGTATTCCTTTTCTAATTTTAGACCAGTGACAACCCTGCCATAATAATTCGTAATTAATGATTTAGTTTATTACTTGGAATAAAGAACCTTAAATCAGATTTTAACTGAATTATGTTTCAACAATGATATTCACTCACATTTGATTATCGAAATTAAAATATTATTTTTCGTTATATATTAATGGCGATTGTTTTGTATAAATAGTTTCAAAATTTGAAGTCATATTGGTATAACAGTAAAAAGCAATGAGATTAATATTTAATTTATATTATTTTCAAAGGATGGGTAATTTTGTTAAGATTTGCTACATAATCTTGCCTGTGGCAAAATATGAGAGGATTTGTCGAATGGACAATCGTTATAGTCAATATTTTAGTATTCTCAATAAAATTCTAAAATACATTTTATTCGCTGAGAAATAAAGTTTAAAACAATACTTATTTGAAGACAATATTTTTTAATTTCGTGATTTTCGCATAGAGATTTTGGGATGCCAGTCGTCTAAATAAAATTACCCCATTATTTGGTAGTATTTAATTGTAATGAAATTTGTAATTTATAGTAAATATAAGCTTGAACATAGTAATTAGTTAAGTACAGTAATTGTACGGTTCTATGAAGAGTCAGTGTATTTTTTTTAAGTTAAGTTGTATTAATTATTAACTGATAGCTATTGAAATATTGAATCCGAATATATGCATATAAAATACACGTGTACCTGTGTTTTTCTTACACTACATGTTGCCTTTATGGAGAAAAAACTTAAGATCCTCCCTTTTCAGATCATAAAAGACTCACTCCAATCCAGACCAGGCCTCCTCCAATTACAGAGGGGTTTCGGTTTAACTTATCCTTCTCTTGCCTTGTCATTTCCCTTACGACACACTCAGCATTATAATGGGGTGATGTCATTATATTTTTAGATCAGTCATGGAACTCTCCTTATGGTGGATGCTCCAGGGTAGCCCGCGAAATTCAAATTTTCTTACGTTTTTTGCAATTTGCAGGTCAGTGCTAGGTTGTATGTTGATTAAAATGTTAGCACCTTAAGTTAATCAATCTGAATAAGGCTGTCCACATGAATTGTTATGATGACACAAAGCCATTTCTATTCGCTATTCCTATGCGGTATTGTATACAATACGCCGAATATATTGTATGAATTTTGTGACGAAATCACGATCAACTCAAACTCAAAAGGAACTTATTTGCATAGGTTTAAATATTCATATTATAAAATACCAAAATCATCTTTCAGCCCTTGTCCCATGTCCCATCCATGGTCGAAGATACAGGCATGCTCTATTACTACTAACACGGCCCATAAATAACCCACTACTGAGTTGGGTCTCCTCCAGATATATTGAGGATGATTGAGGATGTAACCCAATCAGATGCTTGTAACAGAAAATATGATAAAAAGAGTGTCCATGGAGTTTCTTGCCTGTTCTTCTCCATAGGATCTACTTTTTGGAACATGCAACTAGATTCCTAACTTCACTTTTGACTTTTCAAAAACACCAGTAAATAGGTTCAATTGAAATAAATGAGTTGAGTTTGATTACCCTGCCGTGTATGCTCACGCCAAATAGTTTGTCATCAATACGTCATCACATTGTGGTGACGTTTCTCAAACTTTCCGTATCACAAGTTTGTGGATAATTGCACAGTACTGCTTAAATATTATTTTGCGGGTGTTTCTCTTATTTAGTTAAAATTATTATAGAGGAATTTTGTATGAAAGGCGTGACTGTAGTTAAGACGACTGATAGGTGTGTATGGAGACGATCACTTAGAGTGGGACAAGGGCCGTAAGATGATAATGGTAACTTTAATTAAGACGTACTCTTATAAATAAGAGTTTTGTGATAAAACCTACGTAAATAAAGTTCCTTTTGAGTATGAGTTTGAGAGC
The DNA here is from genome assembly GCA_905475355.2 of Clostera curtula. Lineage (NCBI taxonomy): Eukaryota > Metazoa > Arthropoda > Insecta > Lepidoptera > Notodontidae > Clostera > Clostera curtula. Next base: position 7,441,662 of record FR997822.1, on the reverse strand, counting down.
TCAAATGAGTCAAATCGTTAGCCTAATTTTTGGTTAGCTTTGAACAAAGAGGAGTGTTTCCAGCAGTGCACTTAAAGGTAATCGATTTTTTTATTTACTATGAAAGTGTCACGGTCACTAACTCATACCATCCCGAAGTTGTTATAAGAGTCGACTAAACGAACGCAAAAGACAGGATCACCTAGGCGCGAAAGAAGGCGCGAAGAAGAAATTGGATAGACTGAAACTACTGGGCCGATTTGAAACAATATTTCACCTTAAGTCACATTATTACGTGTGACGGATTTATAATACTTATTGTTGCCACCCCGTTTCATCCTGGGGGTGTCGTAAAAACTGACAAAAGCAAATGATACGGCTGAAAACCTAGCTGTAAGAGAAGGAAAACTTGATATGAAACCGTCTGGCCAGCGTGGCATTGCCCTGCATGTAGTTGGAGGAGGCCCGACTCAGCAGTGGGTCATTTTTAGGCTGAGAAGCACTAAATTATTATTCCTGATAAACATAGGTGATAGATTTTTTTGTTTGTTAAATACCCATGCGAAGCCGGGGTAGGCCGCTAGTAGTTAATAAACTCATTTTTCAAACAAGTGTGTTTGAACTGCGGTCGACACCCGATAGTTGGTGGGTTCGTCGACTGAAGCCTTACAACCAGGGACGTGAGCAACGACCAGTTCAACATTTAGAGGCTATATTTAAAGTTAAAGAATAGTTATGCATGTTTTCTGCCGACAGCGCAAAAATGCCCCGCTAAAATTAGCCTACTGTGCCCCGCTGGCAAGACGGGGACCGACGGGGATAGTTCCGGGACCGACGGGAATAGTACATAAAGGATTTTACCCCGGGCACCAAGAAAAAGGGTTAAGTAGCAAGGTTACTTCCTGTAGTTGCTGTAGACACACTCAGGATGGTATGGGTCTGTGACGTTGTGTATTCTAAATGCATCACTACACAGAACTGGATTTAGAGTTGGGCAGGACATATCCACCGGGATTTATTAACGTCGCTATCAACAAAGAAATAGTAGGTATGTTCACTTCATTTTAATGTACCTACGTAGGTTAGGGATGATCGATATTTGAAAAACATCGATGTTGACATCGATGTTAACATCGAACCATAAGTCGATACTGTAAATACAATAAATACCGATTGAAAAACATCGATGTCCAAAAACATCGATGTTTTTTAGGTAACAAATAAAACTTTACAAAATTAAGAAAATGTATTAATTGTTTTAGAAATTAAAAGTTTCAAGAAAAAAATAACTTTTTTAGTAGTTTTTGGGTACACACTGTAAGAAAATTAGCTTTGCGATTCCTGTTACATCTAATGTACCTATACTAGATGGTGCTCAAAAGAATTATTGAGGTTTTGATATTTTAATCCTGTAACATCGATGTGCCGATGTTATCGAATACAAGACATCGATGTCAAAACATCGATGTTTTTCAGATAAACATCGATGTTTAATCAACATCGATGTATATCGATCATCCCTAACGTAGGTAATATACCTGGTGTTTATGCTGTCCTCTTGGTGGTAGGATCTAATGGTCCGCCCGGCTAGGTACCACCCTCGCATCTAAGTCGCCAAGCAGTTTCACTGTGTTTCGTCGTGTGTATGCGAGAGCCGGTGTCCGACAGGGCATCTCCTTGAATTGCCTGCCTCATCTTAGACCCTGGCGTTGCTTTCCATCACGCAAGCCTAGTGTCAAAGGCGTACAAGTAACTGATAAAAAAACTAGTTTCTGCTAGCGTATTTGTCCCCGTGGCAACATTAGATATTACTGCTTCACTCCCTTGGGTAATAGAGTAGGTACCTAATGGTAAACTTAATAGCTTTCCTTTGTATAAAAAAAACATTTAATCAAGTTGACTCATTAGATTGTCTTATTAGATCTTAGGTCCGTGTGGTGACGGATTTAGAATACACAATGTCACCAACCCATACCGTCTTGAGGGTGTCGTAAGAGGCGACGAAAAGAACGCAAGTGGCAGATCACCCTGCCGAAAGAGAAGGAAAACTTGATACAAACCCTGTGCCAACCCGTCTTGCCGGCGTGGCACAGTAGGCTAATTACCCTCCATTGATTTGGAGGAGGCCCGACTTAGCATTGGGTCATTTATGGGCTTAAACGACCATTAGATCTCTATTTTTAGGAGCAAACTCGCGCACTATCGCTACTCGTCAAACATCAGCAGCATCTAGTCAATAATAGTAACCTTTTAATGCCCGAATCACAGCCACATCACCTGTTCACAAGCATGATGCATGTAGCAGCCATTGCCCTCCTCAACCACATTGCAGGGAGGACAACGACTCTCCACCCGACGCCACCACTTACGTGAGTCTTGGCCACGATTACTCGAGCACCAAGGAATTAAATAATTAAAAAAGCAACTCAAACTCAAAAGAAACTTTATTTACGTAGGTTTCTACCATTATCATCTTACGGCCCCTGTCCCACACACACCTATCAGTCGTCATACTTACATTCACACCTTTCACACACAACTCCTCCAAACCCTCCATCTCCCCTGATCGCTCACAGTCCCTAAGTTCACTCACATTCATGCCAAAACTACCACCGGTTCGGAAGGCTGTTCTACAGAGAAGAGTGGGCAAGAAACTCCGTAGTAGTTTTTAAAAAAAATATTGATCTAGGTTACAGAAAGCACTAAGCAATAGTAATAATTACGTGAGGTTTGAAAGGGGGAGGGAGGGGTCCGGCAAAAATCAGAAAGGGGGAGGTCGTCAAACGCGTGATTTTTAAACCGAAACGCGGCGTGTATTGTCGTTACCTTTGAGTGTAAGATTCTTTTCTCAAACTCAAACCATTTATTTCAATTGAACCTATTTACTGGTGTTTTTGAAAAGTCAAAAGTGAAGTTAGGAATCTAGTTGCATGTTCCAAAAAGTAGATCCTATGGAGAAGAACAGGCAAGAAACTCCATGGACACTCTTTTTCCTTCACCTTTGTAGGTTTTTAAGGTTTTTATGTTTTTTATGGGAGGTGGGGGGTTAGTCTTAAACCTCACATGTATCACGAAGGGGGAGGGAGGGGTTAAAAAATGATAAAAAACATGACGTGATTAATGGATACAGGGGGCTGAGGTACCTAATGTCAAAAACTTTTATCAGGTCGGACTAGTTTTGAGATTAGCGAAGTCTAACAAAGTAGGTATGTCTTCATATAATTAAAACTAGCTACGCTACAAACTTAAATATATTTGAAGGAAAGTCATTACACAAATATTCTTTTTTTTTGTTCAAAAACCTTCGTGGGCTCATGCACAACACTTTGCTAAAGATCATCACATGATCAAATGCATAAATTACGATTCTGTGAAGGACATACATACATACAAACATCTATTTTTATACTAGCGACCCGGCCCGGCTTCGCACGGTTGCACGTATTACACATGTAAACCTTCCTCTCGAATTATCTATTAAAAAAACCGATTCAAAATCCGTTGCGTAGTTTTAAAGATTTACGCATACATAGGGACGGACAGACGACAGCGACTTTGTTTTATACTATGTAGTGATATATATCCTTGGACATTTCACACAACGCCATCTCGTCCCAAGCTAAGCAACTTAATGCTTGTGTTATGGTAACGAGATGGAAGATAAACTACTTATATAAATTTTTTTTTTGTAAATACGTACATATTATAGAAATGACACCCAGAATCCGAGCCAGTGCCTCTGGTTTAGACAAAGACACTTGCCCGACCCCGGAATCGAACCGGGGATCCGTTGATGCAAAGGCGACACATCTAACCACTAGACCAACAAGGCAGTCAAATATATATAGGTACCTATACTTATAGCTGCCTAATCTACTTTTATTTCTCAGCCCATAAATGACCCACTGCTGGGTCGGGCCTCCTCCAACTAAATGTAGTGTAATTAGCATACTGTGCCACGCTGGCAAGACGCGTTGTCATGGCGCTTAGTATCAAGGTTTCCTTCTTTTGCAGATTTGTTTTCGGCTTTATCATTTCCGTTTGTCGGCTCTTACAACACCCTCAGGATGAAATAGGGTGGGGACACGTACACGACATGTAAATACGTTACCACTCGGGATCTTGGCTTAATCCTAGAGCTATTTTTTTTAACTGATCCCTGCTTTATTTCTAACCTGTATTGCGGGGGCAGTTTACAAACATGTAATTCACGAACACAAATAACACCCAGACTCAGAGCTAGTGCCTCTGGCTTAGACAAAGACACTGGCCCATCCCCGGAATCGAACCCGGGACCCGTTGATGCAAAGGCGGCAGATCCAACACCTAGAACAGCATTCAGCATTAGTTGCTATACTACGATCAGTTAATAAATTAAAAGAACAAAACCACGTACGGAAGCACCATTTTAATTTGAGGTTTTAAACCAACAGAATGACGCCAGCATGAAAACAAAATGTCTACGCAAGTCGTGTTCCCCAACAAACTGAGACTTCTTTGAAATTAGCTGTTTAGACGGGCCCCAGCGAATTGTCGTATATCTATAACATAACATACAACGCAAACTGTACTTGTACCGTAGATATTCCCTGGAAAATGTATTTTTATTTTATTGTGGCAACCCCGGTTGAGTAACCTACCAAAAACAATACAAGCAAATAACTATCTTACACAAGTTACTTTAAAGTAGAAAATCGAATGGCAGTTGTTAAAGTTAGAACGTTTGAATTAAGAACGCCCCGCTTTAAACGTACTCTGTAATGTTTGCAGCTGTATATAGCGAGATAATATTTTCTCTTTCGCCCTTGCATACTTGGCGGATAGTTGTGTCTCGCTCTGGTGCGGAGTTAAGCCGCTTATCTTCGTCCCGCACGCTTCCCCCTCGGACGGCTGCTGCGTACAGTTCCATTCTGCAATAATTTGTATAGTTTTCTTTATTATTATTTCAATGAAATAATAATACATTTTAATGCAAAAAATACGTAATTTTACTATAAATTACAATTATTGTTCCAGTTTTTACATCGTAAGCACGTAAGTACTTTTATTTAATTTTTTAAGTAGGTACCTAGCTAAGTTTGTTTGTGTCAATGTGTGAATTCATTTGAACTAGCTAACGGCATTCTGGTGTTCGGAAATTGATAGCTTATATTATGTAAAACTAACCATTACGCCGTTTTAAACGCAGAGCGATCAGCGATGTTACAAATCTGGAGCCAAAATCTTTACCTACTGCGTAAAAGTTGATTTTTGCCAGTGATTGCTGGAGAAGAACTTTATAGACTAATTGGTTAATGACATGCGCTTTCCCCCACCACGGCGTTGTTGGTCCAAGATGTTTTAAGCTACTACCAACCCAAAAAATCCCAAAAAATTACACTACTTTTAGTAAAGTAATGCCTCTAGATTTACAAATGGCTGGCTCGCTGGCCAGATTGATTGGCACAGGCTTTCGTATGAAGTTTTCCTTCTCTTACGGCTAGGTGTTCGGCCATGTCAGCTCCTGCGACAGTGACAGGATCAAATGGGTGATACTGTGTATTCTTGAAAAAAGGCCAGGTCAAGAGTACCCTAAACCGAAGAGCATGTATGAAGGGAATAATGAAAGTGGACGAAGCGAAACAAGTATGTATGGATCGTAGCAAGTGGAAAGAAGTGGTCTCTGCCTACCCCTACGGGAAAGAGGCGTGATTGTATGTATGTATGTTATCACAAAACTCTTTTAAATCGTCATAATTAAAGTTACCAATATCATCTTACGACCCTTGTCCCACGCTAGGTGGTAGTCTCCATACACACCTATCAGTCGTCATAACTACAGTCACACCTTTCATACACAATTCCTCATTCTTACAATCCATCCATCTCTCTTGATCTCCCACAACACTTGCGTCCACCCACATTCATGCTGAAACTGCCACCGGTTCGGAATGCTGCTCTACAGAGAAGAGCCGGCAAGAAACTCTGTTGTATCTTTTTTTTTTCAAATCATTGGTCTTGTTTTAAATCCGCCAACACCACACTGATAAATAAAATAAAATTTCGTTTAGCAACAGACATCGTAGGTACCTGAATTACAATTAACAGTCTATTTATTATTATCTGCAGATTAACACCTCTTCATCATATTTCCCGATAAACAATATCTGATGATAAAAATATAATTATTTACGTAAACACAATCTAATCTCGCGTTAATTCCCAATTTAAGTCGTACCATTCAGTGTTTTTAATCTGCAAAATGATCGGAACCCAGACTTGAATCTACTATAACATAATGATGTCTTAGGTTTTCACGATCTTTACACATTGCAGGAACAATTCGATCAGTCACACAGTGTATAGGAAACCCACCCATACAGATAAATACCTTAATGGCAATTCTCACCATCATCCCAGCCAGTTGTCTACTGTAGGAAGAACACTGTTTCAGCGAGCCCAAGGCATCTGTGATGCAAAACACCTAGAGGAGGAGCTACGACATGTCAAGTCTGTATTACGAAGCAACAGACTCAAGCCCCCTCGCCTGCATCATGCCCACCAGCCTAAAAAACCCACAGTGGAGCGTTTACCTGCCATTTTACCATATATCAAAGGGATTACAGACAAAATTGGCAATATTCTGAAGCGGGCTTCTATAAAAACTTATTTTAGGCCCCACAAAAAGATCAGCCAACTCTTAAGACCTATAAAGTCAAATATACCCTTACAAGATGCAGGTGTTTATAAACTCGACTGTGAGTGTGGACTATCCTACATTGGGCAAACGAAAAGAAGCATCGGTACCAGAATTAAAGAACATATAGCTGATATAAAACATAACCGCTCAGCGAAGTCTGCAGTTTGTGAACATACCACAAACAAGACCAACCACTATATTCACTTCGACCGGCCTCAAATACTGGCAAAGGAAAACCAGTACTTACCAAGAATGCTCCGCGAGGCTATTGAGATAAGGAAACATCCAAACTTCAATAGAGAAGACGGTTGGCAAGTACCACCTGCTTGGGACCCGGTTATAAAATTAATCAAATCCCAAGCCCGACACAAAACTGCAAGACCGCAAGATACTGTGAGCGACTTCTGTATAAACCGAGCACGTTATACATAGATATGTTCAGCGTTACGTACGCCGCCACGTCACCGCGCCTACGTGACAAACAACATGACTCACGGGCATAATAGTGCGTCACCACCAATAGAATGAGAGCTCATTAGTGTCTCACTAGTATATAAAAGCCCGCAGCGACAACTGCCATCCAGTCGTCCCGCGACCACGGACACTGCAAAGTGTCTGAAACGTTGGGAATAAAATAAAATAAAACGATCATAACCGTGAAGCCATCAATTCCTGCAATGTTGAATCTACTACCTAAGTATCACTACATTAGTAGTAGTATAGTACCTTTAAAACAAAGTCGCTGTCGTCTGTCCGTCCTTATGTATGCATAAATCTTTAAAACTACGCAACGGATTTTGAAGCGGTTGTTTTTTAATAGATAGAGTGATTCAAGAGGGTTGCATTATATTGTAGAGAAACACTGATAAATTTAGTGGTTCATCATTGCACCCGAGCGAAGCTGGGGCGGGTCGCTAGTAAGGTATAAGTATAAGTATAGTTTATGGGTAAATATATGTATACTAGCTTTTGCGCGCGGCTTCGCCCGCGTGGGCTTCGAACACGTGCATATTTTTTATGAACATAAAATCGGTTATTGTGACTAAACTATGATAGTTAGATATGTGCTCTCGCTTTTTTGTAGATCTTTATAAGACCTACAAATCCGTAGTACATCATTTTGTTCTATTGTCAATAATTTTTGCAGCGCACGCATAAATATGTTTTCGATTTTACACCTTGGTTTACAAAATCGCAATTTTCATACGGATCCCTAATTCTTTTGAAAATTAAATATAGCCTATAACCTTCCTCGATAAATGTACTATCTAACACTGAAAATTTTTGAATTTGAAATCGGACCAGTAGTTCCTGAGATTAGCGCGTTCAAACAAACAAACAAATAAACAAACAAACAAACTCTGCAGCTTTATATATTAGTATAGATTACATTATGAATAGGACCGCAAAGTAATAGAAAAGAAAAAATTACAAGCCCTCTGAGTTCCGAACTGGTGGTAAAGTTTATTACTTTACATTGTATATTTTTTTAATATGTTGACAATTTGTAAGTGTCCATTGTGTGATAAGCAAAATAAATGACTTTACTAGTTTTTTTTTTTTTATATTACACATCACACAACGCCATCTCGTCCCAAGCTAAGCAACTTAATGCTTGTGTTATGGTAACGCGATGGATGATAAACTACATGTATATTTTTTTTTGTAAATACATACATATTATATATAGAAATGACACCCAGACTCCGAGCCAGTGCCTCTGGTTTAGACAAAGACACTTGCCCGACACCGGAATCGAACCCGGGACCCGTTGATCCAAAGGCGGCACATCTAACCACTAGACCAACGAGGCATTTGACTTGACTTGACTTGACTTAACTACTACTACTATTTTTCAGCCCATAATTTACTGACTACTGAGTCGGCCCCCCTCCAACTTTATATATGGAGGATAATTAGCCTACTATGTCACGCTGGCCAGACAGGTTAGCACAAGGTTTCGTATCAAGCTTTCCTTCTCTTGCGGCTAGGTTACCGGCCTTGTCGTTACCTTTTGTCGGCTCTTATACGACACCCTCAGGATGGAATGGGGTGGTGACACTATGCATTCTAAATGGAGGGTAATGGGTGTCATTATCATCACCACTATCACTACATAGCATAAAAAAAAGTTGCTGTAGTCTGTCCGTCCATATGTATGCTTACCTATATCTATAAAAATACGATAGAGTGATTCAAGAGGAAGGTTTTTAAGTATAATACATGCTTAAATGTTGATGTTCATCATTGCACCCGTGCGCGAAGCCGGGGCGGGTCGCTAGTATAATATTAATACGACGCTCAACTATCTGCGTGGTGACGGATTGAGAATACATAGTGTCACCACCCCATTCCATCCTGGGGGTGTCATTAGAGCGGACAAAAGGACATGACAAGACCGAAAACCTAGCCGTAAGAGAAGGAAAACTTGATATGAAACCCTGTGCCAACCCGTCTGGCCAGCGTGGCACAGTAGGCTAATTACCCTCCATAGTCGGGAGGAGGTTACCCTCCCGACTTAGCTGTGGGTCATTTACGGGCTGAGTATTAGTAGACCACTACTTAAATGACCCACTGCTGAGTCGGGCCTCCCCCACATACATGGAGGGTAAATAGCCTACTGTGCCACGTTGGCCGTCACAACACAGACTATAATTATGATTTAGAGCGAGACAAGAAAAGTGACTATGATTTATAAAGACGTGCAACTTTTCTGAGAATCGCCCAACAACAATATATATTACAGCGAGAAGAACCTCCGACACTCTCACCGTCTCCCTCCCAGCCTACCTACAATATAATCATAAGTATATACATTAGAACCTCTTATATAAGTCGCTACCCGAAACCACACTACAATCGATTCCCTGTAATTAAACTTGAAATCGATATAAAGCCTATATTTGAAGTCGATAAGGAAATACCGCACATTATATCATTAGCGCGAAATAAAGAAATATGTTTTAATTGATCTTTAATTATTGCAGCCCGTAAGGGTCTTACTGGTGAGTCGGGCCTCCTCCAAGGTCTAGGGGTTGGATGCGGCGCCAAGGCCCCGTGCTCGATTTCGGGGCCGGACAAGTGTATTTGTGTAAACCAGTGGCACTTGCTCTGAGTCTGGTTTCATTTTTATTAGTGAATTGCATGCTTGTAAACAGAAATGAGGAGATACGCAGGAAAACCAGGGTCACCGACATAGCCCACAGGATTGCCAAACATAAGTGGCAGTGGGCAGGGCACATAGCGCGCACGACCGACGCCCGATGGGGCAGAAAAGTCCTGGAATGGCGACCGCGTTCCGGAAAGCGCAGTGCTGGTAGGCCTCACACACGATGGACCGATGACCTGATTAAGGTCGCCGGAAAACGATGGATGCGGGCGGCCCAGGACTGGCCTTTGTGGAAATCTTTGGGGGAGGCCTATGTCCAGCAGTGGACGTCTTTTGGATGAAATGATGATGATGATGATGAAACTGTAAACTTACTAGTAAACAGAGAGGAGCACTCAGGGTGTGTCAAAATAAAATGGCGAGGAGCATTTTAAAGATCTAATATATCTCCCAACGTAAGTTTTACCTTAAATGCACCTACCATGTTGTCTCTGCAACGCCCAAAGGTTGACTGGAGAGAATGCCTAAGGCATTAAGTCCGCCAATGTACAACTTGTTGCATTAAGTTTAATAAATAAATAATAATAAATATCCTTGGACATTTCACACAACGCCATCTCGTCCCAAGTTAAGCAACTTAATGCTTGTGTTATGGTAACGAGATGGATGATAAACTACTTATATACATTTTATTTGTAAATACATACATATTATAGATAGAAATGACACCCAGACTCCGAGCCAGTGCCTCCGGTTTAGACAAAGACACTTGCCCGACCCGGGAATCGAACCCGGGACCCGCTGATCCAAAGGCGGCACATCTAACCACTAGACCAACGAGGCAGTCAGTACTTACCTACACAAGTTTAAAAAAGCTGAACATGCATAACCAAGATGGTCGACAAGACTTGAGATATAGTTGTCTAGGTTATAATATGTGATCAAACGAACTTGAAAAGTGACGTTCGATCTATATTATGTGAGTCTTCATTCTTCAGATATATTTATATACTTTAACTATGTAGTCCTTTTATTTTACAAGGCAACACTCGCACATCCAAAGATAATCGATATGGAATCGATTTTTTTTTTTTTTTTTTTTTTTTTCGGCAACCCTACCTTTCGTTAGATGTTCTTGCAGTCTAAACGTCATTCTTCAGAGTTAATAAAACTTTTCCAGGGTCGGGTAGGGTGGGTTGTGATATATCTGAAGAATGAAGACTCACATAATATAGATCGAACGTCACTTTTCAAGTTCGTTTGATCACATATTATATTTCGTCTTCATTCTTCAGATATATTTATATACTTTAACTATGTAGATGTTTAGAGGCAAAAGTGACAATGAAATACATATGTTACTTTTGTATGAAAAGTTTTATATTAAACAAAAACAAACTTCTAAAAGAAAAAATATGAATAGCACTATGACTATTTTACATGATATAATAAACACAGAGTTAGATTATAAGGAGTAATTTAGTTTTTAGGAATCAGAATTCAAGGCCACGGATCTTGCGAAAGATCCCTCGTCTACTATTGGCCGGTTATAAAATTTGGCGAAAACTTGTGACGAGTTAGACCAGCCTGCTGTTTTTCTGATAATGTCCAGGCTGAGGCCCCTGGCGTGTGCTGCTGACGTAGAAGCGTGCCGCGTACTGTGTGCTGTGAACGCTGCTACGTCGATACCACACTCTTGCAAAGTTTGTTTAATCCATCTACTTATGGTTTGATTTGATGCCCTACCATGAGGTCTTTTATATGTAATCAAAAGGTAATCATTTATGTTTCCTGTCCTCAAACTCGCTGTGACAGACAGATAGTCATTCAAAGTTGTAGCCGGGCAAATACTAATATTTTCGACAAAGAAAGGTAAAATCAAAATTGGTTGGTCTTTCCCTGCTGCTGAGGTTTTGATTACGTCAGTAATCAGTATTTTGACACCGTTAGTTTCTTGTTTAATATTGCCGACCTTAATCAGTGATAGGGTCTGTACTCTGTGGGCGGTACATAAAGCTAATAAAATAACTAGTTTCTTGGTAAGTTTCTCAAGTGTAATGCTATTGTGTGGTACCCAGGTTGATATGCGATCAAATACTATACAAGGGTTCCACGTAACGGCATATTTTGGCATGGTAGGTTTACGTTTATAAATACCTCTAAGGAGCCGTTTGATTTGCTCATTTGAGCCGATATTGTTTCCTATAAGTAATGACAAGGCAGGTCTATGCGTGTTTATGGAGGCATACGAGGCTCCACCATTAAAGATATTGGACAAGAAAATTAATACAGTTGATATGGATGGATTAAATGTGTCCAAACCTCTTGAAGCACAGAACTCCCACCAGAGTTTATAAGTACAGTTATATTGCTTAAGCGTATTCTTAGAGACGGAAGATACCGTAATGTCTAAGACTTCAAGTGGAACATTCTGCCTGATAAATGCCTGCCGGAGAGCTTCGCTGCCCCCAGGGTAAGGGTCTGGTGGAGAGGGTGGAGTAATCTGAAAGGTGATATTAAGAGATTTTTATGGGGCTTGAATATAACAATGTCCGAAGCTAGCAACTCTCTTAAGAGAGGAAACCAGGCTTGACCTGGCCAATATGGGAATACTAAAATTCCTTTGGCTTTATCTTTAATTATCTTTTTTAGACATCTAAGGATAAGAGCAAATGGTGGAAACGCATAGAAATAATGAGTATTCCAAACAATTGTAAATGCGTCTACAGCTAGGGAATCGGGATCTTGTTTCCAAGATGTATATTTTCTGCATTTAGTATTTGAACGTGAAGCGAATAAGTCAATTTCTGGCCGACCGAAATTTCTAACTATTCTTCGGAAAGCTTTTTCCGATAGTTCCCACTCTGTATCAATATTTATTTTCCTCGATTCCTCGTCTGCTATATAATTTCTCTTTGTATTTATGTAAGATGCAAATAACCAAATGTTTCGTGATTCACACCAAGTCCAGATTTCTTTTGCTAAACTATTAAGATGTGGGAATTGGATTCCACCCATTCGGTTTATATAGCTAATAGCAGTTGTATTATCTATGCGTAATAAGATCGAGCAATATCTCAGTTTTTGAGCAAAGCATTTAAGGGCCATGAACACCGCTAGTAATTCAAGGTAATTGATATGATAAATCAGTTCAGCAGTTTTCCAGTAACCGTTAACCCGGGTGTTATTACAAAATGCACCCCAGCCCGTCAGTGACGCGTCTGTAAAAATTTATATCTTGAAGTCTTCGTCTCTCATTGTATTAAAAGACGAAGCCACTTTTTGTTTCCACCAATTTAATTCTGTTAACACATGTTGAGGTACCCTAATCTTTGAATCATAACTCTTAAGTTTACGAAGTGCTAAGAATTTTTCTCTTTCCATAATCTTTGTGTATAGCCATCCGTATCGGATAGCAGGGCAAGCAGACACGAGCACGCCAATTAACTGAGACAACTCCCTTATAGTGCAATTAGATCGCCGTGAGAATTGTACGATCAAGTTAATAATATTGCTACGTTTTTCGGTTGGTAAAGAAAGTGACATATTTACAGTGTTATACAAGAACCCTAAGAACTTACAACTCTGTTTAGGTACTAAAGAACTTTTGTCAAAATTTATAACAAAGCCTAGACAATGCAATAAACGAATCGACTCAGTAACGTTAGCATAACACTGTTCATAAGTATCTCCGATACACAAAATATCATCTAAATATACGACTGATTTGAAACCTCGTTGGCGGAGGTGGATTATCGCTTCCCTCATGACTTTGGTAAAAACTCTAGGAGCAACTGACAATCCATATGGGAGAGCATTAAACTGATAAGTATGGTGAAACTGGAAGCGGAGATATTTCCTGTGGGGTTTGTATATAGGTATTAATAGGTAGGCCTCTTTCAGGTCTATTGTCGCTAGATAACCGTACTCGGGTACCAGTTTTGCGGCTGTTCGAAAATCTTCCATTTTAAAATGTTGTTTATATACAAATTTATTTAAGGGTTTTAAATTTAGAATCAAACGTTTCTCCCCATTGGCCTTAGGGGTCAGAAACACACTGTAAACAAAATCATTTTTAGAGCGATTACACAATGAAATTGCTCCTAGGTTAATAAGCTTATTAATCGACTCTAACATGTCAACAGATTCAGTTTTTGACCTAATTACATTACATGGTTTTGATAATTGATAGGGTTTGTGACTGAATGGGATACGAAACCCTTCACGAATCCATTTTAAGACTTTAGCATTGTCAGTAATCCTACGCCAACAGTCATAGAAGTAATTTATTCTACCAGCATGTACCTCGATTAAAGATGCGTCGGGGCACGCTGTCTGCCGTGAGCTGCAACTGCTCGTGGTTGAGGTGGAGCACGTGGTTGGCGATTGCTCGTTGCGCCCCTTTTCGCCCCCCCTCGCCCCCCTCTGTTTGACGGGTAACGGGGAGGGCCCATCCAGTTTACCTGAGAGCGTGGACGGGAGGATGATGATGCTGGTGCTTGATGAGTAGCTCCTGATGGGCCTTTTATAGAAGGTATGGGCTTCTTTAACTGGAGTCCTTGCTTTTCGATCACTTTAGAAGCTTTGATTTTTTCCGAAAGCTGGTTACCAAATAGCATTTCGTCCCTTTCTACGTCTTGGATGACATTCAAAAAAGATTTGTCTAGAGTCGTGGTTAAAAATTTTGTCCTTGCTTTAGTTTCTATGGAGTGTAAGTCGCATAAAATGCGACAGCTGTCGCTTAGCATTTTAATTGCCTGTAGCTTGTCTTTATCAGATTCCAGGAGAAGTGACAGTCCCCTATTTAAGGCGGTAATTCCTAGACCTAATTGGTCTTGGACAGCTTCTACTCTTTTATCGCGCATCCTGACGGTGTCTGAAATTGCGGCCGAGATCTCCGGGTTGCGTTTGGGCGCTTTCAAAAGTGTACAGTTTTCTGGGATTGCATACTCCTTGGATAGTTTATCCTTGAGCTCTTTCGCAAGCCCCTTTCGTAATATAGGGAGCCAAAGGCGCGACAAGTTGTCATGTATTTTACTACCGTATTTGGGTGATTCCTCAGTTGATTCCCCCAGCGCGTTCAGAATATCGGTATCGAGTTCTACGACGGGGGAGTCTTTTTGTTCCGTCTCGGTAGGGTTTATGGTTGCATTATCATTTAAGACTTCTGTTACCTCGACAGCTTCGTCGGTCATTAACCCAGGAATTAAGTCATCTACGGCTTGAGACTCTGATTCTAATGAAGAGAGCAAAAGAAAAAACTATATTAATAATGTTTAAAAAGAAAAAACTAATATAAAAAATATGTGGGTATCTTTGAGAAATATAATTTTCGTGATAACTTAGTCAAGAACTATAAAGTGCCTTTGTGTCAGACCCTCAGTCTACCTCTAGGCATTTTTAGGTTAGGGTAAAGGCATTCGTGTAGACCCTCA
The DNA here is from genome assembly GCA_905475355.2 of Clostera curtula. Classification (NCBI taxonomy): domain Eukaryota; kingdom Metazoa; phylum Arthropoda; class Insecta; order Lepidoptera; family Notodontidae; genus Clostera; species Clostera curtula. Next base: position 7,426,460 of record FR997822.1, on the reverse strand, counting down.
GTCTACCTCCAGCCCGTAGTGCCTTCGTGACGATCCACGATCGACCTCTAGGCTTATACAACATTGTTTTATTGTGCGTGAATCTCTAAACCACACTAACGCACTTGAATATTATTCACTTTAAGTCATTTGTACCTACGATTCATTTTCACTTAAATAGTCGTTAATTCGTCTTACCTTGTTCTTGTTCGGAATCCGATGAGTCGATAACCCTTATACGTTTCCGATATTGTTTTTCTTCTAGCCGCCTTATTTTCCGGTGGTAACGTTCTATTTTGTCTCCTATAGCTCTTTTAGGCATTTTTTTTTTTAATTATAAAATGGAATACTTAAAGTATTTAATACTTATTGCGGAGATGTGCTGTCGCCGACTCGCAAAATAAAAGAATGACGTTTAGACTGCAAGAACATCTAACGAAAGGTAGGGTTGCCGAAAAAAAAAAAAAAAAAAAAAAAAAACGATTCCATATCGATTATCTTTGGATGTGCGAGTGTTGCCTTGTAAAATAAAAGGACTACATAGTTAAAGTATATAAATATATCTGAAGAATGAAGACGAAATATAATTCCAGAATGTTTCAACTTTATTAAAATATGTGCAAACCTTAACTGGAAATAACCCGTATAAAAAAAATATTCGTTATATTTCTTCTTATCATTAAAAAAAAACCTATGATGTGTATTGTGACTGTTTATGTACTATTAAAAAAAATGCGCGGCAGTTTTGTTTTTAAAAAGTCAACGTTCTTATTTCGAGACCACAAAACACGAGTGTTTAATAAACAGGCCGCATGGCGTCCTCTTATTACATCTCGATGGCAATTCGAACAAATGTTAGCTCAATATTGACGACTTTTTGCCAGTCTAAAACTTAATTGCCTATTCAATGAACTGCGATTTAAACTTTTATGAAGATATAAACTGTTATATCAATTTTTAGTATCGTCGTTTCAGCCCATAAATGACTACTGGGTCGGGCCTCCTCCAAATTAATGTAGGGAATCTAGCCTGCTGTGCCACGCTGGCAGGACGGGTTGGCACAGGGTTTGATCAAGTTTTCCTTCTCTTGGGGCTAGGTGATCTGCTTCTTGCGTTCTTTTATTCGCCTCTCACGACACCCTAAGATGGTATCCCACCACGAGGATATTTAGTATGCTACCTTAGGCAGAGTTACAATGTTCCGAGTTCATCTAGCGTAGAAGCGGTCGTCTCACCCATAAATGACCCACTACCGAGTGGGGCCTCCTCCAAATTAATGGTAACACGGGATAGTTTCATAACTGACTGACTGACTGACTGCCTCGTTGGTCTAGTGGTTAGATGTGCCGCCTTTGGATCAACGGGTCCCGGGTTCGATTCCATCTCCTTACCATAACACAAGCATTAAGTTGCTTAGCTTGGGACGAGATGGCGTTGAGTGAAATGTCCAAGGATATTTATTTATTTATCTGTTAATTCTGTTCTGTCTTCAGGTGGGATGGTAAGCCTTTACATCCCCAGTTCAATTTCCGGGTCGGAGACACTTGGTCTTTGTATAAACTAGAGGCACGAGAAAGAAAACTTTATAGAAAACCATGACCTCGCCAACGTAGCACAGCAGCAGCGTTGCCAGACGTCCCGATTTTGGCGGGACGTCCCGATTTTTTTAAATAAGTAATAAATAAATATCTTTGGACATTTCACACAACGCCATCTCGTCCCAAGCTAAGCAACTTAATGCTTGTGTTATGGTAACGAGATGGATGATAAAATACATATATACATTTTTTTTTTTGTAAAAACATACATATTACAGATAGAAAAACACCCAGACCCGGAACAAATACTTGTAGGTCGAGCTGAGAAAGCGCGGGCGAGTGGCACAGACAAGTATGTACTAGGCTATTTTTGCTATCTATTGTCATGTAAACGTAATTTTAATTCAAATAACAAGATATATTTTTTAATACTTCTGATTATACATATACGTTATTGCACTATGTCCCGCTTTCGACGAAAGAATCCCGCTATTTTCACTCAAAAAGTTCCAAAATCCCGACTTGGCAAAAAACTGCACAGCAGGCTGATTACCCTTCTTATAATGATGTCTTAGGTTTTCACGATCTTTACACATTGCAGGTAATGATGGCTTCGCGGTTATGATCGTTTTATTTTATTTTATTCCCAACGTTTCAGACACTTTGCAGTGTCCGTGGTCCGTGCCCGCGACCACGGACACTGCAAAGTGTCTGAAACGTTGGGAATAAAATAAAATAAAACGATCATAACCGCGAAGCCATCATTTCCTGCAATACCCTTCTTATAATTGGAAGAGGGCCGACTCAGTGCTGGGTCATGTATGGGCTAAGTACTAATAGTAGTTATATACCTGTCTATGGCCAAATCAAGGACAAACATTGATTGCGCAAATTACAAAAACTACAGATTATACAAAGCAATAATTGTCACGGTATAATGCAGGATTGACCCCAATTAGTCCAGTCTACTTCTGAATAAAATTCGGTATTTATTTTCAAGTGATGTCTATTATTTTATGCTTAATTTTTACGACTGTCTGACATTTCGGCGATGACTTTTGGGTGTTCATCATTTGTTTTTTTTTTACCTTTCAATTTGGGAATGTCGCGCATGTCATGAACCAAATGCGTGCGTTATACGCTTCTTCTTCGCCAAAGGAGTGCCAAAAACTGAGCATATTTCTCAAGTTTGTCATAGACTGTCATCATAATTTCAAAAGACATAGGCCTCCCCCAAGGATCTCTACTAAGGCCGGTCCTGGGCCGCCCACATCCATTGTTTTCCGGCGACTTTGACCAAGTCATCGGTTCACCGTGTGGGGCCTACCAGCACTGCGCTTTCTGGAACGCGGTCGCCACTCGAGGACCTTTCTGCCCCATCGGGCGTCGGTCCTGCGAGCTATGTGCCCTACCCACTGCCACTTAAACTAGACGTAGACTGTACGAGTATTCAATTCTCAGATATAAGTCTTAGTAGAGTGGGTCCTCGTGAACCTGTGGCTTAGTACCGCTGGGGTCCGGAGTCCCACATAACCGCTGACACCACGCTCTAGGGGCAACGGTATGGGCATTAAGCATTTCCCCAGATATTTTTTCCTTTTTAAACAATAGGCTTACGTCTGACTTCATTCTCGCTTGATGCGAAGATGTGGCCTAAGATGGTACACGTTTGCCTAAAAGGCGTCTCACTTTGGCCTTAATAAAAAAAATATTTTATATCACTAAATAGCGGCTATTATGTTAATCGTATCTAGAATACACAGTCTCCATTAAATTGGAGGAAGTCTGACTCAGCAATGGGTCTTAGACTCGATGTACAGCACTTAGTTGCCTTTACCAAGTCTACGCGGAGCGATGGGAGTCCGCTCTTTTATTGTAGTGTAATGGAAGTATATTATTACTCAGCCCATAGGTGTCCCACTGTTGAGCCAAGTCTCCTCCAGTTACTTGGAGGGTAATTAGCCTACTATGCCAAGCTGGCCAGACGGGATGGCACAAACTCAAACTCAAAATGAACTATATTTACGTAGGTTTCATCACAAAACTCTTATAAATCGTCATATTTATAAACACCATTATCATCTTACGGCCCCTGTCCCACACTAGGTGGTAGTCTCCACACACACCTATCAGTCGTCATACCTACATTCACACCTTTCACACACAACTCCTCACTCCTACAATCCCTCCATCTCCCCTGATCGCTCACAATACCTGCGTTCACTCACATTCATGCCGAAACTACAACCGGTTCGGAAGGCTGCTCTACAGAGAAGAGCCGGCAAGAAACTCTGTAGTTGCTTTTTTTTTTAATTATTGGTCTTGTTTACAAAAAGCACTAAACAGCATAGTGAGAGCAAGTTCGCAAGATGAGAGAAACACGCTACACGTTTACGCAATGAATGACGGATAGACCTTGACAGGGCCAATCACAGGGTTTCATATCAGTTTCTCCTTCTCTTGCCGCTAGGTAATCATTTCCTTTGGTGTCTCTTACATCATACTAACAAGACAAATAAGTACAATGTAATGCAATACACAATTTAAATACCCCAAAATTATATCAATACGAAGCTCATAAGCGTCAGATGTATTAGCAAAATGAATAATAAATCCGTACCATCGACAATAGAGGCATTAAGCATAGACAAGGAGCGATCTTGGAGGGGTGACTCGGTAACACAATCCGCGCACTTCAACTCTATTATTTATGGATTCTTTAACATGTAAGGACCGGGAAGGGATGTGGGGGCGCTCGTGAACAAACGGACATTTGGCATTTGGAAGTGTTTCGTAAGCTTCACTGCTTGATAGGGGTGATGTATACGAGATTTTTTTTGTTATTTTTGTGTGGTCATGTGTTTTGTGTAGCAAGTGTACCTATAGTTCTACCGTTGTGGTCACAGATTTAGAATACATTGTGTCACCATTTCATCCTTGGGGTGTCGTGAGAGACAATAGGACAAATAGGAAATGACAGAGCCGAAAGCCACAAGAGAAGGAAAAGATGATGACCCTGTGCCTGTAGGCTTATTAAACTCCTCCTTATTAGTTGGAGGAGGCCGCACTCAGCAATGGGTAATTTATGGGCTGAGATGTAAGTAAGTATCGTTTCGTCGTTGCAGCCCATCAATGACCCACTACTGAGTTGGGCCTCGTCCAAATTCATGGAGGGAATTTAGCCTACTGTGCCATACTAGCAAGACTGGCACAGGGTTTGTATCAAGATTTCCTTCTATTGCAGCTAGGTGATTTGCCTCTTGCGTTCCCTTAGTCACCTCTTACGACACCCTCGGGATGGTAAATAGCTGGAGTAATTTAATAATGGTTATTAAGCCGTTTCAAGGGTTTCGTGTCAGGCACAATGTATTCTTAATCAGGACACACGGACATGTTATAATTATTAAGTATTTTTATAATTAATAAAATGTTTTACGCGGTTTAAAAAAAAAGCCATAAAATAGCTATGGATTGAGTGGACGCATCACTACGATATTCGTATCACCATAAAGGACCAATTTTATTTTTTTCTTGCCTTGGATTTGGACCAAATTAGGTTTTTGTTAATATTTGTTTCTTTTTTTTCTGTAAAATATGTTTGTCATCTTCAATATCACATTAATTCGAAGAAAAGAAATATTAAATTAATTGAAAAAAGAATAGATCATTTCTTTAGGTTGTCTCCATCAAAAAAAGTTAATTTTTTTCCTCAATAAAAGCGGCCAGCATGAAAATTGAAATTAGAAAATCGCGATGACATAAAAAGCAATCAGTTGCCAGCAGAATAAAAGGGAAATTTGTACATCAAAAGGAGGAAAATGGGCGCGAAACCACGCGAGAGTAATGCAATAAATTCACTTTTTTGGCCGCGGTTAAACCTAACATGGCGGGAAATCGAATCGGAACGCTTTAACGAACGCTTGCAAATCTTTTTGAACACAAAAATTTGATTTCTTACAACTTTCCTTCGGCACAAATCAAACCTTTTTTCGCCTTATGAAATTTTGGCGGCGACGATTTCGAAATTAGAATCCCGCGCTATCCGCCCGTTTCTTCATTGTGTTTATTCCACAAACTAAACAATTTTGTTTAATATTAATTAGATGAAGAAATTTTTTTTTTAATTGATGTCTAGTAATTCTAGAAACATATGGGTAAATACTTACTTACGTAGGTATATGATCAATGTGGTGACGGATTTAGAATACATAGTGTCACCACCGCATTCCATCCTAAGGGTGTCATAAGAGCCGACAAAAGGAAATGGCAAGGCCGATAAGCTAGTCGCAAGAGAAGGAAGCCTTGATACGAAACCCTATGCCAACCCCTTTGGCCAGCGTGGCACAGTAGGCTAATTACCATCCATGCAACTGGAGGACTCAACAGTGGGTTATCTGTTGAGTTGACTGCCTCGTTGGTCTAGTGGTTAGATGTGCCGCCTTTGGATCAACGTGTCTCGGGTTCGATTCCGGGGCGGGGCAAGTGTCTTTGTGTAAACCAGAGGCACTTGGTCTGAGTGTGGGTGTCATTTGTGTTCGTGAATTACATGTTTCTAAAATGCCCCCCCCAATCCAGGTGCACGGGGTTTCGTTTATTTAAAAGAAGAAAGAACTACTACAACTCACCCATACATGACCCACTACTGGGTCAGGACTCCTCCAAGTACATGGGTGGTAATTAGACTACTGTGCCACTCTGGCCATATGGGTTGACTTGAAGGAAAACTTGAAACGAAACGCTGTCTTTTCAAGTTTTCCTTCTCCGTAGCTAATCGGCCTCGTCATTTCCTTTTGTCGGTTCTTACGACACCCTCAGGGTGGAAATAGGGTGGTGACAGTATGTATTCTAAACTGCACATTCAAACTGCATTTTTCGAACAGCTAACATATTATCGATCTGAAGCCAAAAACCCCGCCAAAACAAAAGCCGATTAAAAAACTCCGTGTAGAGATGCGACAATTTTGCACGCTCCATAATTTTTATTCGATTTATCGAATTAAATCGATATTCGTTTGATGCGCCAATACCGGGACTACTCAATTACGTTTACTCGACTTTTCAATTTGCCACCCCTGTTTTCGAATAAGGGAAATTATAGGTAGATTAGGGTCTGTTAAATGTAATCGACACAAAAATATACTTTGGTTTCTGTTAGCTCTACGTTTAGTTATTAATTCTTTTGTAAAGGTGGTTATTTCTTTAGAAGATTTTATATAGACTACTATTAAAAAACATTTGAAAGTATTTGAAACGCTATAATAATAAATATATATATATATATATGTAGTTATATTATATCAAATATTCTCAAATGAATTTTATTAGCAAAAAAATAGTAATTGTTATTTTTTAAACATTCGCAATTTGATCCTGTTTTTGCTCGACGACGTTTCGACCATGTTACAATGTAGTTACAGCTCGCGACCACGGCCATTGTAACATGGTCGAAGCGTTGAGCAAAAAGAGTTATTAATTCTGTGCGCGATAACTCCCGTTGGATGTTTTTAATAAAAAAAAATAGTAAGTTTATAAAGAGATACGCAAAATACGATCCACTAAATGTGAAAACTTGTTTAGATTGTGATGGTGATTTGAACGTTAACGCGGATGAAGTCGCCGTTCACAGCTAGTTATTTTACTAAGAGACAAATAGGCTTAAAATGTTCGAAGTTACGCAAAGAGAATTGGAGAGGACTATGCTCGGAGTGTCCCCGCGAGACAAATCAGAAATGAGGAGATACCCAGTAAAAGCAGAGTTACCGACATAGCCAAACTTAAGTTGGCAGTGGGCAGGATTGCTTACAGGACTGACATCCGATGGAACAGAAACGTCTTCGAGTGGCCACCGCTTTCTGGAAAGCGCAATGCTGGTAAGCTTCGCACATGGTGGACCGAAATTGTTAAGGTCGCAGGAAATCGATGGCTGCGGGCGGCTCAGGTAAGGCCTTCGTGGAAATCCTTAGGGGAGGTCCAGCAGTGATGATTACTATTGACCCATTACTAAGTCGGGTCTCTTCCAAATTCATGGAGGAAGTTTAACCCCTGCACTATGTATAACCCTGGGCAGTTTAGAAACATGTAATTCACGAACACAAAAGCACCCAGACTTAGAGTAAATGCCTCTGGTTTAGACACTTGCCCGACCCCACAATCGAACCAAGGACCCGTTGATCCAAGGCGGTACATCTAACCCCTAGAGCCTAGGGGTTACATGTACCTCGTTAACAATGACTGCCTCATTGGTCTAGGGCCTAGACCAATGAGTCATTCATTTAATGAGTCATTGTTAACGAGGCAGGCAGTAATTAGCGCCCCGCCCTACCCACTGCAACCATCGGCGTTGCTCGTCTGTTCGCGTCAGGGTCGCAGGTGGCGCTACTCATTGGTCCATCATTGTGCTCCTCATTGCTCCGCGATAGTAGCTGCCTTAGGCATATCGAATTAACGTCTGTATCAATTTAAGTAGACACTGGCTTGAAGTTTATCTATCGCTTTTATGTGACTCTGCCGAAGCAGGTAAAAAAAAATGTGCAACTAAACGTATGGTTTGTACTGTAATACAAATTTTGCCTTGTTACAAATATTCGTTAATCACTTAGTTCACTTAGTTCAAACACCAAAAAAAGAATCGTCGAATCAGTTTAAAAACGACAGAGTTTTTTTAGTTTGTAGCACTTTAAAGTTAGTGTTCAGCCAATGTCAAGTTTCTAATGACAGAGTTATGCGATAAAAAATCATTAAAAAAATAAATATAGGTACAACTGAATTGAGAACCTCCTACTAAATAAAAACTGAATAACTACAACAGAATAAAAAAAAATTAGGTATGCTCTCAGAAATTTTGGTTCTAAAAATATTTAAGGATATTCAAACCAATACTCGTTGTGATATTCAAAATCATTCGATTAACATATTAATTAATTCTATCTGCATATTTGACTGACAGACAACAATTTTTATTGGCAACTTTGGTGTCTGGCAAAACTAGGTATAAAACCTACTTACAGTTAAACTGATACATTTAATATATGGTCATCTCTTTCTGGCTTATACGTTATTATAACATTGAAAGCTAACGTCTCCTCTCGCTTCAGTTGTTCCATATTCGAAATTTATTCATAGAACGTTGAGGTGGTCTTTTGTTTTTTGGGGTTACAGCTTAAGTTTACATCAAGGATTTTTTAAATCTTTTCTTTTGTTGATTTGGCGGAAATTTAATAAACTTTGTATCCATGCTTTTATTTCAAAGCGACGGTAACTCCGTTTGTCTGTACAGGGAAACAACTGAAACTATAAGTCATTTTTATGGTAAGCGGTCCTGTAAACTGTTAGATGAGAGAGTACTGAACCCTCAAATTATGAGCGTAACTCTCTTGATTATGAACTAAGTGCAATTTGTGATACCAAGTCAATCATTTCGTATCTATATACCTTCCAAGAATCGCTACCGGGCATGATATATGAGTAATTTAAGATTAATTATAAACCCTGGTTAATTTCTTCTTAATCTGTGATGACTTTATCGTAGACGTATGAGGAAAGCTGTCAAAATTATTGTCTATGGAATTAATTGTCCATTAAAAAAAGAGGTTGCGCATACCTGAGGAAGCCCGTATTATCAATATTTTCAGGTTAGGTATGAAATTTAAATAGGCCCCTACAGACCTTTCAAACTTAGTTATTTCTCAATTTACGGGATGAAATAGTGACCTATACCCATATATGTCGGTACGCTAGTACAATTTAAATTAGTTTACTACCCTCTATTTATTTTCGGTTTAATTTTTCCATTTCACACGCACAGTTAAAACAGAATTCGACCGTTACGGATGTTTTCGCGCCTGGGGGTCGTCGATTACCCGCCAATCCTCTTGACTTATTCGATTTAGGAACGACGCCATTTTAGGTCACGTGCGCGGAGCAAATAAGCAGTGGAACAGATAGTGGTGTCGCGGAGTGAAAAAAAGTTTTATTTTTCAACTTGCGTAGTTATATTATTTTTTGCCAACCTGGTAAAGTCTGTAAGGTTTCTTTCTCTTGGTGCTAGATTTTCAGCTTATTTAATTCCTTTAATCGCCTCGCACAGCTCCTTGACAATACAGGGCAATGCTGGGTTGGAAACTCAATTCTGATATTCTAACAGTAGAATAATTTCCCGTCAATAGTTTGAGGAGGCGCGCCTCAGAAGCGGGCTATTTATGGATTCCTCATTATACTTAATATGTACCTATGTATTTACAAAAAAAAAGTTTATAAGTAGTTTATCATCTATCTCGTTACCATAACACAAGCATTAAGTTGCTTAGCTTGGGGCGAGATGGCGTTGTGTGAAATGTCCAAGGATTTATTTATTTACTAGCGACGGGCCCCGGCTTCGCACAGGTGCAATTATGCATGTATTATACTTAAAAATCTTCCTCTTGAATCACTCTATCTATTACAAAAAACTGCTTCAAAATCCGTTGCGTAGTTTTAAAGATTTACGCATACATAGGGACGGACAGACGACAGCGACTTTGTTTTATACTATGTAGTGATAGTGATTACTAATATCATCCTTTCAGCCCATAAATGACCCACTGAGTTGAGCTTCCGAACCGGTGGTAGTTTCGGCATGAATGTGAGTGAACGCAGTGATTATGAGCGATCAGGGGAGATGGAGGGATTGTAGGAGTGAGGAGTTGTGTGTGAAAGGTGTGAATGTGGGTATGACAACTGATAGATGTGTGTGGAGGCTGCCACCTGGTGTGGGACAGGGGCCGTAAGATGATAATAATATTTACAAATATGACGATTTATAAGAGTTTTGTGATGAAACCTACGTAAATAAAGTTCCTTTTGAGTTTGAGTCGCATTATTTTTCAAACAACCATTCTTTTGTCGACAGGCGTACAACCCGAATCCGTAATTGGAGCACTCAATTTGCGCCCGCTTGCAAACGGCACGTGCAGCGCGCGCTTGACACGCGGCACTATCAATTGTCTATGGTCTAGTTTATCATCTGTGGAAACGATCACTCCCGCGCTATTTCCTTTGTGATGGATTAAAAATTAATGGGACATGAGAGATGGTAGCTTGAAATGGCTGTTCTTATTTATTATGTGATCTTACTCGGTTTGAATGTATGCACTCTTGTTAAGCATAATAAATAAAACCTACTTCATCTTTTTACAATGTCATTGGGATTGGCACTACTGAGCCGGGCTTCCTCCAAATTCGTGGAGGGAAATTAGCATATCTACTGTAATATGCTTGTAAGAAAACTTGGCATAAGGTAGGTAGGTTTTCCTTCTCTTTCAGCTCTTGCGGCTTCTTACGACACCCTGGTGGGAGGATAGTGTGAGTTGGTGACATTGTGTTTTCTGAATCCGTCACCATACAGACAGCATTCGTGATAGCAGATATCTTTTTATTAGAATTTAGGTTGGCAATGTTCAAATAAAGTTGCACATGTATTCCACTAAAAGCGATATAAAAAAATACATTGTTTGTTTTTAGTGTCGATTTTAAAGTCCCCTCCCCCCGCGAATTTGGAGGAGGCTCATAGCTGTATATAATTTTTGGCTGTAACGATGCTGAAAAATACAATTTCAATTTAAATAACCATTTCAGTGGGCGCCGACTTCAATTGTTTATTTTTTGGTTATATTTCACATTCATTCAAGTCGGTAAGTTCAATTTTTTGGTTAAATACGTTATTTAATGTAGGTTTAAAAAGGTTTGGGCGTGGTTTGGATAGGAATCGGGCTGCGGGGCGGATCGCTGGTTCGCTGCGGTAGATTGCGGTAGATTGGGTAGACGGTGGACCCTGTCCTCAGTGTCCTCCCTGGGTAGACGGGGGGACACTGTCCTCAGTAGTTCCCTGCGGGCCCTGGACGGCTGCGGTGCGCCGCCGGTGTCCTCTGGTTGGCGCCGGCCCGAGGGCTGACGGGCCTCCTTCTGCGGGGCCGTTATGTCGCAGAAGGGGGCTGCGGGGCGGGTCGCAAAGGAGGGAGCTCCGACTGACCCGCGCCTCGGACGGAGGCGGGGGTGGAGGGGTTTCGTGACGGTGCGGGCCCCTTCTGCCCTCGCCTGAGAGGCCGGTGGTGGTTCGGGGGAACCGCCACCGACGAAAGCCTCGATGACTGAGGGCGTCCCAGTGTACCGGGACGCCCTCTTTGATAGTCGCTTGCCCGCGTAGCGGGCACCACGCCGGGGCGTCACAGTAGACTGCGTATACGCGAACTTGTGGCGCCCGAAGCGCGTCGTGTGAGGGTATACCGCTGGGGTTTTAGTGGGTAGACGACCCTTGTCGGAGTCCCACATAATCACCGACCTCTCCCCCGGGGGGCGGGCTATGCATAAAGCATTTCCCAAGCGAAAACAAAAAAAAAAAAGGAATCGTCATTGCAGTATTTTTTTATTCACATTGCCTTCGAAGGAAACCACAACTAGTAATTATTTTTTAAGTTTTCACGATTCTTGCACGATGCGGTAGTTAAAGATTATAACATTTTGATTGTGTCATGTTATTGAAACGTTGGGGGTTTTGGTACGGAACGAAAATAGTGTAAAAAGTATTAAAAATATCATTTACCGCAACAACTAGTAATCGTGTAATAATGCCCAAATATAAATGTCTAACAATGCATGCTGTTCACTTGAAAATTACAAGGCCATAAACCTAGTTTCAAGAGAAGGAAAACTCGAAACGAGAGCCTGTGCCAACCACTCTAGGTATAACCTGTATCGCGGTGGCAGTTCACAAGCACGAACACAAATGACACCCAGACTCAGAGCAAGTGCCTCTGGTTTACACAAAGACACATGCCCGACCTCGAAATCGAACCGGGATCTCGTTGATCCGGGGGCAGCATATCCAACCCCTAGACACAAGGCAGTTATCCCGTACCATATATCTATACAAATAAAAGGAAAAAAAACATACAGACCAATTAAGATCTTTCACCTTTTTTGAAGTTGGTTAGAATACCATTCATCCTTTTCGCACCTAGCTGTCATAAATTTTTGCTACCGTAGTCATCATCATTTAAAAGAGAGAAAAAAAAACGTGAGAATTTGTCTATTGCTGCTCCCGCCTTTTGTTCGGCGCAGTTCCGTCTGTCATGAATGGACTTTTGTATTTTTTTTTTATTGTATGCACAGGTGTATTTGTTTGTCATTTTTGTAACGATCTGTTCTCAATCGAAATGTTTGATTTGTTTGCAGCTAAATAAACAGGCGTACAACGTGACGCTTCAATTTTTATATTTATTGAAAAAAAAAAGATGAGGGTACGCGGTACGCAAAAGTTCTGCAGGCTACGCAATATCTAGCTCAGCTGAGTATTGTATCATACCTTCTGACTTCGAAAAGCCCGTAAAGTCGGTCAGGGCTGTCATTTGAACATTTGAACTTCTATGACAGTCGACACAGTCGTTTTTTTTAAATTACGTAATTAACACCATAACAGCTATAGCGCCAATGCGATGTTACTACCACTAATACAAATTAAAAAAACATAATTAAACAATACATTTGAAATACCTAAAATTGAAAACACCTACAATTACAAAGCCTTTCAATGCACTCCAGTGCTTCATCCTGTGAACTTCATCAGGCTACAAATCAGTTGTTAAATTGACAGCTGATCGAAACAGAAGAATACTGGAAGTACCTAAACACTACTACTACTCAACCCATAAATGACTCACTGCGTCGGGTCTACTCCCATTACATAGAGGGTAATTAGCCTTTTTTTTAATAGAGTGCTGGTCAGGCGGCTTGGCACTTTCGTATAAAGCATGTCGCGGGTTCGATTCCCCGCACGGAAGAGATATTTGTACGACCTACAAGTATTTGTTCCGGGTCTTTTCTATCTATAATATGTATGTATTTGAAAAATGTATAATAAGTAGTTTATCATCCATCTCGTTACCATAACACAAGCATTGAGTTGCTTAGCTTGGGACGAGATGGCGTTGTGTGAAATGTCCAAGGATATTTATTTATTTATTTCCAGCTAGATTTTGGGCCTTGTCTTTTCCTTTTGTCGGTTCCTACGACACCCTCAGGGCATAATGGGTTGGTGACATTCTAAATCCGTTACCACACGGGCCTATACCCACTAGTAGATACCCAATTCCCAAACTGCTGCGAGCCAACCTGAATGAAATTGGAAATAAGCTTATTTATAAAACAAATGGACGCATTGTCACTAACTATTTAATAATAACGAATGGATCTGGTTGTCTTTTGCTAAATACACATGTCCACTCATGATCCTTAATAAAATATAAAAGATAAAAAGAGCAACTACAGAGTTTCATGCCGGCTCTTCTCTGTAGAGGTGCATTCCGAACCGGTGGTAGATGGTAAATTTTAAATTTTATTTTTGCGTTTGACTTGTCAAAAGAGCTCTAATGGGCCAACTTGATTAAATGTGTTTTGATTATGATTGATTTTGATTACTAGGCCAGGCTTCCTCTAAATAAATGGAGGTTTATCAAGCTACTGCGCCATCTACATGGCGAGAGCGTGTAACGGTTTAATATGTTTCTTCTATTATGGTTATTCTAAGTCCTTTAGTCCCAGAGTCTAATATATTTCAAGATCGTGGAGCGTACTCTGTCGGCAGTCAGGGACACACACGTAAGCGCACATGACATTTCTTCATGTCCAAAAAAATCCGATGAACTACGGTATTATCATTAAATGCTTTCCAAAATAATGCCTCATTGCTACCGTACACAGCAATATAGAAACGAAAATTTAATTCCAATTTTAAATCCGGCCGCGCGTTGGCGGCAAAATGACCATAAACAACTTTTTTTCTCCCGATGCTCGACGCTGTCCCGCCTTTGTCCGTATATCCTGCCCTTTCAGTCGACCTTTTTAAAAAAGAAATTTATAATGTATACTTTTGGCCATAACCAGTAGCCGTTTTTAATTGTGAATTATGGGTTTTATAGTTTTTTTTTATCTGTAGACGTTTCCTGACCGTTCGGAAGGTCACATTTGTATTTTGATTTTTTATTGATTTCGTTACAGGTTCCTTTCGGGATTAATGAGACGGAACAATATTTTAATGTGTTTAAATAGAATAGGGCGGATGTTCCTGTTCTACGAGAAGGGATGGGAAGGAAACGCCGAGGTAGGAAGGAATCATATTTAATTTGCAAAATTGTAATACAACTATGTTATTAGATGAAGAGCTTAGAAACATAATTTCACCAACCCCTACCAACCTGAGGGTATTGTGAGAACTGACTAAAGTGATGCAAGACGCAGTCCACCTAGCTCCAACAGAAGGATACCTTGAACCCTATGCCATCTCGCTAGCGTAGGTTACTTTTTCCCCATGAATGTGGAGGAGGCCCGAATCATTAGTGGGTCATTTATGGACTGAAATGAAATATAAAGAAAGTACTTTGAATTTTGTACCGTGGGCTGTAGCATTATTTTTTTCAACTATACCATAAACAAGATAGCTTGATCGATTTGACAGATGTTAATTTTTTTTTCTGATTGACATAAAGGTATGATTCCGAAATTCCTCGCGGCAATGGGGACCATTAGTGCCGCGGTAGCACTGCTGCATGCAGCATAATTCGGAATCATACCTTTACTTTGCAATGACCGTCCATAGTGATCGCTGCTACAGTTTCACTGTTTATTATTTTATAACTTGGTTCAAAGTCCTATTTCTATCTTTATTTTGTGCATAAACTAAGCATCTTAATTGTGGTGAACTTTTGTGAAAGTGACAAGTGCAAATGACCTGTAATTACATAGTGAATTTAAAATAATTAAAAAATCTTTATTGAATCAAAAACGGTTGGTGATTAGTGTCGGTCGTTGAACATAACGCGTAAGCGACGCGTTTTCCCTGGCGCTTACGACATTCTTGCCGCGAACTTTGCATGCAGTCACAGTTTGTGCCTTGAATTACATTAAACACGCAAGCAGCGCTGCACCGATATTTAATTCCATCTAAAGACCGCTTTTGACATCGCTTGAAGCGCTTAATATCTATTGATTTGAATTTTGCTTAGCGATAGGATGGCAACGGTAAATTGCGCCGGGTGTATGAATGCTTTAAAACCCGTAAAAGGGATTAAATGCTTCTTTTGCCTTCAATGGTATGACTTACTATGTGCCAATATATCCGAACAGAAGTTTAAATCCATGAATACCGACTTAAAAAAAACCTGGAAATGTCCTGGATGCCTAAACAAGCAGCCGAAAACAAATAATAGTAACACCCCTATCCGTTCAAATATTCAATGTAGTCCACAAGGAGGTACTCAGCTGTCTCCTGCAGACTTGAATAATATTACCCATCGCTGTAAAACTTCGCAACGGTTATCTCCCGACCCCACGAATACAGCATTGGCAGATCATTCGAGTGATTCTCTCAGAGAAATTATTAGGGAAGAAATTAAACATGCAGTACAGGAAACAATGAAGGATTTAATACACGAGCAACTGAGACAGATCAATGACATAGTATTGGAATTTAAAAAGTCTTTATCATTTTTCAATGAGAAATATGAGGAAATGAAAGTTAACCTAGAAGAAAAGTCAATCACAATAGAAAAACTGTTAAATGAGAATTATGCACTAAAAAAATCTGTTGATGACACAGCGAAACGCATGAATAATCTAGAACAACACGCACGGAATAATAATATTGAAATACAATGCTTACCTGAAAACGGAAAGGAACAGTTGCTGAGTACGGTTCTTCAAGTCAGTAAAGTCATTAAATGTGACATTAAAGACACAGACATTCAACTATGTACCAGAATTGCTAAAAAAGATACAAAAAGCCCACGGCCAAGGTCTGTCCTCGTTAAATTCACCAGCCCTCGACTAAGAGACGCATTCCTCGCAGCAACCATACAATTCAATAAGCTAAATCCTAGAAACAAACTGAATTCTGGCCATCTTGGCATTGCAACTGACAGGCCAGTACCCATATTCATCGTCGAACATCTATCCCCGGAGAACAAGGCTCTTCATGCAGCAACGCGAGCTCGGGCTAAAGAGTTACAATACAAATTTGTATGGGTTCGTAATGGGAGAATTTTTATCAAGAAAGACGAAACCTCTGAGACGGTGCTGGTCGGTGATTTGGGCAGGTTAAAATCTCTAACATAAGATCATAGTTTATTATTAAGAATGATTTTTATGTAATAGTTTCAAAATTTAATTCCATTAACTGTTATTATCAAAATACTAGAGGACTACGTAGCAATATAGCTGAGGTTCGTCAACATATAGCTAGAAAAACATATGATGTATATGTCCTAACCGAGACTTGGCTATGTGAAGGTATTTTTGATTCTGAATTATTTAACGATTCTTTCACGGTATATAGACGTGATCGAGAATCTTCATCTTTAAGTAACTTTAAAAAATATGGAGGCGGAGTTCTCATAGCTGTATCTAATCAACTTAGCTCATTTCGTAAATCAGAGTGGGAAAGTGACTGTGAAGATTTATGGGTTGAAATCGAAACTAAATCCACTGCCGAGAAAAAGTCTTTACTTATTTGTGCGGTATATTTACCTCCACCAGTAAAAAAAGAAGTATTAGAGCATTTTATTAATCATTGTAACTTGGTACTAGAATCTAAGCCAAGCAGTTCCACGCTCATTGCCGGTGACTTTAATTTGAGTTGTATTGATTGGGTATATGATGACAGCAATGAATCCTGTTCAGCTTCTGTAAATTGCACAGGTCACCTTAAAAACATATTACTTGATTTCATTTCGTTGAATAACCTTAAGCAGTGCAATTGGATAAAAAATAATCAAGATAAAACTTTAGACTTAGTACTCTCGGATGTTGAGCAAGTCCTAATAACTAATTGTCTTGAGCCAATAAGAGAACTGGACAAATTCCACCCTGCCTTTGAAATACTGATAGGCCTGCCTATATTATTAAAACCAAAGCCCAAATTAATTACGAAACCTAATTTCAATAAAGCTGATTACGAAGCCATTACTAAAGTACTAGATCAAACTGATTGGAACCACAAATTCCAATTATGCAGCGATGTTAACGAGATGGTTGATAAGTTTTATGAGGTTATTAAAATCGTAATAGCGAAATATGTTCCTACATCAACCACTAAACAAGGTAAATACCCACCTTGGTATTCCAAACAGTTAATAAAACTACTCCATCAAAAAAGGAAGATTCACCAAAGATTCAAACAATACAGTAATCCTTTAGATAAAATAGAATTTAATTATCTTAGAAAAGACTGCAAAATTTTAACTCAAAAATGTTATAATGATTATATTATCGATATAGAAAACAAAATAAAAGGTAATCCTAAATTCTTTTGGACACACATTAAAAATCTTAAGAAATCTAATTCATCGTACCCTTCTGAAATGTCTCTCGGCAATTTAAAAGCTCAGAACAGTAAAGACATCTCTAATTTATTTGCAAAGCAATTTTCTTCGGTATATGATACAGCAAATGACGCAGTCAATAGCAATCTAAGTGTTACATCAATTCCCGTTCTACCAATTAACGATTTTTCAATAGATCCCTTAGCAGTCGCTAAAAAACTTTCCGGACTCAACAGGTTCAAAGGCGCGGGATCTGATAATATACCTCCGCTATTCTGGTCAAAATGTGCTCAGTTCTTGTGTTCTCCTCTAGCCTATATCTACAATACCTCTCTACGAACAGGCGTATTTCCTGATGTTTGGAAAAGGGCTAAAATAGTACCTGTTCACAAAGGTGGCAAGCGTGATATGATAACAAATTATCGTCCGATTTCAATACTTTGTACCTTGTCTAAGGTTTTCGAGACGCTCGTGTATACGAAGCTATATGACCAAGTCAAAAACTATTTTTCCGCAAATCAGCATGGCTTCCTTGCGAAAAAGTCGACAAATACGAACCTTGTAACTTTTATCACTGAATTAATGACTGCGGTTGACCAGGGTATGCAAGTGGACGCTATATATACGGATTTCTCGAAGGCATTTGACAAGGTTAACCACATAAAGCTTCTGGAAAAACTGTCATCTTTAGGTATCTCAGGCGATGTGCTGAAGTGGTGTCGGTCGTATCTCAATAACAGAAATTCCACCGTAGTGATTGACGGAACTGAATCGGACCCTGTCTTGGCTACTTCTGGCATACCACAAGGCTCAAACTTGGGACCATTATTTTTTAACATTTTCATAAACGATATTTCGGAAGTATTTAAGTATTCCACTCCGTTCCTTTTTGCAGATGATTTAAAAATTATACGTATTATACGCAGCGAATCTGATATCGCCTTACTACAAGCAGATATTGATGGATTATTACAATGGTGTTCCAATAACAATATGTACTTAAACAATTCCAAGTGCCAACATATTAAATTCACCCGAAAACGGAATAAAATACAATCGGTTTACCATATTAAGGGAAATGCCCTCATGGAAGTAACAACAATTCGAGATTTAGGAATCCATATAGACAGTAAGCTCACCTTCACATGTCATATAGATAAGATTATAAACTCAGCTTACCGGGCACTAGGATTTGTCTTGCGATCATCTGTCGAATTTAAAAACCCATCCACAATGCTGTTATTATACAACAGCTTCGTTAGGAGTCACTTGGAGTATTGTAGCACTGTATGGAATCCATCATATCAAATACACATATCCAGAATTGAAAGAGTACAAAAGAGGCTCGCACATCATTTAAACTATCGGTTCGGCCAACGGAGCAACAGGTCATATACCGATAAACTAAAATATTTTAGACTAATGACTCTTGAAGCCCGCCGTACCGTCGCTGATCTAACGTTCTTATTTAAGACTCTCAATTATGGCTTAGATTGTCCAGATCTACTTAGCAGGTTCTGTATTAACGTCCCTTCTCGAATCCCACGCCAGCCCCAACCCCTCCTCAAAATCCCGCGATACCGCACAAATCTAGTCATGCATTCCCCTATTTCCCGAATGACCCACCAATACAACACATTTTCCAGTTCTTCGAGAGACTTAGATATTTTTTCCAATTCCTTAGGCAGGTATAAAAACTTAATCCGAACACACTTAAACAATGTTATTCGCTGAAGGAACTAGAGTGCACGATACCCAAGACCATATATATTATTCTAATCTGTCAATTTGTTTTGTAATAATATTAATATTTTTGTTCAAATTATCACTATTTCATAATTTTATTTATGTTCGAATATCTCTTTATTTCATTTCAGTTTAATTGTATTATGTTTTATGTCAATGATGTGGTTTCCTTTAATTAGGGAAACAAAATAATTTGTATTGTTAATCTATTATTTGTGAATGTGTATTGTATTCCCTGTTGGAAATCCTAAATAAATAAATAAATAAATGACGAACAGTGATGGGAAATAATAATAATGATAGTAACTAGTAGTCCAAAAAATTAGGTTTTACAATACTTGTAACTGTGACAAGATGGTGTGGGTGTAATAATATGTGTGAAATTGTTTATCACTTTTTCTTCACTCTAAAAGAGAATATTGGAATAAAAGACAATTTCATTTTGATATTAAATTCGTTGGCTTTCGCACATTGAAATCTTTCACTTTTACAATTATTATTTTCTTCTTTTTTTGTTTACTTTCATAGTCTGAACCACCTAATTAAATTTGTCGGGAGGTCCTAAAATAGCCCTGTAATATTCAATAGGAACTTATTATGAATATTGACCCACCATCGCTTATCTACCCAATGTTTTATATGTCTAGCGCAATACAGAATTTCACACATAATACACCCACGTCAACTTGTCACAGTTACAAGTATTTTAAAACGTTATTTTTTGGACTACTAGATATTTTCTGTTTCCCATCGGTCAAGCTATCTTGTACAGGGTAGGTATAGTTGCTGTGCGTTGCAGCTACTGAGTCGGGCCTCCTCCCACCCAATTCATGGAGGGAAATTTACCTACTGTACATACATACGACCTGCCTGATGGTAAGTGGATACTGGTCTACTACTACCCAGCCCATTTCAACACATTTCACAGAATCATTTTGATGAAGAACAGGCTATGTGACCTCCCACTGTCAGTTAGTAACGACATTGTTCTTTTTTTTAATTCAAACTTTTTAAAATCCCTCAAGGGTTGCCCGCTTTGTGCTAAGGCATAGCAATTAAAAAGCATTCTGCAACCACCTGGCCGGTAAAAAAAGTTTTCGCGCCAACTGCGAAGGAATTTGTCTTCGAAATAGTGACGTGGGTGTATCTGACTATCTTTTTATATTTTGATATGATACAATTAACTTCGTATCGTAAAAAATCGGACGCTATTTTATAACTTCGCCATTTGTAAGTTTGTACCAAACTTTTTTACGTTGGATATCCTCATGGATACTAGGCCGTTTGATATCTGGATTACATGGGCAGATGTTATGGGACCTGATATACCGCAGCGCTCAGCTGCTGTTTCGGTGGCAGTTCTGGCGTCCAAGCCTGGTCCGCGCTCGCTAATGGCGGGGGACCCCAACCGTTTGGATTTGGCACGTGTCCCAAGGCACCACCATAACGACTGTGTACCTCTCTTCGTCTGGACGGTGGGCGCGCCGGATAATGAACCTGAGCCTACCGGTGCCATTGAACACCACAGTAAGATACCTACTTATAGGTGATACCTATATTGAATATTATCATCCTTTTTGTTATAGCTCACTAACCTAAGTAGTTATATTACGGATTTGAAAATCACTATCACTACATAGTATAAAACAAAGTCGCTGTCGTCTGTCCGTCCCTATGTAACTATGTTTAAATCTATAAAACTACGCAACGGATTTTGAAGCGATTTTTTATAATAGATAGAGTGATTCAAGAGGAAGGTTTATATGTATAACTAGCGACCCGACCCGGCTTCGCACGGGTGCAAAGATGGACCTCTAAATTTATCAGTGTTTCTCTACAATATTATGGATTTATTATACTTAAAAACCTTCCTCCTGAATCACTCTATCTATTAAAAAAAAACCGCTTCAAAATCCGTTGCGTAGTTTTAAAGATTTAAGCATACATAGGGACGGACAGACGACAGCGACTTTGTTTTTTATTAAGTAGTGATGATACATGCATAATATTGTAGAGAAACACTGATAAATTTAGATGTTCATCATTGCACCCGTGCGAAGCCGAGGCGGGTCGCTAGTCAGATATATTATGTTTTTTTTCCATATCATTATTTAGACATTATACTAAATCAGAAACACGATCTACGATGATTATGTCGTGATATTTTTTTTAGTTTCGCAAAGACATCTTAGAATACTCCAAGATTACCAGCAAACAATACTACGACTACTAATCGGCCCATTCATGACCCACCGCTGAGTCGGGCCTCCTCCAATTACATGGAGGGGCATTGGCCTACTGTGCCACGCTGGCCCGTATCAAGGTCCTTCTCTTGCGGCTAGGTTTTCGGCCTTGTCATTTCGTTTTGTTGGCTTTTACGACACCCTTACGATGGAATGGGGTGGTGTGATGACATAATGTATTCTAAATGCCTCACCTCACGGATGCGAACAATAAATAGTAGATATTCGCATGTCGCGGGTTCGATTCCCGTCCGGAATAAATATTAGTACGACCTACAAGTATTTGTTCCGGGTCTGGGTGTTTTCTATCTATATATTTACAAAAAAAAAGTATATATGTAGTTTAGCATACATGTCGTTACCATAACAAGCATTAAGTTGCTTAGCTTGGGACGAGATGGCGTTGTGTGAAATGTCCAAGGATATTTATTTTTAATTTATATCTAATTAAAAAAAAATCATAGACAAGTAGACATGAATGTTATTCCGAATCGTAGTGAAGCATAATTATCTATGGCCATACACCACAGGTTCAGTTATTTTCGAAGTATCGTCTTAAACTGACGTGACAGGTCTAAATCGCAGTAGATCATTAAATATTTTAACATATACATATTTTAACTATGGAGAATGATTTATTAACAATCATATATTAATAAACAACACCATAATTTCCCCAAAACAGCAATTTGTGCCGGTAACACGACGCTGCTTGTCCCAAGGGGGTACACAGAGCCCGCACAAGACAGCGAGATTACGATCTGACGTTAATAGTGTGTGTAAATATTAATGGTATCAAACCAATAGGGAGTTTGTGTTTACGAATTGAAATATTCGTACAGTTAAGTACATATTGCCCCATTACACACTGAGGATGTTGTAGGAGGCCAGGAAGAGAACGCAAGAAACATGTGACTTATCAGCACTTGAAGGAAAGCGTGATGAAAACCAAACAAAGAAAGCCACTTTCCGTAATTTTGAATTTCCGTCTGGTTTTTTTTTCACTCATTCCATTCTGAGGGTGTCGTAAGAGCCGCCGTAAGGAAATGATAAGGCCGAAAACCAAAGAATAGGTGACCCTGAGCTGGTTTGGCCCCAACGAATCCTAAAGGATCGCAAGCCTCACTACAAGAAAGTGGCAGCACGGTCGATCGGGTAGAAACGATGAATCCTGTGCCAATCCATCTAGCCAGCGTGGGACATCAGACTGATTACCCTCAATGTCACGAGAGGAGGCCCGACTCAACAGTTGGTGATGTTTGTGCTGAGTAGTATCTATATAGTAGAAATTTGAGGAGGTTTGATACCAGCAGTGGCTGATTGTTTAGCTGATTGAAAACAATATTGTGACATTTAAAATTACGCGCTTGCTTCAAATATATCTGCCTAACAATATTAATAGAAAATTAATAGACCATAGAGAATATTCAACATGCCATCGTCCCAATATCCCACGCAAAGGACTGTGTTCCAAAAAAATGATTGGGAAAGAAAAAATATAATAATCCATATCCCTCGGGGATTACACGACAAACGCATTTCGGTTGCTGGCCACACTGAACCAGAAATTCCAAATTCGAATCTCAAAAAAGGAACGTCGCACGCCTACCTAATATTTTGTCGTTGGAATCTATTTTTAGGGTTTCTTCATAATTCGCCGTTAAATATAAAATTTAAAATATTTTATCTTAATTTTATTTTTTTATTTAACTTCACTTTATAATTACGTATGTGTAATAATTTTAGTGCTTTTTTATTTACGCAGATATTTCGAAGCCTAATCCGCCTTAGAAAATACTTTTCAGAGTTTCACAGGGCTATACCATATTAAAATACATTTGTAAGGCAAACTTTGTATTAGTATTAAACCAAACCAATTGAAAAATAATAAGTATACCTATAGTTTAAAATCGGATTATAAATTACAGAGGTATGCAAATATACAATTTAATTGACTTCAGTGACGTTAATGAAGATATAGGTAGTGCCTATACTCAAGGCACAGACTCGGTTATAAATTGGTATTTTTTTTGTTTGTTTTTAAAGTCGATTTATTTTGTCTTTACTGACAGCTTCATTTTCTCCCGATTTTCAGGGATTTTTAGTCTGGTGTTGCAAACTTCCGAGGCCATAGGAGACAATCACCGCTTCAGATGAAAATATCTGTAGTTTATTTTCGGTTTTAATACTCCTCACCATTTTAGCCAAAAGGAGTCCACTGCTAGACATCGACGTCCCCCATGTATTACCACAACGACCGTTTTTTTGTTTTGCTGGGGGAATTCCTGATGCTTAGCATAGCCCCTTGGTGGTGGGCTATGCGGGACTCCCGAACACTCTACCCGACTACCCACTAACACCCCAGCGGAATCCCCTTACACGCCTCGTCTACACCGCGGCCGCTTCGTCCGGCCTCTCCCCGTGGGCCCGCCTGGCATGGGTGACCCTGAGTCGGTGTAGACAACCCCTACCCTCACCAGGTCGTCAGTACACCCTGTGTCCACTAAACTGGTGTTAGTTATGTTACTAGGATTTTCTACAGAACCATAATGCCAATTCAGTACTTTTTTTAATTTTGAAAAGGGAGGTCGATTGAATAGCTGTGATTCGATCGATTCAAACGTCATTGTGACAGTACCGCCACCTGTCGCGATGCGTGTGAATGATCCACATATTTATCGACGATCAATGATTTGGCAATAACTACGACAATGGAACTACTTGGGTAGCCATTTTGATTTTGACACGGGTGGACATGATTGTAGATTACACGTGACTTGTCAGAAAGTATTCAAATATTTGAATTTCGTGTGAATATGTGATTCGACTTTTGGAATTAAAAATAGTATCCTGCTGGAAACAAAACACACTTATGTAAGAAAATACCTTCTTTTTTGTTTCGGTGGGGAAATGCTTCATGCTTACCGCCGACCCATGGGGGTGGGGTCGGCGATTATGTGGGTCTCCGAAGACTACTCGTCTACCCACTAAAACCCCAGATGTATAACCTCTCACGACACGCTTGGAGCGCCACAAATTTACTTTCTCTCTTTTTCGTTCTCTCTTGCGGCTAGGATTTTAGCCTTGTCATTTTATCTAGCTGAACTAACATAGTAAACAATATTATGTATGTGAAAGGTGTGATTGTCAAACTTAAGTGGCAGTGGGCAGGGCACATAGCTCGCAGGACCGACGTCCGATGGGGCAGAAAAGTCCTCGAGTGGCGACCGCGTTCCGGAAGGCGCAGTGCTGGTAGGCCTCCCACACGGTGGACCGACGACCTGGTTAAGATCGCCGGAAAGCAGTGGATGCGGGCGGCCCAGGACCGGCCTTTGTGGAAATCCTTGGCGGAGGCCTATGTCCAGCAGTGGACGTCTTTTGGCTGAAATGATGATGATGATGATGAAAGGTGTGAACGTAGATAGGACGCCGAGAAGAGTGTATGGAGACTACCACCTAGCGTGGGACAAGGGCCAAAAGATGATTCAGTCTAATGAACACAAACTCTAATGAGTCATAATCCCAATCCATCATGATGGTTTCGTAAGAGCTAACAAAAGGTAATGACGAAACCCTGACTGGCCATCGTAGCACAGTAGGCTGATTAACTTCCATATAACTGGAGGAGTCCCGACTCGACAGTGGGTCATTAAGTAGTACGAGGTTAATAGAGTTCCTTTTGATTTTCAGTTTGAATAATGAAATAAAATATATTTGTTAGTTGGGTGGGTTCACTCGCCATAGACACGACGAGATGATAGATGGTTAATTATGAGAAGAAGAATAAGAATTATGCGGAAAATAACATTGCATTTATATCTGCCTGTTATTTTTTGTCCTTCGGAAATTCCATACCTTGTAATTGTGCTCCGTATCAAGTTGATAAACGTTATCATAATACTATGTAGACTGATGGAGCATTTAATTACCTAGTTTAGCACACCCATAATTTAGAATAAATACACCACCCAATTCCATCCGGAGGGCGTCGTAATAGCCGACAAAAGCAAATGACAAGGCCGAAACCCTAGCCTTGCGAAGAAGGAAAACTTGATACAAAACACATCTTTTTTTGTTGGAAATCTTCATGGATACTCGTCCGCTAAATGCTAGCCGGGTTATGTGCTCCGAGGCGCGGAAAAATGGTAATTGCGCCCCAACCTACCCATTAAAACCAACGGTGTCCCTCGACTGCGCGAAACAGGGCCACGGGTTTCACTCCCCGATAGGGAGCATGCTCCGCGACCCTGTAGGGGCCTTGGCCCCACGCTTTGAGGGGAGCTCCGGACACTACCAAACCCATCGAGAGGCACATACGGACATTGTACGTGCCCACCTGCCTGGCCAAGCCTCCGCTGCTAGCGGTTGCAGCCCTGGCCCGCCTATGTCGCGGCAGTTTAAGTCTCTCGAGGCAACTCTGAGGACAGACGAGTCACCACGCCGCTGTATGCCGCTCTACGTCTGGCCTCTCCCCGTGGGCCCGCCCGGCATGCAAGCCCCCTCACCACAAAAAGGGGGCACGGTCGAGGGGGGTGCGCATGCAACCCCTAGACTGACAAGGCAGGTACCCAATTTAGGTACCTAACTAAAATATATTCTTATATGTACCTGTACACCACATCTAAATGTCATTTAATTCCACACATAAACTGTTCTTAACGCAAAAAGGTAGAAATTTAAAATACCTAAACCCTCACAAAGTTCCGATACCACAGAATCTCGGGTTACAATATTACTTTATTTTTTACATAAAAATACGAGCACACAAGAACAGAAATACGACACAGGCTATTTAATAAGAGCCCACGTTTAAAAGGATTATTTCTTGGCGTATGTCATCCGAGTCCATCGACAAAAAGAGGAGGGCGACCAGGATTAGCTGCCAGTGTCAAAGTGTTAAATATCGAACACACCGTCTAATTTGACAAGTGCTTGGTAGAACATTTTAGGCGGTGTTGCCAGTACTCAATTTACCCACAATTGTGGTAAAACGTTGCACTAGTTTTTTTTTGCACAACGTAGCAAAGGTTAACGTAAAGAACCAGTGTTACTAGATTGCCATCTAGCCTGTGTGACTCATCTAGTGGGACTACTCTCTCTTCATCATCGTCATCATCATTTCAGCCACAAGACGTCCACTGCTGGACATAGGCCTCCCCCAAAGATTTCCACAAAGGCCGGTCCTGGACCTCTCTCTTAATGTCTTCTAATTGTAGATGCTCGAATATCAGCCGGAACTGATAGCATTAGGTACGGGCCGTCGCAGACACGCGGAAAGTTTAACATTTCCCCAACCAAAAACCAACCCATTCCATCCTGAGGGTGTCATATGAGGAACTTAGGAGACTACCTAGCCGCAAGAGAAGAAGAAAATTTGATAAAAACACTCTTTAGCAACCCGTCTAGCTAGTGTCGACTCAGCAGTGCGTCATTTCGAGTTGATAATTATGTTTTCAAAACCATCAACTCGAAATGCCGCACAAAGTTACTTAAATTTAACATTAACGGCATCCCCAAACCTCATACCTTGACATTTGTTTTATTAAAAAAAAGTAATCAGACATCCGTGTCACATTTCCGTTAATGTTTGACAGCTCGATATGGCGGCGCGTCCGTCGTTGCGATGCCTTTGTGAATGTGATTTTTCAACGAAAATTACGATTAGATTTCTTGACAACAGGTCCACGGGATTAGCGCGTTGAAAGTGCAATTGTTGCCATGTCAGATTCTTAAAAAAAAAACAATTTTGAATGCGATAATCGCGATATCATCTGCTACATCACTTGCCGCTGTTTTTACTTTCAACAAAAATATGTGTCTGTCATACCACTTCATATTTCCCTGTGGTGACGGATCTAGAATACATAATATCGCCACCCCATACTATCCTAAGGTTGTCGTAAAAACCAACAAAAGGAATTGAGAAGACCGAAAATAATATTTATGGTCTTTGAAGGCCATAAATTACCTATAAATTGTTTTAGCGATTAAAAAGTCATTTATCGGCAAATTGGTTTAGACTAGATAGAAAAAAAACAAAACAGTAACTTCTTTCCATTCATAAAGAGCCTTTAAGGGCTGAGAAGCAAGTAACTATAGAACCTCCCATGCCATAGACACAAATAACTTGAAGGATGTAGGTATATGCCTTGTTTCCATCAGCCGGCTCGTACGATACACTGAGGTTGGAACGGGGTGGCGGCGCTATGTATTCTTATCTTTATATTATCTAGGTATATCGTCTTATTTTTCATAAGAATTTATTCAAATAAAAGTCATTTTCCCTAAATCCTTGACTTAGTTCAAATATCATACGGATAACCATGGGCAGAAAGAACTAAAAACACATAAAACATTTATATCCGTCTAAATAACAAATGTTATTGCGTTTTTAATCAATATTTCTTCCAGACATTTTGCCACTTCACATTCGCTATGCACAATAATATTTGACATAACCTCAATTGTCAAATATTATTGTGCATAGCGAAAGTGAAGTGGCAAAATTCTATATTAGTTACCCCCTACCACTAAAAAAACTTTTATTTTATGAAAAAGAAATAATCACACCAACTATGCCGCCCGTTACTATCGAGGTGGGGGAGTGTGACGTCACTCATCACTAAGACCGATATATCTGATCGTAGGTTAATATCCTTTGGCGGTGTGTGGGCCGTGTCGTCATTATGACATCTTCTAATCAGCCCTCAAATGACTCACTGTTGAGTCGGGCCTCCTCCAACTACATTTTTTTATCAATTACTTCAATGTCTTTGACCTTACATACATACATACATAAAGTCACGCCTTTTTCCCGCAGGGGTAGGCAGAGATCACATCCTTCCACTTGCTACGATCCTGGCTCACAACTTTCGCTTCTTCCACTTTCATTAAACTCTTCATGCATACTCGTCGGTTTAGGGTGCTTCTGACCTGACCTTTCTTTAGGACATCACCTATTTGGTCATGGAATGTCCTTATTGGCCTGCCCCTTCCAACGTTCCCATACACACTTCCGCTATATATTTCTTTCGTAAGTCTACTTTCACTCATCCTCTCAATATGACCAAACCATCTAAGCATACCTTTCTCAATTCTAGTCACTACATCTTGTGTTATAAGATAAGTTATGATTAAGATAAGATAAGATTTATTGGAAACCGTAACAAATGATTACAACTTAATAGTAACGGAGATAGCTACAGTAGTTCAAAACTACTATACTGTGTTATGGACTTGTATCATGGAAAGAGATACGCACCACAGCCCACAGGATTGCCAAACTTAAGTGACAGAGGGCACATAGACACATACATAGGTCAGAAAAGTCCTCGAGTGGAACCGTGAAACCGAAACCCATTCAGTGAAACCATTACCGTATTATTTAGTTAGAATGTCAGTTTTCTTACTACTACTATTCAACCCATAGATGACCCACTTATGAGTCGGGCCTCCTCCAAGTTTACTTACAAGGAGAGTAATAAGCCCACTGCGCGACGATGGCCAGACTAGGTTATCGGCCTATAATTTTCTTTTGTCGGCTCTTACGACACCCTCAGAATGGAATAGGGTGGATACTATGTATTCTATATCCGTCACCACACGAACAAATATTGTTACTGCATGTACATAAGCGGGGATGGTCTTGACACAGTGCTCAGACCAACATTCCAGGCAGATGTTACTTCACCCACGGTCGCCGAGCATGGGGACTTCTACTCATGTCCCCGTGGGGTTTTATTGTGTAGGTTGAGTTGTTATCGCAATTCACCTTAACCTAAAGCGCGTCGTCCGCGCAGAGAGAATAATAAAAAAAAAAATATCCTTGGACATTTCACACAACGCCATCTCGTCCCAAGTTAAGCAACTTAATGCTTGTGTTATGGTAACGAGATGGATTATAAACTACTTATATTCATTTTTTTTTGTAAATACATACATATTATAGATAGAAATGACACCCAGACTCCAAGCAAGTGCCTGTGGTTTAGACAAAGACACTTGCCCGACCCCGGAATCGAACCCGGGACCCGTTGATTCAAAGGCGGCACATCTAACCACTAGACCAACGAGGCAGTCAAATAAAGATAAAGATAAAGAATAAAGCTAGTCTTGACAACTAATCTATACTATAACTTCTACGTACACGTAGAGCGCGCAATTGCAGTTTTTTTACCAATCGTAGGGTAGCTCTAACATAGTGAAATTTTGGCCTGCGTACACTACACTACTCGTAGAGTAGATATTCATAAAAAACATTAAATGTCAGTTTAGTATGTCTAATTAAAAACACGACTATAGATAGACTGATCTGTGACATGTAGATAATTCGAGAGATCTCTATTCGTATCGCTTTCTCGCTCTCGTACCTGCGTCCACGATGCCTCCCGAGAGTAGCCGAGCCTGTCTACGTATATTGTAGTGACACATTAGCTAGGGTAGTCTCGCTAATAGGTACACGTCGTAGATTGCCGAGAGTCGCTCTCCGTAATTTTAATATTATCGTGGACGAGGCGCTTAACGCTCCGGAGTCCCCCAAAGGCTGGGTATCCATGAGGATTTTCAACGAAAAAAAGAAAGCAAACCTTGCTTATCTCGTACAGTAATTTGTTGCGCTATAAGGCCCAAGCATTTGCAAATAAACTACTTAATTGGATTCAATCTTATCTTTTCTTACAACATCTTTTACGTCTAGACAACACATGAAATATTACAAAAATAATTTAATATCGTTGTCCCTGCGGACCAGAAAACGCAGTGTCATCCACAAAAAACCCATTGTAACAAGCACTCGAATATGAAAATAAATATCGCCATATTGATCTAGATACGAAATAATCTTGTCCACAAACAATGACATTATGCTTATAAAAATAAACAATCGATACGAGGCTTCCATTCGATATTTGAAATTAAAAAAATAAAACATTCACCATAGACACGACGGCGGCATTCGAATTTTGAATTGAAACTGGGGCACTATTTAGGGCTGTCAAACGTTAATTTAAATTTCTGTAAATTTATTTGTCGGTCGGAGAACCTACAACCTTTGTTATATACCTCGCCTTATCTTTGTAAACCACAAAGACATGTAAAATGTATTAAATAATGCTTAAACTATATTTTATGACATTAAATTGGATTACACCGTAATCTTATTTTGCATTGATTCAAGGATTAATTTCTGATTACCAAAAAAACATAAAGATAAACCGATTACGAATAAGTTAGATACAGCTTATCTACGCTTACAGTGTCTAAACTATAAACTCTATTACTGTTTTTTTTCTGCACGATATTAATTTTTATTTGCACTTCTGTCTGGCTATGTCTGATACAGGATAATTTGTGGGTAAAGAGTGCCATCACTATCACTACATATTATAAAACAAAGTCGCTGTCGTCTGTCCGTCCCTATGTATGCTTAAATCTTCAAAACTACGCAACGGATTTTGACGCGGTTTTTTTAGTAGATAGAGTGATTCAAGAGGATGGTTTATGTGTCATAATGGCACCCGTGCGAAGCCGGGGCGTGTCGCTAGTTAAGTATAAATTAAAATTAGATAAAATTAAGAGTTAGCCAATTCAGGTTTAACCTAGCCTTTTTTCGAATGTTGCTAACCAGTAGTGTTTATACGGAGCGATTATATGGTTAGACCAGGTGTAAAACTTTTATAGGTCCCCAACCGGGGGACGGGTATGTGGGAAATCCCGCGAGAAAATGGT
Organism: Clostera curtula; assembly: GCA_905475355.2. Lineage (NCBI taxonomy): Eukaryota > Metazoa > Arthropoda > Insecta > Lepidoptera > Notodontidae > Clostera > Clostera curtula. The sequence goes on along the minus strand of FR997822.1, from coordinate 7,394,882 downwards.
AAATTGCCAGTAAGTATAAACTCAAACCTACCACAAATTTTTCTTCGCCTGTCATCTGTTATTCGGGAAACTACACATACATTCCATGTAGTGGCTGAAGATCGAATGCGTTACGCGCAGTCCGCTAGAAGAATGCAAAAGAAAAAAAGAAGATTAATTTAATTACGAAAACTACCTATGGCCAGCCCTTAAAATAGAGCGCGTAACGTATCAAACAAAAAGCGCGCGTAAAATATTTTGATGTTTGACAACTGTCATGGAGGATTTTGATCGATATCTTTTTATTTATTTAAATGCTTATGCCAGTGCGTTCGCCCGTGGCTGTGGAGTTATAGTGATGTACCTACAAGGCTTTTAAAAATTCATCATCATCGTATCGTGCCAAAAATCTTACTTCTCAGCCTGTAAAAGACCAATTGTTGAGTCGGGCTTTCTCCAATTATAGAATACTGTGCTACGCTGGCCAAACGGGTTGGCACATGGTTTCGTTTCAAGTTTTCCTTCTCTTGCGGCTTTTCCTTTAGTCCGCTCTTACGACACCCTCAGGATGGAAAGGAGTGGTGAAGCTATGTATTAAGGTGACCACCCGTACTCATTTACTGAGTTTTGTACTCTTTTTTTCGCAAACCGTACTCTTTAAAATTCCTGTAGTCTGGAAGTACGAAAGTACCTACTCTTTTGTATTGAAAGTACTCTTTTGACAGGTTCAAATGCTATAATGTCACGCGCGCAATATTGGCTGCCATAGAGGTCGGACGACTTTTTTTTTAGAGGTCCACTCTATATTGCCCTGGCACAGTGGCAAAGGGCAATGGAGAGGGCTATGCTCGGAGTTTCCCTGCGATATCGAATCAGAAATGAGGAGATACGCAGGCAAACCGGGGTCACCAACATAGCCCACAAGATTGCCAAACTTAAGTGGCAGTGGGCAGGGCACATAGCGCGCAGGACCGACGCCCGATGGGGCAGAAAAGTCCTGGATTGGCGACCGCGTACCGGAAAGCGCAGAGCTGGTAGGCCTCCCACACGGTGGACCGATGACCTGGTTATGGTCGCCGGAAAACGATGGATGCGGGCGGCCCAGGATCGGCCTCTGTGGAAATCCTTGGGGGAGGCCTATGCCCAGCAGTGGACGTCTTTTGGCGGAAATGATGATGATGATGACAGTGCAGGAGCCGTATTAGCTGACCTTCCTTCCAACGTAAAAAAGGTGGTCACCTTATATGTATTCTATCTAAGTACGTCACCACACAGACAGCAATTCCTGCACGTTTCCACAATACACTTGTTTAGCATCAGCTAATTTGGCGACAAATAAGTACATTTTAAAACAGCGTATGTCACGGAGTTCGACCTCCGATCGATAGTGACCGAAGCCGCTCAGGACGAGGACGAAGCCCTAGAACGTACGTTATCGACACCAAGATATTACGATCACTTTTAGGGGTCTGCACACATTCGGATACTGACACTATTTTTTTATTTTATTTTTTACTAACTATCTTCGCATGGGTTGAACCTCTAAATTTATCAGTGTTTATCTACATTATAATGCATTTATTATACATATGTATAAACAATCCTCTTGAATCACTCTATCTATTAAAAAAAACCGCATCAAAATCCGTTGCGTGGTTATAAAGATTTAAGCATACATAGGGACGGACAGACGACAGCGACTTTGTTTTTTAATAAGTAGTGATAGTGATAATGATCTACGACCCTAGGCTTGCGTGATTGAAAGCAACGCCAGGGTCTAAGATGGAGCAGACAATTCAAGGAAATGCCCTGTCGGCCACCGGCTCACACATACACACGACAGAACACAGTAAAACTGCTTGGCGCCGGACGTAGATGTGAGGGTGGTACCGCCAAGCATGCTGGATCTTGTTGAGTCTTACAACACGCGTTTTTTCAAAGTGTGCCGTGGGGATGTGTAATATTCTGCCGCATCCCCACACGGGGTTAAGGGACTCTAGATTAATGGGATAATCGTAATTTGTAGCGAACTATGGGGGAGGTCTATGTACAGCAGTACACGTTTATGGCTGCTTATTGGCAAGAAATGAGACTTAGGGTATTCCTTTCTCATTCTTTCTAACATTTTCCCAAATTCATTGGGGAATGGAACTATTTCGACCTGATATTGCTTTATCATCATTATCATGTCAGCCAAAATATCTCTATTTCTGGACATAGGATTTCCACAATGGCCGGTCCTGATCCGCACGCATCTATCGTTTTCCGGCCACCTTAACCAGGTCGTCAGGTAACGCGTGTTGCAAAAGTCAACAAAACCCAGCACGCTTGGTGGTAGGATCGAATGGTCCGCCCGGCTAGCTACCACCCGACGAGACACAGCAGTTTTACTGTGTTTCGTCGTGTGTATGTGAGAGCCGGTGCCCGACAGCGCATTTCCTTGAATTGCCTGCTCCATCTTAGACCCTGGCGTTGCTTTCCATCACGCAAGCCTAGGGTCAAAGGCATTCAAGTCACTGAAAAAAAAGTCGCCATCTCGTAGACTCTGCTTCCCCTTCGGCCGTCAAGTCCTGCGAGCTATGTTCCCTGACACTTAAGTTTAGCAATGCTGTGGGCTATGTCGGTAACACTGGTTCTTCTGCGTATCTCCTCATTTCTGATTCAATCTCGCAGGAAAACTTCAAGCATTACCCTCTCCGTTGCCCTTTGGGTGACTTTGAGCCTTTTCATGGAGCCCATTGTGAGCGACCTCGTCTCTGTACCATATGTCCTTACTGGCAAGGCAACACACATACCTACATCGACGCGATTGGCGTCTGCCAAGGTCCCCTCCCTCACAACCCATCTAGTGGGACAACTGCTAGTAAGTCCTTGTAGAATGAGAGTCGGTGTGTCCGGATTTAGAACACATACCTAGTGTCAACACCCCAATCCACCCTGAGGGTTTTGTAAGAGCCGACTAAAGCAAAAAAGTTGTAGGTAGCGACCACATGCTACATACTTTACTCAGTTTACCCGAAAAATCTGAACTAATAATCATCATAAGAACTAAGCATCAAGAAATATCGCCTGCAAATGCGAGAATTACCGAAAAGTCCTACACCGCGATAGCGAAATTTCAAGAGCAATTCGCAAGTTAAGAAATCCCCGACTACAACTATCGGGGGGATAGGCGCTGCGACCCCTAGCCAGACATAACACCTCGTCTGGCTGGATGATCATCCCTTTGCGCCTAAAAGTGGTGACCCCGACGTGATGTGAACACGCAAGATCCATAAGGTGGCAACCCTCGACATTGGACTCCAGAGCAACCTTCCAATAAGTCTGCAACATCCTCCTGCCTGGTCAACCTGGTAAAGACGAACACTCCTCAGCAGCAGCAATCACTTAGCAAGCCAAGACGTCAGCCTTAACAGGACCACACGCAGACCCCTAGCCAGACATAACACCTCGTCTAGCTGGATGATCATCCCTTTGCGCCTAAAAAGTCAATACCGAAAACCTAGCCTTAAGAAGAGGAAGGATCTCTGTATCAACCTGTCTAATTACCCTGAGATGAGAGGAGACCGATTCAGCAGTGGGTCTTTAAGGGCTGACTGAGTAGTAGTAGTATAATAATTATGATGACACCCATCCAGCATCCAACGATAATAAACTTGTAGATCGATAGCGTTCCAATCAAATGATAAAAAAAGTGATAATTTTCTCTCTGGCTATGCTCAACATCCGAATCAGACAACACTTTTGTCTCAATATTTGCATAAGAAAGAGGATAATTTTGATAATTTGCTCTTTGCTTGCTAGCCTTAATTGGTTTTCATTTAATTAACCATATCGTAAAGAAAAGCTTTTTATCTATGTTTATCATCATTACATAGTATAAAACAAAGTCGCTGTCGTCTGTCCGTCCATAAAAAAGCATAAATGCATAATATTGTAGTGAAACGCTGATAAAGTTAGATATTCATCATTGCACCCGTGCGAATCCGGGGCGGGTCGCTAGTACTACATAATTTAATAAACTTTTAATACAAACTAACAGCATACGACATCTTGTGTTTATAATAAAAAAAATGTTCACAGACCTCTGACGATTCACGTCACAAATATTCACCACTAGATGGCAGTGCGTGTAGTTTTAGGATGTTGCTACATTAAAATAGTTAATAACATTTTGTCTGCATACAAATTAAGGCTTATTTATCTTGGCTGTATTTATATTTAACAGCATTCCAAGTTGTGAAATTTAAAAGAAAGAATAGAAGGGCGGTGCATCTTTTTTTATAATATTATTCATACTTTTACCAAGGCTTTTAGTAGAATTATATTGACATTTCAGTAGTAGGTTAAAAGTTTCTAAACTAGCAACATTAATCACTTGTCCAAAATCAAACATGGCGCGTATACATACAGTTCCGCAAATTTTACATCTTTTCTTTTATTTTTCGATAATTCTATCATGTTTCGCTAGTGTTGTTAGTAGTGCTGGTCGTGAATTAGACGAAGATAATTGGAAAGATGTCCTCGAGGGAGAATGGATGGTCGAATTGTAAGTATTGTAATGATGCCGGTCCATCGAACTTGTCAAAAACGTGTCAGAATTTTCTAAATAATTTTAGTTCATATTTACATCTTTATTCGATCTAGTGGGCCTTGAATTAATACCTAAACATGCCAATGTATATTTTTGAATTAAAAATTAGCTATTAATTTTTTTATTCAATGGGCTATTTCTCGTTCTGCAGAACAGAGTTCATTAACCATTCCAAGGCCGCTAAGGTCTATGTAAAAGAACCGTTTCGTAAAGCGTGACGCATAGATAGATGCATTGTCCTATCCGCTTCCAGAATCCGAAATTTTGGAATTTATCCAATATTTTCATGATTTACTGTAAGAAGGATTAAATTTGCATAGTAAAAAATTAATATGACTAATTTGATTTAGACAACACACATATTTAGTGACACCTACCTTAAATTAAAGTGTTCTTTTAATTGTGATGTATATGTTGTATTTTTTCTCGTATCTGTCTTATTACAGACGTGAAAGTTAGGTCTGTATGGTGATTGATTAAAAACACACAATATCACCAACCCACACCATCCTGCAGTTGTCATATGAGGTCACTAAAACTTAAGAGACAGCTGAACTATCCAGAGACAGAAAACTTAATACAGAGCCTGTGCCTGTCCATTTTGCCAAGGTGGTGTGATTTCCCTCCATGATTCTTTTATATCTTAACAATTAAGTAGTTCAAAAAACTCTTATAAATTGTCATATTTAAAGTTACCATTATCAACTTATGACCCTTGTTTCCATGCTAGGTGGTAGTCTCCACACACACCTATCAGTCTTCATATCTACACTCACACCTTTCATACCCTTCCTTCACCCTTTACCTTTCATGTGCACTGCATGCAAAGACCTTATGAAATCAAAACAGAGCAATTTGTTAAGAAGATTTTGAACCTATAACCCAAGCAACAAATGATTGCATAGTTGCATTAAAATGATGTCAACAGTTGAGTCATGTGCAGTGGGAAGCTAAATAAAAAATATTATGTCACCAATTTACATATTGACTAATAACTTTGCTGTTTCATCAAATTTGGTTACAATGACAGTTGGCTCAACCTTCATAAGACTAAACAGGAAGATGCCACAAGAACTTGTATACAGTTGCTTTATGTAAACTAGACCGATAATTTGCAGGCTCCCTGAAGAGCAGCATTCCAAAACAGTGGTAGTTTCATTATGAATGTTGGATACAACTTGCTTGCATCATGCAAGGTTGGTGGGTGATCAAAGAGATGGATGGATCGTGAGAATGAAGAAATGTTTAAGAAAGGTGTGAATGCAGATATGACTACCAACTAGGGTGGAACAAAGGCCGAAAGATTACATTGGTTATTTTAAATATGATGATTCATTAAATGTGTGTGATTCCCTTTGAGTTTATCTATACAAATAAATAACATTTAAGTGTCTGCGTGCAGAGACAATTAAACATGCATGAGTAGTTTTGAAATACATCTCTGCTAGTACTAATCAGACTATAGATGACCCACTGCTGAGTCGGGCCTCCTCCAGTTACATGGAGGACAATGATCCTACTGTACCACACTGGCCAGATGGGTTGTCACAGCGTTTCGTTTCAAGTTTTCCTTCTCTTGCAGCCAGGTTATCGGCCTTGTCATTTCCTTTCGTCAACTTTCAACGTCAACCCCATCCTCAGGATGAAATGGGGTGACACAATGTATTCCTTAATTCGTCACCACTCAGTTTTTTATATACATTCACAATATGTGTTTCTTGTGGCTTCCCAATGACCTTTGATAAGTCGTCTGCCCATCTAGAATGAGACATTGTCAATAATAATTTGCATTTCACGGCAAATACAATTAACATTGTATTTAATCAGCTGGTTGTTTTGTCACGAAGTCGTATTAACTCTGTTTAACTACAGAATATAATGTCTGTATGGTGACAGATTTAGAGCACATTGTGTCACCACCACATTTCGACGGAAGGGTGTCGTAAGTGCCGGGCGGCAACAGAGGAAATACTTGCTTTGTAACACTGTGCCAACGCGTCTGGTCAGCGTGGCACAGTAGGATTATTCCCCTCCATGTAACTGGAGGAGGCCCGACTCATTATTGGGCTGAGTAGTAGTAGAGACTATGGACTCTTGGACTATGCACACGGATTCTTCGGGAATTTAATAATGTAATATACACGATAAATCCGTTGAAAAGTTTCAATATACTTCCTCTAGGTATACTAGATCCGTGTAGTGACGGGTTTAGAATACATAATATGATTCCATCCTGAGGGTGTCCTAAGTCGTGACCAAAATTCGTGACAAAAGGAACTGACAAGGCCGATAACCTAGCCGTAAGAGAAGGAAAACTTGTAACAAAACCCTGTGCCAGCCCGTCTGGGCAGGTTGGCACGAGTAGTCTTAATTTCCCTCCAGGAGACTCGTTTCAGCTGTGGGTCTGTTATGGGCTGACAAGTAATTGAACAGCAACAAAACAAGACTAAAAAGTTTTAAGTTTCGAGACTTTTCTCGATTTTTTATAACAACTTTTAATTTGAAATTAAACACTTTTTAACGGATTTATCGCGTGTATTATTTAATTCCCGACGTTTCGATTGCTTTGCAGCAGTCGTGGTCGCGGATTATCATACGGGCAAACAAAGAGAAGTGTCGGTATCCGCATAATAGAACATAAAGCTGACATGAAAAACAGACGCTCGACCAAGTCTGCAGTTTGTGAGCACACATTCAACAAAACCAACCACTACATTCACTTTGATAGACCTCAAATCCTTGCCAAGGAAAATCATTACATTCCAAGAATGATCCGCGAGGCTATTGAAATTAAAAAACATCCAAATTTCAATAGAGAGGATGGTTGGCAAGTGCCACCTGCTTGGGATCCAGTCATTAAATTGATCAAATCTCAAGCAAAATACTCATCTGCAAGACCTCTGGACACCGTGAGCGATTTCTGCGTGCACATGGAACGTTATCAATAAAACAAAATTATAGGCGGTAGATTTTAACTGTTTCTTTGTACTTTTGAAGACAACTGTCATCTAGTCTCTCCCGCGACCACGACTGCTGCAAAGCAATCGAAACGTCGGGAATTAAATAATGTAATATACACGCGATAAATCCGTTAAAAAGTGTTTAATTTCAATGTGTAATAATTGCGAAAAGCTAAGAAATCATCAACTTTTAATTTGCCTTATACCTCGTGTAATTCGTATCGTATTGTTTATAGCTACGCGCCGTGGTGTCCGGCCTGTACAGCCTTGGCTCCGGCGTGGCGCGAGTTGAGTGTCCGCGCTGGCCGTAAGGCGCTCGGCGTGAGGACCGGCGCCGTCGACGTCACCAAGTCGCCAGGACTCAGCGGCCGGTTTGTCGTCACTGCGCTGCCCACCATATACCAGTGAGTGCATACCATAGTGTCAACACCCAAGACGCTAAATGTAGAAATAGGCTATTAAATTTCTTTGGTAACATTGTTGCCATGGCCATGCCATTTTGTGCGCACTATCGGAGTGGCGGCGAAGAGGCTTTTTCATCATCATCATCATTTCAGCCAAAAGACGTCCACTGCTGGACATAGGCCTCCCCCAAGGATCTCCACAAAGGCCGGTCCTGGGCCGCCCGCATCCACTGCTTTCCGGCGACCTTAACCAGGTCGTCGGTCCACCGTGTGGGAGGCCTACCAGCACTGCGCCTTCCAGAACGAGGTCGCCACTCGAGGACTTTTCTGCCCCACCGGGCGTCGGTCCTGCGAGCTATGTGCCCTGCCCACTGCCACTTAAGTTTGGCAATCCGGTGGGCTATGTCGGTGACCCTGGTTTTCCTGCGTATCTCCTCATTTCTGATTCGATCTCGCAGGGAAACTCCGAGCAAAGCCCTCTCCATTGCCCTTTGGGTGACTTTGAGCCTTCTGATGGAGCCCATAGTGAGCGACCACGTCTCTGAGTAACACTTAATTTCAACCTAAAGCACTTCAGAATACGACTATATTTAGAACTAGCGACCCGCCCCGGCTTCGCACGGGTGCAATGATGAACCTCTAAATTGATCAGTTTTTCTCTACTATATTATGCATGTATTATACATATAAACCTTCCTCTTGAATCACTCTATCTATTAAAAGAAACCGCTTCAAAATCCGTTGCGTAATTTTAAAGATTTATGCATACATAGGGACGGACAGACGACAGCGACTTTGTTTTATAATATGTAGTGATACGCTCGCCGCGCGTCGCTCGCCGTCATTGTATTTCGTTGTACCAAATACAGTTGTATTCTGAAGCGTTTTAAGTTGAAATAATATAATATAATATATATAATATAATATAAATATAATATAAATATCCTTGGACATTTCACACAACGCCATCTCGTCCCAAGCTAAGCAACTTAATGCTTGTGTTATGGTAACGAGATGGATGATAAACTACTTATATACTTTTTTTTTTTGTAAATACATACATATTATAGATAGAAATGACACTCAGACTCCGAGCCAGTGCCTCTGGTTTAGACAAAGACACTTGCCCGACCCCGGAATCGAACCCGGGACCCGTTGATCCAAAGGCGGCACATCTGACCACTAGGCCAACCTTCCTCTTGAATCACTCTATCTATTAAAAGAAACCGCTTCAAAAACCGTTGCGTAATTTTAAAGATTTATGCATACATAGGGACGGACAGACGACAGCGACTTTGTTTTATAATATGTAGTGATACGCTCGCCGCGCTTCGCTCGCCGTCATTGTATTTCGTTGTACCAAATACAGTTGTATTCTGAAGCGTTTTAGGTTGAAATTAAATTGTTACTGAAAAAGCCTCTTCGCCGCCACTCCAATAGTGCGCGCTGAACCTTAGAGTGGAATGGGTTGTTGACTCTATGTATTCTAAATCCGTCACTATACGGATATGGCATAACCTCACGCTTATTGTTCTTTTAGCGTGATCGACAGCGAGTTCAGACAGTACAAAGGCCCTCGCGATGTGGACTCCATGCTGGGGTATATCGAGGAGCAGCGTTGGAAGCAAACTGAGCCCATACCCGGCTGGAAAGCCCCCCACTCCCTCCAGATGTCGCTCGTCGCGGAATTCTTCAAACTCAGCCAAGCATTGAGAGTATGTATTTTAACAGGGCTGCCATCACTTAAATGGCAGATATGCCGGACATTTGGGCAAAATATCCCCTCCCTCTAAAACAGCCGAGCCTTCGTGAATGCGGGTTGTTGTGGATGAACTTTTAACTAAGATTTAATTCAACTTAATCATCATCATCATCATTTCAGCCAAAGGACGTCCACTGCTGGACATAGGCCTCCCCCAAGGATTTCCACAAAGGCCGGTCCTGGGCCGCCCGCATCCACTGCTTTCCGGCGATCTTAACCAGGTCGTAGGTCCACCGTGTGGGAGGCCTACCAGCACTGCGCCTTCCGGAACGCGGTCGCCACTCGACAACAAAACTGTCCGACACAGTCCAAAACCCCTGAAGACACTTTTCAAAACCCCCGCCAAACGGTCTCCGGGCGGCCTTAAAACTACGATAAATCCGGGGAATTCCGGACGGATGGCAGCCCTAATATTAACCAACTTAAACACACTTGGTTGAACACTAGAAATATAGACAGAACACAATATGTATGTGCAATAATTTGTACAATTTGTCTTATCACTAAATGAGATTTCTTACAGACAACTCTCCAACAAAATAACTACCGGTATTCCCACACATTCTACTGCCGTTATGTAATGACGGTAAACGCCAACGTCAGGAACATTTTTGCCAACCATTGAATTTCCAACGCTCATAGCTAACAAATAAACTTTATTTTGCAATGCTAAACTGTATCATGCATAGTCATCTTGTATACCTTTGCTCTTCTCACTAATTTGTCCCATGCATATGTCTTGCACTCGTTGACTACCAGTTTGAATCTCCCAATAAAAAATATATATTTCTAGCTGACCCTGCAAACATTGTTTTGTCATATACATATATCGCTATTAAAAAAAAGGGGTTGATTGTAGAGGGGTGAACATTTTTGGCGTTGTATGTATTTTTGTATGTTGTATCATAAAAAATAAATAAAGTGGTCTAAAAAATGAATGAAAGTAACATTTGGGGTGGGTAAACTCTTAATTTCGCATGATTCGCAGACCTAAACGATACGCACACAAAATTTCATGAAAATCGGTCGAGTTATTTCGGAGGAGTTCAATAACTAACACCGTGACATGATAATGTTTTAAATTAGATAGTTTATCTTAGATATGTCATCTTAAGGTGAATGTTCCAGGGTAGCCCGCGAAATTCAAATTTTCTTACGTTTTTTGCAATTTGCAGGCCAGTGCTAGGTTGTATGATGATGAACATTTGATTCGCGGCTGTAAGACGTATGTAGTTACAGAGTTATAATCATCAAACTCATCAATACAACCCTCCAAGCTCATAAAGGTGCAAGAATGACTTTGAGCTTGAAAAAGTTTTTCTTGCACCTTTATGTGCTTGGAGGGTTGTATTGATGATTATAATTCTATAACTACATACGTCTTACAGCCGCGAATAACATTTTAATCAACATACAACCTAGCACTGACCTGCAAATTGCAAAAAACGTAAAAAAAATAAATTTCGCGGGCTACCCTGGAACATTCACCTTAAATGTTGTTGACACTGTACCATACTTTCAGAGTGTCCACAATATGCTGATGGAGACATACGGCCTGCCAACGTGGGGCTCCTACCTGATCTTCGCCGTGGCCACCATCTTCATTGGAGCCATCCTGGGATTGGTGAGCTTACCATGCAAATTATAAGCTTGCAAAGTCAACAAAACCCAGCACGCTGGTGGTAGGATGTAATGGTTCGCCCGGCTAGCTACCACCCTCACGTCTAAGACGCCAAGCAGTTTCACTGTGTTTCGTTGTGTGAATGCGAGAGCCGGTGCCCGACAGGGCATTTCCTTGAATTGTCTGCCCCATCTTAGAGAAAGGCATTCAAGTTTTTCGGCCCGGCTGGGTGATACATATAGTTAAGCACTAGGTATCCCTACTGATGACTGCAATCTGCCTGATCTATATATCTATACAAATAAATAAAATTGGAGTGTCTGTTTGTAATAATAAAATAACCACTTTTTACTCCGTAAGTATGTATACACAGTACATAGAACGAAATAACTTTTTTTTTTAATTTTGCTGTCTGTCTGTTCGTTCCGGCTAATCTCTGAAACGGCTAGACCAATTTAAACGGGACTTTCACTGATAGGTAGCTGATTATATAAGGAGTAACTTGGGCTACTTTTTTTACTAGCTTTGCCCCGCGGTGTCACCCGCGGTACGACAATAAGTAAGCGCGGGTGAAACCGCGGGGCGCAGCTAGTCTTAAATAAAAAAGAAAAGATAATATTCGTTTTATAATTAGCGTTTCGCCTTTTCAGGTGCTGGTATGCATCATAGACCTATTGTACCCTCCCCGCCGGTCGGACAAGGTGTTCATACCGAGTGGCGATCTGGACAAGCGTGCCAGGGGTGACCAGGATGCCAAGGAGAAATCTGATGATGACCAGGTAGTCTATACATTAAATTGTATTACGGGGGGGGGGTCGGGCTTCTGCCCTCTCCTTAGAGGCCGGTGGGGGGACCGTCACAGTGGAATGCGTTTACGCGAACCTGTGGCGGCCCAAGCGCGTCGTATGAGGGTATACCGCTGGGGTTTTAGTGGGTACAAGGGTTGTTTCCGGAGTCCCACAAAAATAAAGGCGTCCTTCACGGTGGACTGATGACCTGGTTAAGGTCGCTAGAGTCTGATGGATGCGATCGATCGGTAGAAATCTAGGGGAGGCCTATGTCCAGCAGTGGCTTTTTTCGCCGAAAAGATGATGATGATGATTGGCTTTATAATTTTAGGAGCTCATCAATGACGATATAGTTGATGACGAGGAAAACGCCAACAGCGATGCGGAGAAAAACTCTCCCAGCGATGTGAGTATCTATAATCACAATTTCCGATTTCCGAGAGGACGACCGTGGCAACAGCTTGCGATCCAACTAGAAGGCCTGGAATGGAGTGCGCCTCGAGGTCACCTCACGGGAGGGAGGTGACCTCGATGTCATTGCACGGGGAGGAGTCAGTTAGGCCCGGCGTGGATTTATTTCTTTGGATTCCCAACCGAAACTGTACGAAGATTACACATGTCATATAGACTTAAGAGTGATCAACTATTCATTCATTAATAAAATATCTTATTATTGCGTGGTATTTAACACTGTGGAAAACCCTGTGACTATGGGCTCCGAAAAAGCGGGTGAGGTGTCATTAAAACTATGTTACTCCTGGTTACGTCAACTATCTAGTGAAATTCCTGTCAAAATCGGTTCAGCCATTTCAGAGAGTAGCCCAAACAGACTGACAATTGTAAAAAGTGTTGTTTTGGTTTAATCACGACACAATGAAGGGATTTGAGCACTGCGGTATTGTGGACGAGGTGGTCTTTGCAGCTTCCCAAACGCTGCCCACCAGCACAATTGACTGCCTTGTTGGTCTAGGAGTTAGATGCGCCGCCTTTGGACCACAATGTACCGGTATCGATTCCGGGGCCGGGCAAGTGTCTGTGTAAACCAGAGGCACTTGCTCTGAGTCTGCATGTCATTTGTGTTCGTGAATATCATTATAACAGGGCTGGTTTTTTTTTTTAAATCATTCCATTCTATTCTTCAGTCTTCCGAGGAGGAGAAAGAGAAGGCAGAAGGCAGTGGAGACTCGAGGAGCAACCAAGAGAAGCCCGAGGTGCGGAAGCGTCGGCCCCGGAAGGCTGATTAGGCGAGCGAGCTCACTAGACCACTGCCAAGCACCGAGTAGGTACCAATGAGCCGTAATGTGTAATGTAATGCCTTTGACTGTGGATTTTTTTGTTTATACAGCGTGATTTGTTGTGTAGTGATAACCCGGGGGCTTTATTTTAATCCAACGCCAATTCATTTTCAATGCTGTCAAATTACCGTACTCTTGAAAACAAACATCAGCTAAAAGTCGCTCAGGGAGCTATGGAGCGGGCTATGCTCGGTGTCTCGCTACGAGATAGAATTCGTAATGAAGTCATCCGAGCGAGAACGCGTGTCATCGACATAGCCCATAGGATTAGCAAGCTGAAGTGGCAATGGGCTGGCCACATCTGTCGTAGAACTGACGGCCGCGGGGGCAAACAGGTGCTACAGTAGAGACCACGTACTGGCAAACGTAGGGTGGGACGCCCCCCTGCTAGATGGAGCGACGATCTGCGACGGGCAGCCGGCAGCAACTGGATGCATAGAACCAAAGACTGGGTTCAGTGGCGAGCCTTGGGGGTGGCCTACGTCCCGCAGTGGACTGAAATAGGCTGATGATGATGATGATGCCATTTTATCCATAATGTGCGGGATTTCGTTCCGGTATTTTGGAGGCATATGCATATTATCCTCTACGTTTGACGTCAACAACCTTAAATGAAGATAGCTTGCACAAAATTGGCTGTCAAAGTGGTGTCAAGAGTACCGATATTGGATTGAATCCAATAGTGATTCGTTCACCCAATGGCCACACAATATTGAAACAATTTGGCGCTAGCGTCGCGTTGAAATGTGCTCAAGAGTACGAAATTTCATAATTCCATAATTCGTTACTGGTGGGTCCTTTTTTTGTTCAATGATTATGTCGTGTGCACTTTACATTATTGAATGCCTGACGATTTTAATATACGTTCGATTTTAAACGTTTAGGAGAGGCTGGTAAATAAATATACCCTTTTTTTATTCATTTGCAGAATGATGTCTATATGATTACTGGCAATGGGGGCATGACAACCGAGATCCAACGACACTATCATCATCATCATCTCACCCCATAACCCATTACTAAGTAGCGCCTCCTCCATGTTTATGGAGGGAAATTAGCCAAATGTGCCACGCTGGCCAGATGGGTTGGAACGGTTACTTATTAAGTTTTCCCCTGTTTGCTCTACCTTCGTGTTTATTTTGTGACACCCTCGCCATGAAATGGGCTGGTGAAAATATGTCATCGCTCAATCGATAGAAATTGTAAACATTTTACTAATAACATTTAGTATTAAACAGCATTTTTCTATTGAGCTCGCTCTAGCCTCGTTAATGTTAAAGCATTTATAGAATGTATGTCTGTAGCTCTCAGATCATCGAAAGATTTGGCGTCGTTATCATTTTAAATTTGTATGTACAGGGTGAAACGAAAATGGTATATACAATGAAAATAGGACATCGGACCGAGAATGTCTCATCGCTAAGAGGTTTTGCACTCAACTAGTTTGCCAAATACTTATGTTCACTACTACTACTAATAAACAGATATGTGACCCATTGCTGAGTCGGGCGTCCTCCAGTGACATGAGGGTAATTGGCCTACCGTGCCACGCTGGCCAGACGGGTTGGCACAGGGTTTCTTATCAAATTTTCCTTCTCATGCGGCTAGGTTATCTGCCGTCATTTCATTTTGCCGGCTGTTTCGACACCCTCAGGATAGAATAATGGCACCAGCCACTATGTATTCTAAATCCGTCAGCACACGGCCTCGGTTTCAGTTCTGTGTGTATATGATGTTTCTCTTTTGGATTATGATGGGGGGAAAAGGTTTCTGTGTTCCATCTTTTAAGCACAATACGTGTTCCATCGGACATGAGCTTTAGTGAATGACATCCTGCAAACCTGATAGCTTGTCTTCCAGTGGTCTGTTGTTAATTCTCCAACTTTTTATGTTTCTTCTGAAATTTTGCAGATATTTATTGACTCGTTATGAGGGCTTTTGCCATAACCAGTATACCCATTTTTGTTCACCCTGTATACGAAAAAGCATTTATTCCATCTCATAGGTTTACACGAGTGATTTTTCTTTAAGTGCGCACCAAAATTTCGTGTTAAATTTCTGTATTTGTTAGTGATAAAATGCGTACGTTGTAATGTTTATAATTATAGATTATTATATTATAATCATCATTAAATACAAACTATTTAATGATTATCATTCAATAGTTTACGTTGATCTTATAATTTATTAAAGTTGTGAATCGAAATGTAGTTTTTCCTTAGATTGATTGTCCTGTACTGACGTCTTCCACGCAAAAGGTCGTATCTTTATTTTTGAGTTAATTGCTTTTTATTTATTTACATTAAGCCGGCTCTACACTCGCGCCGCGAACTCCCGCGATAGCCCGCGACAACTGCGAATCACGAGTGTAGATGTTGTTCACGCCTTCTCGTTCGCGCTTCGTACCGTTCCCCCCGATCAGTGTCGGTTTTTTGGTCCACGTCAAAGGATTTGCTTTAGAAATCGCATCGTCGTCCATCATAGTTGCGAACACGCGGATCACGGCGTTTATTCACGGCGTGAATTCTCGGCGCGACGTCACGCGTGAGTGTAGGGCCGGAATTAATAATTATGTGTTTTGGACCAGCAAAGCTTCCATGTATACTCGCACAAATATAACTGTATATTACCAATAAATAGGACATTTACAGTTGAATTCGAAAATCTCGTAATTTATTTTACTCAAATACTGTCAATATTGTAAGAATATAAGTCTTCATGAATTGTTTGTTGCTCAATAGAATTTTACTCGGAACTAGAGAGCTTCCACAAGCATACTTATAACAACGTACACAAGTATGCTTCACTAAAAAAATGACTGCTTGTAAACCTATTTGTTCATTCATATCATATCACTTCAGTTCGTACAGTCACTGCAAAATACGACAATCTGCGTGGGAGGCGTTTATTTAGATATGTAATTATGTATTAATATGTACTTGATATTATTTTATATGTAAGTAGATTTATTGATTAGCAAGAGTCAAATTGTTGATTTAATTTGCAGATTGTGAACAAAAATATGGACTTTGTGAAGATGTTGTGACGGTTGCCTCGATCAAAAACTATAATAAATTTTGACTTTTTTTTGTTTTTATTCTAATGTTGACTTGGTATCCATCTTCAGTTAAATTCTTGGCCATACAGTACACAGTACAGTTACATGTTTACTTGTTACTTTTCGTGTCCCTTATTACCTTTTGTCGTCTTAAACCAACCCGATTTCGTACGTATTATAATAATAACAAACCTTTTCTTGAGATTTTTTACTCGATAATGTATCGAACAGAACTCTCAGTATGTTTAATTTAACTAGGAAGGACTTCGAGGAAAATGAACAACGATACATTCCTAACGACTTAACGAAACGCTCAATAAATAACGAAAAATGTACTTAATACATTTCATACGAATAATGCTAATTAGGTATTGTGCTTTCAGCATTCAAGCCGTATGGTTGTCGGAATGATATAAAGATAAATATAAATATCCTTGGACATTTCTAGGCTAGAAAATCAACTTCGATCAATCATACATATTTTGATCCAAACAGGGCATGAAAAACTGTCCAAAAATAAGATCAGAATGACAGTAATTTGAGGTCTTATTTCCGCCGAACGACCAATCGCAGACAAAATGTTTAACAGTTTCACCAGGTATGGTCGTGATTATCTATCTTTTGTATAGTTGGTCAGTGTTTTTTTAAACAAAAACCTAAAAGGTATATCTTTTGTTCATATATTCCAGGAACACTTTTCGTATGTACCAGGGTGAATCAAAAAGTTCTTAGAAGTGCATATATATGAAACCTTTTTGGATCAAGTTCGATATTCAAATTAAAGAGTGTCTATCACACTATATTTATGCAGACTGTCACTTGTTTTTGTCAGTTCGTTCGCATGTAATAAATTTTTTTGTGCAACGAGTTGCTAAAAAGTCAAAATTATGGATAAAAGTGAGTTACGTGCGGTGATAAAATATCTCAGTTTGAAAAAAATGTCTACGAAGGAAATTTTTTTGGACATTCAGCAGACATTAGGGGGTGATGCTGTACCCTATTCTACGGTTGCGTACTGGGTGGCTGAATTTAAAAGAGGTAGATGAAGCTGTAAAGATGACCCGCGTTCTGGGCGGCCTTCAACCTCCGTTACAGAAGAAAATGTCAAAAAGGTTGAGAATCTGGTTTTGGAAGACAGAAGAATGACTTTAAAACATATAGCTGAGATCCTAAAGATATCTTTTGGTAGCGTTCAATCCATTTTAATTGATTCACTGGGGTTCAAAAAAGTGTCTGCAAGATGGGTGCCACGAATGTTAACCGACGAAAACAAAAAGCGACGTTTGGAAATTTCCAAGCGTAATCTCGAAATGTTCCAGCGTGATTCGGATAATTTTTGCCGTCGTCTTGTCACCATGGATGAAACGTGGGTCCACCATTTTGATCCTGAAACTAAAAGACAAAGCATGTCTTGGAAACGACCATCCTCTCCATCCATTAAGAAATTTCGAGTTGCTCCTTCCGCTGGCAAAGTTATGGCCTCTGTGTTCTGGGATAGTGAAGGAATCCTTTTTATTGATTACATGCCAAAAGGCCAGACGATAACTGGACCCTATTATGCAAATTTAATCCCGAAAGTGCGTGAAGCGATTAAAGAAAAACGTCGTGGAAAACTGTCGTTGGGCGTGTTGTTCCTTCAAGATAACGCTCCTGCCCATCGATCGGAAGTTGCGCTCAACGCAATCCGCTGTGCTGGCTTCAATCTCCTTGACCACCCACCATATTCTCCGGACTTAGCCCCAAGTGATTTTCACTTATTTCCAAAATTAAAAGAGGAAATTCGTGGAACAAAATTTCACGATAATGACGCGGTTATAGCTGCCGTAGAGGACTTTTTCGAGAGTCAAGAAAATAATTTTTTTTCACAAGGAATAAGGAAGTTAGAAACGCGTTATTCTAAATGCATTGCATTGGAGGGAGATTATGTAGAAAAATAAAATATTATTATTTAAATCTTTGCATTTTTTAATATTGATTCCAAGAATTTTTTGATTCACCCTCGTAGATATGCGATAGATGATGCGATAGTATAAAATAATGAAGATATTTCGATCCGGTATTTGTGTAGTTGTTTAAAACTATTCTCTTTCAATGGTACTCTATGAATTGAATGGACGTGTTTTTTATAATATAAATTAAATATGCATTGTTATATGTTGCCTCTCAAATAAAATTAATGTTAAGATCGATAATATAAACTTAAAATATGTGAGCATTAATATACATTTTACCTAATAGGTGAATAATCAATACTTAAAATAAATATTATGTTAATAGTAAAATAAATTCTACTGGTATCATGATATAGCTATACTTCGCTTATTAAATGGATTTTTATTGAATTAATATACGTTATATTAGTATAGCACAGAATTGTTTAGAAAATAATAATCTAATTGTATGTGGACTGTCTGAAGAAGGGTGGGTGACGGTCGCCGTGAAAATAAACCTGCTAACAGATGGCGCTGTTTAAAATCAACAAGTATTTCTAATATTTATTTAAAACAAATGATTGTTTTTAATACAAAAAATAGCGTTTTAATAAAGTAAGGTTGTCAGGATCGACTGTCTGAACTCGCTGTACATATTTGATTAACAGATATTTATTTCGTTTCAATTTAATCAAATTTGATCGTAATGTATCGCAGTCGGTGACAAGTGACAGTAAATTATGTATCATGAGTAGGTGGTATATCGTTTATATAAGTTTCTTACATTTATTTGTTTCTGACATTAAAAACTATAATTCAAGATTAAAAGTCGAGTTCAAAATTAAATACACTTTTTGGACTTGGTCGATTCGCACTCTACGGGGAGGATATGGCGTATATTTTATTTTCTGGATTTCTGGAGTTCAATAAAGAGTATATCTGCCCACTGTTACGTCGGGCTTCCTCCAACTACATGGAGGGTACGTACCCTACTATGCCACGCTGGACGGATGATGATGATGAAGTTGTCCGTCTCTTGGAGGTTATGTCAACTACTACTCAACCCATAAATGACCCACCGCTGAGTTGGCTACTGTACCATGCTGGCCAGACGGGTTGGCACAGTTTCGTTTCAAGATTTCCTTCTCTTGCGGCTAGAGGCTTTCGGCCTTGACATTTCAGTTTGTCGGCACTTACGACACCCTTAGTGTGGAATGGGGTGATGACACTATGGTTTACTATGTATCGAAATGTTGATAGGTAAATGTACCAGGAACAGTTAATTATTTTTAAGGCAGTGGTATTTTTAATAAGCAGGTTTGTTCTCAATGGCGATCAGAGGTGTGTTGTCGATATTGTAACAAAAATTGCCTTGTACAAAGACTTGAGATTGTTTTAAGTGTTGCTTTTGAATTAACTATTGAACTAGTGACACGCTAATAAAATTGTATTTGTAATGTGGAGTTTTATTGAAACACTAGCTTTTTACGAAAATGTTCAGTTCGCAGAGTTCACGATAACTTATTATGTGTGTATATCGCGCGAAAAATATTCATTCATTCCATCACTATTTGTGAAACCGAACTATGTACTGGAAAAGAGCGGGGGGGGGGGGGGCTTTGGGCAATAAAAGTTACTCCTTGTTACATTAGCTATCTGCCAGTGTAAGTGCAGCCATTTTAGAGATTAGCCGAAACCGACAGACTTATTAAATAAAATGTTTTGTCATATGTACCTACCGTGTATACCTACATCCAAATGCACTTAGTAAAAAGCGTTTGTTTTAATATTACAAACAGACACTCGCATTTTATTTATTTGTTAAATTAAACATAATAATTAAGTTTAAACAAAAAGATAAAGTTGACAGAAAGACAGTCAATTAAACAAGTGACATAAAAAATGATTATTCTAACTAAAATCATGGACGTATAAAAAAAGGCGGACGGAACTCTGGCTAAGACAAAAGTGAAACGCCAAAATGGCGGCAGCTCTGTATGTGTGACTTAATTTTGGGGTTGCCAAGATACACAAAATTTTGCAATAAAAACATGGTTAAAATATAAAAAATTTTTTTTTGAAATTGTTATGTTTATCTTTAACATCCTAAATGCTGAGTATTGTTTTTTATAATACTGTCTGTTACTTTGAGAGGTTTTTGAAATTTCCTCTAATTTCGAGATGTGTTGAAAACGTTTTTAAATTAAAAGAAATGCTTTCATTACCAAAAATATTTTTGTCATAATATTGCCTAACTATAATGTATGTTTATACGAGGGTGAATCAAAAAGTTCTTAGAAGTGCATATATATGAAACCTTTTTGGATCAAGTTCGATATTCAAATTAAAGAGTGTCTATCACACTATATTTATGCAGACTGTCACTTGTTTTTGTCAGTTCGTTCGCATGTAATAAATTTTTTTGTGCAACGAGTTGCTAAAAAGTCAAAATTATGGATAAAAGTGAGTTACGTGCGGTGATAAAATATCTCAGTTTGAAAAAAATGTCTACGAAGGAAATTTTTTTGGACATTCAGCAGACATTAGGGGTGATGCTGTACCCTATTCTACGGTTGCGTACTGGGTGGCTGAATTTAAAAGAGGTAGATCAAGCTGTAAAGATGACCCGCGTTCTGGGCGGCCTTCAACCTCCGTTACAGAAGAAAATGTCAAAAAGGTTGAGAATCTGGTTTTGGAAGACAGAAGAATGACTATAAAACATATTGCTGAGATCCTAAAGATATCTTTTGGTAGCGTTCAATCCATTTTAATTGATTCACTGGGGTTCAAAAAAGTGTCTGCAAGATGGGTGCCACGAATGTTAACCGACGAAAACAAAAAGCGACGTTTGGGAATTTCCAAGCGTAATCTCGAAATGTTCCAGCGTGATTCGGATAATTTTTGCCGTCGTCTTGTCACCATGGATGAAACGTGGGTCCACCATTTTGATCCTGAAACTAAAAGACAAAGCATGTCTTGGAAACGACCATCCTCTCCATCCATTAAGAAATTTCGAGTTGCTCCTTCCGCTGGCAAAGTTATGGCCTCTGTGTTCTGGGATAGTGAAGGAATCCTTTTTATTGATTACATGCCAAAAGGCCAGACGATAACTGGACCCTATTATGCAAATTTAATCCCGAAAGTGCGTGAAGCGATTAAAGAAAAACGTCGTGGAAAACTGTCGTTGGGCGTGTTGTTCCTTCAAGATAACGCTCCTGCCCATCGATCGGAAGTTGCGCTCAACGCAATCCGCTGTGCTGGCTTCAATCTCCTTGACCACCCACCATATTCTCCGGACTTAGCCCCAAGTGATTTTCACTTATTTCCAAAATTAAAAGAGGAAATTCGTGGAACAAAATTTCACGATAATGACGCGGTTATAGCTGCCGTAGAGGACTTTTTCGAGAGTCAAGAAAATAATTTTTTTTCACAAGGAATAAGGAAGTTAGAAACGCGTTATTCTAAATGCATTGCATTGGAGGGAGATTATGTAGAAAAATAAAATATTATTATTTAAATCTTTGCATTTTTTAATATTGATTCCAAGAATTTTTTGATTCACCCTCGTATATTCTATTTTTTCTATATATGTTGCCTAACTATAATTTATTGCGCACTTCTTGAGAAGCACTGGTATTAAATGGTACAGTAACAGTTTATTCCTCTGCCACGTGTCTTGACTCAAACAAATATTAAAACAAAATAAAGCACTGGGGATTAAAATAATGTTTGAATATTTTTACGATTCGACGACACGGTTGGCGCAGTGGTTGAGCTATCGACTGCTGCGCAGCATGTCGCGGGTTCTATCCCCGCACGGAAGAAATATTTGTACGACCTACAAGTATTTGTCCCGGGTCTGGGTGTTTTTCTATCTATAATATGTATGTATTTACAAAAAAAAAGTTTTAAGTAGTTTATCATCCATCTCGTTACCATAAAACAAGCATTAAGTTGCTTAGCTTGGGACGAGATGGCGTTGTGTGAAATGTCCAAGGATATTTATTATTATTATTATATACCGACACAATAGCTACAATGTACATTTAAATTTTGAAAAAATAAGCGGCGTAGTTTCATTTTTTTTTTGTATTATCCATGTCTTGTTAGATTGCTAATTTACCTTTTTAGGTACTGCATAAGTAACAACACGCCGGAGTCCTCCTTTAGTTGTATAAAAGTCATCCGCATCAAAATGTATTCTGCAAATGACACTGTACTTGTTTGGAATCCAATCGTTTTCACCATTACAATTTCTACTTAGTAATTTTAATTCAATCATTTCTCCATACTTAATTTTCTATACAAAATCTAGCAAAAGTAATATAAAATAAAATACCCAGTAGTAACTATTAAATAATTAACCATAATAATATATTGATTTTTATAATAAACGAAAAATTGCCCACATTTCGGTTAATTTGCTCACGTGAATATTGGCAACACTGAACTTAAAATTCATTGTTTTATTCTAGCAAATACAAATTGATTTTAATGTATATAATCTGTAAATAAGTGATTGAATTATTCATTTACGTATGAAACGTGATTCCTGGATTGTTTTTCTTTCGGTCACTACGGTTTAAACACCATTTTACCACGCAAGACATGATTTATAGTTTTTATTTTTTCCCCGCATATTGCGTCTTTAAGCATCAACGTTCACGCGCGTAATGGCCGACTAATATGTGAAAGTGTGCGTGCTGGCCTGTACATATAGCTGATCTGGCCGACTATGATGTCACAGTTTTTAGTTAGCGAGACTCTGTCCGACTTTTTTTATACGTCCATGACTAAAATCATTTAATAATTTAAAAAAATATATTACAAACAGACACATTATCATTTTTTAATTTATTTGGATAGATTTTTAAAAAACTAGTTTCGTCTAATGCGGTAGGCGCATAAATGGTTATTTTTACTTTTTATTATATAAATGTAGGTAGTCTCAATTTTGTTTCGCTGCACGACTGCGAACTTTAGTACGGGAATACCGTCGGGAGCGATAAGACGCGTGTGCCTGCTCTGTTGCCGTTCAGAGCCGCCAACACAGCTTCGTCTATAATATTTGAGAGTTCTCGGAAGTACTCATCATCAACGGTGACTAGTCAAGGAGTTGCAGCTGCCGAACTTGTAGTCGGTAGTCCACTAGCACTGCTTGGTCCACTATTAACGACGGCCGCAGAAGTTAGAACGAAGAAGACCCCGGAGTGGATCAGAATTGGAGGTAGGTAAGTGGTTGTGAATCATTTCCTTTTATCAGGTTAAACTTCTTTTCACGCTTTACAAATCTGACCTTTAGCGTCGACAAATGACCCACTGTTGAGTCGGACCTACGGAGATGTAAAACAACAATTTAAAACGTTTTAAACCAAATGTTGCGGTTTTAAACCCCAAATAAACCGTTTAAACGGCTGAAAAGTCGCCTACAAAAATGAAAGAACTGTGATTTACACTTCGTTCTGGGCTAATTTTCGTACCTTTATATGTAGATATACCTTACCTATACTATACTTCATCACTATCACTACATAGTATAAAACAAAGTCGCTGTCGTCTGTCCGTCCCTATGTATGCTTAAATCTTTAAAACTACGCAACAGATTTTGAAGCGGATACTTTTAATAGATAGAGTGATAAAAGAGGAAGGTTTATATGTATAATACATGCATATTATTGTAGAGAAACACTGATAAATTAAATGTTCATCATTGCACCCGTGCGAAGCCGGGGCGGGTCGCTAGTATTTAATAAATTACGGCCATGTTTTATGTACTCCGATATAACTACCTCGGTAACATTAAGAAAATCTATACTAATATATAAAGCTGCAGAGTTTGTTTGTTTGTGTGTTTGTTTGTTTGAAAGCGCTAATCTCGGGAACTACTGGTCCGATTTCAAAAAATCTTTCAGTGTTAGATAGTCCATTTATCGAGGAAGGTTAAAGGCTATATTTTATTTTCAAAAGAATTAGGGATCCGTATGAAAATTGCGATTTTGTATGCCAAGGTGTAAAATCGAAACCCTATTTATGCGTGCGCTGCAAAAACTATTGACAATAGAACAAAATGATGTACTACGGGTTTGTAGGTCTTATAAAGATCTACAAAAAAGTCCGCGAGAGCACATATCTAACTATCATAGTTTAGTCACAATAACCGATTTTAGTTTCATAAAAAATATGCAAGTGTTCGAAGCCCACGCGGGCGAAGCCGCGCACAAAAGCTAGTGTAGTTATAATTAAGAAAAACTGACATCAAAACCAACCGTTTAAAATCCGGTTTTATACAGGTTTTTTCGTTTTATACGGATTGGTTTAATTCCTTTTAATCCGGCCTTACATCTATAGTCGGGCCTCACGATTACAAAGAAGGTAAGCCTACTGTGCCACGCTGGCCAGCCGGGTTGGCACGGCTAGGTTATCGGCATTGTCATTTTCTTTAGTCGCTTCTTACGACAGCCTCAGGATGGAGTGAGGTGGTGACACTATGTATTCTTAATCCGTCACCACATACAATAATACTTTCAGCTGAACTTTAATATTTTACTAAGGCGCGGGTAGTCTACAAATAAAAAGAAAGTTATTCTTAGAATTTTCCTTTATTCAGATATATTTTCACGGAATAAGTATTGAGAGATAATTTCACATAACGCAATTTAAATATTAGACAATAAGTTAGATTTACAATCAAATAAAAACGCATAACGTGACTTCAAAACATCATGGAAGTGCATACAAAACCAAGTACTAGTGTGAAGTCACGTGCGATTTCGTATTGCGTTTTTTATTATTTATTGATAAGGAGACTTTTCAAGATTGGTTTCAACAAAGAGATTAAAAAATTGCCATGCCTGCATTTGTCATCGTAACAACCAACCAAATAGACCGATTCTGATGGGACTTTTTCGTTTGAAAGCAAGTTTTTCTATTCTATGTCTATTTCTAAAATGTTCAATGTTGGTTTTTTTTATTTTATAATTTGTTAACGGTTGGCAAGACCTGTTGTGTTACCTAATTAAAATTTTTAAATTAAGCTTAGAACTATTTTTATAATAAAAGTCGTCGCTGTTCAAAAATCTCTCTTAATCTTTTTCAAAATGGCTGCATACCACTGAATAAATTGTTATTCAGTTACTGTTAGAATTATAATATTTGTAGAATAAAAATCAAACTGGGTAAACTGCTACCACAATGTACCAAACTAGTCCCCGACGACGGGAGTAGGTATGGCGATATCTCACGTCATCATCATTATCAACAGCCCACTCTAGTCCTCTTCTGACGTAAGCCTCCCCTAAAGAACACCATAGCTCTGTGTCCTACTTCCTTAGAAGAATTTACAGGAATGCGCGAACGATGTTTGAGCCTCGATAGCCTTTTAGGTTCTTATGCTACTAAAGCGACCAAATACAATAAAATTAATCTCAACTATTTGAATAGATAATATTCACAGTTCAATCTGATTCCTTAACCCGCGATGGGAAAAGGGTGTTATACGTTAGGCACGTCTGCCGGTGGCATCGTAGCTATGGAACTATGAGCCGAAATGTCTGTCATGCAGTCCTTTCGATACAGTCTAAAATAGTGTGTGAAGAAAATATTTACAAATTTTGTATATTATACAAAATGTACTAGAATCTGCGACTTTTAAGGATGTGGCCAAGAACGCGTAGTTATGTAGTAGAAAATAGATAGGTATATTTATAACATGAAACGTGTCAATTTATGGATACCAACCGATAGTTAGGTATATATTGGTTATTTTTCGCTTCTTACCGCTGATTATGAAGTCAGTTCATTTTTGCTAAAAATATTTAATGAATCGAAAAATCTCGTGTATTTTTTTACGTTAGAAATTTATCACTTACCAAACTACTGGACCGATTTTAGTCGGTGCACGTAAATAATTTGTTCTTGAGTATATGAACTGAATATATAGTATACCACCTGAAGCCACGTCATTATATTGTCAATATTCGTATATACATTCTAAAGCGCATTTTCGAATACATATTTAGCAAAATCTACGTATCTAGAAAGATATATTCCGTTCTATTCTGATGGCAACTCGGTGGCTCGTTGGTCTAGTGGTTAGATGTGCCGACTTTGGATCAACGGGTCCCGGGTTCGGATCCGGGGTCGGGTAAGTGTCTTTGTCTAAACCAGAGGCACTGGCTCGCGGAGTCTGGGTGTCATTTCTATCTATAATATGTATGTATTTACAAAAAAAGATGTATGTAAGTAGTTTATCATCCATCTCGTTACCATAACACAAGCATTAAGTTGCTTAGCTTGGGACGACTTTGTGTGAAATGTCCAAGGATATTTATTTATTATTTATTTAAAAAAAAAAACCTTAGCCGCTCAATATTTAGACCTCTAGTTTTGTCCATAATTCCTATTAATATCTATTGCATAAAGACATGTTGTAAAACCACATTGGGACACCAAAATAATATGCTAAACTCTATACCGGGAGGAAAAGCGAAGAGGGTCAATAGGAGTCCGAAAATTAAAATTACTTAAAGAATCGAATCCTAACATTTTCAAGGAATAAACTCGTAAATAAACGTAAGAGTCGTCAAAAGGAAATGACGGCCGAAAACCTAGTCACAAGAGAAGGAGAACTTGATACGAAACCTTGTGCCAACCCGTCCGGCCAGCGGGGTACAGCAGGCTAATTACCCTCAATGTCATGGGACGAGGCCCGCCTCAGCAGTGGGCCATTTATGAGCTGAGTAGTAGTATCATGGTGAGCAAATCACTTAAGTGGCAGTGGGCAGGGCACATAGCTCGCAGGACCGACGCCCGATGGGGCAGAAAAGTCGTCGAGTGGCGACCGCGTTCCGGAAGGCGCAGTGCTGGTAGGCCTCCCACACGGTGGACCGACGACCTGGTTAAGGTCGCCGGAAAGCAGTGGATGCGGGCGGCCCAGGACCGGCCTTTGTGGAGATCCTTGGGGGAGGCCTATGTCCAGCGTTGGACGTCTTTTGGCTGAAATGATGATGATGATGATGAAGCAACTCACTACACAAGACTCGTACCGATATTTCTCTAGAGGACAGAAGATTCGCTTTTAGGAAACCGGTTGTAGAGAGTTGCACGCTAGACGAGCGTGACGGCCAATTTTGAAGAACGAGTTTTAAGACTGCTCAAAAAGGCTGCAATTTAGATGTGTCCCATGACGGCAAAATTTAGGGCTAGTCGTCTCAGCCCATGAATGACCCACTACGGAGTCGGCCCTCCTTCAAATTCATGGAGGGAAATAAGCCTACTGTGCTAGTTTCATAGAGACAATATTGAACCATTACGATCAAATCGCCAAAAGAATAAACTCCAATTGATTGATTCGTTTATTACAATATTTTTATTTATTTATTTCATTATTACATACTTACAACTACGGCGCCGGTATAATCGGGTTAAAGTTGTACACATTTCTTTTTTCACGCCAATGCGTTACATATATTAAATACATAATATAATTAATTTTATTATATCAATTGACAATCATATAGATAAATGTATAGGGTAGTGAATTGTATCGATAGATTAGCATATCGATGATTTTAACTGCAAAAAAAAAAACTAGGAATGTTCTAATGTTTTTTCGTATCATTACACATAAGAAATTTAAGACATACGCACGGATTAAATTATATATTTATAAACATACGTATTACAATTTAATATGCATATGTGTTGCAGTGCTCTGAATATATTATACACAATCATAAATATAAAAAATTGATATACAATCAGTTCTTTCTAGTCACAATTACAAACTAGAATTTCACCAATTCAATGATATAAAGTATGAATATCAATGTATTCAATAGATGGAAGTTTTGTCGATATAATCAATGCTGTCGATATAATCAATCTTTGGATAATAGTAGAAATATTCGTCGATCCTTTAAAATTAAATAGAAAAACAAAACTCGTGCATAAATTGTATTTCTGATGGAAATGAACATCACAATTACATGAAAATCAATGCCAGCTTGTTCATGGGAAAATTTTTATAGTTGTCTTAGAACACAAATCCTTAAATAAAAATTAACCTACAAAAATCTCATTTTTCATTACATAAAAAAAAAACTATTTTTCACTACAAATACGTATCAAGTCGATAATACATTACGGCCGTATATAAACAAAAAAAGACTAGACTGTTAAAAATTAACAATTATTATTACTTAAAAAATATATATTGCTTAATTGTTACTTTGAATAATCACAAAATAATTATGAGATTTGCGTACAAATATTCAATTGGACCTAAGTAATCGAGATAAATCCATGTGGTGACGGATTTCGAATACCTTGTGTCACCACCCCATTCCACCCTAATGGTGTCGTAAGAGTCGACAAAAGGACATGACGGCCGACAACCTAGCCACAAGAGAAGGAAATATAGATATGAAACCCTGTGCCAACCTGTCTGGCCAGCGAGGCTAATTACCCTCCATGTAAAAAAAAAGAAAAGTTTAATCCTCGAAAATCTACTGCGATATCAAGCAACCACGCAAACATTTGGTTTCTTGGCAAAATTTCCTTGAGTGTTACATTGATCGACTCTGTGTTAAAATAATAAAAAATACACACTAAACATCAAAATGTCAAGGTTATTGATAACTTAAACGTTAGAGTACGTTAATATTTGTAAGCTTTATTGCTATTGTATACATAACTTGTATAATTGTATATACGTAGAATGGTGTTACCTTTCATAATTAATACTTACTTTCTCAAGTACAATGTTGTATATCAATAATTACAAAGTTTTTATTATTATCCATTTTATTAGGGGTAGTTTTTATATAACTTAGATATGACTATTTAACTTTTATGAGACATGATGGTTTTAGCAGTAACAGACAGATAAGTATTAAAATGCTACTCTATATTAATATTATTAAGAGGAAATATTTGCATGAATGTTTGTTAGTGACGAATAAATCCAAAAATTGCTGGACGAATTGTAAACGCTATTTTACTATTAGAACCGTAAATTATCTGTGAGTAACAAAGGCTATATGCGAAGCCGAGATAAGCATGGGTTTGAGAGATACGCGGGCGAAGCCGCGCGCATAAGCTAGTGTGGAATAAAGAAAAATAATACGTTTTTCTCGACGGCCCCTAGACGATCAATTATATTGTGCAATATTATTGACTGTCTAAGGTTAATTAATATTGAAGATTGCGCAATGATTGAACGAAAGTTTGAACGAGTTTAATTTTTATTGCATAATATTTTTCCTCATCGTGAAGGGTCAATACTATTCTCCGACTGAACACGAAAACATTGCACAATTCGTATTATTGTACAATATAATTGATAGTTTGGATTCGCGCCTTTCAATCTTATTGTACAATAAAAGTATTGTACAATGTTATTGTAGGTCTAGGGGCCGCCTTTTGCATCTTCACATGTTATACATATGTAGAGATGTTGGTATGTGTGATTTAAAGTACTATAGGTTGGGTAGCCATTTATTTCCCAAGATGCCAAAAAAGAAACGTTGAAAATATTGCTGTCTTTGATAATCGCGCATAGTTTTACTTGATTGCTCATATACATATATGCGTCGTATTATCGTGAAACGTATTAAGTCTATTCCACAACGTTATACTCAAGATATAAATTTTCGAGTTTATCGATAAAATCGTGTGAAAATATCGATCATTTTCCAGCACAACTAGAGAATATTATTTTTACACAAATACATATTATAGGAGTAATGGCAGTGTAGTCCTTTTATATCATAAATATTTAATAAAACGCCACAATTATAAAAATTAACGAGGGTAGAATATATACGGAGACCAATCCAAACCGAGTGTCGTGAATAAGACAGTGTGTCAGTGCATTTATAAAGCGACATAGTTTGAACAATATTTAAAATACCTTAAATTTTTGGCTTTGTTTTAAAGATCTTGAAAAATCACAATTAATTATAATGCATTTGTTGTGTCCCATCGAATGTTTATCACTCAATCGATCGTAAATTTCATAAATTTAAAAACAATTAACTACAATATACAAAAAAAAATCGGCGGAGTGTTGACGTACCAACGTCAAAGAGAGTATTATAATACCTTAAAAGCAATTAAATACAAAAATTTGGTTAGTAATATCTTAAACTAATATTATTTATATTTGTTTTTATCATAAGTTAATACAATTCGGTTCGGGAAGTCAATATATGAAATAAAGCTAATAAAAATCCAATAAATCGTCTGTTGTGAAGAATAAAGACCTATCTGCAATACTGCTTTGAAACCATTTTTAACTTCTTAATATATGTATGAAGAATAGAATTCAAAGTGGTTTCAAAGCAGTATTGCAGATAGGTCTTTATTCTTCGGATCATTGGTCTAGGGGTTAGATACGTCGTCTTTGGATTAACAGGTCCCGGGTTCGATTCCGGAGTCGAGCAACTGTCTTTGTCTAAACCAATGTCTGAGTCTGGGTGTCATTTGTGTTCGTATGTAAACTGTCCCCGCAATACAGGTTATACCTAGTGCAGAGGTACAAATGATACCCAGATCCAGAACATGTCTCTGGTTTACGCAGACACTAGCCCGACCCCGAAATCGAAGGGACCAAAGGGATCGAAAGACACACTCAACCCAAATTTTGAGTTTAGATTCGAACAATATTTTCTCGTACAAAGCTATTGTACGATGGTTTCGCCAGAATTTCCTTAAATTGGCTTAATTTGCTGCGCAATTGTAAAATATACTTTATACTGATGACTGAAGCCTCAATTTCACATTCAAATACAAACTCGCCGAACCGAACATTTACGTGGTAAACATTTCGTTATAAAAATCGTCTGGATATATGAACGTGGATTCTAATTGACCTAAAAGCCACATTGGGTCTAAGAATCTAAGATTGCGCGGATACACATACAAACAGACCGTATTTTTTTTTGGTCAAAGTAATTTAGGACTTGGGACGATCTATGTACAGTCTTGTACCAGTCAGCCTGTATATACAGGGTGTAATAAAATCCTATATACATAGCGAGGATCATTATAGATAGAACCAATAATTTCATGATCAACTTATTACCAAAGTTTTTATAATTAACATGTTGGTCACCAACTTTAAAAAATACATGGTGTCACCATCACATTCCATCCTGAGGGTGTCGTTAAAGCCGCATTTTCATTAGGGCACATTTGCTGCGCGACTGTCGCTCGACACGAAATCACGTGTCCCGCGCGATGTCGCCCGACGTCGCTTGGGACATTTACGGGTCGCGCAACTTGTCGCTAGTCGACGGTCTGCGAGCGTCGATTTCGCGCGACTTCATACTTTTTCCCACTACTTTCTCGAGCGACATACTGATTACGACTGGCTAATGTAAACGAGTCATATGTCGCGGGACATTGTCCCACAACTTTTGCAGAGACAACTACGTGAATGTCGAGCGACAAGTATCTGCGACATGTCGCCTAGTGAAAATGCGCCTTTAAAACCCTCAAGGCCGAAACCCTAGCTACAAGCGAAGGAAAACTTAATACGATACCCAACCCATCTGGCGAGCGTCGCACAGTAGGCTAATTACCCTCCATGTAATTGGAGGAAGCCCAGGTCAGTAGTGGGTCTCAAGACTCCTTGTAGAACCAAGGTTACAGACTGAACAACTATTACTCCCGCGTACCTCAAAATAGATCAACGGAATAAGACCCAAATAAGATTTTGAAAATTTGAATCATATAAATACCTTCTACTAATTATATTACGACCGGCGTATCTTGCCGAGTGTGAACGTAGGCTGTGCGAACTTTAGCGCATGTATACTCGTAAAGAAAACTGTTATTATCATTTTTTTATTCTCTAACTAGAATAGAATAGAATACTCTTTATTGTACACCAATATCAGAAAAGGTTAACATGGCATCAGAGAAATACAACTAATAAATGTACAATGGGCGGTCTTATCGCACAGGGCGATTTCTTCTATTTCTTATTCTTCTTCTTTCAACTAGCGACCCGCCCGGCTTCACACGGGTGCAATGATGAACATCGAAATTTATCGGTGTTTCTCTACAATATTATGCAAGTATTATACATGTAAACCTTCCTCTGGAATCACTCAATCTATTAAAAACAAACCGCTTCTAAATCCGTTGCGTAGTTTTAAAGATTTAAGCATACATAGGGACAGCGACTTTGTTTTATACTATGTAGTGATACAGTGACCAATTAGTACAAATTAAATCAATATCAAAATAAATGATAACAGTTTTCTTCACGAGTGTACATGCGCTAAAGTTCGCAGAGCCTATGTTCACACTCGCCGGCCGTAATATATATTAACTATAATTGTATGAGTATCCACACCACCCTAAAACATTAATACACATAATTACAATAATTGTATTAGTTCAAATTGTGTTGTCATGTACAATAAATAATTTAATATTGCAAATATCAATCTCGCATGCCACGCTCATCGTAGGAACCAAATTTAGCCTAATTGTTCATGTCATTCTGTTTGTCTGTCAGCACTATTCAGAAACACATGTTCACCAACCAATTCCATCCTGCGGGTGTCTTACGAGGCTACTGAAGGATCGCAGGAGGTGAACAGCCTACTTGTTACAAATCCTATGCTCTGGACAGTAGTGTACAAGTAGGCTATTTTATTTCTATATAATATACCGATTAGGTGACGGATTTGGAATACTAGCGTCACCACCCCATTCCAGACTAAGGCCCGGTTTCCGCCAAAGCGGAGAGGAGATGTGTTGTGAATATCCAATCAGGTTTCGTTATTATATTTCCACCGATGAGAGATGTGGAAATAACGAAAGCTGATTGGTTATTCAAAACACATCTCCTCTCCACTCCGCTTTGGTGGAAACCGGGCCTTAGTCTGGAATGGGGTGGTGACGCTAGTATTCCAAATCCGTCACCTAATCGGTATATTATATAGAAATAAAATAGCCTACTTGTACACTACTGTCCAGAGCATAGGATTTGTAACAAGTAGGCTGTTCACCTCCTGCGATCCTTCAGTAGCCTCGTAAGGCGACACCTTAAGAGGCGACAGAAGGAAGTCAAACACAATTGACACATTTCACTTCAAAATAGTTATGAAATCAATATTGTACCATTGATTGCTTGACCAATTATGTTAGTATCTTTCCCAATAGTTCTGACATACGCATCTAATGTAATTTATATATTCTAAAGCAACTGCGTTAGATTAAAATGCTTCATTAGCAAAAACGTTTCTCAATGACGTGTCGAACAAAACCAATTATAAAATGGTTGTTATAAATATGTAACTCAAAGGTTTAGTTTGCCAAGTCTATACACATTTAAAACAAAATTCACTGCTAGCGGTTTATTTAACAAGTTTGTGCCGAAAAGTTTAAATTACCAAACGATGGATTTTTTTAAATGAATAAGTTTTGTTTATGAATTGTAGGCCGAAAAGATTCAGTTACCAAGTCAATAAATTAAAAACGTTTAACAATTGGCTATTGATCGACTCGTCATTGGACTGCGAAATAATATACGAGCGTAATTTCTAACATATAGGTACATGTTGTAGCCTCTTTCCAAATGTTCTCCTCAACAGAAGCAAGCGTAGAAACGGGACATGTCTATTGTCCAGTTCACTTGGTTTCTAAACAAAAGGAATAGTGCATTATGAAAACTATAATATTTAAGGTTTATAAAGATCACTATGGTTCCATGGTTCGGTCGCGTTAAGAATACAGTAAGGCTAAGCGCGCACTAGGATTTTTAACTGTTGCGATTTTTAAAGTGCGCCATAATATCGCTAACGTCAATAGTTCCTCAAACGATTTATTGTCGTAGTGCGCGTATTGTAGTGCTTTTCTATTGTTCACAGATTTGCGATATTTTTTCGCACCAAATTTTAATCGTAGTGCGCGCTTAGCCTTAGTAAAGGCATATTTATATTAAAGAACTAGCTGACCCGGCAAACTCCGTACCGCCTCAGAATCAATAAATAAAAAAAACCTGAATGAAAACTTCCACGAATATTTCAAGACCAAAATTAGCCAAATCGTTTCAGCCGTTCTCGAGTTTTAGCGAAACTAACGAACAGCAATTAATTTTTATTTAAATCGGTAGATAAAGGACACAACCGTTGCGATCGAAAGTATACCCGCAATTGGTTACGGTGATGAACGTGAATTTCTAATTTGGAACGATTCGGGGCGTTGCTATTCGATTCCGCCCGAATCGAATCGAATCGATATATCGATTCGATTCGGGCATTATGATGGCTCACTGCATTCGTAGCGAGGCATTCTTAACGATTTATAACGAGGTATAGAAAGAGTTTTCAGTTTAATGTTGAAATGAAGAAGGGCTTACCATCAGGGATCCAGCGGGTGTGGTGGGGAAGCACCGCAACTGCTGTCCTCAGAGTGCAAAACGTCACCCATGTCGGTCCCCACCTGCGGGCAAATGAGAATTAAGTTAACACGTAGCCTCTTTGCTAGAAAAACGTCATCATCACTTCAGCCAAAAGACGCCCACTGCTGGACATAGGCCTCCCCCAAGTATTTCCACAGAGGCCGGTCCTGAGCCGCCCGTATCCATTGTTTACCGGCGACCTTAACCAGTCACCGCCGTGAGGGAGGCCTACCAGCACTGCGCTATACGGAATTCTTTCGCCACTCGAGGAATTTTTTGCCCCATGCGAGCTTTGTGCCCTGCCCACTGTCGGTGACCCTGGTTTACCTGCGTATCTCCTTATTTCTTCATCTTTTTACTCGGCCAATTTCAAAGTTATTAATTTGTACACACATCCCTTCACAGTAAGAAAGATGGCGATTAAATTACCTTAAGTACATCGTGCAGCGAGCTCATGCTACCGAGGCTGAGAGGCGTTATCGAACGTTCCAGAAGTAGCGACCCGCTGCCCTGAGAACCGCCGCCTATGGACCTGTTTGTAAAAAAATAGTAGAGTATTTCTTAGGTTTTCGCGATTATTACACATTGAAATTAAACACTTTAACGGATTTATCGCGTGTATATTACATTATTTAATACCCGACGTTTCGAATGCTTTGCAGCAGTTTTAATCTCTATAGCCTCGCGGATCATTCTTGGAATGTTATGATTTTCCTTGGCAAGGATTTGAGGTTTAGAATTAAATAAGACACGCGATAAATCCGTTAAAAAGTGTTTAATTTCAGTAGAGTATTTTTTCTGTATCATCATCATTTCAGGCTATAAATGCTGAGCGGAGCCTCCTCCAAATTCATGGAGGGAAATTAGCCTACTGTGGCCACGTCAGATGGTTTGACTCACAGTTAGGTGATTGTCGACAGCGAGGAGGGATGATAAGCGATTGCCTCCTTATGTGAGGACGTTATACCGCAGAAGGATGATGATGTGGATGGACGTAAGGGTTGTGGAAGATGAAGAGAGATGGATGGATGGATTGTAAACATGAGAAATTGTGTATGAAAGGTGTGACTGTAGATATGACGACTGATAGGTGTGTATGGAGACTACCACCTAGCGTGGGACAGGGATCGTAAGATGATGATGATGATGATAATGGTAACTGTAAATATGACGATTTATAAGAGTTTTGTGATAAAACCTACGTAAATAAAGTTAATTTTGAGTTTGAGTTTGAGGAGGCGACGGAGCGGGTCAGGGAGGAGGATGCTCTGGCTGTCCCGCGCCGCAGACGGAGGCCGAGGCGACTCTACGCCCACCTCCTGCCTCCGCCGTTAGTGAAGATAGAAAGAGTTACAGGTGCGAGCTCACATTTTCTTTCTCTCATAGCCAGTTACGTTTCGTATATCTAAGACAAAGTGCAGGCCTATTATCTGTATAGGTCGGAGGACCCGCCACTGACGAAAGCCTCACTGACTGAGGGCGTCCCGGACGCCATCCGATAGTCGCTTGCCCACCTCGTCGGGGCGTCACAGTGGTATGCGTTTACCAGAACCTGTGGCGCCCCAAGCGTGTCGTGTGACGGTATATCGCTGGGGTTTTAGTGCGTAGACAGAGTCCCACATAATGGCCGGCGCCACAACCATGGGGCGGCGGTAAAAAAGGGTTCGGTTAGCGGCTAGGTCATACATACACGGATCAACGCCATAAGTGTTTAATGTATTCAAATCTTTATATATAAAAATCAATGCCACTTTTCGTTGTAATTTTATAACACAAGAACCGATTTGAATTATTTTTGTTTGTATGCGTTTGGGTGACACCGAAGATGGTGCAGATTCACAAATCAGCCCGACAGATGGCGCTGCAGTCGGTAAATGGTCCATGACATTGCAGGACAAAGTCTGCCCTGTCAGTTAGTAGTTTACCTCTCCATGGGTCGATGATGCGAGAGTGGAGGCGAAGGCGGGGCATCCCCCGCCTCCCGACCCCTCGCCGTTCCCCGCCAAGACCCTGGCGAAAGGTAAAGCGAGATAAATAACATATAAACAAATAATAGCGATTTTTTGTTACTATTATAAACACTGAGAAACCAGGAGACTGTCGAATACGTACTATACTTATTGGATCATCATCATTAGCAGATTCTAGTCCACTGTTGGACAAAGGTCTCCCCTAAAGAGCGCCATAGTTTGACACATCCAGCTGCTGCCCGCAAACTACACTACAAGGCAGACTTCTAGAATAATTTGGTTATTAAACCACTTACAGCCCGTAAAAGACCCACTGCCGAGTCAGGCCTCGCTGGCCAGACCGGTTGGCAAAGGGTTTTGTGTCAAGTTTCTGTCGACTCTTACGACACCCTCAGGATGGAATGGGGTGGTGACACTATTATGTATTCTTAATCCATCAACACACTGACTATGTAACAAACCAGTATGTCAGTAAATAATTGTTCATCATCATCAACATCAATTCAGCCAAAAGAAGTCCCCTGCTGGACATAGGCCTCCCCCAAGGATCTCCACAAAGGCCGGTCCTGGGCCGCCCGCATCCACTGCTTTCCGGCGACCTTAACCAGGTCGTCGGTCCACCGTGTGGGAGGCCTGCGCCTTCCGGAACGCGGTCGCCACTCGAGGACTTTTCTGCCCCATCGGGCGTCGGTCCTGCGCGCTATGTGCCCTGCCCACTGCCACTTAAGTTTGGCAATCCGGTGGGCTATGTCGGTGACCCTGGTTTTCCTGCGTATCTCCTCGTTTCTGATTCGATCTCGCAGGGAAACTCCGAGCATAGCCCTCTCCATTGCCCTTTGGGTGACTTTGAGCCTTCTGATTATTATTAATTGTTCAATATAGTTTAATTTAAAAAAATATAGCATAAATCTTACCGTTATAAGAGCCGGTACCATGAGATATTGTGAGAGGCGAGGTACGCTTACTGCTCTCTCGGCTACTGTACATCTGCCGATAAAGCATTTGGTCAAGTTTTAAATATATTACCAGGAAGCAGGTTAAGAAACAGGTTTGTTTTAAGACACTTCACTATTATATTTTGCGCAGAGGCTGTTTCATCATCATCATCACTTTTTTTTTTTCTTGTGGCTCTCACGGTTTGTGTTCAGCCAATGTCAAGTTACTTTGTATCATTTCTTCAATAGGTTCATCATCACTTGATGACCTGCTGCTGAGTTGGGCTTCCTCCAATTACAGGACAGAAATTAGCCTACTGTGCCACGCTGGCCAGACGAGCTGGCACAGGATTCCGTTTCGAGTACTGGTTATCCTACTACTACTATTCAGCCCAAAAACGACCCACTGCTGAGTCGGGCCTCCCCACATCACATGGAGGGGTAATTAGCCTACTGTGCCACGCTGGCCAGACGAGCTGGCACAGGATTCCGTTTCGAGTACTGGTTATCCTACTACTACTATTCAGCCCAAAAACGACCCACTGCTGAGTCGGGCCTCCCCACATCACATGGAGGGGTAATTAGCCTACTGTGCCACGCTGGCCAGACGAGCTGGCACAGGATTCCGTTTCGAGTACTGGTTATCCTACTACTACTATTCAGCCCAAAAACGACCCACTGCTGAGTCGGGCCTCCCCACATCACATGGAGGGGTAATTAGCCTACTGTGCCACGCTGGTCAGGCAGGTTGGAGGTTTTATTTCAACTTTTCTCTTGCAGCTAAGTTTGCTGCGGTTTGGCATCGACTGCTGCGCAGCATGTCGCGGGTTCGATACACGCACGGAAGAAATATTTGTACGACCTACAAGTATTTGTTCCGGGTCTGGGTGTTTTCTATCTATAATATGTATGTATTTACAAACAAAAAAAGTATATCCTTGGACATTAAATATCCTTGGACATTTCACACAACGCCATCTCGTCCCACGCTAAGCAACTTAATGCTTGTGTTTGGTAACGAGATGGATGATAAACTACTTATATATGTCGTGGATAACGATATCGTTTTATTAAGTTTCTCAATTGATTGTTAACACAGTAGTGCGGCAAACGCGGTGACGTCAGTTGTTTTGCAATGGCGGCACGTGGACAGAGTCGTAATGGAAAGTGAGGTTGGCTCGATCAGTCAGTCGACGTTGGGACACGGACCGAGACACTTCTCCGTTGCGAACCTGTCGGTTTGTCTATCTAAGTGTGTTAACTGAACATTGTTATTTATACTGTGGTTAATATTGTGAATTATAAAGTTACAAGTAATAAACCTCGTACCAAGTCAAGATGATGACGACTCTATTGCTCAGCCGTCGCTATCTCCGACATCAGAAGTGGTATGTAACTCAGTCAGCCCACGTGGAGAAAACAGTGTAGTGATAATGTGTGTACTTCTGTACGCGATGGAAATAACCGATAATGGCGATTCATTGTCACTATAAAGGAGACATTAAGCTACATGAAGATTGTTCTGAACTGAAGATCACAAGCGGCAGTCATAGTGCGGCGATTAACCAAGTGGGGATCACTTGCTTTCATTGTGATGGACAAGGACACTACGCGTCTAACTGCCCTGAGCGGAGCAGCAGGAAGGCGAGCAACAGTACTGTGGTCAGCCAGGTCAAAGAATAGTGAGTGGATCTGTAGTAAGCGCACCAGCTGCAATTTTACGTCACTCCGGTGAGCAGTTTCCATTTTATTACTCGGGTATATTGTATGGTATACGAATTTACGATAGTGTGATTTTGACCGGTGTAAGAAAATATTATTTGAGGTTCTTTTGCGTGTTTACCTGTTAATTACTTGCGATACGAAGTTTAGATTGCTGTGCTTGTTTAGCTTGACGGTTCATCGGTCTGGCGTCGTATTTTCGCCAGTTTATAGCAAAGTTTTTCAAGATTATGGAGCCATTGTATGCCTTGATTTGCATCGGTAAGGTAGCCTAAACGTGAGGCGATAGGACAGCAGATCCAGATTTCAAGCGATCGGGTTTTCGGTCGGCAACTGTGGAATGTCACAGCTGCGGTGGAATGGGTCACCGAGCATCAAATTGGCGGTGAAAGGCAAGGCAGCTAGTGCTGCCACTGCACACTTCAGCGTCAGGCTCTGCGGGGCCGCGGCCGCGGTCGGACTTAGTCTGTTTCAGGTGCGGCAGCGCCGGACATTTGGCAGCGAGATGTCCACGTGGCAACAACGTGGCAACAGCGGAGGAGCTGGCGCGGCGGTAGGCGCAGGCGGTTCGGAGCGGCGCCTGCGGCGGCGGCGAGTGACGAGAGGCATGTGGAAGCTTGCTATGTTAGCAATCCCAGCGGTGCGCTGATGAACGCTTGTGAGTCGTATCCATTTTATTCTGATTCTGGTGCAGAGTGCTCTCTCATCAAACATTGTGTTGCGCCGAAGCCAAGTGGAAAGAGTTATGAGCACCCTCAAAAATATGTTGACTGTTGTAGAAGTTAGTCCAAATAGGTCATGGCAAGATGCGTTAGATGATGTTCAACTTGCTATAAATAGCACGATTCATAGGGTAACTAAGGCAAGTCCATTAGAATTGTTAATAGGTAGAGTAGCTAGGCCACTAAATTTATTAACTATTGACGGTCATGAGGTTGAGATAAATTTAAGAGATTAGGGAACAAGCTGACAAATTAATGGAAAATAATGCACAGCTTGATAAATTAAGATTCGATAAAAATAAGGCAAATGTGACTAGATTTTCGGTGGGAGATTATGTTTTAGTCGAAAATCATGAACGGAATCAAACCAAATTGGATCCTAAATATAACGGACCTTATGAAGTCATTGAGGTACTTGACGGTGACAGATATCATAAGAGTTTGAACGCACTTACAAATACTCGAGAGAACGCCAACGTCCACTCCCCCAATCATATGTCCCTACTGGGCTGGATCCATGCTTATTAGATAATAATGACGGTAAGATATTGGGACTAGTTTAATAGTTTCTTTAATTAAAACATCATATGGCTATGTGCTTATGTAACTTCACGCCTTTAATACCTGAGGGTGTGGTCAGCAGCAATTATGCCTCGACACGCTGGATTAATTTTCGAGTCCCAATTGTAATAGGTGGCTCTATGAACTATAAAGGGCGAGGTGGCCAAATATACAGTCAAGGGCGAGGTGGCTCTATGAACTATAAAGGACGAGGTGGCCAAATATACAGTCAAGGGCGAGGTGGCTCTGTGAACTATAAAGGGCGAGGTGGCCAAATATACAGGGTTGATCACTATTGGTTCGAGCACATGGCTAAGTGCGTTCGTAAGTTTGTCTATGGTTGTATTACTTGTAAACTATCTCAATCGCAATCAGGTCGCCCACAAGCGGGACTTCATCCAATTCCTAAGATTAGTATCCCGTGGCATACTGTGCACGTTGACTTAACTGGCAAATTAAGTGGAAAAGCGATTGCAAGGAGTACGTCATAGTTTTAATTGATGCGGTCACAAAATTTGTTCCCTTGTATCATACCCTGAGAATAGATTTGGCTAGAACAATTAAATCCCTTAAATCAAGCGTCTTTAGTTGGAGCTCCAGTAAGTAATTGCAGATCTGGGACGATGCTTTGCCAACAAAGAATTCAAAGTTTTTTGTCAGTTTCATTACGTTTGATAGCTACGGGTTCAAGTCGCGCTAATTGCCAAGTAGAAAGAACAATG
Organism: Clostera curtula; assembly: GCA_905475355.2. NCBI lineage: Eukaryota > Metazoa > Arthropoda > Insecta > Lepidoptera > Notodontidae > Clostera > Clostera curtula. The sequence continues at coordinate 7,353,441 of FR997822.1, read as the reverse complement.
AGCGCGTTAAAAAGTATGCTGACCGCGATAGAAGCGTCTGATAGGTCCCGGCATGAAGCGTTAGAAGACGTGCAATTAGTTTTGAATTCCTCTGTCCACCGTGTAATACAAGCGAGTCCACTCGAGTTTCTGATAGGACCTTTAGCTAGACCATTTAACCTATTAACTTTGAATGATTCCGGACCGGCAGTAGACATTAGTAAGAGAGCAAGCGGCCACATACATAGAAAATAGTGCCAGTTACGAAAAAGTAAAATTTGATAAAACTACAAGTTAAAGTGGTAAAGTTTGATGTTGGTAATTTAGTTTAAATTCAGAACGAAGAGAAACCAAACTAAATTAGACGCGAAATACAAGGGACCGTTAAAAATTGTGGAGTTACTTGATGGTGATCGTTATTTGCTGAAATCTTTGACCGGTAATAGAACATAAAAATACGCTCACGACTGTATAAGGAGATTCCACTAAGCAGTGTGCCCGTTGAGTTAAATTTGTCTGATGAAGATGGTGAGGAGGATGCCTCCAACAGTAAACAAGAACATACCTTGGCTAGGTCCGCACTACACGCACTAGTCTGTAGTCGTAACTGCAACTCTGGGAGTTGTACAGAGCGCGATGGGCAGCTAGTGGTGTGGCGGGGACCCGGGTCTCGAGAGAGACTATTTGTACGGTCCTGTGTGGCCTGGGAGTCGTGAACTCTAGTTAAAGTGTTGGTCGTATCGCTTAGAGCGATGACGATATGGGTGACATATGAATTGTCACTAGCTGCTGGGACAGCTGGGCCATGTGTTGTGTAATTATTACTTTAAACCTACTGTTTTAAAGTATCAGTATTGAGATTTAAAGATTATGGGCTTAGAGGAACCTTTCGTGTTAAAGTTAAAATTATTTGTATGCTAACGTGATCTCTGTTAACTTGATTCTTAAGATACGATTACGGAACATTACCGTCAGGTTGGCCGAACGTGAAAATGTGCCTCAGTTGGTTATTTTGTTACAAGTACACACGAGGACGTGTGCTTCGTCAGGCTGGCCGTGTCGTGGATAACGATATCGTTTTATTAAGTTTCTCAATTGATTGTTAACACAGTAGTGCGGCAAACGCGGTGACGTCAGTTGTTTTGCAATGGCGGCACGTGGACAGAGTCGTAATGGAAAGTGAGGTTGGCTCGATCAGTCAGTCGACGTTGGGACACGGACCGAGACACTTCTCCGTTGCGAACCTGTCGGTTTGTCTATCTAAGTGTGTTAACTGAACATTGTTATTTATACTGTGGTTAATATTGTGAATTATAAAGTTACAAGTAATAAACCTCGTACCAAGTCAAGATGATGACGACTCTATTGCTCAGCCGTCGCTATCTCCGACATCAGAAGTGGTATGTAACTCAGTCAGCCCACGTGGAGAAAACAGTGTAGTGATAATGTGTGTACTTCTGTACGCGATGGAAATAACCGATAATGGCGATTCATTGTCACTATAAAGGAGACATTAAGCTACATGAAGATTGTTCTGAACTGAAGATCACAAGCGGCAGTCATAGTGCGGCGATTAACCAAGTGGGGATCACTTGCTTTCATTGTGATGGACAAGGACACTACGCGTCTAACTGCCCTGAGCGGAGCAGCAGGAAGGCGAGCAACAGTACTGTGGTCAGCCAGGTCAAAGAATAGTGAGTGGATCTGTAGTAAGCGCACCAGCTGCAATTTTACGTCACTCCGGTGAGCAGTTTCCATTTTATTACTCGGGTATATTGTATGGTATACGAATTTACGATAGTGTGATTTTGACCGGTGTAAGAAAATATTATTTGAGGTTCTTTTGCGTGTTTACCTGTTAATTACTTGCGATACGAAGTTTAGATTGCTGTGCTTGTTTAGCTTGACGGTTCATCGGTCTGGCGTCGTATTTTCGCCAGTTTATAGCAAAGTTTTTCAAGATTATGGAGCCATTGTATGCCTTGATTTGCATCGGTAAGGTAGCCTAAACGTGAGGCGATAGGACAGCAGATCCAGATTTCAAGCGATCGGGTTTTCGGTCGGCAACTGTGGAATGTCACAGCTGCGGTGGAATGGGTCACCGAGCATCAAATTGGCGGTGAAAGGCAAGGCAGCTAGTGCTGCCACTGCACACTTCAGCGTCAGGCTCTGCGGGGCCGCGGCCGCGGTCGGACTTAGTCTGTTTCAGGTGCGGCAGCGCCGGACATTTGGCAGCGAGATGTCCACGTGGCAACAACGTGGCAACAGCGGAGGAGCTGGCGCGGCGGTAGGCGCAGGCGGTTCGGAGCGGCGCCTGCGGCGGCGGCGAGTGACGAGAGGCATGTGGAAGCTTGCTATGTTAGCAATCCCAGCGGTGCGCTGATGAACGCTTGTGAGTCGTATCCATTTTATTCTGATTCTGGTGCAGAGTGCTCTCTCATCAAACATTGTGTTGCGCCGAAGCCAAGTGGAAAGAGTTATGAGCACCCTCAAAAATATGTTGACTGTTGTAGAAGTTAGTCCAAATAGGTCATGGCAAGATGCGTTAGATGATGTTCAACTTGCTATAAATAGCACGATTCATAGGGTAACTAAGGCAAGTCCATTAGAATTGTTAATAGGTAGAGTAGCTAGGCCACTAAATTTATTAACTATTGACGGTCATGAGGTTGAGATAAATTTAAGAGATTAGGGAACAAGCTGACAAATTAATGGAAAATAATGCACAGCTTGATAAATTAAGATTCGATAAAAATAAGGCAAATGTGACTAGATTTTCGGTGGGAGATTATGTTTTAGTCGAAAATCATGAACGGAATCAAACCAAATTGGATCCTAAATATAACGGACCTTATGAAGTCATTGAGGTACTTGACGGTGACAGATATCATAAGAGTTTGAACGCACTTACAAATACTCGAGAGAACGCCAACGTCCACTCCCCCAATCATATGTCCCTACTGGGCTGGATCCATGCTTATTAGATAATAATGACGGTAAGATATTGGGACTAGTTTAATAGTTTCTTTAATTAAAACATCATATGGCTATGTGCTTATGTAACTTCACGCCTTTAATACCTGAGGGTGTGGTCAGCAGCAATTATGCCTCGACACGCTGGATTAATTTTCGAGTCCCAATTGTAATAGGTGGCTCTATGAACTATAAAGGGCGAGGTGGCCAAATATACAGTCAAGGGCGAGGTGGCTCTATGAACTATAAAGGACGAGGTGGCCAAATATACAGTCAAGGGCGAGGTGGCTCTGTGAACTATAAAGGGCGAGGTGGCCAAATATACAGGGTTGATCACTATTGGTTCGAGCACATGGCTAAGTGCGTTCGTAAGTTTGTCTATGGTTGTATTACTTGTAAACTATCTCAATCGCAATCAGGTCGCCCACAAGCGGGACTTCATCCAATTCCTAAGATTAGTATCCCGTGGCATACTGTGCACGTTGACTTAACTGGCAAATTAAGTGGAAAAGCGATTGCAAGGAGTACGTCATAGTTTTAATTGATGCGGTCACAAAATTTGTTCCCTTGTATCATACCCTGAGAATAGATTTGGCTAGAACAATTAAATCCCTTAAATCAAGCGTCTTTAGTTGGAGCTCCAGTAAGTAATTGCAGATCTGGGACGATGCTTTGCCAACAAAGAATTCAAAGTTTTTTGTCAGTTTCATTACGTTTGATAGCTACGGGTTCAAGTCGCGCTAATTGCCAAGTAGAAAGAACAATGAGCGCGTTAAAAAGTATGCTGACCGCGATAGAAGCGTCTGATAGGTCCCGGCATGAAGCGTTAGAAGACGTGCAATTAGTTTTGAATTCCTCTGTCCACCGTGTAATACAAGCGAGTCCACTCGAGTTTCTGATAGGACCTTTAGCTAGACCATTTAACCTATTAACTTTGAATGATTCCGGACCGGCAGTAGACATTAGTAAGAGAGCAAGCGGCCACATACATAGAAAATAGTGCCAGTTACGAAAAAGTAAAATTTGATAAAACTACAAGTTAAAGTGGTAAAGTTTGATGTTGGTAATTTAGTTTAAATTCAGAACGAAGAGAAACCAAACTAAATTAGACGCGAAATACAAGGGACCGTTAAAAATTGTGGAGTTACTTGATGGTGATCGTTATTTGCTGAAATCTTTGACCGGTAATAGAACATAAAAATACGCTCACGACTGTATAAGGAGATTCCACTAAGCAGTGTGCCCGTTGAGTTAAATTTGTCTGATGAAGATGGTGAGGAGGATGCCTCCAACAGTAAACAAGAACATACCTTGGCTAGGTCCGCACTACACGCACTAGTCTGTAGTCGTAACTGCAACTCTGGGAGTTGTACAGAGCGCGATGGGCAGCTAGTGGTGTGGCGGGGACCCGGGTCTCGAGAGAGACTATTTGTACGGTCCTGTGTGGCCTGGGAGTCGTGAACTCTAGTTAAAGTGTTGGTCGTATCGCTTAGAGCGATGACGATATGGGTGACATATGAATTGTCACTAGCTGCTGGGACAGCTGGGCCATGTGTTGTGTAATTATTACTTTAAACCTACTGTTTTAAAGTATCAGTATTGAGATTTAAAGATTATGGGCTTAGAGGAACCTTTCGTGTTAAAGTTAAAATTATTTGTATGCTAACGTGATCTCTGTTAACTTGATTCTTAAGATACGATTACGGAACATTACCGTCAGGTTGGCCGAACGTGAAAATGTGCCTCAGTTGGTTATTTTGTTACAAGTACACACGAGGACGTGTGCTTCGTCAGGCTGGCCGTGTCGTGGATAACGATATCGTTTTATTAAGTTTCTCAATTGATTGTTAACACAGTAGTGCGGCAAACGCGGTGACGTCAGTTGTTTTGCAATGGCGGCACGTGGACAGAGTCGTAATGGAAAGTGAGGTTGGCTCGATCAGTCAGTCGACGTTGGGACACGGACCGAGACACTTCTCCGTTGCGAACCTGTCGGTTTGTCTATCTAAGTGTGTTAACTGAACATTGTTATTTATACTGTGGTTAATATTGTGAATTATAAAGTTACAAGTAATAAACCTCGTACCAAGTCAAGATGATGACGACTCTATTGCTCAGCCGTCGCTATCTCCGACATATATATTTTTTTGTAAATACATACATATTATAGATAGAAATGACACCCATACTCCGAGCCAGTGCCTCTGGTTTAGACAAAGACACTCGCCCGACCCCGGAATCGAACCCGGGATCCGTTGATCCAAAGGCGGCACATCTAACCACTAGACCAACGAGGCAGTACTGCGAGTGTAGCCGACCTGCGGATGCTCGTCGGCGGTCTCCACCGTGGTGGGCAAGTCCAGCAGCCGCTGCGAGCGGATCCCGTCCCCGGGGCCCATGTGGGACAGGTGCGCGAAGTTGGTGGGCGCCGAGATCAGCCGCGACCGGCGCTCAGACCTGGAGAACAACCCACCCTCGACTTACTTACAGACAGGTAACAACTAAACATTAATACATACTAATAAACGGATCTAACCTAGGTTGGAACCCTTAATTATGTTGACATGGCCGTGGGTACGAACTTGCGCATCGTACATTTAATAACTAATACGAACGTAGCTCACTCACACTAACACGCGGGTGGCGAGGACGCTTGCGGGTAGAAGACCCTGCCTCCCCTCCCCGCGTACGTCCCGCTGATACCTGATTTTGTGTTGTGCGCAGCGTAATGCGGCTACATTCAGACCGGCCATAAAGATTGGCGCGGACTGTACAAAGCAACTATTATTAAAAATGTATATCCTACTTCACTATCACTACATAGTATAAAACAAAGTCGCTGACGTCTGTCCGTCCCTATGTATGCTTAAATCTTTAAAACTAAACAACGGATTTTGAAGCGGTTTTTTGTAATAGATAGAGTGATTCAAGAGGAAGGTTTATATGTACAATACATGCATAATATTGTAGAGAAACACTGACAAATTTAGATATTCATCATTGCATCCGTGCGAAGCCGGGGCGGGTCGCTAGTAATATTATAAATGCGAAAGTTTGTAAGTATGGATGGATGGATGTTTGTTACTCTTTCACGTAAAAGATGGATGGATGTTGTTACGTTTTCACGTAAAAACTACGGAATGGATTTTAATGAAACTTTACAATAATATAGCTTATGCATCAGAACAACACATAGAATAATACAATTTATAAAGGTATCGTGTAAATTGTCCAAAATATAACAAAAAGTGTCAAGTAAGTAAAAAAAGAATCGGATGATAAAAATAATTCCATCACCACGCGGGTAAAACCGCGGAGCGTGGCTAGTATTATAATAAAAAATGCCAAACAAAATTCTTCCAAGTTCTAAATCTTATCTATAAAGCTCTTTTCAATCCGTATCATGAAAATCGTTTTGATTTGGCAAGATATCTAAATTTGGATCATGGACGACTGTAACTATAAAAAAAATCATAACACGTAATCTATGAAAAATCGCATAACATACATAGGGGTGATTTGGGTACCCCAAGAGGTGATTTATCTCTGGACTTCCGTTTGACACTAATTTTGGGACACCCTGTATATAGTAGACTAGTGGCCCGCCCCGGCTTCGCCCGTGCAAAGCGGGGGTGAGTTATACATATAAACCTTCCCCTTGAATCACCCTATCTATTACAAAAAACCGGTTCAAAATCCGTTGCGTAGTTTTAAAGATTTATGCATACATAGGGACGGACAGAAGAATGCGACTTTGTTTTATACTATGTAGTGATGTCTTACAATCGGTTGTGCGCTTCGATGGCTTGATGCGACTGCTCCCGCACAGTGAACCGTCGCTTGCCGGAGCCCCACAGCGACGTCTGGTCCATGCACAGCGGCGGATCCGTTCCGCGGGGATCTGTGCATCAATCATATATGTTACTAGCTGCCCCCTGCGCTTACTTATTGTCGTATCGCAGGTGACGCCGCGGGGCGAAGCTAGTCTAAAAAAATCATCAGCTACCTATCAGTGAAAGTCCCGTCAAAATCGGTCCGCCCGTTCCAGAGATTAGCCGGAACAAACAGACAGACAGATAGATAAAAATTAAAAAAAAAGGTTATTTTGGTCTATGTATTGTGTCTAGATACTTACGCATTTAGTAAAACGTGGTTATTTTATTATGACAAACACTCCAATTTTTTTTTATTTTTTTTTATTTATTTATTTTGATGTACATAATATGTAGTATGTATAAGATAGGAGGTGCGAATCTATCAACTGGGCTGCAGGTTAAGCAATTCAGATATACATTTATGTAACGGAAATACAGGAGTTGTATTGACTATGACGTGTTGGAGTGTGCATATGGCAGTGGAGTTGGGGGGCGAGTTGTGGAGGGGAGAGGAGAGTTGTTAAAAGGGCGTGTGTGTCTAAGTTCGGGACTCTAGTAATATTTATTGATATAGGACTAGCTGCATCATCCATGTGGTCACTGATTTAGAATACACAATGTCACCAACCCATGCCATCTTGAGGGTCTTAAAAGAATGCAAGAGGCGGTAGTTCGGGGCGCTAAATTACTGATTTTAAATAGTTTTTAATGAGTTCATGTAGCGTAACATCAATATAAATATGAAATAAAGTCGTGCAAAGTTCTACAAAGTGAAATTCAGTGGCAGTGATATCCCTTTTCATATAAATTGAACATAATTAATAACTAATACAACAGTTCTACCCACAATAAACACTTAATAAGTACTTGGATATTTTAAGTGATACAACCGATCTATGTTTAAAGCTGAGTACTGTGTTGCACCTGAATATAGTGTATAAAATATACGAACCTTGCAGGAAGAGCCGCATATAAGGATCAGCGGGTTAAAAAAAATAAATAAAAATAAAAAGCAATCGCACTGTTAAAATTTATAGAGCCTACGTTTTAAGTAGTAGCAAGACGTGTGGAAATCTGTTGCCTATCTATCCTAAATAGTCAACATGAACAAGTGTGGAGCTTGCGGTAAATTTATGATTGGGAAAGGCACAAGTGCCACGGTGGTACGCTGCTGCAAGTGCACTAATGGTTATCACCGGGCCTGCATAAGTTCTACTTCATCTTTCAAAACGGCTACTAATAAAAGCGACTGGCTATGCTCAAATTGCGAAACACCCTTCGCAAAAGCCGACAATTTCACGTCCCCTACCCCTGGGGAGGACTTCATGGCATCATCCATTACGCCTGGTTTACCGTCAGGCGTTACCAGTAATACCCAGGACGATGGTGACGTGTTTTATAACACGGCGGATGAAGACGTTAACCTAGAATTAGCGCATGAACTACGTGCCATTAGAAAAGAATTGAAAGCCATGCGGTTGGCAATAGAGACATGCAATAGTGAGGTAAGCAGTTTGAGAAGTACCCTTGTAAAGAACGAAGAGCGAATCATCAGTCTGGAAAAGAGGATCGAAGTGCTAGAAGATCGCCCCGTGGAGGTGGAGGTCTCGCAACAAACCATTAATAATATGGAAGATACAATATCATCCCTACGATCGGAGCTGAACGACCGAGAACAAAAACTTTTATTGAATGATGTTATTATAGCCGGTCTGCCTGAAGAAAAGGAGGAAAGTCCAGCGCATTTAATTAAAGTTCTTGGATCTAAACTTGGGATCTCCTTAGAAGATGCCGATTTGGTCCATGCTGAACGCATTGGGTCCATTCGCAGAAATATAGTGGAGGAAAATGATAACCAACTGTCGCGCCCGCGACCCATTGTTGTGAAGCTTGCAAGGCGTGTGACGCGTGATAGTTTGTTGCGTGCAGCGCGTGTGCGACGGCAACTGACCACCGTGGATGCTGGAATGCTGGGGCCCAATCGGCGAATATATCTAAATGAACATCTAACTCGAATAAATTATCAATTGTTCTACAAAACAAAGGAAACTGCCCGTCAAAAAAACTGGAGATTTGCCTGGACGACGAATGGAAAAATCCTAGTAAAAAAAGAGGCAGGCGCTCCGACACAGCGAATCTTTAGCGACAAAGACATTGGTAAATTTTTTGTTTAACAAGTCATTTGGATATATGTAATAAAGTAACTAATCCTATGAGATCGTTAATAGATAAGTTGTTATCTTGGCATGTACTGTATGGTGGAGTTAAAGGGTCTGCTAACGTCATTAAATTCATTCATTCATTCATTAAGTTATTTTTGCTTATCAATTTTATTACTTATTTTAATGTTTATTTTTGTGTAATTCTAATATTTTTCTATAATCATTTAATTAGTCACTTGCTATTGCACAATTTGACATTAAATCAATTATTTTTTTTTTATACATTACATCTTATACTTTTATATTATTTCCGTGTACACTATCGTTATTTTTTAAAAACTCAACTATTCTTAGCTACTAATGGTACTTTCAAGCTTATTAAACTTCCCTGTTACAATCAGGCTAAATATTTATTGAATAATCTATACCGTTTAAACACTTTAAGCATATGTAATCTTTTTATTTATTCGACATTTATATATACTATTTTAAATAACAGCCTGCTTAATTTTACGCTTTATACAAAGTTAAAAATAATTATTACACAAGTCCTTTACTTGACAAAACTAGTTGAGAAATACAATATTTGTAATAGAATTTTTTTCATTTCCAGTAGTGACCTTATCAAATATGAGGTGCTGTTTTGCAAACATGTTACTTTCATTTGCCAAGAGATATTAATCTTACAATGTTGATTGATAAATATCTCAAGGTTGGTTTGCTAAACGTGGGTTCTCTGGGAACAAATCATGATGATTTTGTAGGACTTTTAACAAATCATCCAGTCGACATCCTAGCAATTAATGAGACTTGGTTGCGACAAGGAGAGGATGACCGGGCACCGGCCGTGCCTGGCTACCGACTGCGTCATGTGCCAAGACACAGCAGTACTGGAAGGGGTAGGGGCGGCGGTGTCGGGTTTTACATCAAGCAAGATATTAGTGCCCGCTTGTATTCAAACGGCTCGGACATTAGGTTCCAATCCGTCGAGCAATTGTGGTTAACACTCACTGTTAACGCTCAAAAAATTGCTATCGGCACAGCCTATCGTCCACCATGGTTGGATCTGGATCTGTTCCTTGATGCTGTAAATGAGTCTATGAGTGCCTTGGCCTATTGTGATAGGTTTATTTTACTTGGCGATTTCAATGTTAATCTTTTAAAAAGCGATGACAGCACGACAAGGAAATTTAATATGTTTTTACATTCGGTGGGTTTGACACAACTGGTTACTGGTCCTACTCATTTCACAGACACATCTGAGACTCTAATCGACTTAGTATGCACGGATTTAAAATCTAAAATCCTGAATATCCTGCCGTACAAAGCCATAAATGGCCATTGTTACATATATTGTGAGTTGCTTGCGAAACGACCAAAGTTTGTTCCGCATACTGTAATCTTCAGACCTTTAAAACACATATGTATTAACCAACTGCAGGATGATTTGGACAAAATACCTTGGGCTAGTATATCTCAAATGCCTGATGTTGATGAAATGGTCTGTGCACTCACTTATTATATGACATGTCTCTTCGACATCCACGCACCGGTTACAAAGAAATTTATAAAGAATCCCCAGTATCCATGGATAACTGATAACATCAGGCTTATGATGCGGCTTCGAGACGAAGCACTAATGTTATATAGAGACACGAAATCTGAGTCAAAAAAGAAATATTATAAAGAACTGAAATCGTTAGTCAATACCTCTCTTTTTCATGAAAAAACTGCGTATTTTAGATATAATATAAATAACCAAATAAAAAATCCTATAATTTTGTGGAAAAATATTAAAAACTATGTTCTTCCCAAAAAACAAGAACACCATCTCCCATTGCACTTTAATGATCCTAACGAAATTAATACACATTTTCTTAACGTACCGGGTGACCCTCAAACTAGCCTCTCATATATCACCTACTTTGAGTTCCATAGGTCTACAGATGAAACGTTTAATCTGAAGTCGGTCTCTTCAGATGTTGTCTCTCGGGTCATTCATAGTCTTAAGTCGAAGGCTATAGGACATGATGGTATATCTCTGGATATGGTTAATTTGACACTCTCCCATACCTTGCAACCCATCACCGATATAGTGAATCGATCCATACAATCATCAGTAGTACCTGAGATGTGGAAGGTGGCTGCCGTTAAACCGCTACCAAAAAAGCCGAATCCTCTGGATGCGAAGGACCTTCGCCCAATTAGTATCTTGCCGTGTCTTTCAAAGGTATTGGAAAAAGTCGTAAGCCAACAGCTCACGGACTTCTTGGAAAATAACGACGTTTTACCAATGTTACAGTCCGGCTTCAGACGTTCCCGAGGCACTACAACCGCGTTGCTGGATGTAACGGATAATATCCTTGCCGCCCAAGACCAGGGTATGTGCACGGTCTTGGTGTTGCTGGATTTTTCCCGTGCTTTTGACGCAATAAATATATCTCTACTTTTAGCGAAGTTACGATATAACGGGTTTGGGCAGGATACTATACAATGGTTCCACAGCTACTTGGAAAATCGCAATCAATACGTGAAACTGCACACAAGTGCTGGAGCTTCCAGAGAATCGTCTTTTGCCTCGTTAAATAGAGGTGTGCCCCAGGGATCTATTTTGGGCCCGCTCTTATTTATTTTATACACGGCAGATATTGCTAAGTGCCTTCAAAACTGCCAGTATCATATTTATGCAGATGATGTCCAGGTTTATATCTCATTTCGGCCTGACGAGCATGACAGGGCAATAAAGCTGTTAAATGAGGATCTAAGTAGGTTAGCAACGTGGTCTAGACAGAATTGTTTAGTTCTAAATCCAACTAAAACAAAATACATGGTAATTGGTACAAAAAAACAGATTGAAAAGTTACCCACTGAATTTCGGGTTACAGTTCTAGATGTCCAAGTAGACCGAGTGCATGAAGCACGGAACCTTGGCCTGCAAATGGATGACAATCTGAGGTTTGAAAGGCATGTAACTGATGCAGCACAGAACTGTTTCTTTCGGCTTAAAGTTTTATACAAAATGAGACCTTATCTATCTGAGGAGCTGCGAATTCAACTTGTCGAGTCTCTGGTGCTATCCAAATTGAACTATGCGGATACTGTATATGGCTCTCGGTTGTACTCTCGGACAGAACGATTAGTGCAGAGGGTTCAGAATGCATGTGCTCGATTTTGTTTCGCCATTCCACCACGGAGCCACGTTACTCCATTTCTTAATAATAATCTATTGTTAAAAATGAAATCACGGCGGAATTTACACTTGGCATGCTTATTGTTTAATGTTATTAAATATCAGCAGCCAAGATACTTATATAAAAAATTGGTTTGGATATCAGATAGAAATAGATATGTTACGAGGAAGTGCGCCCAACTGTTATTAATTCCAGCCCATAAAACAACATCTTTCCGGGGGAGTTTTCGCTATGCTGCGACCAAATGCTGGAACAATATACCTCCACCGATAAAAGATGCAAGCATCCTTGCAACTTTCAAAACACGGTTGCGTCAGTATTTGGTCGAGGCACAGCGAAAACCTGTTTTAAACGCGACATAGTTATAATATTAGTAATATAATAAAATTCATTTTAATATATGTGGGATTTTAAAATTTTAATATTAATTTCATTGACTTATCACCATGTAGCAATAATCAAATAATCAAATAATCAATTCAATATTATATTTAATATTTATCACCATCCAATAATTAATTAATTTATTTATTAATTCTTTATTTGCATTTTTATTAATTTTAACCGCAATATCACTCACAATAATTGTTTTAATTATGTTAATATCATTTTAATACATAATAATTTATATTTTAGTATATTTATTCCTCATCTGCCATTGACCATACTCTGTGACCATACCCTGTACATATAGAGATGTCATTACGCAATTATTTAAGAAATGTTTGTATAATTTTTAATTGTAATTTGAAAAATAAAATCGTCCGGGCTGGAGCTGAAAATCAGTGCTGCATATACCTGCAGTGTATACTGAGCTCCTGCCTTTTAGACACCATATTATCGTAACCTAAATTTACTTTTACTTTTTCTTTCTGTATATTTGTGTGTCTAATAAAAGTATTTTCTTTCTTTCTTTCTCTAGCCGCAAGAGAAGGAATACTTGATACACCCTGTGCCAACCCGTCTTGCCAGCGTGGCACAGTAGGCTAATTTCCCTCCACGAATTTGGAGGAGGCCCAACTCAGTAGTGGGTCATCTAAGGGCTAATGTCAAGTAACACGAAAAAATAAATTCCATCACCACGCGGGTAAAACCGCGGGGCGCAGCTAGTTTATATATATATATATATAGTGTAGAATCTTTTTGCAACTGAAACAGCAGATATAAATAAACTCACGGGTCAGCAGCGGCCTCAGGTAGATGATGAACGGCGCGGCGTCTGCAGAGAAGGGGAACGCGTTCCCCCCTCCGTTGCCCCCCACGCAGCAGATCCACCCGGCTTCGTCCAGGGGACGCGCGTTTGCTGCAAACAAAACAACAAGTGATAACATCTTATAAACCTCTTCAAACTCAAACGGAACTTTATTTACGTGGGTTTTATCACAAAACTCATACGTCATAGTTAAAATTCTGTCCGGCAGAAATTCTGTTGGGCGCATTTTATTCAGTTATCATCATCATCATCATCATCATCATTGGTGATGAAAAAAAATTCAGTTGTCTTCACGCAATCTTTACCTGACTGGTTTTCCTCGGTCCCCCCGCCCCTCGCGAACACGATTACATACACTTTAAACAAATAAATATCCTTGGACATCTCACACAACGCCATCTCGTCCCAAGTTAAGCAACTTAATGCTTGTGTTATGGTAACGAGATGGATGATAAACTACTTATATACTTTTTTTTTTGTAAATACATACATATTATAGATAGAAATGACACCCAGCCAGTGCCTCTGGTTTAGACAAAGACACCTGCTCGTCCCCGGAATCGAACCCGGGACCCGTTGATCCAAAGGCGGCACATCTACCCAACGACGTCGGGAGACAACACGGTGAACGCAGCCGACGAACACCATAGCTCCACATCCATAAGTGCCAGCATATCTTCGTGCAGCACGTGTAGATGGTGATACAGGGGCAGCCGCATCCGCAGCATTCTGTCGGATTATGCGAGTGAGTCGGCTCACCACTCATTTCGCGTCGCCTTGTGGCACGAACTGGACTTTTGTATGAAGCCGAATGCAGCAGAAATTACGCGACTCACAAAATTACGCTCGTTTGGACTCACCCTTATTAATGAAACGTCGCAACACTTACGTATATTCATCGTCTGCACCCACTCGCCCGTCTCGATGTCGTACACGTCTATATGCGTCGTCGTGAAGATCAGAAGATGGGTGTCGTTGATCGCTGTAACAAGAAACTATTAATTGAAGTGAAATGAATAGTTCGCCAAACTTAAGTGGCAGTGGGCAGGGCACATAGCTCGCAGGACCGACGCCCGATGGGGCAGAAAAGTCCTCGAGTGGCGACCGCGTTCCGGAAGGCGCAGTGCTGGTAGGCCTCCCACACGGTGGACCGACGACCTGGTTAAGGTCGCCGGAAAGCAGTGGATGCGGGCGGCCCAGGAGCGGCCTTTGTGGAAATCCTTGGCGGAGGCCTATGTCCGGCAGTGACGTCCACTTTTGGCTGAAATGATGATGATGAATAGTACGCTTCTTGGGATGACTGGTGCCCAGGTCAATTGCAAGGTCGACATCGCCTACTGTGAAGTGTTGGTTGAAACCTGTTATTTTTTCACTGTACCGTGGGGATCAATTTCAGCCGATGGTAAGCTGTGACGATACAAACCCCGTCTGCCCTCGCCTAAGAGGCCGGTGGTGGGTCGGGGGAACCACCACCGAGAAAGTTTCGTTGACTGAGTCAGAGAGGGCGTCCCAGTTGCCGGGATGCCCTCTCTGACAGACGCTTGCCCGTTGCGGGCACCACGCCGTATGCCCGTTACGGGTATACCGCTGGGGTTTTAGTGGGTAGCCGACATTTGTTGGAGTCCCACATAATCACCGACCTCTCTCCCGAGGGGCGGTGGTGTGCTTATAGCATTTCCCAAGCGTCAACAAAAACGGGGGTTGAATGTGCAGTCCCTAGACAAACAGACAATCGGGTCCAGAGACACCGGGGGCCTCCCCACTCACCCCACACTGGCCTTTCCCCAGGCACGTGTGCTTAAGGTGAATGTTCCAGGGTAGCCCGCGAAATTCAAATTTTCTTACGTTTTTTGCAAAAACTTTTTCAAGCTTAAAGTCATTCTTGCACCTTTATGAGCTTAGAGGGTTGTATTGATGAGTTTGATGATTATAATTCTATAACTACATACGTCTTACAGCCGCGAATAACATTTTAATCAACATACAACCTAGCACTGACCTGCAAATTGCAAAAACCGTACGAAAATTTGAATTTTGCGGGTTACCCTGGGACATTCACCTTAATCCACAAAGATTTTAAACCCCCGCAAAAACAAAAAGGAAATGGGGTTGGATAGAAGGCAGCACGCCTTCGGCCCCGGGGTCGGACAACCTATAGCTGGGGTTTAGATTTTCATTTCCAAAGAAAGGAAAACAAAAGAGTTCCTTTCTCAGTCGTTCGGTTTCCACAGGTTAAACCTAGAGACAGGTATAGTTTTTCTTTAAAAAAAAAACGACAAAAGATTAAACAATGAAATAATAAGAAAAGAGTTAGTTACAAGTCAGAACATTACCGTGGTGTTGAGGGTGCGCCGTGTACATGAGCTCCGTGTCCCGGGCCCTCTGGCCGCCGCGGTCCACGTACAGCGCCAGCGAGTTGAACACCAGCAGCGAGTCCCCGCTGCGGGGCACGGGCGCCGCCGCCAGGGGCCGCGCGCCCGAGTGCGACAGGAACACGTTCACTTGGTTGTCGGGGTGCACCAGCGCTGGGGAACGAGGGAGACCGAGTCATGCAGAGCCGCAGGTGAATTATAAAACTGTGTCTAATCTTAACACGAGATATATAAATTACGCGTCACGTTGTTTGTCCGCGATGTACTCCTAACCTACTTAACCGATTTTAATCAAATTTTCACACCACGTGCAGTTTGATCAGACAAGAATTGTAAAGTTTCATGAAAATCTATTCATTAATTTTTGCATAATATAAGATCCTGAGACACCTCTATACATTGTTAAATGGCCGCTGCCATGACTCACAGACGGCGGGCTGGTCGTGCAGCGCGCGGCGCTGGTCGGGCAGCGAGTGCGCGGCGAAGCCCCCGCGGTAGCCGAGCACGAGGCGCGCGCCCAGCAGCTGCACGGAGCACACGGCGCTGGGCGCGCGCAGCTCGGCCACGCGCACGCGCCGCAGCGCCGTGCGCGTGATCTCGTACACGTTCACCAGGTACGCGTTCTGCTTCTTGCACAGCACGGCGAACCCGTGCGCCGTGGCGTGCAGCGGCCCGGCCGCCAGCGACAGGGCGCCCTTGCTCTCGGCCAGCTTCACGCACTCCACCTCGGCGCACTCCAGCGCGCGGATGGGCACCAGCCGCACGTTGCGGTTGCGGCCCGCTATCACCACTGCAAGGGACATTTTGTTTGTTTTTTGGGTGTGACAACTTCTTTTTTAATACAGTTGCTCAAAAAGTGGCATATTACAGGGACGTATAGCGTTCGGGAAGTGGGCTATTACACACGCGTGCTTTTTCTTTACCATTCCCGCACTAGTGCGTTTTCTTTCCCAACTGTCAAAATAATGTCTATTATAAGGAAAAACCAACCATGAAGTTTTTACTAAAAAAATCATAGAAGTTTTTATGATTCATGCAAATACGTATATTTCTAAAAAGAAACTACGTACTAATTTGTTTCAATTATTTCCATCCATTTCATCTAATTAAATTTCATTTCATATCAATAAAAAAATTCTGCTGAAGACTTGGCTGTATGGGCATTGTTCCTTTTGCCTACCAGAATGGGTGAAGAAAAAAAAACCTGCTTATATTCTACGGTCGGCGCCGGCGCCATTATTCAGAAATGGATAGTTAGTTGAGTTTATTGTGTTTATAATATTTTATTAAATTGCTTCATTTTTTCGCAACTGTATTAAAAATAGTCGTTCAGTACACGTGCGGAACCGTCATTGCAACTTGTTCCGACTGTCAACCCTCGCCTTCGGCTGCGCCTCGGCTCGGGTAGACATTTGTCGGAACTCGTTGTAATGACAGCCTTTCCGCACTTGTAATGAAATATACTATTGGCGCACGGCACACAGATTTTTCCGTAGGTAGTAAGTTGATCCGTCACGCTCTGAGGTGAAAGGCTCGATCGGGTAAACTCGGGACTACCGAGTGTACCCGAGCGAGAAAGATACAGTCAGCTACTCTTCGATGTTGTGTCACTGTGTTTAGTATATTCAATTCATACGTAATAATTGTCTTTATTAATTTTATAGCTATTACTGGTATATAATCAAAAATATTTTGACAATTATTTGGTGTAGGTTGTGAGGTTAGTGTGTTTGGTTAGAGGTTTATGGTGCTAATATAGTTATAAATTTTGTAGTTACCGCGTTTTTCACTTCTGCCGGCACTCCCGGACAGCAACCCGTTGTTTTTTTTAATATTACTACTAGCCCATAGTGGAAACTTATCAAAGACCAACTTACATTAAATAAATTATATTTTAAACTGTGTACCAGCTGTAAGCCTCCCGAATAGTAATAAAAGAAAATGGGTCAACCACCCACTGCCAAGTCAGGCCTCCTCCAGTAACATATCAAGTTTTCCATCTTTTGTAATCGGCCTCGACATTTCCTTTTGCCAGCTGTTACGAAAACGTGTGTGCTCTAAATGTGTGTTCTCTCTCTCGTTGGTCTAGTGGTTAGATAAATAAATAAATAAATATCTTTGGACATTTCACACAACGCCATCTCGTCCCAAGCTAAGCAACTTAATGCTTGTGTTATGGTAACGAGATGGATGATAAACTACTTACATACATTTTTTTTTGTAAATACATACATAATATAGATAGAAATGACACCCAGACTCCGAGCCAGTGCCTCTGGTTTAGACAGACACTTGCCCGACCCCGGAATCGAACCCGAGACCCGTTGATCCAAAGGCGGCACATCTAACCACTAGACCAACGAGGCAGTCAAGATGTGCTGTATGTATTTACAAAAAAAAAATGTATATAAGTAGTTTATCATCCATCTCGTTACCATAACACAAGCATTAAGTTGCTTAGCTTGGGACGAGATGGCGTTGTGTGAAATGTCCAAAGATATTTATTTATTTAAATCCAATGGCGGGGCTCACCCAGCAGCTGCTCGCTGGGCACGTAGACCATGGCGGAGACGGGCGCGTGCATCCGCCGCGGCGTGATCTCGGCGCGCTCCAGGTCGAGCAGCGCCAGGCCCGCGTCGCCGCCCACGCACACGCGGCCTCTCTCCAGCACGCACGCGCACAGCGCGCCGCGCAGGCAGCTGGCCGCGCCGCCCTCCACCACCACGCGCGCGCTGAACACCTGCGGGGGGACTCACTACACTGACGGGTGGTTCGCAATGCATCTCCACAGAGGACTATTTTTGGATAAGACAAATGTGTGAGAGCAAACTCGCGCAAAGAGGCAAACATAAGCGATACATATCTTTTTTTTAATGCCTCATCCAACCGACCCCCAGCAACAAAACCTGCCTTCTCCCTCCTCAAACCATATTGCAGGGAAGAGATAAATCGCCTACATTGAGGAGTGACATGTATTGCCCCACTTTACAAACATATAATTCAAGACTACAAAGACACCTGGACCCAAAGCAAGTATCTAAGGTTGTGTGTGTCACTGCACCTGACTCAGGAATCGTACCCGGGACCAATATTTAAATGCAGCTCTACACGAACGTGCTCCCCTAGCTTAACATTCAAGTTAACATTTCTTTTTTATATCTTAATTAAACGTTTTTTAATCGAATAAATTCATAAAAATGCTTTCAAATACTAATAACAAAGTAAAGAAAAAAAAATATCACTATCACTACATAGTGAAAAACAAAGATGCTGTCATCTGTCCGTCCCTATGTATGCTTAAATCTTTAAAACTACGCAACGTTTTTTGTAATAGATAGAGTGATTCAAGAGAAAGCTTTATATGTATAACTTGCGACCCGCCCCGGCTTCGCGCGGGTGCAATTATGCATGTATTATACTTATAAACCGTCCTCTTGAATCACTATCTATTAAAAAAACCGCTTCAAAATCCGTTGCGTAGTTTTAAAGATTTAAGCATACATAGGGACGGACAGCCGACAGCGACTTTGTTTTATACTATGTAGTGATACATGCATAATATTGTAGACAAACACTGATAAATTTAGAGGTGCATCATTGCACCCGCACGAAGCCAGGGCGGGTCGCTAGATAAAAATAAAAATTACTTAACTACGGGTTCGGAATGCCATTCCTCAGAGAGGAGCCGACAAGAAACTCCATGATTGTTTTAAAACGAAAAAAAAAGTTTCTTTATACTTACATATTTGTCAGGCAAATTGTTCCGTTTCAATATCCTATGCAGTTCACTCAAGGCAACAACCCATTTGGTCTTCTCCGATTCGGACTCCGCCAACATGAGCGTGTGAGACCTCTTACCGCCTTCCAGCTGGGACGTGGATATCTAAACAAAAAATAATTCTTCATTATCCCATGTACTATACTTCGTCCGCGTTAATAATGCAGCGAGTTATAATTGTCCGTCGGCCTGGCCAAGCCATTAACCAATCAAATCGTTCCTATTTAGAAAGTCAAATTCAGTTACGAGTTGAAGATATACTTTCGAACACAACGGTGGTATCGTGCTTTGTGTCCTCACTGCATTGCTAACGCTAACGAACTATAAGTACAACCTATATCGTTGGCATAGTAGCTTAAAAAGATATCACCGAGAAAAACTTGCTTTGTATTCCTGAAATGATTTACACATCATCACTACAGGGTGTCTCAGAACGATCCAACTATTTCAAACAACAGTTAAATACATAAGTAATTACAAAGAGCATTTTTTTTTATAAGACGACACACGAGCAGGCGTTCCTCCTGATGGAAAGTGGTCACCGTCACCCAGGACATCTGCAACCTAACGGGAGAAGATGCGTTGCCGGCCTTTAAGATGCCTGTAAACACCTCTTTTGAAGAGCCCCATGTTGTAGCGCAGAGGAAACACTTCGGGAGGTAGATCATTCCACATCTTGCACGTGCGCGGTAAAAAGGCTCGCGATGCACGTACGTAAACTGTATATCCAACCGATGTGGATGAAATTTCCCCGAGTGCCGCAGGGTGCGATGGCGGAAAAGTGACCATGGCACCAAGCTGAATAATTCCTGATGCATGTTTTTTTAACTGTTGTTTGAAGTAGTTGGATCGTTCTGAAACACCCTGTATCTATAGTTTTGTTACGACTGTGTTTTTCTTACACCCTGTATAAGTTCTTACCCTAAATATACAAGGTATGTCCCGCTTGCTGGCGTGTATAACGTCAGAGTCTTTGACTGACGCCACACTAAACTCCGGGTCCCGCATGTCCAACACTTGACTGACGCACACTGACGGTAACGCGTTCCTGTTACAATCACAAATAAATACAATCGGAGTGTCTGTTTGTAAAATTAAAGTAACCGCTGTTAACTAAGTGCATTTGGATGTATACACGGTTTATATACCAAAACAACGTCCGTTTGTTTCGGCTAATCTCTGAAACGGTTCGACCCATTTTCACGGGACTTTCAGTATAGTATGACCGTTACCGCTGTACCGCGCCATAGGTATGTGCGCGGCGAGGCGGGAGAGGGAACCGGCCGCGCCGATGTGACAGTCGGCCGCCAACGCTTTCGGCGGTGCTCTTCTTACCCATCCCCCGCCTCACCGCACTTACCTAGGGCGCGGTACAGCGGTAACGGTCATACTATAGCAGATAGATAGACAATAAGTAAGTAGGTATTTTCCTAATGGGAACGTAATAAAAAAGTAACAATAGAGGAAGCAGGTTAATTTTGTGTTCTGTACCCGATGGTAATGTCTGCACCCCAATTCTTCCTCAGGGTATCGTAAGATCCGACTAAAGTAAATGAGAAGGCCGTCAACCTAGGCGCAAGAGAAGGAAAACTTGCAACGAAACCCTGTGCCAACCTGTCTGGCCAGCGTGGCACTGTAGGCTAATTACCCTACCTGTGATGGGAGGAGGCTCGACTCAGCAGTGGGTCATTTATGGGCGGAGAGGTAGGAGGTATGTGGAGACCATTACCTGTCCTGCGATATGTCGTATAGGAACAATTTGAAGTCGCACACCACGACGAACTGTCGCATCCAGCCTTTCTTGACACCCCCCGGTTTTGGAACCTGCAATGAAATAACTTCTATCAATACTTTCGAACCAGTGTCGTGAATAATAGTGACAATGAGTGCAATATTTTGAAGAACTATTAAACGAAATGATTTATTAATTGTAGTGACAATAAGACAAGTGCTATGCCTGAGGCACTTGCTCCAAGGTTGTCATTTGTGTTAGTGAATTTCAGAGTCGATATGACAGAGGGGCATTAAATTACACTACGTATACTATATGTGATTAGTATGAATTCGAAACGGTACAAAAAAAAATACACGTGATTTTTCATGGGGGCTGGAGGGGTAGTCTTAAACCTCACCACAAGGGGGAGGGAGGGGTTAAAAAATGATCACGTGATTAATGGACAGCCCCTAAGGTTAATATACGATGCGTTAGGCATAAACATCTGTTAGAAAAGATACATCATGTTCAAATGAGGCATAAATTTAAAAAATCATTTGAGGCTAAACTATTGCTCCAATTCAATTGATTTTTGGTACAGAGCCTGGAAATGATACCTAGTATAGGCAGTTAAAAAAATGCCCCTATGTCGTATTTTTTAAATAATCGAACAAATAGATATAATGCAGGTAAATCGTCCTTGTGCAAGCAAATTTAGACTTTAATGAGACGAACGTTTTACATATCATATCATTCAAAATCCGAACGACAATCCACTACGTCACTACACTACTTATTGCTCAAGGTTTTTGGTGTCAATCTCTCTACCCTCTCCCCCTCACTAAAAGCGACTGCCACATGGAATGTTAATGTAATTTCCCGAATAGCAGATGGCACAAGAAGAACAAGTAATGGTAGGCTTTAGTGGATATAGCAGCTGTCCATTATGCGCGTGAGATTCGAAGGGGGGGGGGGGGGGATTAGGCAAAAATCACGAAATATCATAAGGGGGGGTATATTAAAATATCACGTGTATTTATTTTTGAGTCAAACGCTTGATTTCTAAACCCAAAAGCGGCGTGTAGTGGAACCTTTGAGCGTAAGATTCTTTGTACGAGTAGGTACTAAAAAACACACGTGATTTTTTAATGAGGGGGGGGTTAGGTTAGGTTAAAAAAATGTTAAAAGAACATCACGTGATTAATGAACCGCCCCATACCGTTCATAATCAACCACCTACCATCTTCCCGCGAGCGGGAATCCCGCATACACAAGGTACTATAAAAAAGTCGTACCTTGACGTATCCCTCGTAAGCGGTGCCCTGTCCGCGAGCTGGGTCGATGCCCAGCGGGCGCCGCGAGCGAGCCGCCGGCAGGGGGCAGCGGGGGGCCACGCGCGCACAGCACCACGTGTGCACGGCCAGGCCGCAGGTCTCGCACACCACGCCCTGGCGGGTCAGCCCGATCTGGACGAGCACAGGGAACTATAGTCGGATACTCCACAGCCAATATTGAACATGTCAAGTTTACCACTACTACTATTCAGCCCATAATGACCCACTGCCGAGTCCGGCCTCCTCCAATCACGTGGAGGGTAAGTAGCCTACTGTGCTACGCTGGCCAGATGGATTGGCACAGGGTTTCGCATCAAATTTTCCTTCTCTTGTGACCTTGTCATTTCCTTTTGTCGGCTCTTACGACACCCTCCGGATGGAAAGGGTGGTGACACTAGTTATTCTAAATCGCCAAAAAATCAAAATCAATACTGATTTAATAACGCTCTGCCTTAACAAGTCAAACAATAAAATAAAATTTGCAGAAGAGCCGGCAAGAAACTCTGTAGTTGCATCTTTCAGATCGCTATCTGACTTTATGGGTACAAGGTCGTCATAAGACAGATCTGTGAGAGCGCACGGTCGTACATGACCAACGTCATCTGTTTACAAGCATGACGCAAGTGGCAGCCATCGCCCTCGTCAACCATATTAAATGGAAGAGCACGACCCGCCCCACGTTACTTTATAAGTATAGTTGATGTCTTTGAAACGTTTTGACGTTCGATAATACAGAAATATAAATACTACGTTGTTGGTCTAGGGGTTGGATTGGCCTGCGGATCACGGGCCTCCGGTTCGATCACTGGGTCGGGCAAGTTTCTTTATTTTATCCATAGGTACTGCATGCACAAAGTAGATAAAGAGGACAAAGACTAAGATTCTAAGAACAGCGCCATGGTAAGTACACCACTACAAGTATGATGCGCGTGTGTGCGGGAGCACTGGCGGCTCGTCACGTACGGAACGAAACCGGTTTATACTGGTTCGGCCAGTGCTTTAACAAAGGGCTACCTCACGGCTCGCTGTGTGTCGCGTCGTGCGTGTTTGCTTACATTTGAAATTTGAACAAATTAGAAAGAGTGTAAATATGGTTTATTGTACTGTGTGCATGAACAGCAATCGAAAAAATAAAAACTTTTTTTTTTAATTATCCCAAAGACCAAAGTGTCTGGGTGTCATTTGTGTTCGTGAATTACATGTTTGTAAACTGCCACCGCGACACAGGTTATACTTAGTGCAGAGGTTTCGTTATCATCACTATATAGTATAAAACAAAGTCGCTGTCGTCTGTCCGTCCTTAAGTTATTATATTTATAAAGTATGCTTAAATCTTAAAAACTATATAAAAATTTTGAAGCGGTTTTTTAATAGATAGAGTGATTCAAGAGGAAGGTTTATATGTCATAATTGCACCCGTGCGAAGCCGGGGCGGCTCACTAGTTTAAGTAAAATAACAAGATAGGTTCCTCACCATCAGCGACGTGCAGTGGTTACACTTTGTGGGACTGCTGAACGTCCTCACGAGGAACTGGTGAACCTTCTGCTTGCCCGGCACTGTAGGGCCCAACGACGGATCCTGAAAAAAATATAGTACTTAGACTAGCTGACCCAGCAAACGTCGTTTTGCCATATAAATATCGCTATTAAGAAATAGGGGTTGATCGTCGTAGGGGTGAAAATTTAGGGTTGTATTATTGTAAAAAATGCCTAAAAATAAAAATTAGGGGTGGACTCCTATGAGGATAAAGAATAATTTTGACCAATTCGCAGACCTAACGACAATATGCACACAAAATGTCACGAATATCGGTCAAGCCATTCCGGAGGTGTACGATAACAAACGTTATATACATAAGAATTTTATATATTAGAAGATATTACAGGTAAAACAAAATAAAACTTGCGAGAGCAAACTCGCACAACAGCCCGCCTGACCGAACATAAGGTACATAAGCAATGGTATAAAAAGAAGTATTCCACTCAATGTGTGCTTACCGTTGACATCTCGCTGGGAGAACTCTTGCTGGATGCTGGCGAGGCCGCTCTGGGCTCAATGAGTTCATCTTGCAACTCCACCGACCCGCTGAGGGCCGCCGACTGCTGCGACCCGTACATCAGCTGAGGATCAGTAAGGCAGCATTGTATACTACGATTTATTTCTATAACTATACTGGCTGACTGGGCAGACGTTGTCCTGCATGATATTCATTTACCGACTGCAGCGCCATCTGTCGGGCTGATTTGTGAATCTAAACCATCCTCGGTGCCACCCAAACGTATAAAAAAAACCATTCAAATCGGTTCAGCCGTTCTTGAGTTATAAAGTTACAACGAAAAGTGGCATTGATTTATTTAAATACTACTAATACTCAGCCCAAAAATAACCCACTGCTACGTCGTTACATGTATGTAGACACATGAGACATTAATATTATCATTGCATTTTAGCCGAGGGATGAGATATACCTTTTTATTAAAAAGGAACCCATGTTTTTGAAATAAACATATATTCTCTTACAACATTATAGGGTCGAATGGGATGGTGAAATAGTGTATTCTAAATCAGCCACCATAGGGACCATCATTAATTACTGAAATATAATATAACGTATTTTTTTATGCTAACGATCCGCCATATTAGTGTATTAGAAATTTCACAAGGAAACGAATAATAGGGTTAGTAAATGAAAATGAAAGTTATATAAAAAAGCAACATCAAATCGAACTTCGAGTACCTTGACATGTAACCAGAAATAAAAGAAAAAGAAAAAAAATTTTTTTTTTTATAGCAGGTACAGTATTTAGCAAACCTCCTGAGCAAAAATCTATCCTGCGCATTAGGCGATTACTTAGTAGTTACTGTAAATAACGGGTTCCACTGCCAAGGATAGTCGAAGTACAACGAAAAGCGACCGGAAAAAAAAACAAATAAAATACCTTTGCATTGCAACAATGCTGGTTTCTGTAACGGTACTGCGGCGACATCTGTGTAAGTGTAAATGAAAACAAACATAGCAAAAGAAATATAATAAAGCTTCGACAATAAAATAAAATTATTATTTTTTTTATTCGAATAATAAACCGCTTTCAAAAAAGCAACTATCATTTTAGTCTCGAACGTATAGCCAATACATACAGGGTTGATACGACATAGGGGCATTTTTTTTAACTGCCTATACTAGGTATCTTTTCCAGGCTCTGTACCAAAAACCAATTGAATTGGAGCAATATTTAGCCGCAACTGATTTTTAAATTTTTGCCTCATTTGAACATGACGTATCTTTCCTAACAGATTTTTATGCCTAACGCATCGTTTATTAACCTAGGGGCTGTCCATTAACCACGTGATGTTTTTTTAACATTTTTAACCCCTCCCTCCCCCTTGGTGATACCTGGCGAGGTTTAAGACTACCCCTCCACCAACCATGAAAAATCACGTGCATTTTTTTTTGTACCGTTTCGAATTCATACTAGTCACATATAGTATACGTAGTGTAATTTAATGCCCCTCTGTCATATCAACTCTGTATAACACGTAAGTAAAACCATCGAATTAAACCATACGCTAAAATGTTAAACCGGTATTAAGTAAGCACAGTTCGTAATCAAAAACGTCAGGCGTGCGCTAAATTACTGTTAAAAAAATAGTTTTTAGTGAGTTCATGTAGCGTAATATCAATACAAATATGAAATAAAGTAGTGCAAAGTGTTACAGAGTGAAGTTCAGTCTCAGTGATATCTCTTTTCATATAAATTTAACTTAAATAATAACTAATACAACAGTTCTACCCGCAATAACATTTAAAAAGTGCTACGATATTATATGAGATCAAACTGATCTATGTTTAAAGCTGAGTTACTTTAAGTGTTTCACCTGAATATAGTGTATAAAATATACGAAGCTTGCAGGCAGAGCCGCATAGAAGGATTGGCCGGTTTACAAGAAATCACACTATTATCTTTTAGAGCCTACGTATTAACTTGTAGCAAGACGTGTGGACATCTGTTGCCTTTCTAACCCAAATAGTCAACATGAACAAGTGTGGAGCTTGCGGTAAATTTGTGACTGGGAAAGGCACAAATACCACCGTAGTACGCTGTTGCAAGTGCACTAATGGTTACCACCGGGCCTGCATAAGTTCGTCTTCTTCTTTCAATACAGCAACTATTAAAAGCGACTGGCTATGTTCAAATTGCGAAAGACCCTGTGCAAAAGCCGACAATTCCACATATCCTACCCCTGTGGAGGAGCCCTTGGCGTCATCCATAACACCTTGTTTACCGTCACACACTACCAGTGATGGCCAGGAGGATGGTGACGTGTTTTATAATACGGCAGATGAAGATGTTAATCTTGAATTAGCCCATGAACTACGTGCCATTAGAAAAGAACTGAAAGCCGTGCGGTTGGCGATAGAGACATGCAACAGCGAGGTAAGCAGTTTGAGACACACACTGATAAAGAATGAAGAGCGAATCATCAGTCTGGAAAAAAGGATTGAAGTGCTAGAGGATCGCCCCGTGGGGGTGGAGGTCTCGCAACAAACTATTAATAATATGGAAGAAACAGTGTCATCCCTACGATCAGAGCTGAACGACCGAGACCAACAGCTTTTATTGAATGATGTCATTATAGCCGGACTGCCTGAAGAAAAGGAGGAAAGTCCAACGCATTTAATTAAAGTTATTGGCTCTAAACTTGGGGTCTCCATAGAAGACGCCGATTTGGTCCATGCTGAACGCATTGGATCCGTGCGCAGAAATATGGTGGAGGAAAATGTTAACCAACAGTCGCGCCCCCGACCCATTGTTGTGAAGCTGGCAAGGCGAGCGACGCGCGATAGTTTGCTGCGTGCAGCGCGTGTGCGACGGCAATTGACCACCGTGGATGCTGGAATGCCGGGGCCCACTCAGCGGATATATCTGAATGAGCATCTAACTCGAACCAATAATCAACTGTTCTACAAAACGAAGGAAATTGCCCGTCAAAAAAACTGGAGATTTGTCTGGACGACGAATGGAAAAATCCTAGTAAAAAAGGAGGCAGGCGCTCCGACACAGCGAATCTTTAGCGACAAAGACATTGGTAAATTTTTTGTATAACAAGTAATTTGGATACATGTACTAAAGTAACTAATCATAAGAGATCTCTATTAGTTATGTTGTTATCTTGGCATGTATTGTATGGAGGTGTTAAAAGTCCTGATAACGTCGTTACATTTAGACGTATTTATAAATTACAGTCATTTTTGCTTGTCAATTTTATTACATATTTTAGTGTTTATTTTTGTGTAATTCTAATATGTTTCTATAATAATTCAATTAGTCACTTGCTATTGCATAATTTGATATTAAATCGATTAATTTTCTCTACAATATATCAAAAACTGTTAAATAATTTACGTGTATACTATCTTCATTATTTTAAACCTAAACTATTCTTAGCTAATAATGGTACCTTCAAGCATAATAAATTTCCCTGTTATAATCAGGCTAAATATTTATTGAATAATCTTTACCATATAAACAATTGTGATCTTTTTATTTATTTTACATTTTTATATACTATTTTATATATCAGCCTGTTTATTTTTACGCTATATACTAAGTTTAAAATAATTATTATACAAATCCTTAACTTGAACAAACTAATTGCGAAATACACTTTTTGTATTGTAATTCTTTTCATTTCCAGTAGTAACCCGATAAAATATGAGGAACTTTTTTGCAAACCTGTTACTTCTAATTGCCAAGAGATATTAGTCACACAATGTTGATTGATAAATATCTCAAGGTTGGTTTGCTAAACGTGGGGTCTCTGGGAACAAATCATGATGATTTTGTAGGATTGTTAACAAATCATCCAGTCGACATCCTAGCAATTAATGAGACTTGGTTGCGACAAGGAGAAGATGACCGGGCACCGGCCGTGCCTGGCTACCGACTGCGTCATGTGCCAAGACACAGCAGTACTGGGAGGGGTAGGGGCGGTGGTGTCGGTTTTTACATCAAGCAAGGTATAAGCGCCCGCTTGCAATCAAACGGCTCGGACGTTAGGTTCAAATCCGTCGAGCAATTATGGTTAACACTCACTGTTAACGGTCAAAAAATTGCTATCGGCACAGCCTATCGTCCACCATGGTTGGATCTGGATTTGTTCCTTGATGCTGTAAATGAGACAATGAGTGCCTTGGCCTATTGTGATAAGTTTATTTTACTGGGCGATTTCAATGTTAATCTTTTAAAAAGCGATGACATCATGACAAGGAAAATCAATATTTTTTTACATTCGGTGGGTTTGTCACAACTGGTTGCTGGTCCTACTCATTTCACAGACACTTCTGAGACTCTAATCGACTTAGTATGCACGGATTTAAAATCTAAAATCCTAAATATATTACCGTACAAAGCCATTAATGGCCATTGTTATATATATTGTGAGTTGCTTGCGAAAAGACCTAAATTTGTTCCACATACTGTAATCTTCCGACCCTTAAAACACATATGTATTGACCGACTGCAAGATGATTTGGACAAAATGCCTTGGGATTCTATAGCTCAAATGTCTGATGTTGATGGAATGGTCTATGCACTCACTTATTATATGAAAAGTTTTTTCGACATCCACGCTCCGGTTACAAAGAAATTCGTTAAGAATCCCCAGTATCCATGGATAACTGATAACATCAGGCTTATGATGCGGCTTAGAGACGAAGCACTAATGTCATATAGAAACACGAAAATGGAGTCAAAAAAGAGATATTATAAAGAACTGAAATCCTTAGTCAACACCTCTCTTTTTCATGAAAAAACTGCGTACTTTAGACATAATATAAATAATCAAATAAAAAATCCTAAGATTTTATGGAAAAATATTAAACACTATGTTCTTCCCAAAAAACAGGAAGACCATCTCCCATTGCACTTTGATGATCCTAACGAAATTAATACCCATTTTCTTAACGTACCGGGTAATCCTCAAACTAGTCTCTCATATATCACCTACTTTGAGTTCCATAGGTTTACAAATGAAACGTTTAATTTGAAAGCGGTCTCTTCGGATGTCGTCTCTCGGATTATTCATAGTCTTAAGTCGAAAGCTATAGGACACGATGGTATATCTCTGGATATGGTTAATTTAACACTCTCCCATACTTTGCAACCCATCACCGATATAGTGAATCAATCCATGCGATCATCAATAGTACCTGAAATGTGGAAGGTGGCTGCCGTTAAACCGCTACCAAAAAAAACCAACCCTCTGGAAGCGAAGGACCTTCGTCCAATTAGTATCTTGCCGTGTCTTTCAAAGGTGTTGGAAAAAGTCGTAAGCCAACAGCTCACGGATTTTTTGGAACGTAATGACGTTTTACCAATGTTGCAGTCTGGCTTTAGACGTTCCAGAGGCACTACAACCGCGTTGCTAGATGTCACGGATAACATCCTTGCCGCCCAAGACCAGGGCATGTGCACGGTCTTGGTGCTGCTGGATTTTTCCCGTGCTTTTGATGCAATAAATATACCTCTACTTTTGGCGAAGTTACGATATACTGGATTTGGGCATAATAGCATACAATGGTTCCACAGTTACTTGGAAAATCGTAAACAATACGTGAAACTACATACAAGTGCTGGAACTTCCAGAGAATCATCTTTTGCCTCGTTAAATAGAGGTGTGCCCCAGGGCTCTATTTTGGGACCGATTTTATTTATTTTATACACGGCAGATATTACTAAGTGCCTCCAAAACTGCCAGTATCATGTTTATGCAGATGATGTCCAGGTCTATATCTCATTTCGACCAGGCGAGCATGACAAGGCAATAAAACTGTTAAATGCGGATCTCAATAGGATAGCAACGTGGTCTAAACAGAACTGTTTAGTTTTAAATCCAACCAAAACAAAGTACATGGTATTTGGTAGTAAAAACCAAATTGAAAAGTTACCCACTGAATTTCGAGTTACAGTTCTAGATGTCCAAGTAGAACGAGTGCATGAAGCACGGAACCTTGGCCTGCAAATGGATGACAAACTGAGGTTTGAAAAACATGTAACTGATGCAGCACATAACTGTTTCTTTCGGCTAAAAGTTTTGTATAAAATGAGACCTTATTTATCCGAGGAACTGCGAATACAGCTTGTTGAATCCCTGGTGCTATCCAAATTAAACTATGCGGATGCTGTATATGGCTCTCGGTTATGCTCTCGTACAGAACGATTAGTGCAGAGGGTTCAGAATGCATGTGCTCGATTTTGTTTCAGCATTCCACCACGGAGCCATGTTACCCCATTTCTTAATCAAAATCTTTTGTTAAAAATGAAGTCACGGCGGTATTTACACTTGGCATGTTTATTGTTCAATGTTATCAAATATCAGCAGCCAAGGTACTTATACAAAAAATTGGTTTGGATATCCGAAAGGAATAAATATGTTACAAGGAAGTGCGCTCAACTATTATTAATTCCAGCCCATAAAACAACATCTTTCCGAGGGAGTTTTCGCTATGCTGCAACCAAATGTTGGAACAATATACCTCCACCGATCAAAGATGCATGCATCCTCACAACTTTTAAATCACGATTGCGTCAGTATTTGGTTGAGGCACAGCGAAAACCTGTTTTAAACTCGACATGTAATATTAACTATAATTTATCATAATTGGGATTTTTAAATTATTTTAATTGGCTTATGTGCCCTGTGACAATATTCAATTCAATACTATCCAATAATTAATTAATTATTTATTATTCACATTTTTATTCATTTCAGCCTTATTATTAACAATCATTATTTAGTTATGTTAATTAATTATCATTATAATACTCAATGACTTATATTTTAATAATGTCAATTCCTGTATACTCTCTGTAACATACAGATTTGTTTAATCTGTTTTTATCAAATCATTACGCCTTCAATTGAGAAATGTTTTAATAATTTATAATTTCTAACTTAAACTTCATAAACTCTGTTTAGCTTTATAATTTGTTTAGTTTCTGGTTTCCGGGCTGGAGCTGAAAATCAGTGCTGCAGAAACCTGCAGTGTATGCTGAGCTCCTGCCTTTTAGACACTATATTGTGACCTAAATTGTTTTACTATCCTGTATGTGTGTGTCTTAAAAGTTTTTTCTTTCTTTCTTTCTTTCAAAATACAAAGAAAGCAAAAATAAAATTTCAATAAACATGGTTTGAGCCCATAAATGACCCATTGAGGGCCTCCAGGAGATACATGTAGGGTTTGCCTACTGTGCCACGCTGGCCAGACGGGTTTCGTATCAAGTTTGCCTTCTTTTCTTTTGTCCGCTTTTGCTACACTCTCAAAGAATAGGGTGGTGAAACGTTGCATTTTAGTCACCATACGAACAATCCTAAATCCATCATTAACTATTGAGAAAAGTATTTATTACAAGCTGTTACCCACAGATTGTTCCTCTTTTGCAAATAGATCGTTAGTAACGAATATTGGTTCAGTTACTTTCAGAATTATAATCAGTGATGATCGGAGTAGGTATACTGATTTTGGCTACTTGCGTCGGAAATGTTCATATAAAGAATGACATGGATACGCCATTTTATATAACGATATTTTTTCATGCGCATGCATTTCAGTTTTTACACCCTGAAAATTTTAACCTCCACAATTAAAATTAATAACGATAAGTTTTTCTATATTTTCTGATTTCAATATATTTATTTTGACGTATAAAATCTATTGTTGGCAACTTGTAAGTGTCCATTGTGTCCTATGCAAAATAAATTATTTGACAGACATTTATTTTCGTAACCGATTTGTGCACCAAATACGATCCTGCCTACTGATTGGTCACTGGGTTATGTTGAAAGTTGAGTTAATCTATGAGTTAATCTATGCGGATTGAGAGAGACACTGAACCAAATCAAAAAAATATCTAATTCCCGTGGAATGTCCATACTGATATATACCTTTCAGATCATTGACCCTAATTCAATATACCTACTCCGATCACTAATTATAATAGTAGGATACAAATTATAATTTTATAATCGACAAACATTTAACAGATTATTGACTGATGGAGATTAATATGATAAAAGCATGAACGACGTATGTATAGCGTTGGAATCAATGCAAATGTACCTTTTGTTCATTAATGGAAGCCACATTGTCGTAGTACCGCTCCGTGGGAGCCTCCTTCAGGAACTGATCGAGGCAGCTCATTTGGGACGGGGGGCGATCCAAAACTGAAATTGGTGAAGATAATTTTAAAATCCGTACGATATGAAATGACTTTATAACATAAGGCAGTGCTCCGTTTTATTTCAACAAGATATATTAAAATAGTGGTCTTGAAACATAATATGTGCATATAATTTTAAATGCAAAGTCAAAAATCTCATTTACGTTGTGTATTATAAGACATATGTGACCCTTACTGGAACTCCCGCGCTGCTATTGTAGAAATTTAAATATTATTCTTTTTTTTTATGAATTGTCAGACATAAATTGTTCATGTGTACAGTACTATAGAGGCATTAAAATATTTAAAAACCATATAGTGCACTTAGTCAACGACTATGAAACAAAACGGATCACCCTTCGAGTGGATAAGGTATATAAATCAGTACAGGGGATGAAATAAAACACATAAACCAACCCCCAACCCAAACCACGTTCACAGATAGTAGTACAGAAACAATACAAAAATTATATTAGGATATATGGTACAGTCGAGCACAAAAGTGGCACGTTGTTCTTAATATTATTCTACTCGCTAATGCGCGCGGCTTCGGCCATGTGGACTTAAACCCGTGTTTAATTCGTCTTCCTATATCAATAAAAAACATTACACAGACTTTCATGTATTTGACACGCACACACATAAATACTCTTTTGTTATTGTTAGAGTCCTTGGTGAAATTTACTGTAATTTAAATTAATTGTGGTCGAATTTCGACCCAAGTCAATTAAAATAAAACAAAAATGTAACTGAAATGTAAGTAACTGGTCGTAAATATATCTGCGCCACTTAACTGTATTAAACTTTTTGCTGCAAATTAAGATGATTATTATTATTAAAGTCAACACACGCGAAATTTAGATTTCGGTCTCTCGTATTTGTGCTCGACTGTACCTAAACACATTTTAGTCAAAAACCGGGAGTATAACATGCACATCGGACGCTTACAATAGACACTGTACAACAACGCCCCTACGCACACGAGGCAACATACTAGAAAAAAAGGTACTTTTTTTTAAATAAGGTGTCTTGTTTGAATGACTTACATCAGATTGTTAATACAAGGCAAAGCATATATCATCATCATTTCAGCTCATAAATGACCCACTACTGAGTCGGGCCTCCTCTAAATTAATGGAGGGAAATTAGCCTACTATGCCACGCTGGCCTTAGTTTGGCACAGGGTTTGTATCAAGGTTTCCTTCTCTTGCACATACGTGATCTACCTCTTGCGTTCCTTTTGCCACCTCTTACTTCATCTTCAGGATAATGTGGGTTGGTGACATTGTGTATTCTCGTAATCCGTCACCACACCACACAGACAAGACAGTATTATAACGAACAATTAAAATAATGCTAAGGACCGACACTGAACGGGTCAAATCGATTTTAATAGACATATGATTTGTTTAATATATGATGTTAACATATACCAATTTCCCTCCATGAAATTGCAGGAAGTCCGACTCACCAATAGGTAATTTATGGGCTGAGAGATGGTGGCAATAAAAGAAAAGACTACTTCAATAAAAAAAATATATAAGTATGGAGTTTTTGTTAACCTAAAAACTCATACAAGAAACATCAACTTTACAAATTGACATATCCAACGATACACTGTAAAATTTAAAAAAAAATGCCGAGTCAAACCAATTGAGATATTAAAATGGGGTTTATGGATTCAGGAGATTTTCTAAACCAAAATGTTATCATAAAAAATAAACAAATATAATGTTGACTCGTGTGTATAAAAATAACTAGATTTACATAAACCGAGGATTGTATGAAAAAGTTAACAATAAAATTAATATTAACAACAAAAGTAAAACAAGATTAGTCAACACCTAGTTGGGTATACAAACAAGTGTTAAAGGAGAAATAAAAACCAATCGCTTAGCGTATTATTTGGTGCTTAGAATGGACTCAAAGTAGAACCAATACCATCTGGTTTAAATTTACATCTTGGAGAAAACGTGAATTTTAATAATTTCTTTTCGTCATTTTAAATTTATTTGGATAATCGTCAATTCACCATGTATATTGTAATTAAGTATGTACATATAAAATATTCCTTTAAAATTTCACTTCAATATGTATACGAAACTATACAAGGTGGCTGAGCAATATTAAAAAGTATGTACTCATTATAACGTACTCTTTTCGACATATGCCATGCTTTTGGCTTTCAGTTAGTATGTATTACTTTCATAATAAGTCTGGTATTTTTTATGTAATACATTTTGTCACATTCGACGCACCGCAACAAGCTCAAGCAAAAGCGAAGCGATTTGCAATGAAAAATATTATTTCAAATTCACAAAATCTGTATTATAATTTCTTTCAATTACTATTTTGTGGTTTTGTAAAACACAGTTTTTTATAAATATTATGTAACAGTATCTAACTGCTTCAACATATTTCCCTATTTCCTCGATTTATAATTAATTCTGTTCGCCGAATTTAATAGTCACAGCGACTGAAAAATCTGTCCTTTTCAATCAAATGCAAAAACAAATCTTAGTAGTAAATAACATAAGGTAGAATTTTACGTAACACACACAAATCAACGTTTCCGTGTAACGAACATAAGAGTTTTTATACGAATTGTACAGTTAAAAGTAAGTAAAACGATAATAACGAACCACAAATTAGTAATAATGGTATATATGTTTTCCTTGACACTTGCTCGTATTTACAATGGGTATGTTTGATAGATGGAATTAACTAGACACTACGCAGCACAGAGATAAAACTTACACCTCCAAAGTATTTTATAACATCATCTGTTGTTATGCCGATAACATTTTGTAACACAACGTTTCATTGTATTCAATATCAGCTAAGGTACTACGCATTATGACTGAGTATAGCAAAGATAATTAAATATCGATTAACCTTAATATATAAATTCCACGTGACGTTGTTAGTCCGCGATTGACTCCAAAACTACGCAACCGGTTTTAATCAAATTTGTACACCACCGTGTGCAGTTTGATCCAACTTGAAAGACAGGATAGCTTACGTCCAAATTATTTTCGCAATATTATTTTACGCAGATGGCTATATCTGTTGCCTGGATTGAGTAAGTATTCAATAGATTGCGCTATGTTAAAAGTACAGAATTTTTATTTAGGCTACAATTAAATAGCATAACCACCAGCAATTCGTGGACAGGTCTGCTAGTTTAACTATCCCAACTATTAAATGGCGCTATGTTAAAAGTACAAACTTTACTTAATATTCAGGTACTCTTAGCATTGTCTTCAAATATTCAATAAAAATATTTATAAGTAAAAATGCTCACTAAATCTTCAGTCGTTAAGGTTCTATAACTTGTCGAGATAACCAAATCGTTATAACCAAATAACTCAAACCTTATAAACATAACAACAGATAATGTTATAGGGACAAAAAGTAACACACGTTCACATACAATGATCTACTTCTAAGTAGGATGTGTTTAGTGAATTTTCAACGAACCATTCTCTTCTTTGCCGCTCCAGTATGTCGAAGATTTGGCCGATCCTTGCCTCGCTGCTTGCGTACAACTTTGTATTTTAATTGCAGTATAATAAGACTTAAATCACTTTTGATGCTGACTGAATAAAATCAATCGATTCACACGAGAGCAGTTTCTACTTACTTTGAATACTGACAGAGTACAAGTATTCTAGATCTGGTATTGTTTTAGGGTATACGGATTTCAATCTCTTACTTTAAATGTTAGGCTTTGTGTGTAATTTTCAGCATTAGGGTGACTTTTTTCATATTACACAAATAGATAATACTTAAACTTGTGACGATATATATTAAAGTATTTAGTCTTAGTAGTCGTTAGTATTTAGAATTATGAAGTAATTTAAGGTGTCGAGAGTAAGAAATTTGTTAGCCTCTCATCTTATGACTTAAAAAACAAAATCATTTTTTAAGATTACAGTTTACAGTATTTATATCAACGATAATGTACGATTCTAAACATGACTTTTAGTGTACAAATATTTTTTCCCATGGAAACTTCTTTAATTATTCATTGAGTGTCAGTTTGCTGATCAAAATGCAATATCGCCTTGTGTGTTTCACAAAGGAAACAAAGAAATCAAAACATGCATACCTCACGGAAAATAACAAACAAAATAAAACAGAACATTTTAATAACTTATGTACATTTAATACATTATGTACATAAACGCTGTACAAAGTGTTGCAATAACTGAAGTACAGTCATGCACAGAACGCGTGCCAGATTTTTTAAATTACAATGTAAGCCTTAAAACTTAATATGAAAAGACAATTAAATGCAGAGTAAATGTGCCGCAGTAACTTAAAATAATATTATGCAAATAAAAGAAAACAAAAACTATAACTTAAAATCATATACCGTAGTAGTTAAGTCGGAAACTAACAAGGCACTTATTTATTTGCAGTCTATCCTGTCTGTAGTAAACTTATCGCGTTTGTCTGAACACTGGGAAGATAATCAGTCTATGGGGCAGTCAGCCAGAATTTAAAGCACCTAAATATACAAGAAAAGACATTAAGAGCCCCGCGCGGCCAAGTCGCTGCGGCCAACTAATTCTTCCACGATGTATGTAGATGCGCGCATTAGGCGACCAGCGGCCAGCGGCCTCTTGGCCATCGAAAAACATCGCGACACACACGCGGCCACGTGGCTGCACTTGCTAAATTATGTGTCTGGGTGACATTTGTGTTTTTGACTTATGTGTATAGAGAAGTGTCGTTCAGAAAAGATTTCGTTGGAGATTGAAATAAAAAAAACACTGTCATGTATTGTTTTATAGTTTTTTAGCTAGGAGTCAATGCGAAATATAGTAGGATCAATTTTACTTTCAAAATAACATAGCAACACGCTCATGTATCCAAAATTTGATGCTATCATCAAATATGCGAGCGCGCAGAGGCTATATCGTTAATCATAAAAATCAACAGTTAAGTTATGAGAAACCCACGTGGTAAACAATGTATTCAGTTTTAACGTTTTTGCTGTTTTTCAAGACCCTATCATTAGTTTACAATATCTAACCACAGATAAAATAATGTTAGCAGCGCCTTAACGTATCCGGTATATGATTTTAAGGTTTACTGTAAAACATAAAACATTCTGAGATTCTACAGCCGATCTAAGAGGAACTTATACTAAGCGATAAATGGCATTGTGCTGTCAATAATTTTACTACTTCGATCGGTATATTCGTTAATACTTTTGTACGTAACTGTATTAAAGCCTGCTAAGCTCGTACACGCCAATCAGCCGTGGGCGACGGGGCACAAAGATAAACTATTTAGTTAAGGGTAATAGTGTATAATCACTACATAGTATAAAACAAAGTCGCATTCTTCTGTCCGTCCCTATGTATGCATAAATCTTTAAAACTACGCAACGGATTTTGAAGCGGTTTTTTTTAATAGATAGAGCTATTCAAGGGGAAGGTTTATATGTATAACCCACCCCCGCTTTGCACGGGCGAAGCCGGGGCGGGTCGCTAGTAAATAAATACAGGCTGTACCTAGTGCAGGGGTTTCGTTATAATAAATAATAAAATATAAAATAAATAATAAAAAAATGAAAAAGTAACACGAGTTATTACTTTTTCCAGTAGCTTTAGATGACAATAAAATAAACCCCAGAACGTAAGGAAAATTTTTGAAGGAAGATGTGAGACTGCAGGATGCAGGAATACAGGTGCAATAATCCAATTTCAGAAAGATATTTCATTGAGATATCTCAATAAATTGATATCAATATACAATTAGTATTACTTATATTGCCCGTGTCCATGTTGTCTACCGCAAACCGGGTGATCGAGCGTGTCGAAAGAACAGACTATAGTACCGCCGGGTACTACTAAAGGTTTTGTTTTTAATTTTAGGAATAAAACGTATTAGACTCAGTGCCGGATCAAGCAAGCGCGGGGCCCGTAGCAAACCGCGGGGCCCGTAGCAAACCGCGGGGCCCGTAGCAAACCGCGGGGCCAGTTGCAAATACTTTCAAAGATCCTATGATCTACTATGGGTTCTTAAGGTGACTGCTCCAGGGAAGCCCGCGAAATTCAAATTTTCTTACGTTTTTTGCAATTTGCAGGTCAGTGCTAGGTTGTATGTTGATTAAAATGTTATTCGCGGCTGTAAGACGTATGTATTTATAGAATTATAATCATCAAAATCATCAATACATCCCTCCAAGCCCATAAAGGTGCAAGATAAACTTTTTCAAGGTCAGTCATTCTTGCACCTTTATGAGCTTGGAGGGTTGTATTGATGAGTTTGATGATTATAACTCTGTAACTACATACGTCTTACAGCCGCGGATCAAATGTTCATCATCATACAACCTAGCACTGGCCTGCAAATGCAAAAAAAACGTAAGAAAATTTGAATTTCGTGGGCTACCCTGGAGCAATCACCTTAAGTATAAAGTGGTAAAAATATGATTCAATACTCAATACGTTTATTTGCTATCTATAGGTTAAATTTTGTGGGTAATTAATACATATCACATCTTAATAGGTTTCACTCACAAAATTACGCCCCCTTTCGCGCGGGGCCCGTAGCAATTTCTACTCCGTACTACGTGGTTAATCCGGCACTGGTTAGACTACACACTCCAATTATAAAACACTGGCTGGGAACACTGGGCTTGAGCGCCTAAATGGAAAACTTATTATGAATACATCGCCATCGAATACAACCAACGCAGCACAATAATAGGCTATGGAGATTTAACATAACAGATCCCAATTTTCGTGACATATTATTCTTTTTATGAGACGTACACTTTCAACAAGAAGGTTATATTAAAAAAACTATATGGTACGCAAGATAAAATATGTAACCTATATTTACAAACACACCGATACGATAATAATGACTAGTTCGAACGGTGGAGGAGTACAGTCGCAGAAAAAATCTTTGGTTATCATTTTGACTACATACTTTCAAGACTAGAAATTGTTACTTTGGTGAGATTAAAGCGCTTAAATATTATAAAAAATTAGCAAGCTTTCTTATTAGACCTTCCCATCAGATAGGACGCATGTCAATAAAATTTTAAAACTGCAATTAATATTAAAAACGTAATAAAACTTGGGTTTGTCATTCACTGAGGGAATCAAAATATACAACATAAGTATATGTAGTTATAATTAAAAATAATCGTAAGAATACGTTTTATAATGTTACTTTCAATGCATTCTACGAAATCAACAAGACATTGTATAGAAATGTCGAATTAAAAACATTTTAGAATATAACCGAGGTTTTCAGTCAATAATAAAAAATGACTACAATTTGCAAGAAAAATAACTAATAAAGCAAGATATCTCTTGCACGCCGTGAGGTTTTTTTGTTATAGCTTTAAAAAATACAAACACATTTATGGTATATTGTGTAAAGTCATCGAAATCAGAATAGTCATCATTCATTTAAGTGATGATACACAAGAATAGCGACACCCCATATACATGACGTAACCCCAATAAAAAGGGGCGTATACATCTTCAACCATTTTCGAACTGCCATTGAAAATGATCGACAGCACAATTGACGTGGTACATACACATAATATATGTTAAAAATAAACCAAAAAGCGCGTTACACGCATAAAATGCCACATAATACAGTGCGGTGCAACCATCAATAACGGTTGTAACCAAATAACACATCCGTTGCAACAACCAATAATAATTATAACCATTCAACACGTACAATCCAATCATCAATACCGGTTATAACCGATAAGCACGTACAATGCAACCATCCGCAACGGTCATAACCAAGTAAGACGTCCGTTGCAACAACCAAAAACGGTTATAACCAATTAACAATTTAATTTTGGAATAACGAATCACAGTTGCATATTTAAAATTTCATTAGCGTCCATATTGTTGAGCAGTTCGATAGTTGGTTGTTTATTGTAATTATTTCCGTTTTTTTCGTCGCGGACGACGTTGGACTTTGTGGTGGGATCCCAAGTATCCATTGGCGGTTACGCGATTGTTGTGCGTTTGACAAATATTTGCGAGTGTATTGGGGTGGGGATGTGCGGTACCATGTAACGAAAACAGAAAGAAACGGTGCACTAAATAAACATATTACATCAACGTCTGCAGGCGTGCTGTGGATTCCTTTTTTAGGGAGACAAGTGCGAATATAATACATGGAACTATGTAAAACAAATATTAATGCAGAAATAATATTTCTTGATACGGTTTAAGGCCAAATCACTGCTGAAAAGACGGCCTCTGAGTGATCACATGACATTGTATGACTCTGGTTAACGACTCTTTCAAGTCACACACGTTACAATAGGCTATACATTACAGAAAACTGCCATAAATGATAATATGCACAAAAAAAAAAGATTCCGAGCGATCACGTGTCAATCTATTAATGTTTTTTTTTGTGCGGCTCTTCACCATACCAAGCCACGAACATAGAATACAATACACACCCATAATATTTCTTCAAATTACTTAAGGCGATGTGTACACAAACACATCAAACTTCGATGACGTGATAAGCGATCACGTGATATTGTAACGCAATCACGTGACATTCTATTTTTGACAGCGGCCTCTATTATTTAATTTGCTAAACTTTTTAGACTGTTTACTCACACTAGGGTGAGCTAGTATGAATAGAGTGCGATATGATGTGTGAGATACTCACAGGAATTTCCCGGTTGGTGGGGCTGGTCAAGACGAGTTTGCATATCCCGAATGTGTTGCTCCTTGCGCTTCATGTCGTGCGCCAGGGTATCAAGGCGTTGCCGAGTTTCTAGAAGCTCTCTGTGGATAAAAAAAATATAATTTACTTTCACACCACCTGCTCGACAATGTTGCAATATACTGCTCAGCCCATAGATGACCCACTACTGAGTCGGGCCTCCTCCAGTGATGTAGAGGATAATTAGCCTACTGTGCCACACTGGCCAGACAGGTTCGATTTCCGCACGGAAGAAATATTTATACGACCTACAAGTATTTGTTCCGGGTCTGGGTGTTTTCTATCTATAATATATATGTATTTACTTACAACAAAAAAAAATATATATAAGTAGTTTATCATCCATCTCGTTACCATAACACAAGCATTAAGTTGCTTAGCTTGGGACGAGATGGCGTTGTGTGAAATGTCCAAGGATATTTATTTGTTTATTCAGCCAATAATGACCCACTGCTGAGTCAAGCCTTCTCCCATTTCTGAGAGGCTAATTGCCTTCCAGAAATGAGCCACGCTGGCACTTACTGTGCCACGTTGGCCAGACGGGTTGGCACAGGGTTTCGTATAAAGTTTGCCTTCTCTTGCGATTAGGTTATCGGCCTTGTCATTTCTTTTTGTCGTTCTTGATCTTGAGTTTTCCTTCTCTTGACGACACCCTCAGGAAGCAACGGGGTGGTGACACTGTGTATTCTAAATCCGTCATCACATATAAACATTAAAAAACTGAATATAAAGCTCACTAGAGTTGATATGACAGAGGGGCATTAAATTACACTACATATACTATATGTGATTAGTATGAATTCGAAACGGTACAAAAAAAATACACGTGATTTTTCATGGGGGGTGGAGGGATAGTCTTAAACCTCACCAGGTATCACCAAGGGGGAGGGAGGGGTTAAAAAATGTTAAAAAACATCACGTGATTAATGGACAGCCCCTAAGGTTAATAAACGATGCGTTAGGCATAAACATCTGTTAGAAAAGATACATCATGTTCAAATGAGGCAAAAATTTAAAAAATCATTTGCGGCTAAACTATTGCACCAATTTAATTGATTTTTGGTACAGAGCCTGGAAATGATATCTAGTATAGG
Source organism: Clostera curtula (assembly GCA_905475355.2). NCBI lineage: Eukaryota > Metazoa > Arthropoda > Insecta > Lepidoptera > Notodontidae > Clostera > Clostera curtula. The sequence goes on along the minus strand of FR997822.1, from coordinate 7,310,793 downwards.
CAGTTAAAAAAATGCTCCTATGTCGTATCAACCCTGTATATCTTTGGTACAATGACATTTCAATTTCGTATGTGAACTAACAATTCGTATGTATAACTTTTTTCTTTTTTTTAAACGAAACCCCTGCACTAGGTATTACCTGTGTTGCGGGGGCAGTTTACAAACATGTAATTCACGAGCACAAATGACACCCAGACTCCGAGCCAGTGCCTCTGGTTTAGACAAAGACACTTGCCCGACCCCGGAATCGAACCCGGGACCCGTTGATCCAAAGCCGATCGCAACGGATTTTACTATAAAGGTTTCCTTCTCTTACAGCCAGGCCATCGGCCGCATCACCCCCCTTTTGTCTTTGTCGGCTCTTACGACACCCTCAGGCGCGAGACAATAGGTTGGTGATACTTTGTCTTCTAAATCACCACCGTTTTATTGCACAAATTTATCTATTCTTTCATTTGCAACGATTATTATAAAATACTTACAACAATTAACATAAAACCCTAAAAAGTCAAAAAACACACTAAAACATAACATTTCTAATTTAACCATGCAAAAAAAATAGTGACATAAAATTAATTTAACTTGATTATAGGTTTGACGCATTATATGCGAATATATTAAGTCAAAAAGGGGAGGGGGCTGAGACAAGGCCCCAAGGCCTTATGTTAAGTGGAACTGCAGTCCAGAAGTGGGGACACCTAGTGCTAAACTATATGTATAGCACTAGCCATACTCACCCTGCCGGCCCGCAAGATGCCTCTTTACGCTTCGTTTGTAAGACCCCATATTGTAGGTAGGTGGAAATACGTGTGCAGGGAGGGAGTAAATATTTAGGAGGCATTTATATCATGTTTTGTTCACCGAGTTTTGTGGACCACGACGCCAAACGACGTCGTGGTCCACAAAACTCGGTGAAGGAGTTATTAACACGGGTCAAACATTAAAGTCAATTGGGATTGATTTCAGGATACACAGCATGAGTAATCATACATCACAATTAATGACATGGTCGTGTTTCGAGGAGTGGACTGCCAACTGATGGGAATTGACCATAATGTGAAATCTTACTTGGATTTACTGTGGCATCGCCGAGGGATATAACTATAAAACATAATACACATCACTCGTATACAAAAATAAAAAGAAGCAGCTAGCAGTTTCACTATAAACAGACCAACACACTATATTTACAATATGTGGGATTCGTTTTTTATTATTAAGTTATATAAAAATTTTGTTCTATTTACATTAAAAGCCGAAGCTCTAGCATAGTTTCTACCTGTACAAAAATAAATACATGTCGGAGGAAGTAGTCAGAATGGACTTGATTCCTGGTTACATAAAGACGATATCAATTAGCCTAGAAAATACTTTGTTAAATCTTAATTTTAATCAGTTTAATTTGTTAGATTTTTCTATTCAATTTAGTTTGTCATCTTTTTAAAAGAGGACGTTATATTATTTTGCATTGTCAGAGCGGAGGGTAGTCCTCGAGCGGGGTCGAGGCGCCATCTTGACGTTCGGCAAAAACTTATAAAAGGAGCGCGATCGAGGTGGATCGGGCATTATGATAGAAACAGTGGTTGCGGTGTGGTGTGTTAATGCTGGAGTGTAGTTAAGATCGGTACCTTGAACCCGCTGCTCAAATAAAAGGTTTAATTAAACAGTTTATTCTCCGACATCAGAAGTGGTATGTAACTCAGTCAGCCCACGTGGAGAAAACAGTGTAGTGATATGTGTGTGTTTCTGTACGCGATGGAAATGACTGATAATGGCGATTCATTGTCACTCTAAAGGAGATATTAAGCTACATGGAGATTGTTCTAACTAAACCGAAAATCACAAGTGGCAGTCATAGTGCGGCGATTAACCAAGTGAACGGGATCACTTGCTTGCGTTGTCATGGACAAGGACACTACGCGTCTAACTGTCCTGAGCGGAGCAGCAGGAAGGCGAGCAACAGTTCTGCGGTCAGCCAGGTCAAAGAATAGTGAGTGGGTCTGGAATTTTACGTCACTCCGGTGAGCAGTTTCCATTTTCTTACTCGGGTAAATTGTATGGTATACGACTTTACGATAGTGTGACTTTGATCGGTATAAGACAAACTTCTATCACGTTAAATTCATGAATTTTGGTCACTGCTCAAGTTGATAATACTTAAGGGGCGCCAGGGACTTTATGAGTACCGGATCCCTGAGCCGACGACGATGGTTAAATTCTTCCAGTTATAAAAAGGTGTCGGTCCCGGGGTCCTTTAGTTAAATCTAGTTGTATTCCGGCCTCCCAGTTTGGGAGCCGGGCAGGTAACTTACTGGCTCCTAACTGAACCCGTAAATACAAAGTAAATTGTATTTATTTAACGAAAAGAAATGCAGGTAAAAGAAAAATAATTAAGGGGTAATGAAAAACCGTCCCGCCTCAGCTGGATTGCTAGGCGGACTCCACTACAGCACGGTCAGCTCCGCAGGAGGCCGGGCTCGAGGAACGGGTCTCGCGTCCAGGCTCCAAAGGTGCCTCTGGATCCTGGCGTTGAGACGAATCTCTCGAGCGGCCACACCTGAAATCCGCCGCAAGGGGGATCCTATTACAAAGTGAAACTATCATGCCTTCCAACAGAAGGAATATGGAGGGCCTACACGGGAAGTCCAAAGGTTAAAACTTTAACCAGTCCACGTGGCTGTATGCCAACACAACACAATGAGCCACGCGGTCCATTTGCATAAGCCGATTGGCGAGACAATAAGAAATACAAAGGATTAGTTATAATGCGTGTAAAACTCACTGTTAAAACAATGGCGGAGACGTTTCTTTTTGCTCTGACCGACGCGTCCGCCTATTTCACTGGCAAATGCCAAACTTAACGTTGATGTTTTTTTATTTTTTTATTTTCTTGTGGCTCTCACGGTTTGTGTTTAGCCAATGTCAAGTCACTTTGTATCATTTCAATATTAATTCTCTCCATCATCACGGGTTTGCCATTTCCCTGTTAGCCACTCATAAGTAATTTCATTTTGAGTGTCCCCCTCCCACGTGGCTAAGATGTTCTGCACGGACGTGGGGTTGGCCTTTGGGAGGGCGTTGATGTTTTATTTGGGGTAATTTGTAATTAATCGTCTGGCCGTCATACATCGTAGACAACCCCACAGATTAAATAGGGATTCGTAAAGTTGCTAGAACACAAGCCGATATTAAAAAAAATAATCTCACTTCCGGTTATTGTGAAAAGATAATCAAATAATATTTGCCAATAGCAGTAAATTAATTAAGGTTTGATTTTATAATAACTATTAAATAATTACAACTCGATTTGTTAAAAACAACTAAATAATATGGGTCAAAACTACCACATCAAACTGCCCAGGTGGCGCCACTAGCTGTCAGAGACTGACGTCCAACGGACTGACATTTAGAGTGACACCAACCTAAAGCCATCACAACATTGTGAATGTAAACAAAGGCAAGTGTAAAAACGTTTGACGGTTTAGCCAATATGTAAAAAATAATTATTTGAAATTCTTTTACATGTTTTGCCTGTTAATTACTTGCGATACGAAATTTAGATTAGACGGGATGTTTTAGCGTTAGGCTTGAGTTCATCGGTCTAGCGTCATATTTTCGGCAGTTTATATCAGTTTTCCAAGATTATGGCACCATTATATGCCTTGATTTGCATCGGTAAGGTAGATTGAGAGCCTAAACATAAGGCGATAGGACAGCAGATCCAGATTTCATGCGATCGAAGTTTCAGTCGGCAACGGTGAAATTTCACAACTTCGATAAAATAGGTGCCGTTCCAAAGGCGAGGTGAAAGGCAAGGCAGCCAGTGCAGTCAATTCAGCGTCAAGCTCTGCGGGACCGAGGCCGCGGTCGGACTTAATCTGTTTCAGGTGCAGCAACGCCGGACATTTGGCAACGAAGGGTCCACGTGGCAACAACGTGGCAACAGCGGAGGAGCTGGCGCGGCAGTAGGCGCAAGCAGTTCGGAGCAGCGCCTGCAGCAGCGGCGAGTAACGAAAGGCATGTGGAAGTTTGCTATGTTAGCAATCCCAGCAGTGCGCTGATGAACACTTGTGAGTCGTATCCATTTTATTATGATTCTGGTGCCGAATGCTCTCTCATCAAACATTGTGTTGCGTCAAAGCTTAGTGGAAAGAGGATAAATAACATTGTCAGTTTGACTGGCAGCTCGGTCAATAAACCCAACGTTTTAGAAAATGTAAACCGTATAGAGCAAAAGCGCGTCAATATTACAGAGTTATCTGCAAACTGGTTACAAGCGGAGCAACAACTAGACCCAGAGTGCAATAAAATTATTCATAAACTCGAAAACGATGATCTTGATTTAGAGCTGTAAAATTTATGATCAAATGTGCTGTATAGAAAAAATCAAAGAAATAACCGTAACATTTGGTTACCAATAGTAGGTACCTAGGGCTTTCTGTTGGTCGGTGATAAATCGTATCCATGAGTCGATTGAGCTATTAATTCGCGGACTTGTATTTGATTGGCCCTAACCCAAGGCCTAGTTGTCATTCATTGCGTTAACGTGTTGTGTTTCTCTCTCATCCGGCGAACTTGCTCTCACTGTGCTGTTTAGTGCTTTTTGTAAACAAACCCATTGATTTGAAAAATATAACTACAGGGTTTCTTACCGGCTCTTCTCTGTAGAGCAGCATTCCGAACCGGTGGTAGTTTCAGTATTAATGTGGATGGACGTAAGGGTTGTGGAAGATCAAGAGAGATGGATGGATTGTAAACATGAGAAATTGTGTATAAAAGGTGTGACTGTAGATATGACGACTGATAGGTGTGTATGGAGACTACCACCTAGCGTGGGACAGGGGTCGTAAGATGATGATAATGGTAACTGTAAATATGATGATTTAAAAGAGTTTTGTGATAAAACCTACGTAAATAAAGTTAATTTTGAGTTTGAGTTTGATTGTTCACTTGGGGTGGGATAAAACCTTAGAGAAGGTATACCAACATTATTGGTTTCCTAATATGGCAAAGTATGTTAGAAAATTTGTTAAGAAATGTATACCTTGTAAAGTGGCTAAATCAAGTAGTGGTAAACAGCAAATCGAGCTGCACCCTATACCAAAAGTCAGCATCCCTATGCACACAATTCATATAGATGCCACAGGAAAACTCAGTGGGAAAAATAATCAAAACGAATACGTTTTCGTGCTCATAGACGCTTTCACTAAATACGTGTTACTTAGACATTCCCTGAGAATTAATGCAGAGTGTGCCATTTACGCACTTAAAGCATCTATATCACTTTTTGGCGCGCCTGTGCGAATAATAGCAGACCAAGGGCGGTGTTTCGCGAATAAAGAGTTTAATGATTGAGTTTAATGAGCACCCTCAAAAATATGTTGACTGTTGTAGAAGTTAGTCCAAATAGGTCATGGCAAGATGCGTTAGGTGATGTTCAACTTGCTATAAATAGCACGATTCATAGGGTAACTAAGGCAAGTCCATTAGAATTGTTAATAGGTAGAGTAGCTAGACCACTAAATTTATTAACTATTGACGATCATGAGATTGAGATAAATTTAAGAGATTAGGGAACAAGCTGACAAATTAATGAAAAATAATGCACAGCTTGATAAAGTAAGATTCGATAAAAATAAGGCAAATGTGACTAGATTTTCGGTAGGAGATTATGTTTTAGTAGAAAATCATGAACGGAATCAAACCAAATTGGATCCTAAATATAAAGGACCTTATGAAGTCATTGAGGTACTTGACGGTGACAGATACCATCTTAAGAGTTTGAACGCTAATCGAACTTACAAATACTCGAGAGAACGCCTACGTCCACTCCCCCAATCATATGTCCCTACTGAGCTGAATCCATGCTTATCAGATAATAATGACGGTAAGATCTTTGGACTAGTTTAATAGTTTCATTAATTAAAACATCATATGGCTATGTGCCTATGTAACTTCACGCCTTTAATACCTGAGGGTGTGGTCAGCGGCAATTATGCCTCGACACGCTGGATTATTTTCGAGTCTCAAATGTAATAGGTGGCGAAACCTATTGTCATACATGGGGCACAACGTTGTTAGTCATCGATGCTCATCACACATAACTTCCGGAAAGTCATTGGTTGAGCCAGGGTTCTAACACAGAACTTCTGAACTAGAAGTCTGAGTACTGAACCACTAGGCCATCGAGACTTATGATACGAAAGATGGTCCGTATCGAGTCTAGTCTCTTCTGAGAGTGAGAGTCGCCTCTTACTCGACGCCCACGTGAAAAGATGGGGTGGCACTATTCTCTGGAGCGGTATGTTTGAAGTATGGTGGGTCGTGGTAACAGCGTGGTGGCTTGTGGGCCATATGCAAAACATCTTAACAGTGCTGGTAAACGTATCTAAATGGCGAGGTGGCCATCTAGATATTTAAACAGGAATTATGTGAAGGGCGAGGTGGCCAAGTGGACAACAAATGGCGAGGTGGCCCAACGAACTATGAAAGGCGAGGTGGCCAAGTGGACAACAAATGGCGAGGTGGCCCAATGAACTATGAAAGGCGAGGTGGCCAGGTGGATAACAAAGGCGAGGTCGCCTTTTCGTTATCATGGAATCTGTTTAGTAAACGGCGTAAAGGGGCACAAAGATTGGACGCTCGTTGAGATTGAGAATTTGACGTTTGATATCAGACTACATGAATGTTAAGGACCATATTCTACTTGGTCAGGAGTGGCCGAACCATGTTACCCAAAAATTTGTTTGTATCTTTACAGATAATGATGATGCTCACCCTTCAACATCACACGAGGACGTGTGAAACGTCAGGGTGGCCGTGTCGGAGGAAGTAGTCAGAATGGACTTGATTCCTGGTTACATAAAGACGATATCAATTAGCCTAGAAAATACTTTGTTAAATCTTAATTTTAATCAGTTTAATTTGTTAGATTTTTCTATTCAATTTAGTTTGTCATCTTTTTAAAAGAGGACGTTATATTATTTTGCATTGTCAGAGCGGAGGGTAGTCCTCGAGCGGGGTCGAGGCGCCATCTTGACGTTCGGCAAAAACTTATAAAAGGAGCGCGATCGAGGTGGATCGGGCATTATGATAGAAACAGTGGTTGCGGTGTGGTGTGTTAATGCTGGAGTGTAGTTAAGATCGGTACCTTGAACCCGCTGCTCAAATAAAAGGTTTAATTAAACAGTTTATTCTCCGACATACATATATCTCGATATTAATATTAATGTACTGGGTATAGCAAAAACCATATAACCATCCGAAGTGATACCAACCGAAGTAGTTCTGTGTACAATTTATAGGAGGCAGAATTTTATTTGTATTTATTTTTATTCTTCGTGAATTTACTTCTATCGAATTTACATATTCCATGAACAATTTAGAAGTGTGCCAATTAATTAAAATCAAAGATACATACATACAATCTAAATATGGAAAAAATAAGAAATTCGTGAAACAAGAACTTTATACCTGTTTTTACGAAAATTGCGCGGATGGAAGGAAGAGTATGAAATGTTCCACAATTAAAGTTTATACAGAAAAGAAGCAGAGATATATCTTTTTTATTATGTGTAAAAACATTAATCTGCGATTTGATACATACACGCAACTTTAGTTTATTGTTAAAGACGTTGGTCACATTAAGAATAAAACTATATTCATAGAACTAGCTTTTTTAAAAAATAAATTGTGTCCTAAAAACTTTTGATACATACACATAAATTTCAGCCCGTTACCGAGTCGGACCTCCTCCAAATTCATGGAGGGAAATTAGCCTACTTCTTGTCACTCCCACATATTACATATATATAAAAAACCACTATTTCACTAGGTGGAGCGACGATCTGCGAAAGGTTGCGGGTAGCAGCTGGATGCGTCAAGCTGGAGACGGGGCGCTCTTTAGGGGAGGCCTACTTCCAGCAGTGGACTATACTGGGCTGATGATGATGATACACTGTCACTTGAAATGTACACAAGGCTTTTTTTGCTATACCCAGTTCATTTGAGATTCAATTTCCAAAAAACTTTCGTCACTGTTTCGACATTTTAAAATTATCTAGACAGACAAATCTTTTAGTACTGATGCTAGAATCTGAATTAAGGATCGAGGGTTAAGCAAAACCTACCTTTGGCTGGCCAGCAGTTCAGCGCGGGTCCTGCTCAGTTCCTCACCCACGGCCTGCTTGGCCTGGATCTCCGAGTGCAGAGAGGACTGCAGCGTGAGGATCTCCATCTTGTCCAGTTTCTGAGACCGGCGGTTCCTCCAGCCGCCGGTGCCTGGTCTCCCGTCTGGGACGGTCGGCCCGACCCCGGGCGGAGATGACGCCACCAGAGACGATCGGGACGCCGACGCTGCAAAGTTTAAAAGTAATAAAGCTATCGGATTACATGTGGTGACAGTATAGTATAGACATAGTATCGTCACACCATTCCATCCTGAGGGTGTCGAGGAATGATAATGCTGAAAACTTAGCCGCAAGAGAAGGAAAACTTGATACGAAATCTATGCCAACCCATCTGGCCAGCGTGGACCAGCAGGCTAATTACCCTCCATGTAGTTGGAGGACGCCCGACTCAGCAGTAGACCATTTATGAGCTGAGAAGTAGGTCCTGATTAACATGATCATATACCATAACTAGCTGCTCCCCGCTGTGTCACCCGAATAGTGATGGAATTTATTTTAAAAAAATAATAGCCTATAACCTTCTTTGATAAATGGACTATCTAATACCGGAAGATTTTTGGAAATCGGACGAGTAGTTCCTAAAATCAGTGCGGTCAAACAAACAAACAAACTCTGCAGCTTTATAATATAAGTATGTTCATGTTAACGTCATGTTAACGTGTATGTTATAACATGAAATTACCATGCTTAAGATAATCCAACTCCTCCGTCATCTTGGTGGCGAGTGCTTGGAGATATCCACGGGCCTCCTTCTCGTCTGCAACCCATCGAATTATGTCCGCTATCTGTGAAATAAAATTACATGTAGCGGAAAGAATTATACGAACACCAAATAGATAAATTGTATCGGTTAGTTAGGTCCATTTGCTGACGGAAATCAACAGAGGGGGAGAGAGTGGCGGTGGAGAGAGAGGGGTGAGAGTGTTAGAGAGGAGAGGGAGGGGTGAGAGTGATAGAAAGGGGGATTGAGAGAGATAGAGGTCGAGGGGGAGGAGGGAAGAGATCGGGGAGGAGAGAGATCGGGGAAGAGGGAGAGAAGGAGAGAGATCGAGGGAGTGGGGGATGGAGCACAGAAAATAAGGGTAGAGAGTGATAGGAGATCGAGGGAAAAAGGGTGTAAACCGAGTACAAGTGAAGAAATATAAAAAAACACAGAAGAGCCAAAGCGATAGACATAGCTTCAAGGAAGTGAAGTTGAAGTGGCAATGGGCAGAAAAAATAGATGATGGACGACGGTAACCTTAAAAAGTTCGCTGGGATCTGCACACGATCGTAATTTGGGCGATCTTTAGGGCTGATATATGAAATCGTGAACCTCCTTCCATTTGAAGTCGATTGAAACCTCACCTGTGCCTCCCAATGCTGCATGGTGCCCAGTTTGTCTCTGAGCTCCTCCAGCTCGAGCTCCATCTGCCTCCTCTCCGACTGCCACCTCCTTCCGTTTTCAGCCAGCTGATAAGGAAATTGCCATATTAATAAGAACCACATTTCTACCCAAATATTATTTTTTTATTTTCCACAGGTACAGGGTAACATTAAAAAGTGTTGCCTTTTAAACGACGGGCTGTTTACAAACATGCCTTGTTTGTCTAGGGGTTGGATGAGCCGCCTTTGAATCACGGGGTCCCGATAAACAGAGGCACTTGTTCAGAGTCTGGGTGTCATTGGTATTCGTGCATTTCGTGTTTGTAAACTGACCCCACGATACAGGTTAAAGCCGGGACAGGGGTTGCGATATTTTTTTAAAACATGTAATTTACGGTCACAAGTTAAGCCCAGAACAGATTCAGAGCAAGTGCCTCTGATTTACACAAAAAAAATATGAATTGACCGGAAATGACCTACACCTGTGATCCAAAGGCAGCCAAGCCCCTTTTTCTTTTCGTTGGAAAACGTCGTGGGTACCCGGCCGTTGGGGACTAGCCGGGTTAAGTGGGATTCCGGGGCGCGGAAAGATGGTAATAAACGCCCCGACCTACCCACTAAGCCGACAACCTTCCTTGACTGCCCGAAGAGGGGCCGCGGGTTGCGCTGTCCGATGGGGGAACATAACTCAAACTCAAATTGAACTTTATTTAGAAAGAAAGAAATATTTATTTGGGCAACGCACAGGAACCACAAAAACAAATAATAAAAAAATAAAAAAACACGTAGGTTTTTGCCTTTTTCATATCAATGGTCTTGTTTACGAAAAGCACTAAACACTATACTCCGTAATGGCACATCCAACCAATTTTATTTTTGTTTTCACTGGGGAATTGCTCAATGCATACCGCCAGCCCTCGGGAGTTGGGTCAGCGGTCAAGTGAGATTACGGAACACTCGACTACCCACTAAAACCCCAGCGGTATACCTTCACACGTCTTGCTTGAGACGCCACAGGTGCGCGAGGACGCATTCTACTGTGGCGCTCCGAGGGTTTACGATTAGTACTACTACATACTATATATAAATATCTATATATATTAGTACTACTCCTCAGTAATGACCTACTGCTGAGTCGGGCCTCCTCCAAATTCATGGTGGGAATTTAGCCTACTATGCCACGCTGGCCAGACGAGTTGACACAGGGTTACATTAAAGTTTTCCTTCTCTTGCGGCTAGGCTTTCGGCCTTGTCATTTCCTTTTGTCGGCTCTTACGACACCCTCAGGGTGGAACGGGGTGGTGACACCGGGTATTCGTAATCCGTCAGCGACCCGCCCGGGTGCAATGATTAACATCTAAAATTATCAGTGTTTCTTCACAATATTATGCATGTATTATACACATAAACCTTCCTCTCGAATCACTCTATCTATTACAAAAAAACCGCTTCAAAATCCGTAGCGTAGTTTTAAAGATTTAAGCATACATAGGGACGGACAGACGACAGCGACTTTGTTTTATACTATGTAGTGATGCCATTTTACTCACCGCGTCCAGATCTTTGGCCAGCTTCCTGTTCTCGTTTATGAGCATCTGCTTGTCCTCGGTGTCACTCAACTGCTCCAGCCGACGGTTCTCCAGCTTCTCTTTCGATGTCTGCAGCTGTTGATAATGGAATGTCACAATTTCTTACATCCTCATCAAAGTATGTCATTTGTCAAACAATCTCCTACCCATTCGGTGGATGTTGAGTGAGCTGGCAATCATTTACTGGCTTCACTACTACAATATAATAATAATATAATAATAACTGAGCCCTGAACCGTCGGTAGCTTAGGTCATCGACCTCGTTTTCGACGGTTTTTGTCTATTTTTATGTATATTTTTTTTAAACACTTTGTATTTTTTAAAAATATATGTAAAAATAAGAAATAAAGAGACATAATAATATAATAATAATATCCTTGGACATTTCACACAACGACATCTCATCCCAAGCTAAGCAACTTAATGCTTGTGTTATGGTAACGAGATGGATGATAAACTACATACATTTTTTTTGTAAATACATACATATTATAGATAGAAATGACACCCAGACTCCGAGCCAGTGCCTCTGGTTTAGACAAAGACACTTGCCCGACCCGGGAATCGAACCCGGGACCCGTTGATCCAAAGGCGGCACATCTAACCACTAGACCAACGAGGCATGTCACAATTTCTTACATCCTCATCAAAGTATGTCATTTGTCAAACTATCTCCTACCCATTCGGTGGATGTTGAGTGAGCTGGCAATCATTTACTGGCTTCACTACTACTCAGCCCATAAATAAATATCCTTGGACATTTCACACAACGACATCTCGTTCCAAGCTAAGCAACTTAATGCTTGTGTTATGGTAACGAGATGGATGATAAACTACTTATATATATTGTTTTTTTTTTGTAAATGACACCCAGACTCCGAGCCAGTGCCTCTGGTTTAGACAAAGACACTTGCCCGACCCCGGAATCGAACCCGGGACCCGTTGATCCAAAGGCGGCACATCTAACCACTAGACCAACGAGGCAGTCAAATGACCCACTCGAGCTTTCCCCAAATTAACGGAGGGAAATTACCCTACTGTGCCACGCTGGCAAGACGTTGGCATAGGTTTTCGGCTTTATCATTTCCTTTGGTCCGCTCTTACGTCACCCACCGGATGAAATGGGGTTGCGACGTCCTCATCCGGTAAAGCTGATCGTAGCCATCTGCGGCTATCAGCATTGTTCCAGACAAAATATACTAGATAATTTTTTTTATTTTTTTTTCTTTGTGGCTCTCACGGTTTTTGTTTAGCCAATGTCAAGTCACTTTGTATCATTTCAATATTATTTCTCTCCATCATCATGGGTTTGCCATTTCCCTGTTAGCCACTCATAAGTAATTTCATTTTGAGTGTCCCCCTCCCACGTGGCTAAGATGTTCTGCACGGACGTGGGGTTGGCCTTTGGGAGGGAACTAGATACTTATACTCGCCCGTGAGTCATGCAAGGGTTGCTATCTGAAAACCAGTGGTGGGTGCTCCACACCTAGCTTAAGCTGAGATAGTGACCTTTCGGCAAGGCACACAGACCCAATTTATTTTGTAGTTTTTATTTTCTAGTTTTTATTATTTTTTTAGATTTTCTTTGTTTTTTTTGTTTCATCCGAGCTTTAATGTTGTAACCAAGTTGTGTTGTCCTGTGTGCTTTGCTGATTAAATGTGTTTTCTTTCTTTCTAATCTTTAACTGTCGCTACACGGATCTTGAATCAGCTGAAAACCGTGTAAGCACTGGTAGCATTTCATTTGTTGGATATATAATTTACTGGTTATACTACAACTACTCATATATGACCCACTGCCGAGTCGGGCCTCCTACAAATACATGGAGGGAATTATAATTAGTTATCCTTGGGGGAGGCCTATGTCCAGCAGTGGTCGTCTTTTGGCTGACATGATGATGATGAAATTTGTTTACTGTGCCACGCAGCCCGGCACAGGGTTTCGTTTCAAATTTTCCTTCTCTTGCGCCTGAGGTTTCTACCTTGTAGTTTCCTTTAGCCGGCTAACACAACACCCCCATGATGGAATGGGGTGGTGAACTCCAAATACATGGAGGGGAATTAGTCTACTGTGCAGGACCGACACAGACGATATAGGATTTAGTTTCCAGATTTCTGGATGGGGTGGTGACATTATGTATTATTCTAAACTAGCGACCCGCCCCGGCTTCGCACGGGTGCTATTATGTCATACAAACCTTCCTCTGAATCACTCCATCTATTAAAAAAACCGCACCAAAGTCCGTTGCGTACTTTTGAAGATTTAAGCATACATAGGGACGGACGGCCGACGGCGACTTTGTAGTGATCCATCACCAGCCAACAGCCAGTGCTCGGTGTACATGTGAACCATTTACCTCCCGGTTGAGCACAGAGCGCATGGCGTCTCCCTCCTGCAGCTGCTCCTGCAGGGACGCCAGCTCCGCGTTGAACCGCGCCTGTTGCTGGCTCAGTGACTCTTTGTACTGCAGCTGTGGGAGAGACGAAAGCTCTGTACTAGGTATAACCTGTATCGCCGGGGGCAGTTACGGATAGGGGACTAAAAGAACGCAAGAGGCAGATCACCTAGCCCCAAGAGAAGGTAAACTTGACACAAACCCTTTTTTTTTTTGTTCACCCGGGGTAAAATCCTTTATGGGAGTGGGACATCACCAGTGGCTCATTTATGGGCTGAGAAGGAGAGAGACGAGCACCAGTGTGCGCTTACCTCCAGCGTCTCGACCTCTGCCTGCAACCGCGCCACATCCGATGCGGCGGAGCCTGGTGGGCCGGCAGCTTCCACCCGCTGCTGTCGAAGAGTTTCCTCTCGAAGTTTGCGCTCCTGTGGAATGAGACAATATCGCCCTATGAGAGTCGCTCTCCGTAATTTGAATGTATCGTGGACGAGGCGCTCTAGACAAGGCAAGGGTCCTGACCTTGGTGGCCTCCGCGATGGCGGTGTCCACGCGCGCCTCCAGCTCCCTGCGGCCCTTCTCCGCGCGCCGGATGTCCTGCCTCAGCGCGTCGATCTTCTGCATGGCTACTTCCAACTCTTCCTCTTTGTCGCGGACCTGAGATAGAATACTCTTTATTGTACACCAATAAGATCCCGGGTTCGATTCCGGGGTCGGGCAAGTGTCTTTGTCTAAACCAGAGGCACTGTCTTACAGCCGCGAATAACATTTTAATCAACATACAGCCTAGCACTGACCTGCAAATTGCAAAAAACGTAAGAAAATTTGAATTTCGCGGGCTACCCTGGAGCATCCACCTTAACGTAACCACACCGCAGTAGGTAGCGCGGGGGAAGTGTACAAACATGAATTTCACCCTTCTTTTATTTATTTGGCGAGAAAAAAATTGCCTGATCGCACATCCCACGTCCGGGGAGACTATGGGGTAGTGTGGGGCCCTCACCCACTAAAACAACCCGCCGTGCACCGACACCCACCTTACCCAGATTCGGAGCAAGTGCCTCTGGTATACACAAAGACACTTGCCCGACTCCGGAATCGAACACGGGACCCCGTGGTCCAAAGGCGGCACATCCAACCTACGAGGCAGTCATTAGATTCAATGACATAAAAGCAGAGGTTGATAGTGACGTCACACACCTGCCGCGACAGCTTCTGTTTCTGCTGCCTCAGCTCCGAGAGGCGTTCGGTCACTTCGTTGTACTCCGCCATCGCCAGTTTACGCTGCGACAGTGCGTCTTTCAAATCTTTATCCTGAACAGAAGAATACAATGGTTGTTGGCGATGGTGAGCGGCCACAGCCGTTATTTTGTTATTTTTTTTATTATTAATATAAAACCTTTTTTATTTGTAACTTTTTAATATTTTACGCTAGAAGAAGAAAGCTGTCTTAAGTTTAAAAATGAGTGTGTTCTATTATTTTAGCAAGAGAAAATGGTGTAATTTTAGGTTTTAATTTTATATTTTTATTTTTAACATGTGAATATGTGATGTGAGCTTCAATAAACGGGCGAAGTAGCCACTTAGTAGTTTTTCCAAGCTTTATTATTCCAAAAACTGCCAAGAACCCAGCGCCTCGTCGCCTACATCGTTGGTCCTACATCGCCGAATACAATTTCGGTAGGTGTGAAGAGAAAATCAAAACCTGTATTGCAGGGAGGATGTCATTGCTTCGCACACCGCCGCGTACTATGGAGACGCGCGCACAAGCGAAGGGCATCCAAACTAGAGCTGGAAAACCGAATGAAACCGAGCTAATAGATGATCGAACTGCTACACAAGCAGTTACCGCCGAGTCACGTGTCAGGGAGAAGAGTACTCACACATCATCTTATATCGCCCGCAAGCGGCTAGAGCATGCAGCAGCTCAAGCTAAGGCACTCATCGAGCTGAGGGAAGCTGAAGCTGAACCTGAATTTGCCTTGAAAAAAGCTAAAGCTCGTATTGAAAAAGAACTACTCGAGAAGAAATTTGCATTCAAATTTGCTGCAATAAAAGAAAAATCTGAAGCATCAAAAAAGGCTGCATCATCGGCAACTGCTGCTTTGGACATTAATGTCAGTTTTGGTGGCCACAACTTTAACCACCACAGCAGCCCATGTCATGAACAACCAAACCCTACCAACTCATTGTCCGCTGCGCTCAAGTCTGCGAACGACTGTGACATCGAGGTCTGTGGAGGATCCCATCACCGTCTGCTGCACTGGGTGAAGCCAGAGACTGCGCACCAGAATACAGCTGCATCGCGCAACGGGTCACCTCAGCAGGACGGTAACCAACCCTCCGCCAGCCCCGCGAACGAGACACAGCCTTCCGAAGTATCCATTTTAGTCGCAGATGTTCCGGTTTCGTCGAATAAAGCAAAAATACTGCTTAAAATAGTGCCGGAGACCGTAAATGGACCAAAAAGCAGTGTGAAAACTTTTGCGCTGCTGGACGACGCACAGTGGGGCATTTATCAAAATTAGGCGGTCAAAATTATTTTCTTTATTTTATGTATTATAAATAGTTTATAATTATTATATCTCAATTATATAAGCTTTTGGTGAACGAAAAAATCAATTGTTCATAAAAAAAATCACGTTTATTTATTTATTTATTTATTTATTTATTTAACAATTTATGTACACATACAGGACGTAGGTTGAACACATGGAAATCTAGGACACATTTGTACAAGGGCACAGCTTATTTCTAAAGAAATCTCTTCCAGCAGGCCCAGGAATGGATACATTGAAATAAAACATATTGGGGTGTAGTGTATACAAACATAGATATATATATAAAGATGTATATATATATATATATGGGTATATATTAAATAGAGTTGTATAATGTCATATATAATACATACAAACTAAAATACATACATATAATAAAGAATTAGGTCAAGGAGAGATAAAATTCTTTGACTCGTCTTTTAAAAATGAAAATAGAATCAGAATTTCTAATATCAGCTGGGAGAGAATTCCATAGTCGAACAGCGTGCACAGAAAAGGAGAAGGAATAGAAGTCAGTGGTGTGGGAAGGAAATTGAAGGAGAGAGCGAAGGTGACTTCTGCAAGGAAAATCAACAGGGTGGTTGAAGGCGAAGCGTTCGCGTAAATAGGAAGGAGATGTAGGGTTGTAGAGGATTTTATATAGAACACAAAGTATTCGAGAATTCCTGCGAAGGCGGATAGGGAGCCACTTGAGTATTTTGCGAAAGTGAGATACGTGGTCGTATTTTTTTAAAGAATAAATGAATCTAATACACAAATTTTGCAATCGCTCAAGCTTATTTAGGAGCTCCTCGTTGGCATCAAGGTAACAGCTGTCTGCGTAGTCAATTATGGGCAAAATAAGGGTTTGTACAAGAAGAATTTTGGTTTCAATAGGCAAAAAGTTTTGGAGATATTTCAGCGAATGAAAAGTAAAATACACCTTACTGCTGATGCTACTGATGTGTGTGCTCCAAGTCAAGTTAGGATCCAATAGAACACCTAGATTTTTGGCAGTATCGGCAAACGCAATAATGGAACCATCAAGTACCACATCTGGAAGGGAGGTCATGTCTAGGAGTGAAGTATAGTATCTGCTGCCCACAATGATTGCCTGCGATTTGGTAGGATTTATGTGCAAACCAAAGCATTTAGCCCAGCCACTAATATTGATCAAGTCATTATTCAAGGCAGATATAGCGACTGCAGCTTCATCTTTCAAGAAATGGCGGTAAATTTGTAAGTCGTCTGCGTAGAGATGAAAATGAGAAGATATCACCCTGGTAACAGAGTTTATATATACTGAGAATAGTAAAGGAGATAGGACGCCGCCTTGAGGCACGCCCGCGGTTAAAGGAAACCAATCAGATGATACCTCATTATGAGTTACGCACTGCGAGCGGCCTCGGAGATACGAGTCAAACCAATTAATGCAAGGAAGAGAAACATTAAGAGATTGAAGGGTACCGAGAAGAATATCAAAGTTAACCGAGTTGAAAGCGCTACTGAAGTCAAGCAGTATTAATAGAGTGAGAGATTTATTCTCCATAGCCCATCGGATGTCGTCAGTAATTTTGAGAAGAGCGGTAACTGTACTGTGTCCAGCACGAAATCCCGATTGGAAGGGGCTAAGAAGATTATTGTGAAGTAAATAATGTGAGAGTTGACGATGAACAATGTGCTCAAGTACCTTAGAGAGGAAAGGAAGGATAGAAATAGGTCGATAATGACAAGGAAGGGTAGGGCTAGAACTTTTGGGTAAAGGAATTATATATGCTTTTTTCCAACATACAGGGAAGGAGCTAGATGACAAAGAATGGTTGAAAATATGAGTAAGGATGGGGAGTACAACAGTCAAAATAGGAGTAAGCATCCTCGAGCACAAGTTATCGCTACCAATGGCAGTAGAAGAGATGGCGGTTAGTGATTTTAGAGCATCATCAGGAGTGATGGTGCTAAAAGTGAAGGGGGGGCAGTTGGGAAGTGGGTTATTTGACAAAGCCTGAAGAGTGTTACATTTTGTCTCTGTATCAAGCGTTACAGGAGGAAGAGAGAAATGTTGGTTCAGAGAGTTCAGATCGAGGTTGAGACAGTCATGATTAGAGGATTTTCCAATACCATTGGATTTCAAAAATTGCCAAACTTCAGTAGCTTTCCGGTTGGAAAGAGAGGAATGAAAATGGCGCCTCTTAGCGTCCCTACACAGACGACTACAGCGGTTACGGAGAATTTTGAAACGACTTATATTAATTTCTGTAGGACAGCGTTTACACTTTTTCTTAGCATTATCCCGTCGTGCCATTGTTTCTTTTATTGCAGGTGTCAGCCAAGGAGCTGGAACGTGTTTTAATTTAACTCTGCGTAAAGGGGCATGCCTGTCATAGAGCTGTATCAACCTATTGTTGAAGTATTGCACCTTCTCATCAGTACAGGTGGAGCTAAATAAGGGGTTCCAATCAATCTCGGAAGCATCACGCTGTAATATCTCCAAATCAATATCCCTATAATTCCGAAGAAGGAGAGATTGCACTTGTCTTTTGGGAGGGCGAATATCGCAAGATAAGAAGATAAGATCGTGGTAAGAGAAAGGAGCAGTGAGCTGCCCATAAGTAGAAGCCAGACTGGGAGAAGACACAATGATAAGATCTAATAGAGAGGGGACACAGTGAGGGGAATGGTGAGTGGCAGCAAGGCCTAAAATGTGAAGATTATAGGAGCTTAATACAGAAGTAAGTTTACGAGACCGGACATCATTTTTTAAAAGGCATGTATTAAAATCACCCATAATTACTATATGGGTGTAAAGAGAGGCATAATCATTTAAAAGGGAATCAAATGAATCAAAATAGCTAATATTAAGATTGGGGCAGTAATAGACACCAAGTAACAATTTAGAGTGACGTAACGTAATTTCAAGGAAGAGATGCTCAGAGGAACCGCTGTACTGGGAGGGTGAAACGCTGATCACTTTGTAGGGTATATTAACACGTAGGTAAATGGCGACACCACCGCCACCCTTTCCAGTGCGATCATTACGTATAAGTACGAAGCCGGGCAGAACATAGTGAGCAGAAACAAGGGATGGTTTGAGAAACGATTCAGACATGAGGATGGCATCAAGACGGCAGTTACCAAAGTATGCCAGAAGATCATGGTAATGTGCAGGAACGCTTTGAACATTAATATGTACTATATTAAGGTTACTAGGCAGTTTGGAAAATATAGATGAAATGTCTTCATCGGAGGATAATTCCGAAGCAACGCTGTCCGCACTGACGAAACTATCAGACGAGGATGTGCAAGATTCGAAAGTATCAAGATCGGTGCATAGGTTTGACATGACATATACACAGCAAAAATATTTAGATATATACAAAAATAATAAATATAATTATAAACTATATAAAAAAAACTTTAAAACTACGACTACTTATGTAATGCTTAATATTAAATAAGCTCTAACTCACTATACTGTTGAAAGTAATATAAAAAAAAAGAATGCAATATTAATAAAAACGTTCACGATCAAAGAAAGAAAAACAAAGGAGCCTTCCAGGCAAGCAAAACAATATGAAACATAATTAAGTACAGGCAAAAACCGCGGCACACATTAAAGATTGCCATGAGTGCAACGTCAATGCACATCAGTCATCAGTAACTAGTTTGACAGCGATATATGACGTGATACTGAGGTGAAGTACCCCGCGGTGAAAAATGTAAACAAGGACGTAAAACAAGATGAGCTAGGTGAACACACATAAACTATTATGGTCTTCTTGTCTTCCGTTGGACTTTAGCAGAGGTCTTCGCAGCCTCGATAGTGGATGATGCTGTAGCAGTGGTCGGGCTGGCCAAAGCGGCAATTGGATAACGTTTAATGAGCGGTTCCAGCTCACCAAAAGACTCAACTTTGTGACGAACTTTGTCAGGAGTAGCAATTATAATGCGCCCCTCGGACGACCAGCAATTTTTGATCCCGAAGTGGTTACGTGCTGCAACAAAAACCCGGTGCCTGGGCCGAGTCAAGAATTCAGACACCGTTATGCCAGTACCTTTCAGTGACGTCTTGGTGTCCCATACTGTATGGCGCGATTCGATGTCTCTAAACCTCACTAATATTGGACGAGTTTTACCCTGAGTGTTCCCGAGGCGATGGCAGACGGAGATGTTATGTGGTGCTATGTCGTCGACTTTCAATTTAGTGTTGAATATTTTTAGACATACATCGGTCACTTTTTCGTTGGCTTTTTCCGGGACACCGTGCAGTAGAAGCACCTTCCGACGCATTGCCATTTCATGTCGATCCAAACCCAGAGACAAGATTTCAATTTGGGCCTTCAGGGCCGTGAAACTTTGCCACATGAAGTGTTTAAATTCTGTGAAGTCCCTTGAGAGTGATGGCAGATCTGGGTGAGTGGAGGTCCCAGCTGTAGTAGCAGCCTGAAGTTTGCAGTCATAATCACGCATGCGAGAACTAAAAACCTTCTCTAATTCGGCCAATCCAGCTTCAAGTTTCCCGTCCATAGTTCTTGAGTGGAAACAAAGTGATGAAAAGTAAAGGTAGAGTGGAAGTGATTTGCAAAACGAGAAGTAGTGAGTTAGTAGCTTGATTTACTGCATAAGTAAATGTAAATACTTTAATAATATGTATTTAATTGAAATAAATATAAGAGCTCAATTAAAATTACTGTTGATGTTATAACTACCCACAAGAAAAAAAAACAAAAAAAAATCAGGAAGAGGAGTCCCACGTCTCTTCACCAGAGCTGAAACCTTTCGTTTCATTGTCAGGCCCTTCTATGCCACTTTCCTCGTCCGAGGAATTCTCTTCAGCCGTGTGGGGCTGAGCTGACATAAGCATTTTTATTGCTTCTTCGCTATGTGGCGTAGACCTGTTTTTAGGTTTTGGTCTTATGCTAGATATCAAGGGATCAGAGCTGAGCAATAATCTGTTCATTACGTCTAAATTGCATTGCTCCCTAGAAAATTTTCTAGCGTAATCCTGCCGATACAGTCGAATATGTTTATTACGCGCCTCTGCTGCTTCTTCAGATAATAAACCTATAGGCAAAAGTGCATTTTCCATGACAGTTGCGCCATGAATTAATATTTTATGCATCGTGGGTGTCATCGGATGCCAGGGATATAATTCAATGTAAATCTTCGCAGTCTCATACCCATATAGAGCAAACTTTTTTAAATCTACTTTATAAGAGCTGGATATGACTTCCAAAATCACTTTCAAGCGTTTTAATAGATTTAAATCCACGCCGGTGATTTCAGCAGCAATTTCAGGATTGGCAAAAAATCTTCTACTAGTATTGCCATCGTTGGTATTGCCAAAACCAGCTTTCGGCACATCTACTAGTAGGCCCATTTGCTCTCTAAATTTTTTTTGTATTTCTGCCTTTTTCTGTTTGACAATGTCTTTGTCATTTTCCGACCTTAACTGCCATTTTTGAACAGGAATCTTGTATGCCAAATGAAGTATGCTTTCAAAAAACCGAATCCTAGCATGCAACACGGATAGGCCAAACTGTAATGCGTCGCTATCAACAGTTTTCTTCATATCGAGGTTATTAAATTCTTTTGATGTAGCACCACAGATGAAGCATCTCATCGTTGAAGTAGTTGAAGTTGCAGCGTTACACACTTTTGCATCAACCATAGTCAGAGTCATGACGTGCTTTGCACTTAATAACATTTCGCTCAGCACGAATTCACTGGTTTTCAATGCATTTATAGCCTCTTCGACATTTGCGATTTCAGACTTAGTGTTATCCACTGTTTCTTTAGTAAAACGGATCCTTATTGGTCGACAGAATCGTGGCGAAGAAGGAGTTGGATTTTGCCAAACAACTTTTTTGTTTGAACCACATATTAACTGTAGCGGAACAAAGCAACTTTGGAAAATGTTGCTGTCACTCGCATCTCTATCTTGCATTTTTTGTTTGTATTGTGATTGTTGCGACCCATCACATCCCCATTTTGAAATTAGGGTCAAAGAGTGACGGTCTTGTGGACTTAATTGTTTAAGTACATCCTCTAAATATGTTGCCAAACGTTTAGCTGTATGGTCCAATAAATCCTGCAGGTTAATTTCAGCACATGTTTCAGTTATCCGATACGCATCTTTCGCCGGATAACAAGTCTTTTTTGCTTCCTGTAACAATTTGTAGCTCGGATAAAACTTCTTGTTGCCATTTCTAATTATTTCATATTGTCGCCTTGAAAGATCAGCTTCCACAAACATTGAGAGGGCAGTTGTTGGATCTTGTTTTTTACACTGCTTGGTTATTTTGTAAGCATTTTTATATACTTGAGCTGTCTGCGGAGAGTTGGTAATGTTTTTTAAAATATTGGATGCAATTCTCTCTCCAGAACTTTGAAGGGATGTCTGAGCAGCATGTATTAGTAATTCTTTTTCAACAGCACTGCGCACTTCCCTTGTTTTTCTGCGTTTACTCCTTTCACTTGAATCTATAAATGACTTTCTTGGTCGACCAGAAGAACGTCTTCTAGCCCTTGGTATTTCAAAGGTTCCTTGCAACCACTTATCATTCTTTTGAAGGAAAAGCTGTGATTTTTTATGAGCTTCTATCCACTTTTTCTTAAATTGAGACTTCAAATAAGATAATTTATGTTTCACTTCCTTCTTTAGTTCTTCACAATACTCATCTTGCGATAAAATATATCTCTCGAGATAATTCAACTTTTCGTCAAAATTATGCAAGTCTTGTTCCTGCATTTTGTTAAAAAGGTGTTTACGCGTTACTACTCGCATTCCTGAGGTACCCTCAGCTTCTGAAATGGAACGAAAACTGGTTTAAAAAAGGAAAATAAATAATTAGCAAATTCGATGAATTTCTACTACATCATTCATTGATTGCAGGAAATGATGGCTTCACGGTTATGATCGTTTTATTTTATTTTATTCCCAACGTTTCAGACACTTTGCAGTGTCCGTGGTCGCGGGACGACTGGTTGGCAGTTGTCGCTGCGGGCTTTTATATACTAGTGAGGCACTAATGAGCTCTCATTCTATTGGTGGTGACGCACTATTATGCCCGTGAGTCATGTTGTTTGTCACGTAGGCGCGGTGACGTGGCGGGGTACGTAATGCTGAACATATCTATGTATAACGTGCTCGGTTTATACAGAAGTCACTCACAGTATCTTGCGGTCTTGCAGTTTTGTGTCGGGCTTGGGATTTGATTAATTTTATAATCGGGTCCCAAGCAGGTGGTACTTGCCAACCGTCTTCTCTATTAAAGTTTGGGTGTTTCCTGATCTCAATAGCCTCGCGGAGCATTCTTGGTAAGTACTGGTTTTCCTTTGCCAGTATTTGAGGCCGGTCGAAGTGAATATAGTGGTTGGTCTTGTTTGTCGTATGTTCACAAACTGCGGACTTCGCTGAGCGGTTATGTTTTATATCAGCTATATGTTCTTTAATTCTGGTACCGATGCTTCTTTTCGTTTGCCCAATGTAGGATAGTCCACATTCACAGTCGAGTTTATAAACACCTGCATCTTGTAAGGGTATATTTGACTTTATAGGTCTTAAGAGTTGGCTGATCTTTTTGTGGGGCTTAAAATAAGTTTTTATAGAAGCCCGCTTCAGAATATTGCCAATTTTGTCTGTGATCCCTTTGATATATGGTAAAATGGCAGGTAAACGCTCCACTGTGGGTTTTTTAGGCTGGTGGGCATGATGCAGGCGAGGGGGCTTGAGTCTGTTGCTTCGTAATACAGACTTGACATGTCGTAGCTCTTCCTCTAGGTGTTTTGCATCACAGATGCCTTGGGCTCGCTGAAACAGTGTTCTTCCTACAGTAGACAACTGGCTGGGATGATGGTGAGAATTGCCATTAAGGTATTTATCTGTATGGGTGGGTTTCCTATACACTGTATGACTGATCGAATTGTCAGGATTTCTGATGAGGAGGATGTCAAGAAAAGCTAATGACTTATTGGTCTCTGGCTCCATAGTAAATTGAATACTATTATTTATGGAGTTGAGATGAACACAAAGAACAGAGTGTGTCTAAAAATACGTCAGTCGTAAACTTGTGCAAAACTGCATCCATTGAACCGGTAGCAATTGAGGCCCTGGAAAATGGTTTAAATTATGCTATTGCACCTAGGAAAGTGCCGTACGAACAAATTGTTTGCTCCGTGGAAAACGTTCTACATAAAAACAATGTAAGGAAAGAGGATTTGGAGGCGATACGGCAAGATGTCTCATCAGTTTTACGACACAGCAAACCGCCCAAACCAAATCTTCCTCGTAATCAGTATCTTGCACTCAACAACCTTCGCAAGAACCCAGACGTCGTCATCCTTCGAGCAGACAAAGGGAACTCCACTGTTATAATGGACACAGCGGAGTACAACTTAAAAATCCAAGAACTCCTGTCGGATACGACCACGTACAAACTCGTGAAAACAGATCCAACGAACAAGGTTATGACAAAAACCAAACAATTAGTATCCAAACATTCCGACAAACTTGGATTTGACGCAAAGGCACTTATACCTTCATGTGCTAAACCGCCTAAACTGTATGGGTTACCAAAAATACACAAAGAAGGTTACCCTCTGCGCCCCATCGTAAGCCAGATAGATTCACCAACTTATAAACTGGCTCAACACCTAGCGAAGATATTATCTCAGCTTCGCGGCAAAACCAATTCATACGTCAAGGATTCTTACCATTTCATCAGTCAGGTTAAAGATCTACGTTTGACTGATGAAGAAATAATGGTCAGTTTCGATGTACAGTCCCTGTTCACCAATCTCCCACTACATGACTGCATCGAAATAGTGAAAAAGAAGCTAAGTGACCAAAACTTGTCTCTGGAATATGCAGAATTACTTGAACACTGCCTAACATCCGGCTATCTATATTGGGAAAACCAATTCTATACCCAAATCAACGGCATAGCTATGGGCTCCCCGGTTTCTCCTGTAGTCGCCGATATATACATGGAGGACTTTGAGGAGAAAGCGCTAAACACCGCTCTGACCACGCCGAAGATATTTAAGCGATACGTAGATGATACATTTACGATCATTCCAAAACAACAGTTACCTGCATATTTTACTCATCTCAACTCCATAAATAATAGTATTCAATTTACTATGGAGCCAGAGACCAATAAGTCATTAGCTTTTCTTGACATCCTCCTCATCAGAAATCCTGACAATTCGATCAGTCATACAGTGTATAGGAAACCCACCCATACAGATAAATACCTTAATGGCAATTCTCACCATCATCCCAGCCAGTTGTCTACTGTAGGAAGAACACTGTTTCAGCGAGCCCAAGGCATCTGTGATGCAAAACACCTAGAGGAAGAGCTACGACATGTCAAGTCTGTATTACGAAGCAACAGACTCAAGCCCCCTCGCCTGCATCATGCCCACCAGCCTAAAAAACCCACAGTGGAGCGTTTACCTGCCATTTTACCATATATCAAAGGGATCACAGACAAAATTGGCAATATTCTGAAGCGGGCTTCTATAAAAACTTATTTTAAGCCCCACAAAAAGATCAGCCAACTCTTAAGACCTATAAAGTCAAATATACCCTTACAAGATGCAGGTGTTTATAAACTCGACTGTGAATGTGGACTATCCTACATTGGGCAAACGAAAAGAAGCATCGGTACCAGAATTAAAGAACATATAGCTGATATAAAACATAACCGCTCAGCGAAGTCCGCAGTTTGTGAACATACGACAAACAAGACCAACCACTATATTCACTTCGACCGGCCTCAAATACTGGCAAAGGAAAACCAGTACTTACCAAGAATGCTCCGCGAGGCTATTGAGATCAGGAAACACCCAAACTTTAATAGAGAAGACGGTTGGCAAGTACCACCTGCTTGGGACCCGATTATAAAATTAATCAAATCCCAAGCCCGACACAAAACTGCAAGACCGCAAGATACTGTGAGTGACTTCTGTATAAACCGAGCACGTTATACATAGATATGTTCAGCATTACGTACCCCGCCACGTCACCGCGCCTACGTGACAAACAACATGACTCACGGGCATAATAGTGCGTCACCACCAATAGAATGAGAGCTCATTAGTGCCTCACTAGTATATAAAAGCCCGCAGCGACAACTGCCAACCAGTCGTCCCGCGACCACGGACACTGCAAAGTGTCTGAAACGTTGGGAATAAAATAAAATAAAACGATCATAACCGTGAAGCCATCATTTCCTGCAATGTGTAAAGATCGTGAAAACCTAAGACATCATCATTCATTGATGTTGAAAATGTTGATTTCACGGGAGATCACGGCCAATTTCATCGTTTTCAATTAGCCTAAATACTCTATTTTATGTTACAACTGACAAACCCAATGGGACGAACCCTGAAGTATAACAAAAACCATTTTAAAAACAAAAAAATATATTTCAATACAACAATCTCGAGCATGGTTTTTAATCTTCAAGTACGCTGTATTTTTTTTTAACCATTGGAATAAAACTTATTAATATATATGTATTCTTACCTGTTATACCTGAATCCATCACAATATTCTTCACAACACACCCCAAAATAAAAATATTCACTTTTAAAATAGCAGTTTTTCCCAAAATGTCTAAACGCAATACGAACACTTAGAGCGACGATCAAGTTTAGACTGACATACCTCGGCGTGAGCTTCCAGTGCGGAAGCGGGTGGGGTCACCCATTGTTCTACGGTTACTCACCAGTCGCAGGTAGTCACAGTTTTTTTTACCTGCGACATATTTCAAGGATTGTATTTTTGACCGCCTAATTCGTAGATTTGCCCGTTCGTGCGACGGCGCTACAGTGAGTCTCATATCTGCTGACGTCGCAGACAAAGCCGGCTTACACGGTGAGAATTACACGATGCGAGCCACCAGCGCGTGGGACTCCAACGAGTTGGTATGTGACACTCAAATTGTTAACTTTAACATTAGCAACAGTGACGGACTTAAATTTAATTTGCGAGCTCGTAAACTACGAGAATTTAGTTTACCTATTCAAACGTTTTCTGATATAGACTTTAATCAGTGTAAAGATTTTTGTACCATTAGTCATGTAAATAATTCTAACGTAAAACCTGAACTGTTAATAGGACAGGATAATTACGATTTGATTGCTCCAATTGAATGTAAAAAACTTAAGCCAGGTGGACCGTTCATCACGCGAACGTTACTGGGGTGTTGTGTGCACGGGGCTTTAGTTTATTCGGCTAAACAAATGGGCAGAAGTTTCTCTGAAGTTAGCGGTAGTAACTCGCACCTATTTACTATCACCTCGTGTTCTGATGTTTCACCACCTCAGTCGGCCATCACAGCTCCTATAGGTTTCAGCAATCAATATGTAGTCCTTTTTAAATTAGGTTGCAACAAATCATACGATTTACAAGACTCAGTACGTTGTTCTTTTTCCTTTAACTTGTATTATACTAAAAAGTTTCATCAAAATTGCGATACAGCGACATCCGCAGAGATGGCAAGCAAGCCAATGGAATTTAAATCTCGGCACAGAGATTGTGTGGAACACTTGCTTGTATATAACGGTTTCGTGCACCCTAGTCTAGTGAGTCCCTAACATCGCCTTGCCTCTAACCCACAGACATCATTTAAAATCTATACCGGAGCTGATGGTCGAGTTAGGTTTGTGAACGTTACTCGGGTATAGTACTGGGTAATGAGTGTCGCAACGACACTAAGGGGCAGAATGTTGGCGATGGTGAGCGGCCACAGCCGTTATTTTGTTATTTTTTTTATTATTAATATAAAACCTTTTTTATTTGTAACTTTTTAATATTTTACGCTAGAAGAAGAAAGCTGTCTTATGTTTAAAAATGAGTGTGTTCTATTATTTTAGCAAGAGAAAATGGTGTAATTTTAGGTTATAATTTTATATTTTTATTTCATTATTATGTGAACTTTCAATAAACGGGCGATCAAGCCGGTAATAGATTTCCAAGCTTTATTTTCTTTTCGTCGTCGCCTGCCGAGATCCCAGCGCCTCGTCGCTTACAATGGTATTAACAGGTATTCCGTGTCCGACGGATTAAGAATACATAGTGTCACCATCCCATTCCACCCTGAGGGTGTCATAAGAGCTGTCAAAAGGAAATGACAAGCCCGATAACCTGGCTGTAATAGTATATAATAATAATAAATAAATAAATATCCTTGGACATTTCACACAACGCCATCTCGTCTCAAGCTAAGCAACTTAATGCTTGTGTTATGGTAACGTAAAATACATACATATTATAGATAGAAAATGACACCCAGACTCCGAGCCAGTGCCTCTGGTTTAGACAAAGACACTTGCCCGACCCCGTAATCGAACCCGGGACCCGTTGATCCAAAGGCGGCACATCTAACCACTAGACCAACGAGGCAGTCAATTTCATTACAAGTGCGGAAAGGCTGTCATTGCAAAGAGTTCCGACAAATGTCTACCCGAGCCAAGGCGCAGCCGAAGGCGAGGGTTGACAGTCGGAACAAGTCAAGGTTAACGTCAAGGTTAACGCAGTAATTGACTGTACCTGCAGTCTTAATTTTTCCATAGAGTCCGTCTTGTCTTTGGCTAGTTCCTCCTTCTCCAGGGTCAGGGCTTGGATGATGACCTCCATCTCCCGGATGCGGGTGGCCATCTCTTGGGGCGTCTCCGGGATCTCCTGCAATAGCGATGCAATACTTATCCTATGCATGTATACAATCCGCGTTCCGGAAAAAGCAGTGCTGGTAGGCCTCCCACACGTTGGACCGGCCTCTGTGGAAATGTGGAAATCCTTGGGGGAGGCCTATGTCCAGCAGTGGATGTCTTTTGGCTTTAAGGTGAATGTTCCAGGGTAGCCCGCGAAATTCAAATTTTCTTACGTTTTTTGCAATTTGCAGGTCAGTGCTAGGTTGTATGTTGATTAAAATGTTATTCGCGGCTGTAAAACGTATGTAGCTATAGAATTATAATCATCAAAATAATCAATACAACCCTCCAAGCTCAGAAAGGTGCAAGAAAAACATTTTCAACGTCAAAGTCATTCTTGCACCTTTATGAGCTTGGAGGGTTGTATTGATGAGTTTGATGATTATAACTCTGTAACTACATACGTCTTACAGCCGCGAATCAAATGTTCATCATCATACAACCTAGCACTGCCCTGCAAATTGCAAAAAACGTAAGAAAATTTGAATTTCGCGGGCTACCCTGGAGCATCCACCTTAACGATGATGATGAATACGCGTAACTTCCGAACAACCGCACCAAATTAGATCAATCCTGGTCAGGTCAAGGTTTATGCAAAGGACAATACTTTAATTTTTTTGTTAATCTCAACTTGTCATGGCTATACAAAGTTTAGCTACTTCTTCCTTCTCATCCTAAAAAACATCCACGGCTGAGATCGACCTCCTCCAATTGCAGGAGGGAAACTGCTACGCTACAGGTGGCTTTTTTTTTATTTTGCTACTTGCGAGTATACTTTATGCGCAATACAGGTTGTACCTAGTGTTTTGTAGAAAGAATAAAAGAATGTCACCGGTTTATTACCTGAGCAGTGATGCCAGAGTTCAGTTGTTCGTAGCACCTGACCTGCGCTTCCAAGTCAGCGTTGCGCTTCGACAGTGCTGCCAGTTCTTCCTTGAGCTGGATACCTTCTTCTGAACAAAGAAAATAAAAAAATATCACACACAAATAGAACACACCTGGTTCACACACAACATTTCAACATATCTTGGCTTGACGTGGGGTCAGCGGTTGTGGGATGTGGGAACGGATTAGAATACATGGAGTCACCACCCCATCCCAGCCTAAAGCCTGAATTCCTCTGTCGCTGACGTCGGTCGCGTACCGTCAGTCGCGTAGCGCGCTGGCCATCAGCGCCAATGAAAACATCCGTAGTGCGATATCGACGCTCCACGGTACAGGCGGGCGATATTCATGGCGACTATACGCGAGCGCGTACCGTTTAGCCGACGGTCGGGAACAGAGTGAGGAAGCTCATAGCGTTCTATAGCGCGTCAGTCGACCGACGTACGCGGCGCTGACGAGCGAGACCGACGCGCGCCATACGCGGCGCGTAGCGACTCGATATCAGCGTCACAGTGTGGTGCTCTATAGAATACAACGTATATTCGTACGCGCGACCGACGACAGCGACAGAGGAATTCAGGCCTAAGGGTGTCGTAAGGGTCGACAGACTGAAGTGACAAGGCCCAGAACCTAACCGCAAGAGAAGGAAAACTTTAAATGAAACAACATGCCAACCCGTATAGCAAGCGTGGCATAGTTCAATGGAGCAAGGGCTCCATGTGGTTTGTGGAGGCCCGACTTCAGCGAGAAAGAAGAAGATTCTAAATCATTTAATTGCCGACGTTTCGAATGCTTTGCAGCAGTCGTGGTCACGTGAGAGACTAGATGACAGTTGTCTTTAAAAGTACAAAGAAACAGTTACATGTACCGCTTATATTTTTTTTTATTAATATGGCCCCTGTGCTCGCAGAAATCGCTCACGGCGTCCAGAGGACTTGTAGATGAGTTTTGACCTTGACATTAAATAAAATTAATAACTGAATCTCAAGCAGGTTTTTCTTGCCAACCATCTTCTCTAAAAATGATGATGTAGTTTAACACATATAGTGGTTGGTCTTGTTGAAACGCCGGGAGTTAATTAATGCAATATACAAGCGATAAATCCGTTAAAAAGTGTAATAATCAAGTAAACCTGAGGCATGATTAAAAAAACTCATTTCATAAATCACTGGTACTGACCACTTCCCGCGTCAAGCGTCACTCCCCCAACCTTCAGTTCCGCAATGGTCTGCGCCAGCAATGCGTTTTCTCTTTCCAACGCTTTCAACGCGGCGCGGTCGCCCGCGTTGGACGGCGCCTGGAATTCAAACAACAATTTAACAACTGCACTTCTCGCGCGACTTCTCTTCGCTCATCATCATTTCTAGGAAGGCCGGTCCTAAGCCACCCGCATCTATCGCTTTCCGGCCACCTAAACCAGGTCGTCGGTCCACCGTGTGGGAGGCCTACCAGCACTGCGCTTTCCGGAATGCGGTCGCCACTCAAGGACTTTATTGCCCCATCGGGCGTCGCTCCTGCGCGCTATGAGCCGTGCCCATTGACACTTAAGTTTGGCAATCCTGTGGGCTATGTCGGTAACTCTGGGTCTCCTGCGTATCTCTTCATTTCTGATTCGATCTCGCAGGGAAAGCTCCGAGCATAGCCCTCTCCATTGCCTAGTGCCAAAGTGGGCGACTTTGAGCTTTCTGATGGACCCCATTGTAATCATAATAATCATAACATAACATAAAGTCACGCCTTTTTCCCGCAGGGGTAGGCAGAGATCACATCCTTCCACTTGCTACGATCCTGGCTCACAACTTTCGCTTCTTCCACTTTCATCAACCTCTTCATGCATGCTCGTCGGTTTAGGGTGCTTTTGACCTGACCTTTCTTTAGGATATCACCTATTTGGTCATGGAATGTCCTTCTTGGCCTGCCCTTTCCAACGTTTCCATTCACACTCCCGCTATATATTTATTTTGTAAGTCTACTAATAATTAATTAGCGTTATTCACCCCTACACTTAAGTTACCTGACTGGGCGCATTCTTAGCGGGCGAGAGGGGGGAGGTAGGAGCCCCTCGGTCGCACAGCCTCGAGCCGGCCGTGAAGGTGAACCCGATGAAGGGCAGATGCAAGCCGGAGAACGCGCTGGAGGCCCTTGGAGGCGGGACGGCTTCCGATAATCTGCCGACAATATGCGTTATATAGTATAACTAGCGACCCGCCCCGGCTTCGCACGGGTGCAATTATATTATACCTATAAACCTTCCTCTTGAATTACTCTATCTATTAAAAAAAACCGCTTCAAAATCCGTTGCGCAGTTTTAAAGATTTATGCATACATAGGGACGGACAGAAAAATGCGACTTTGTTTTATACTATGTAGTGATACAAATTGTATTGAGTTGTAATCGTCAGAAATGGAGTTAACTACTCTTAAACAGAAATTTGAGGGCGCATCTACAAATTGATGCTAGGAAAGAAAAGGATGGCGATATCGGAACGTCATCGTGTCGAAGGAGGCGGGGCGGTCACTTGACGACGTCGGACGGACTGGACGCCTGCGCACCACGATTGCGACCAATCGCCATTTAAACTTAGAGCTGCGTATACGCTAGGCGAGCGGAGCCGAAATTCATGTAGTATGGACCGGCTTACGAGCCTCGAACGAGCGCGTTTCGAGCATTCGGCTCGTGCCCCGCCCGTTGTCGGTTTTTTGACGAACACAAAGGGATTTGCGTGGCGCTCGCAGAAAATATTGGTTTGACATTGTTGTAGGCTCGTTGCACGTCCACACTTGACACTGCGAGCGAGCAGGTCGGCTTGTTCTCCGCTCGTCTAGCGTATACGCAGCTTTAAGTTTAAATTAATAAATGGCGGCTGACGCTCTTGTGTTATTTATTGAAAAAACCTTTTAAAGCATATAAACAAGCACGTGAAATGGCGAGAAATGTCTTACAGATGTGTGTCGAAGAGAAAAAAGAGAATAAATAAATGATTGAATTTGAATTTCAAAAATATTTTTCTCTATTAGAAATAAATTATTATGTACACTTATCACATTTATTTTATTTCATTATTTGCAAAATTACCTTAGGTTACAATTAACCAAATTGACAGCTGTTGACTAAATCGGTGGTTATTATCGACATTATCAAAACTAATTAGGTAACAGCATTACAGCATTCCTCAGGATGGACATGAACTCGCGCGCCTATAATAGAAAGTTCTTGACAGCAAAACAATCAGAAATTTACCTTATGTCAGTGTCGTCAACGTCGAAATTGGATGTGTCGGTGGGGCTGGACACGTCTGGCACAAAGGGCGCTTGCATCTCGCGCAAGTTGTCCCAGTCCAGGCCCGCGAACCAGGGATGATTCTGGAACACATTTCTTACGTACATCGGAAGGCACACAAACACATTTGGCAGTCTATACATGACGTCATATGTAGCGTAAACAGCTGGTCTACTCAAACTATTCCCACTCGTACAGTCCGCGCCAATCTTTATGGCCGCTCTGAATGTAGCCGCATTAAGCTGCGCACAACACAAAAACAGGTATCAGCGGGACGTACGCGGGGGATGCAGGCAGGGCACGTGTTCCACCCGCAAGTGTCCTCGCCACCCGCGTTTTGGTGTGAGTGAGCTACGTTCGTATTCGTTCATGAAATACACGATGCGCAAGTTCGTACCCACGGCTACATTCAGAGCGGCCATAAAGATTGGCGCAGACTGTACTTTGTAACTAGCCAAATCAGGTTATACTGGTTACCGACCCAATGGGACTGTGGAAAAGCAATCAATAAAATGACTAAAAAGATATATTAAAATTTTATTCATTCCTATTTAGTATTTATTAGTATAGTGTGGTCACGGATTTAGAATATATAGTGTCACCACCTCATTCCATCCTGAGCGTGTCATAGGAGGCGGCTACAAGGAATACCTAGCCGAGCAAGAGAATGAACACTTGATACGAAACCCTGTGCCATCCCATCTGGCCAGCGTGGCACAGTATGCTAATTTCCCTCTACGTAATGGGAGGAGGCTTGACTCAGCAGTGGTTCATTTATGGGCTGTCAGATAAAATTCGCGCATTACGTCAATTAACCGATACCATCTTTTGCCAGCGTGGCACAGTAGGCTAATTTCCCTCCATGTATTTGGAGGAGGCCCAACTCAGTAGTATGTCATTTAAGGCCTGAAGAGATTACGTCAGTACATTCATGATGTTTGCCAGCACCTGCATAAAGATTATTTAAAAGATAACCTGTAAGTGTTAAAAGACATACCTTAAAATCTATGAGACCATTTCTTCCTAATCTGCTCTCTGAGGCACATATAAGTCTGCGTATTAAATCCTTCGCTTCTTCGGAGACCTGTAAAAATAACAAATATATTGTTGCCATCACGTCAACCCACAAATAGCCCATTTTTTTTATAACGGATTCAGAACACACAATGTCACCAGCCCATACCATCTTGAGGGTGTCGTAAGAGGCGACTAAAAGAACGCAAGAGGCAGATCACTTAGCCGCAAGAGAAGGAAAACTTGATACAAACCCTGTGCCAACCCGTCTTGCCAGCGTGGCACAGTAAACTCAAACTCAAAAGGAACTTTATTTACGTAGGTTTCATCACAAAACTCTTATAAATCGTCATATTTACAAACACCATTATCATCTTACGGCCCCTGTCCCACACTAGGTGGTAGTCTCCACACACACCTATCAGTCGTCATACCTACATTCACACCTTTCACACACTGTAGGCTAATTTCTCTCCATGGATTTGGGGGAGGCCCGACTCAGTAGTGGGTCATTTATGGGCTGAAACGACGATGATGAAACACTGAATATTAACCCTATCAGATAAATTTTCATCAGAAACCAACTTTTTTTTTCAAATAAAAAACAATGAACATTGACTATTTATAATTCTATCATTTACAACCGCTTCGGAATGCAGAAGAGCCGGTATGAAACTGTAGTTGCTATTTTTAGATCACAATTTTTAGGTACAAGCTTAGTTGCTTGGTGGTAGAATCTACTCGTCCTCCCGGCTAGCTACCACCCGCACATCTAAATCCGGGGCCAAGCAGTTTTACTGTGTTTCGTCGTGTATATGCAAAAGCCGGTGCCCGAGAGGGCATTTGCTTGAATTGCCTGCTCCATCTTAGACCCTGGCGTGGCATTCCATCACGCGAGCCTAGGGTCCAAGTCATTTAAGTTGGTGATCAAAAAAAGTTTGTGCGTACAAAGTGTACATGTCAGACAAAAAACTTACAACAAATTACTTGTCCGATACTTATATGGCATATGCATTTCATTTTGTAGTACTAATTACACATTCAAAGAGAATGGACGTTCGTTTTATTTCCACAAGCTCCGTCAGACCAAATTGAACCTCAAACAAATAAACATATGGTCCTTCGAGCCGGATTATTTGGCGGAGTTTAACGTCAGACTCGACCGGCGAATACAATAGGCTCCCGCATTCCTTAGATAAGACGAAGACTTATTTTCATAATTTGTGCAGTTTTTATAGAAAAGTTTAACACGAGATTATTAACGTTTTGATTAATATTGCGAGTGAAGAAAGGTTTGTACAGACTTTGTGGTGATTAAATTGCACTTATAACGTCGAAAATGACTCCTCCGACTGCGGAACAAAGTGCATATTTATCTACGTTGGAAGATGTGGCTAGTATGATACAAAAGGCGCAAATAAACTTGAAGAAGTGCCCGAAAGCGAGACTCACGGCAGGTTATGTGAGAGTCAGGTTGGCATGTATTGAAGATTACTGGACAAGTTTTAAACAAGCACATACCGCACTGAACAAATGTACGCCGCGGGAACAAAAGGGGATATTGCCCTACTTTCTTAATGAAGAGTACTACAAATATGAAGACATGTATCTATGCTTACAAGGTGATATGACTGACCTTTTGGCAGAATTGGAGTCGCACCAGAGAAAAAGTGCTGACACGTCCAGTATGTCAGTTGCATGTCAAGATCCGCTATCGTTTTCGCGCCTTCCTAGAATAGTTTTACCTACATTCTCTGGACATTATGAAGACTGGCCTACTTATCAAGATTTATTCAACGCATTGGTTCACAACACATCTCTAAACAATGTACAGAAGCTACACTACTTAAAAACAAGTGTTTCGGGAGAAGCTGAAATGTTATTACGTCATATCCAAATAACTGAAAATAATTATACACAGGCATGGGAACTGCTAAAAGGACGGTTCGGAAACAAGAAATTGATTGTCACATCACTTCTAAAGAGATTATTTAATCAGAAGAAAATTAATAGCCAGTCGGCAAATCCAATTAAATCGCTACTTGATACTACTACAGAATGCATTAATAGCTTAACTAATTTAAATATCAACACCGACTCTTGGGATCCTGTAATTGTATTTCTGGTATCGCAGAAGTTGGACCCAGAGTCACTGATGGACTGGGAAGAATATTCACAAAGGAACAAGGGTGATGAGATGTCTACGTGGGAGGAGATGAAATGCTTTCTTCAAACAAAGTTCCGGACCCTTGAACTGGTTGCTCCACAACAAACTTATTCGAGAGAAAAAACACATATTCAAAAATCTTTTCATGCTTCAACTAACGACAATGAAGATAGTGTAATCCACTCTGCTCACGCAAGATTTTCACAACCGCCATGTGTCTATTGTAAGGGCGGGCACTATATATACCAATGCAAAGAATTTGCGAAACAACCTGTAGAGCAGAGACGGGAATTCGTGAAGATGAACAACTTATGTTTCAATTGCCTTATACCCAATCACAGCGTGTACACGTGTAAGCATCGAACGTCATGTCGAGTCTGTAGAAAAAGACACCATTCTCTATTACATGAATTAAGACAAACAAATCAGGACAATGATATACCACCAGAACCACAACCAGAACAGAAAATTACAACCGCACACTTCTCAAAAGAACAACCTGGTCATGAAGTATTACTAGCTACAGCACAAGTAGAAGTTAAGTCAAGGGATGGAGATACACACTTACTTCGTGCTTTAATTGATCAAGGGTCAGAGGCTTCATTCGTGTCTGCAAGAGCAGTTGATCTACTGGGTCTAACAAAAACCCACATCAACGGTGTAGTCTCAGGAGTAGGAGAAGGAACTCAAGTACCAATCAAACACCTAGTTGATCTATCAGTGACATCACGATTGAAAACCGATGAAGAAATTGAAGTGAAGGCTTACGTACTCAAGAGGATATCCACCACGTTACCTTCAAAACACATCGCGATAAACTGGCCACCACTTCAAAATTTAGAGTTAGCAGATCCAATTTACGCAAAACCTGGCAACATTGATTTATTGCTAGGTTCGGATGTCTTTTGTAGAATTATAGAAAATGGATTGGTTAAATTGCCAGATGGAATCGTGGCTCAGAAAACTAGTTTAGGATGGATTCTTTCTGGTCAAATGAATAACAAAATGATTAATAATCATCACAACGTAATCACACTACATGTAACAAGGGTGATTGCAGAAGACAATGATATGTTGAGAAAGTTCTGGGAGATAGAAACAGAGTCATACAAAAGAAAGAAGATACTTACAAAAGAAGAGGAAAGGTGTGAGGAGATATACAAAAATACAACTAAAAGGGATGAAAACGGAAGATACACAGTACATTTACCATTGAAACAAAGCGTAGAAGAAACAATCAATCTGTGTGGAGATACAATACAGCAAGCTACAATCAGATTTAATCAATTAGAGAGGAAATTTCAAAGAAATCAAAAGCTACAAATAGATTATACAAAGGTCATCAACGAGTATAAGGATATGGGTCATTTAGAAAGAAGTGGAGCGTCAAATGATAAAACTGGAGTATATTTACCGCACCATGCGGTGATAAGAGAAGACAAAGACACAACTCAGGTGAGAGTCGTTTACGATGGAAGCGCGAAGGGTTCAAAAGGCTACTCGTTGAATGAGGCAATGATGGTGGGACCTGTATTACAGCCTGACTTAAGAAATTTAATAATCAAATGGAGAACTCATAAAATATGTATAGTGGGAGATATTGCTAAGATGTATAGAATGATTATGATAACAGAAGATCACACAAATTTGCAGCGAATTGTCTGGCGAGATAAACCTGAAGATGAAATTGAAAGCTACAACCTAAAGACAGTTACGTTTGGTACTGCAGCAGCTCCTTATTTGGCTGTTCGAACATTAAATCAATTAGCCGACGATGAAACACACGAGTTTCCAGATTGTGCACCTTTAATTAAAAAATCATTTTATATGGATGATTTGATGGCTGGAAATGACAATATAGAGAAGACAAAGATTATGTATGAAGAAATTAGAACTATTTTAAAGAGAGGAGGATTTAAGATCCAAAAATTGTCTAGTAATTCAGACGAAGTTTAGAATATTTACAAGGAGAAAACAGTACAAAGAATGACAAGGAAATCAAATTAGACAATATTGTAAGGATTCTAGGATTAACATGGGACAGGAAGGAAGATGAATTTAAAATAACAGTAAATTTACCTGAGATGACATTTCCAATAACGAAAAGATCTGTTCTATCAGATGTAGCTCGATTGTTCGACCCGTTTGGGTGGCTGTCGCCTGTGATAATCACAGCCAAGGTTTTGATTCAAAAACTTTGGCTAAGCAACTTACAATGGGACGATGAGTTGCCATCAAGCTTAAGCAACGAATGGATACAATACCGACAGGAGTTGGTATATTTGCAAAACATTAGAATACCAAGATGGTTAAAAACGTCTACAAACAACTATAAAGATATTGAAATACATGGGTTCGCAGATGCATCAACTCAAGGATACGCAGCTGTAACTTACCTGCGAGTCGTAGAAGGTGATTCTGTTCATGTGTCATTGATTTCATCTCGAACCAGGGTGGCACCGTTAAAACAGCTATCTGTTCCTAAATTAGAGCTGTGTGCTGCAGCGCTGCTAGCAGACCTAGTCAGTGATCTTGAAGACTTATTTGAGATACCTAAGCACAAGATATTTGCCTGGACAGATTCGATGGTTGTACTATCTTGGTTGCAATCTCAGCCAAGCCGCTGGCGAACCTTTGTAGCAAATAGAGTGGCAGATATTACAAGAGTTTTAGATAACGATAGATGGAGACATGTTCGGTCATGTAGTAACCCCGCTGATATTGCTACTAGAACACTACAAGCAAGCGATCTTGTTGCACAAGAGACTTGGTGGTCTGGACCTAAATGGTTAAGGGAAAGAGATGTTAGTTTTGATAATTCACGTGAAATTCCACAAACCGCACTAGAAATTAAGGTATCACATTATACAACCCTAGAAAAAGAACCAATATGGGAGACGTTTTCCTCGTTATCAAGAATGAAAAGAGTACTGGCTTACTGCCGAAGATTATTGAAAAATAAGAAATCTGAAAAGAGAGAGAAATATCTAACACCGGGCGAATTAGAAAAAATATTAAGTTACTGCATAAAATACTATCAAAATTTGGTTTATAAGAGAGAAATCGAAAAACTAAAGGAAAATGGAAGGGTTTACAAAGGAAGTTCACTAATTACATTATCGCCGTTTTTAGATTGCGACGGTTTACTTAGAGTGGGTGGACGGTTACAAAATGCTTCTATTGCAGAAACAATGAAGCATCCAATAATAATACCTGGTAATCAGCATTTAACAAAATTAATAATACGAGAAGCTCATATGAAGACACTCCATGGCGGCATACAACTAATGATGGCCTATGTTAGAACAAGATACTGGGTTATAGGACTAAAATCAGCAGTAAGAAAATGTATCCATCAATGCAAGACTTGTGTGGTGGATAAGGCGAAGGTAAAAAATCAATTTATGGGCCAATTACCAGCAGTAAGAGTCAATCAACATCGAGCATTCCTTAACAGCGCAGTCGATTTTGCTGGGCCGATAATGATAAAAACGTCAAAATTACGAGGACAACGAGCAAGCAAGGGATACATTTGTTTGTTTGTTTGTATGGCTACACGTGCTATTCACTTGGAAGCGGTAACAGATCTTACCTCACAATCGTTTATAGCTGCATTCCGGAGATTTGTAGCGCGCAGGGGTAGTTGCTTAAATTTGTGGAGCGACAACGGCACAAATTTTGTTGGCGCAGCCAAGGAGTTAAAGGAGATGTTCAAACAAAGTAGGAATAATGTGGCCAGAGAAATAGCCGAACTTTTGGCAAATGATGGAACGACGTGGCACTTTATACCACCAAAAATGCCAACTTGTGGAGGGCTATGGGAAGCCGGTGTTCAATCAGCTAAAAGACACTTGACCCGGGTGAATAAGGATACTAAGCTCACCTATGAAGAGTTGGTCACCTTGCTGGCTCAAATTGAGGCATGTCTCAATTCACGCCCTATCTGCCAGATAGATAATACAACAGACACGCCACTCACTCCAGGACACTTCCTTGTGGGTGAATCACTAATTGGTGTACCTGATTTAAACTACGAGAACAAGAAAGTGGGTTTTTTAAATAGATGGCAATTTATCCAGAAAATGACTCAAGACTTCTGGCGTCGATGGCATACAGAATATCTCAACACACTTCAGCAGAGATACAAATGGAAGGTTACTGTTCCATCACCTGTTATTGGAGATATGGTTGTAATTAAGGAAGATGATATGCCTCCTACGAAGTGGTTATTAGGTCGCATAAAATGTCTTCATCCAGGAGCAGATAATTTGGCTAGAGTGGCAACAGTTCGATGCAAGGGAAACAACGAGTTAAAACGACCCCTATCGAAATTAATACTGCTCCCGAAAGAAACTAATGACTGAGTGAGTTACGGTGGGCGGTGGTGATAATTCGAGTAACGTGAACTGTTTTTAAATTGTGTGAAGTGAAGTGTCGTGATGTGTATTAAAAGAGATTTCTAAAACAAAATTATTTGGTGCATGAGTAACTTATAAAACAAAATGTTATACAAATGTTTACAGTCCATTATTCGAAGATATGTATTTACTCGTATACCTTTCAAAGTTATTGTATTTTTATAAAAAACTGTTGTTTTTGGTGGGCGGTATGTCCGATACTTATATGGCATATGCATTTCATTTTGTAGTACTAATTACACATTCAAAGAGAATGGACGTTCGTTTTATTTCCACAAGCTCCGTCAGACCAAATTGAACCTCAAACAAATAAACATTACTTTTTTAAATTAAAATTTTGAAAGGATTTATAAAATATTATTATTGTATGAAAAAATAGCAAGAATACTGTGCTTGGCATCTATCTACCGACTTTCTTTCCTACTTTCTACCTTTGTGTATCTTTCTTTCTCTCCCTCTTGCGTTGGAACATTGGACGCTACTCTCTCGCTCTGTCTCTTTCTATTCCCCATCCCCAGGAGCGTTAAACGTTTAACGCAACCTTGTTGGAAGTCGATGTAGAAGTTTCACTTCAAAAACACTATGTAGTCTAAGTCAGTCACTATACAGACGGAAACTTCTAGAACAATCTCGAAGACTCTAGAACAGGTTGCTTACCTGCGCCGCGTGTTCATCAGGCGGTGGACAGTGAAACGAACGCGCGTGGTTCATGATCTTGCCATATGTCTCCACCAACGACTCCGCGTAGAATGGAGTCTCGCCGAACAACATTTCGTACATGCACACTCCTGAAAACATTCCACCATTCAGAGTTAGCTGATAGTGGCAATACTTGCTGTGCCAACCAGTCTGGCCAGCGTGGCACAGTAGGCTAAGTACCCTCCCTGTGATAAGAGGAGGCCCGACTCAGTGGTGGGTCGTCTACGGGCTGGGTTGGTACTAGGGGCATAGACTTGGAGTGGCGTCCACGTATGGGAAAGCGAAGCGAGGGAAGACCCTGACGAGATGAACGGACGACCTTGTGAATGTCGCCGAGAGTAATCTATGGGGGAGGCCTATGTTCAGCAGTGGACTTCTGTGGCTGATGGATAGATAGAATAATAAATAAGGTAAGCCTACTGTGCCACGCTGGCTAAACGGGTTGGCTCAGGGTTTCGTATCAAGTTTTCCTTGTCTTGCGGCTAAGTGTTTGAGCAGTGGTTCGATTCCCGCACGGAAGAAATATTTGTACGACCTACAAGTATTTGTTCCGCATCTGGGTGTTTTCTATCTATAATATGTATGTATTTACAAAAAAAAAAATGTATGTAAGTAGTTTATCATCCATCTCGTTACCATAACACAAGCATTAAGTTGCTTAGCTTGGGACGAGTTGGCGTTGTGTGAAATGTCCAAGGATATTATTACATATTATTATTGTCGGGTACTACGACACCCTCAGGGTGGAATGGGGTGGTGACATTATGTATGCGAAGTCTGTTTTCATTTTTATGTAATACATATAAAAATAAAACCTTTGACTGGTATTCGTCCACAACTACGCGGTATTGTATGAAATACGGGTCTTTTATTTTTAGAAAAACGAAACTCCTGCAGTAGTTATAACCTTTATCGAGGGGGCCGTTTACAAACACGAAATTCGCGAATACAAATGTCACCCCAGACTCAGAGCATGTGCCTCTGATTTACACAAAGACACTTGCCGGGCCCCGGAATCGAACCCGGGACCCCGTGATCCAAAGTCACATCCAACCCCTGGACCAACAGGTCACCGTGTCGGTGTGAAGATATCTGATTTACACAAAGACACTTGCCGGGCCCCGGAATCGAACCCGGGACCCCGTGATCCAAAGGCACATCCAACCCCTGGACCAACAGGTCACCGTGTCGGTGTGAAGATAGGCGCACCTATATCCACTAAAACTTAGATGTGTTCCATATAATGCCATGTAGGAGCCAACGGGACCCCACTATATTGCCAAGATGGCTGACAGATGCTTCAGGCCACCCCAATGGCATAAGATACGCACCTAAAGACCACCAATCACATTCCGGTCCATATCTGCCTTGACCATCCTCCATTGCCTGTAAGAAAATTGTGCAATATTGTATTATTCTATCACCTAAGATTCGGGGTAAGGCTAGTGGAGCGGCCCATGGCCAGGGCGGGCCTAACTACTCTTTAGTTGGGTTCATTTTTATCA
The DNA here is from genome assembly GCA_905475355.2 of Clostera curtula. NCBI lineage: Eukaryota > Metazoa > Arthropoda > Insecta > Lepidoptera > Notodontidae > Clostera > Clostera curtula. The sequence continues at coordinate 7,268,029 of FR997822.1, read as the reverse complement.
TGAACCAGCTGACCCAGCAAACTTCGTACCGCCTCAGAATCAATAAAAAAACCCGAGTGATAATTCCAGAATGTTTTAACTTTATTAAAATATGTGCAACCCTTAACTGGAACAAAAATAATGCGATTAATTTTTTTTTCCATATTTTCTCACCTTTTAAGCCTTCCCTGGACTTCCACGAATATTTCAAGACCAAAATTACCCAAATCGGTCCAGCCGTTCTCGAGTTTTAGCGAGACTAACGAAAAAGAAATTCATTTTTATTTATATAAAAGATAGATTTTGAGATTTTCTACATAACGTAAGAGCAAAAAGTTTATCATATACCTTCTATGCTAAGTGTTTATCAACACTTAGCATAGAAATAAGAAATGACAAAACATGTAGGTACTTCCAAATAAAATCATTATCCCCATTTCGGGTATAGAATGACCCACTACTGCGTCGGACCTCCTCCATAACCATGGAGGGATATTACCTACTGTGCCACGTTGGCAAGACGGGTATGATTCAAGTATTCCGTCTCTCGCAGCTAGTTGATCTACCTCTTACGTATTCTGAACCGTCAACACATTAAAAATTATTTGAAAATCTTACCCTCAATATTTCAGGTGAAATATAGTCCGGAGTACCCACTGCCACGTTGCTTTGAACCTGAAAGAGTTTTGAAAGCAATCAATACAATGTTCAATTCTCAGGTAAAAAAAAAAAAATATTTTTGGTCAACTTAAAAATGTTGCTTTTCAGTATTTTCGATTGTAACATGTGACGCAGCTTCCTGGCCACCTGGCCTTTGTCACAGAAAAGGACGTGTGACGTAATCAATCAATCGTAATGTTTTAATTGAAATAAATTCATAAGAGTACTTTCAAATAGCCAAATAAAAAAAAATAAGTAATTTATTATTTTGTCTTAGCCACCGGTTCGGAATGCCTTTCCACAGAGCAAGCTGGCAAGAAACTCCATGGCTGCGATTTTAATAAAAGGGTTACAATTACCATGGTACAAACAAGTCTGTCAGATATCAACATAGCCAAAAATAATGACAATATCAAAATAATAATAAAAATGTATAAATAGCAAATTCACTCTGAGCGTTTTTCGTTATTCCTTACGGTGTCAATCATGCGTGGCCATTGAAGCCGTAAGGGGCTGTCCATTAATCACGTGAGGCTCGAAAGAGGGGGGAGAGGTCCGGCAAAAACCACGAAATATCACAGGGGGGAGGGGGGTATAGTAAGATATCACGTGTATTTATTTTTCGTGAAACGCGTGATTTTGAAACCGAAAAGCGGCGTGTAGTGTATTAACCTTTGAGTGTAAAATTCTTTGCAGGTACTAAAAAATACACGTGCTTTTTAATTGGGTGTGGGGGGCGGGGTAGTCTTAAACCTCACCACGTATCACCGAGGGGGAGGGAGGGGTTAAAAAATGTTAAAAAAACATCACGTGATTAATGGACAGCCCCTAAGGAATGACACTTCAAAAACTCTATGTGTAAAAAAAAAACTACCTTTCCATCATCTCCTAGGCGGAGACACGACCCAAAATCGGCCAATCTGATATGTCCACTGGCATCCAACAGAACATTGTCCGGCTTGATGTCTCTGGAAATAACAACAAACTGGAATTAAACACTTCTCAACGTTTCTTGATACTTTTGGAGACAACTGACATCTAGTCTCTCACGTGACAATGATAGACAGACAGATAACTCTTTATATCTTTATAAGTCACGTGTACAATAGGCGGCCTTATCGCCAAAGAGCAATCTCATCCATTCCACCCACCATAAGAACGTTTCAAAGTATTCCAAACATAGGAATGTAAATTGCTCAATTATTATTATTTTCACAAACGAAACCACTAAGCCTTGTGTAACCTGTATCACACTGTTAACGGAGCAAGTTAACACAAATACACTTGCCCAACCCCGGAATCAAACCGCGTCCCTGTGGAAATTCGCACATACAACCCATAAATTTTTTTTTGTTTCGCTGGGGTAATGCTTTATGCATACCACCGCCCCCCGGGGGAGAGGTCGGTGATTATGTGGGACTCCGACAAGGGTCGTCTACCCACTAAAACCACAGCGGTATACCCTCACACGACACGCTTAGGGCGCCACAAGTTCGCGTAAACGCAGTCTACTGTGACGCCCCGGCGTGGTGCCCCCTACACGGGCAAGCGACTATCAGAGAGGGCGTCACGGTACACTGGGACGCCCTCAGTCATCGAGGCTTTCGTCGGTGGCGGTTCCCCCGAACCACCACCGGCCTCTCAGGCGAGGGCAGAAGGGGCCCGCACCGTCACGAACCCCCTTCCACCCCCACCTCCGTCCGCGGCGCGGCCCGTCAGCCCTCGGGCCCGCACATACAACCCCTAGACCAACAAGGCACAAACCAAATGCACGCGATAAATAACCTTTGTTTAATTTCTTGTTTGTTTAATGTGACTAAAAACCGTTAATTCCATCTAATGAAGCAACTTGTAAATACATTCAGACCGGCCATAAAGAATGGCGTGGACTGTACATCGCGTTAAAAATCGAAGCAGAAGGAACCCATTAGCCTAATGTGCCACGCTGGCCAGACAGGTTGGCACTGGGTTTCGTATCAAGGGGCGTCACAGTGGAATGCGTTTACGGGAACTTGTGGCGCCCCAAGTGTGTCGTGTGAGGGTATACAGCGGGGGTTTTAGTGGGTAGAAGAGTAGTTTCTGGAGTCAAACATAATCGCCAACCCCACCTCGAGGGGCGGCGGTATGCCTAAAGCATTTCCCCAGCGTCACCAAAAAAAAAAGGTTTCAGGTCAAGTTTTCCTTCTCTTGCAGCCACGTTATATGCCTCGTCATTTCCTTTCGTCGGCTCCTACGACACCCTCAGAATGGAATGGGGTTGTGACACTGTGTATTCTAAATCTGACACCATACTGAGAAGTGGAGTAATTGCGAATCAGTATCAACATATACAGTATCAAGTACTAACCTGTGAACATATCTCAGTTCGTGAACACTCTGTATAGCGAGGACCATTTCGGCGATGTAGAACTTCGCCATATCCTCCGGGAGGCGATCCTCAAACTTGGACAGGAGGGTGAGGAGGTCACCGCCACAGTAGTAGTCCATCACCAGGTACTGAAAGCAAATCCGGCAAATATCTTGAAACATGAACAGTGGCAGCGACGTGTGGCGGGTCGACCACTTCCCTTTAATATGGTTGAGGATATCGATGGAGGAAACCGCGTGGTGATTGAATTTATTTATTCGTCAGATTTTTTTTTCTACTTGACACTTATTGTTATATTTTTAACAAATCACACAATATCTTTATAAATTGTAGCATAAGCCTTATTTTGATGTAAAAGCTATATTATTGTAAAGTTTCATTAAAATCCATTCAGTCGTTTTTACTCGAAAGAGTAACAAACATCAATCCATACTTACAAACTTTCCTGTTTATAATAGTAGTATAGGATATACTTACCAAATTGTGTTCATCTTGGAAGGCGTAGTGCAGGTTTGTGATCCATCGTCTGTCGCCAAAGACAAGAACGTCTCTTTCTTCTTGAAAGCATGCAGTCTCTGCCCTCTGTGAAACCAATAACATATCATTAGACATTGGTTATATCGTCTCGTTTATTTCATTTTAGGGCCGAAATATCATGATGGTAGTTTTAAACATGACGATTTACAACAGATTTAGATAAACCCCGCATGAATAAGTTCCTTTTGTATTGAGTTTCGTAGAACCCAACCCACATATTTATAATCCTAGTAATATTTTAAGTGTAAAAGCTAAATAAATAAATAAATATCCTTGGACATTTCACACAACGCCATCTCGTCCCAAGCTAAGCAACTTAATGCTTGTGTTATGGTAACGAGATGGCTGATAAACTACATATATACATTTTCTTTTGTAAATACATACATATTATACAGGGTGGTCAAAAAGTCGTGGATCAAACGAAACCAGCGGTTAGATGGGGCCATTAGCAGCAAATTTCTGTAGAGTATTTTTTTTTCACAGTGGGGTCCGAAGTAAGTAACAAGTTTTGATTTAAGAATTATTGCTTTCGTAAAACTTAATATTATCTTCAACACACCCAATAAACTACCATAAATAGCATGTCTAACGAAAGGACTCATCAGTACCAATCTAGTGAAAATTATAAAAAAGATACAGGGTGTAGAGTAATTCCAATTTTATCAAGTTTTAGTAAAAAAAAGACAATTTCTCATAAAATCACAAAATCTATTGTAACTCTGCAGGGGTTGACCCTAAGGACCTCCCGTAGAACAATTTTTTGCTGCTGATGGCCCCATCTAACCGCTGGTTTCGTTTGATCCACGACTTTTTGACCACCCTGTATATAGAAGTGACACCCAGACTCCGAGCCAGTGCCTCTGGTTTAGACAAAGACACTTGCCCGACCCCGGAATCGAACCCGGGATCCAAAGGCGGCACATCTAACCACTAGCTTGTATGTATCTGTTATTCTTTCAAACAAAAACTATGTTATGGATTTGAAGAGTACAGGTAATTAGGTGTTTGGTAGCAAGGATGTGTCCTAAGGTTTTAAACGAGTAGAAACTCAAACTCAAAAGGAACTTTATGTACGTAGGTTTAATTACTAATATCATCATAAGGCCCCTTTTCCACGCTAGGTGTAGGTCTCCATACACATTCTCATCATTCTTACTACAACCCATCATCTCTTGATCTCCCACAACCCTTGCGTCCGCTCACATTCACGCTGAAACTACCACCGGTTCGGAACGCTGCCTTACAGAGAAGAGCCGACAAGAAACTCTGCAGTTGCTTTTTATTTTCAAATTCTCGGTCTTATTTACAAAAAGCACTAAACAGCATTTATAAACTGTAAAACATATCTTACACAAGCGCGTGACAGTTTTAAATATTTACTGACAGTTCTTCGAATTCAAATGTATTAGCCATTATAATTGGAAGCATTACGTACGAGAATATAGAAATATATTCTCGTACCAACGCACTATTAAAAAATAATGTGTCAGAAATACTCCGGATGACGCGCATGCTTCCGCAATATACATATTAAGGTCAATGTTCCAGGGTAGCCCACGAAATTCAAATTTTCGTACGTTTTATGCAATTTGCAGGTCAGTGCTAGGTCGTATGTTGATTAAAATGTTATTCGCGGCTGTAAGACGTATGTAGTTAAAGAATTATAATCATCAATACAACCCTCCAAGCTCATAAAGGTGCAAGAATTCAAGCTCAGTCATTCTTACAGCCGCGAATAACATTTTAATCAACATACAACCTAGCACTGACCTGCAAATTGCAAAAAACGTACGAAAATTTGAATTTCGCGGGCTACCCTGGAACATTCACCTTAATACGCGAAGCAAACATCTTGTACCACTTTTTACAAAAATCACGCGGACGGAAGAGTATGAAATTTCCCACACTTATCTATACTTATATTATAAAGAGGAAATATTTGTATGTAAGTATGTTTGTAACGAATGGGTTCTAAAAGTACTGGACCGATTTTAAAATTTGTGTCGGTGACCCTGGTTTGATTGCGTATCTTCTCATTCCTTTTTCGAACTAGCAGGGAACCTCCGAGCATAGCCCTCTCCATTGCCCATTGCCAAATAAAGTATAACATTGTACCTTCAACATCTCCCATTTGTTCAGAATCTTCATGGCGTACACTCTTTCTCCTGTCGTGGTGGACACGGTGCCGCCGGTCGCCATGTTGCCACCGACATCCGTACCCTACAAATAAACAATCATCAGGAAACCTTACAATCTTTATTCCGAGTCAGGACTCCTCTGTATTTTGACCTTTAAGCGCAAAGAGCTGACCTTCCAGCCTGCCGAGGTGGTATGTCAGGCAGGTACTACTCCGCCCATAAATGACCCACTCTCGGCTCATCCCATTGCTGGGAGGGTAATTAGCCCACTGTGCCACACTGGCCAGACGGGTTGGCACAGAGTTTCGTTTCCAGATTTCCTTCTCCAGCGGCTAGGTTTTCGGCCATGTCATTCCCTTTTCTCGGCTCTTACGACATCCTCAGGATGGAATGGGGTGGTGACTCGTATGTTATCTAAATCCGTCACCACACGGACACTGCGGCGCCTATCCCCCAATAACGGTCGTCGGGGATTCCTTATCTGTGCGCATTGCTGTGTAAACTTCGCCATCGCGATGTAGGACTAATGACGTCATATGTCACTTCAATTAAAACATCTTGGGACCCTGGTGCTTCTCGGGCATCATCATCATTTGCCATAACACCCGTAGTAAGATAACTTGCCTGCATGAAGGAGGCGCGAACAACGCACACCTCGCCAAAGGCTCCCCGCCCGATGACCTTGACGAGCTCAAAGTCATCGCGAGACAGTCGGAGCCTCTTCAACGCAGTGGCAACTGGTTTCACTGTGGAAGAAACAACATACGTCACAGGTTTATTAGGACCCCCCCCCCCCTTGTTGGAACTCCTTGTGAATATAGTGAGAACATGCTTATGAAAGGTTGGTCAGATGTGCCGCCTTTGGATCAACGGGTCCCGAGTTCGATTCCGGGGTCGGGCAAGTGTCTTTGTCTAAGCCAGAGGCACTTGTTCTGCCTTGGAGTAATTTGCGTTCGTGAATTCCATGTTTGTAAACTGCCCCCTTGATACAGGTCATACACACTGAGTGTATGGGTTTTGTTATTTAAAAAGTGATGTACAGTCCGCGCCAATCTTACAACTCTTCACGTCCCGCCAGCGTCGCGTCGCCGTACCGCCCCGTCCGCTCTTTGCCCAGACCTTTAGTGTGCGCCAATCTTTATGGCCGCTCTGAATGTAGCCGCATTACGCTGCGCACAACACAAAATCAAAAACCATTCGCGGGGCGTGGAGGCAGGGCACCCCCGAGCGCGCGTTTCCCACCCGCAACCGCCCCGCATCCGGCGCGTTAGTGTACGATGCGCAAGTTCGTACCCACGGCTACATTAGGAGCGGCCATAAAGATTGGCGCACACTAAAGGTCTGGGCAAAGAGCGGACGGGGCGGGACGTGAAGAGTTGTAATGTATTAGTTAATGTAGAATATGTCACACAGAGCCGACGCGACGCGACCGCTACTCTCGCGCCGAGCGCGACGGCTCTATGTGACCTATTCTACATTAACTAATACATTACAACTCTTCACGTCCCGCCAGCGTCACGTCGCCGTCCCGCCCCGTCCGCTGTTTGCCCAGACCTTAAAAAGGAGACTAGAAAGGAACTAGAAAGGAGTGTATGGAGACTACCACCTAGCGTTGAACAGGGGATTCATAAGAGTGCTGCCGATAAACATACATTTGAGTACTATTTTAAAAGTAGGTTTCAACTGTTTAAAGTTAGTTAAGGTTATTTCAATAACTTACCATACTGTATAAAGTCAGCGACGGCCTTCTCCCTGCGCAAACTGCTATTGCAGCACTCGTCGTATAGCACGACTAGCACGTCTAGCAGCGTCTCGACGCTGAGGCCGTGTGCTTTTGGCCCTTGGACCCGACGGGATAAGAACATTGTCTCGATCTGCTTGAGGCGTTTGATTCCCAGAACTGGAAAGGAATATTCATATGACATTAACCATAAGGTTGTAGCGCAGTGTTGTGGTTGTGGGGGGGGAGGGGTTTAAAAACAGCCTCGACACAACTAACGCTTTCGCTTGGGAACAAAACCACTTTTAAAGGTTAAGAAAGGTTTTTAACCTTTAAAAGTTGTTTCATCAATATTTTAGAAATGTTAATAAGGTGTGCTAAAAAATGTTGGGGAACACTGTTGTTGCGTCTGGGACAGGACACACAGCTCGCAAGACTGATCCTCGTGTGCCGACCATGTACCAGAAAGTGCAGTGCTGGTAGGACTCACGACCTGGTTAAGGGTTTTGTAAATCTTGGGAGGAGAGGGGAATGTCCAGCAGAAGACATTGTTTGGCTGAAATTATGATGATGATGATCTACAAGGGTCACAGAGTTCGTTGTATAAACCGTTTTTCTATTTTGCAGTATGATGGAGTGTTCGTCAGTGTGGGGACGGATTTAGAATACATAGTGTCACCACCGCATTTCATCCTCAGGGTGTCGTAAAAGCCGACAAAAATAACTGACAATGCCGAAAACCTAGCAACAAGATACGGAAAACTTGATAAGAAACCTTGTGCCAACCCGTCTGGCCAGTGCGGCACATAAGACTAGTTACCCTCCGTGTAATTGGCGGAGGCCCGACTCGGCAGTGGGTCATATATGGGCAGAGTAGTAATGGTATGAAGGAGGAACTGACTATTTTCTCGTCCCAATTTTTCAAAGAACGAGAGGAAAAATTTTAAAAATAAAATTTTATATTTATTCCTCTTCCTCCAGAAATATGTATAGTATAAACTCAACTCAAACTCAAATCATTTATTTCAATTGAACCTATTTACTGGTGTTTATGAAAAGTCAAAAGTGAAGTTAGGAATCTATGTAGTAGCATGTTCCAAAAAGTAGATCCTATGGAGAAGAACAGGCAAGAAACTCCAACACTTTTTATCATATTTTCTGTTTTACTAGTATTTTACTTTACAAACATCTTGAGCCAAAATATATTCTGGGAAAAAGTAAACGTTTAGGTTTTGTTTACCTAAGTTTCATACCAAACAACTGTACCGATTTCGATATAATACCGTGTGGCGACGGATTTAGAATACATAATGTCTCCAAACCATTAGATTTTGAGGGTGTCGTAAGCGGAGACTAAAATAACGCTACAGGCAAACTACCTTCGACGACACGGTCGGCGCAGTGGTGGAGCGATCGACTGCTGCGCAGCATGTCGCGGGTTCGATTCCCGCAGTGAAAATTATAAAAAAGATACAGGCTGTAGATTTTTTCGAATTTTATCAAGTTTTAGTAAAAAAAAGACAATTTCTTATAAAAACACAAAATAAATTGTTACTCTGCAGGGGTTGACCCTAAGGACCTCCCGTAATAGAATTTTTTGCTGCTGATGGCCCCATCTAACCTTTTTGACTTTTTGACCACCCTGTATAAGTAGTTTATCATCCATCTCGTTACCATAACACAAGCATTAAGTTGCTTAGCTTGGGGCTGTCCATTAATCACGTGATGTTTTTTTAACATTTTTTAACCCCTCCTTCCCCCTTATACGTGGTGAGGTTTAAGACTACGGACCCCCCCACCCCCCATCAAAAATCATTTGTATTTTTAGTACCTACAGCTTAAATACGCTATTCGGTTCAGAAATGACGCGTTTGACGGAAAATTTAATACACGTGATATCTTACTATACCCCCCCTACCCATTGGTGATGTTTCGTGATTTTTCCCGAACCCCCCCCTCCCCCTTTCGAACGTCACGTGATTAATGGACAGCCCCTTGGGACGAGATGGCGTTGTGTGAAATGTCTAAGGATATTTATTTATTTATTCTATTTACCTACACGCAAGACAAGGAAACTGGATACCTTTTTATGGTTTCGCGGGGGAATGGTATAAGCATACCACCGCCCATCGGGGTGGGGTCTGTGATTATGTGGGACTCTGGAAACTACTCGTCTACCCACTAAAACCTTAGCGGTATATCCTCACACGACACGCTTGGGGCGCCACAGGTTCCCGTAAACGCATTCCGCTGTGTCGCCCCGAATTGAAACTTGATAATTAATTAATCTATACTAATATATAAAGCTGCAGAGTTTGTTTGTTTGTTTGAACGCGCTAATCTCAGGAACTACTGGTCCGATTTCAAAAAATCTTTCAGTGTTAGATAGTCCATTTATCGAGGAAGGTTATAGGCTATATTTTATTTTCAAAAGAATTAGGGATCCGTATGAAAATTGCGATTTTGTAAACCAAGGTGTAAAATCGAAAACCTATTTATGCGTGCGCTGCAAAAACTATTGACAATAGATCAAAATGATGTACTACGGATTTGTAGGTCTTATAAATATCTACAAAAAAGTCCGCGAGAGCTAATATCTAACTATCATAGTTTAGTCACAATAACCGATTTTATGTTCATAAAAAATGTGCACGGGTTCGAAGCCCACGCGGGCGAAGCCGCGCGAAAAAGCTAGTTTGATAATAAACTTGGTTCAATAGGTTAATTTTCCTCCATGCACATGGAGGACTCCCGACTCCTCAGTGGGTAATTAAAACACCACCCCATTCTATCCTGAGGGTGTCGTAAGAGCCAACAAAAGAAATGAGAAGGCCGATAACCTAGCCGTAAGAGAAGAAACCTTGAAGCGAAACCCTGTACCAACCCATCCGGCCTGCGTGGCACAGTAGGCTATTTTACCTCCCTGTGATGGGAGGAGGCCAGACAAGCAGTAAAAAAAAATATCCTTGGACATTTCACACAACGCCATTTCGTGTCCCAAGCTAAGCAACTTAATGCTTGTGTTATGGTAACGAGATGGATGATAAACTACTTATAAACTTTTTTTTTGTAAATACATACATATTATAGATAGAAATGACACCCAGACTCCGAGCCAGTGCCTCTGGTTTAGACAAAGACACTTGCCCGACCCCGGAATCGAACCCGGGACCCGTTGATCCAAAGGCGGCACATCTAACCACTAGACCAACGAGGCAGGCAGTGGGTCAGTTATGGGCTGAGTAGCAATACCCTTTGACCCTAGGCTTGCGTGATGGGAAGCAACGCCAGGGTCTAAGATGGAGCAGGCAATTCAAGGAAATGCCCTGTCGGGTACCGGCTCTCACATACATACGACGAAACACAGTAAAATTGCTTGGCGCTGGACTTAGGCGTGACCATTAGATCCTACCACCAAGCGTGCTGGGATTTGTTGACTTTTACAACACGCGTTTTATCTTTGCGTGCGGTGGGGGTGTCTAATATACTGACCCGCCTCTACACAGGTGTATTTCACCAGGTACTTTTACAATGGCAACAAAAACAGGTATGCGACGCACCATAACGCGCAAACCTCGTCTCACTAAACAATCGAACAGGATACAACGGACAAATTAAAAAGGATATCCCATCCCATTGCTGTAATATAACAATAATAATGTGTTTGTTAGTAATGCACGTGGCCGTTAACAATGTAGGCCGATAGCTCGCGACGATCAATTTGTATTGAAAAACTCAAAACTCAAACTCAAATCATTTATTTCAATTGAACCTATTTACTGGTGTTTTTGAAAAGTCAAAAGTGAAGTTAGGAATCTAGTTGCATGTTCCAAAAAGTAGATCCTATGGAGAAGAACAGGCAAGAAACTCCATGGACACTCTTTTTATCATATTTTCTGTTACAAGCATCTGATTGGGTTACATTGATTTTGTGTTTATTTATAGTAAGCTAAGATGTGAGGACAATGTAACATATTGCACAACAGAAGTGTCCAGGAGATCAATATAAAGCTATGTAACTTTACAATAATATAGCTTACACACCAGAAAAGCACATGGGCTATAACTTATGAAGATATAGTGTTTTACTATAAATATATACCACTAGCTGACCCGACAGACGTTGTCCTGTCTGAACTATGAATATTGAATTCGAATTCGAATAATTAATAATAAATTAATATACCGCCTTTTCTTATCGATTCTAATCCCTTATTTAATGTGATTAAAAAAGAAAAAAAGTAATTATGCCAAAAACAGCGAACCGTCGGGACGAACGTCAAATGTTTGATAGGTAACAGTTTGTATGGGAAAATAAAATTGTTGTTTTTATTATTTTACTTACAATATCAATGTTTTCTCTAGACTCTTAAACCTTCCCTGGACTCACACGAATATTTCAAAACCAAAATTAGCCAAATCGCTCCAGCCGTTTTCGAGGTTTAGCGAGACTAACGAACAGCTATTCATTTTTATATATAGAGATAATGTTCACCTAGTATAACAGTTCCTTTTTGTCAAATACCCGTGCGAAGCCGGGCCGAGTCGCTAGTTACAAATAATTCTAAATCTAAAATAGTTAAAATACATAAGTTAAGTATATAGTTAAAATAGTAGTAGTGCCACGGGCCCACGGTAGCCTGAGAGGCGAGCCCTGGTGGCCCGGTCGGGGGGGACCTTTCGCTATCGACCTTAATCGGACGGATGCTCGACAGCGAGGAGGGATGGGTAGCGATGGCCTTCTTTTGCGAGGACGTTATTTCGCAGAAGGAGGTAGCGGAGCGGGTCAGGGATGGAGAAGCTCTGCCTGACCCGTGCCGCAGACGACGGACGAGGCGTAGAGTCGCCCACCTCCTGCCCCCACCATAGAGGCCGGCTGTGGGTCGGGGGATCCTCACTGATTGAGGGACCCCGTTGCCAGGGACGGCCTCCGATAATCGCTTGCCCACCTCGTCAGCGCGTCACAGTGGAATGCGTCCACGCGAACCGGTAGCGCCTCAAGCTTGTCGTGTGAGGATACCACTGGGGTTTCAGTGGTTAAACGAGTAGTTTCCAGAATCCCACATAATAGTCGACCCCACCCCCGAAGGGCAGTGGTATGCATATAGCATTTCTGCAGCTGAACCAAAAAAATGCTAGATATTTTTATTTTGTTTGTTAATCAATATTGTACTACAAGGAGAAAATTTAGTACAGCTAATAAGAATAATATTTTTTTACTTTCTAATAATGTATGGTCGCTCACTATGGGCTCCATCAGAAGGCTCAAAGTCACCCAAAGGGCAATGGAGAGGGCTATGCTTGGAGTTTCCCTGCGAGATCGAATCAGAAATGAGGAGATGCGCAGGCAAACCAGAGTCACCGACATAGCCCACCGGATTGCCAAACTTAAGTGCCAGTGGGCAGGGCACATAGCTCGCAGGACCGACGCCCGATGGGGCAGAAAAGTCCTGGAATGGCGACCGCGTTCCGGAAAGCGCAGTGCTGGTAGGCCTCCCAGGACCGGCCTTTGTGGAAATCTTTGGGGGAGGCCTATGTCCAGCAGTGGA